>OY728123.1:515048446-516248446 GCA_963277665.1 Viscum album | reverse complement strand
ATTAAAAACAACTTTTTTAATCAAAATAATTAATAGTGATAAATGATTAATTTGAATGGTTTTAAAGTATATTTAGAATATATTTTTACCATTTAATATAATTTTGGTCATTGGACATAATTTTACAATTAAACCGAACATAAACAAGTGTCAATCTTTTGATAGTTATTATCTCTTAAAAACCCGCTTTTTGTTTTGACAGCGGGAATTAATTTTAAATTAATTTCCGCCACTTCTGTGTTTTGAATTTAGAAAAATGGATTACATATTTGGAATCAGGATGTTCAAATTGTGTAAATAGGTAACTTATATTTTTAGAAATTTTGAATAATTACTGCGGTAAATATTTTATTTATCATGGTTAAGGGTAAATCTGGTAAAAAAGGGTTAAATAATATTATAATAATACTAAATTACCATAAAACGTGTCCTAGAATTATTGGTTGATACATGTTCGACCATAGTCATCTTTGGGTTGATTTTGGGACCCCATGGATCCACTTGTAAGTGATAATGACACATTATTTTAATTAAGTTAAAATGAATACAAAAATGACACAAGCATATATCTTTTAGCAAATAAATTGTTACATAGGGTTATATATGTTGTATTTTAGATTATAAATATTAATTATAAAGATAAAAAGATTTCCTACATAATGATATTTTATTTATAAATTTTAGACATTAAATAATTTATTTTATTTATGACACAATGATGATGCAGTAATTACTATAAAAGTGAAAAATTAAAATAATTGATATTATAAATACCCAAATAAATATAATATGAAACTTTTAATGAATTAAACTAATTTTCTAGGATAATATGATATATTAGGATTGATATAATTGACTTTTTTTGAAGTAATCAATCGGTTATGAGTTTCAAAAAAATCAACTATTGAATAGTGTCAAAATTGACATAAAAGAGTTCTTAAAACAAATATTATATTATTAATTGATATTAAATTCCTAAAAATCTAAGGTTCGGACAAGATACTTATATCATGATATTTTCATCATTAATGGACCACTTGGGGGTCTCTTGGATGTATATGGTAAGTTTATTAACCATATTATATAAAAATACAAAGAGACATTGTAAAAGTGAAACTAATTAACTTAGAGTTAATACTTAAAGATAAGGTTAATATAAGTACCCAAACCTGTCTAAATTCTATTGGTTGAGTGGTTTTCGACCTATCCCCACCTTAAACTTTGAATAATCAACTTTTGAGCCATTATAAACCGAATATGAATTTATTATAAAATAATATTTCTAGCTTTTCCAAAGGTCCCCCTCACCCCTCTTATAAAAGGGCACTCGTCCTTCTCATTTCTTCACACCTTCAAAGCCTTTTGGTTCAGCCAAACTCTGCCCAAATACTCTCACAACTTCCCTCACTACAGCCTAGGGGCCTTATTATGATCAGAAAGCCAACCTAAGGAGCCCTTTTGATCAAATCAAAAGGAAGAACCCGAAGAAGAGGTAATGATTTCACCACCCTTTTCTAAGTTCATTTCTTCTTCCACTTCTTCTTCCTTTGTTGTTACCATTATAAAATAATAAATCCAGTATCATATATATACTGTGATGTTATTATAAATATGGTACAACCATATTCAGTATTCTATCCACCCTTTGAATAACATGTCACCATACGTGCGTACGTACGGCTTACCGTCTGCACGTCGTGGTGTAATTGTTATTCAATATAATATTATTTGGATGGGTATAATAATGATGTGTAACTCATGTAAATAATAAATATTACATGTTAAGGATTATGTATATATGATATAAAATCCATTTATATATTATTTTAATATCAAAAGAATGATATTGTCGCTCGTGCGTACGTACGGACTACCGTCTCCACGAACGCGATGAGATTCATTCTCCATCGTATCCATTCAAGTATAATTATCATTTGATGATTTAAAAAAATGATGTTTAAGGACTTGATATCATTCTGGATATGAATAATATAAAACCTATCCTTTACAAACATGTCTTACGTAACAAATCATATAAAAGAAAACAAGTAAGTTAACACCCGAAACAACGATAATACTAAGATATTATTATCAAATCAATATTAAAAGATCATATATGATATCATATTAATGTTTATGATTATTGTATAATTTAATGACAATTATTTCACCATTATATAGGAGTTTAACCTACCCCAACCAAGGAAAAGTACAAGGTAAGGGTTATTTCACAATCTCTTCATTATCCGAGGTTGTTTATACGTAATAATCTACTGGGATCTCTTTATCATCCACATCCATGTTTTCGTGAAAATGTATTTCAAAACATTTTTATTAATTACAAGAATATGGGTTAAAGTCATTTATACCCTTGTTTGACTTTTTATAAGAGGAATCTTTCCGTCAGTTTCAAAACAATGTCCTTTTTAACCTTTTCGACAGAATTAAGGTAAGAATGTTTTTTTAACTTATACGGCGGGTGCGGCTATTTTCCGCGGTTATAAAATCTTCAAAGCTTTCCTTACAAGATTATAAGAAAATTTTCAAAGAAAATGTTTTATTTTATATGGATCTTAAATGATTTCAAAATAAAAGGAGATATTTCTTTTAAAAGAATTTTTATTTCATCTATGTCAACATCCTTTGATGGATTTTAAAATTATTTGAAGTTGATTTATTATGATACAAAACTTCTATATTGTATTGAAGGTTTTGTGATATGTTTGACTGTGGATGTGCTATTTTTATACCATTCATAGTTTATGGTGAAAGTAATGACATTTCGTATGCTAGTTTTAATACGAATGTTTATGTTATGTTTAAACCTTTTCATATGGGAATGCATTGGACTTAATATTTGACGGGTGGAGCCGCTATAGCTCCTCGATGCATCGGTAGGTCTCATGAGACAAACTAGTGTCTTGGCATAAGGCCTTGACAAAATCTTATTTGTAGTCTTGGAACGAGGCCTTGGCTATGTGGTTATGATAGTCTGGCATTATGCATTCCATCATTATGAAAGTGGTTATTGATTTTTGCATGTGATTATTCGATTAGTAGAATATCCATGTGAATAAGTAAATGGAATTATTTCATTTTATTTATGCCATACCATGTTTAAAGTTCATGTTTGAAAGGCTTTTGTTTTAGTTATACATTGCCTTAAATGTTTATTCTTATTTATGAAAGTTTCCTCTATATTGTTATCCTTACTGGGCATTTGAGCTCACCCCTTTTCTATGTTTTATTTTTCCCAGGAAGTGAAGAAGTAAATTATGAATGACCTACAGGGATATTATGTAGGGATATGAGTGTGGATTATGGAGACAATATGTTGTTGTAGTAGTTTTTCATTTTTGATGTAATGTAAGACTTATGAATATATCTAGTGTTTCCAAGGCTACTAAACCAATTGGTCTTTCGAGATTTTATCTTTCTTGTGATCATGCCAATGTTATGTAATAATGCACCGACTCTGGGTAACTAGGGTCGGGGCGTTACAATGAGACCTTTTGTTTCCTAGTTCTCTGGAAGTGTGTAACATGTCCGGATGTGTGGGAAAAAGGAAAAAACATGATCCTTAATCGAGACGCATTAATGAGGATGCGATTGAACTCGTGCGGGCAAGTCAGTGCCACCTAAAGCGTATATTATCTCGACATAGGAGAAAAAATTTCTTCAAACCACATGTTCGGGCAGTGTGTCGGTTGTGTGGTGTTGGGGGTAGTGGAAGTTGAAAAATCCTAATGTATGAATGTGGAAAGACCCAATTCTTAATTGAGATGCATTAATGAGGATGTGATTAAACCCGTGCAGGTGAGTCAGTACCACCTAAAGTGGATAATATCTCGATATAGGAGAAGGAATTCCTAACACATATGATTAGGGTTGTTGAGTGGGCCCCTATTATAATGAGAGACATAAGAGGTATCTTTTTGGATTCCTCTGGGTTGGATTTTGAATTCTCGGGGATAATAATGTTTTAAGCGGTAACTGATGTAATGGTCCGGACCTCTCCGGCCCATTCCTTTGTCAAAAAGAGGGTCATGAAGTGTTCTGGAGGGTAAAATGGACATTTCCCACACTTTTCATAATTTTGAAACTACACGCCGTGTAGTGTGAGTACACGCCGTGTACCCCATCGCCGGGTATACACCGTGTTGATGGTTGTGTCCTTGCCATGTGATATAAATGGGTACAGACTATGTACCCCATACTACACGCCCTGTAGTCCCTCCCCGCGTACACGTTACCTTCAAACCGTGTGTTGACCAGTCAACGGCTATGTACCGTGTTGGAGCTGTGTTCTTACCTTGTGAAATAAATGAGTACACACCATGTAGTCAATACTACACGTTGTGTAGTCCCTCCCCGCGTATGTGTTACCTTCAAACCGTGTGTTGACCAGTCAACGGCCGCATGCCACGTTGAAGGCGGTGTTGGAAGGCACGTGGTGACCGTGTGAAATGGCCGAGTACACACCGTGTACTATAAATTACCCGTCGTGTACTTTTGTTTTTCTTGCTTATAAAAGGAGGGGTCTCCTCCTCCTTTTCAACTCAGCCCTCTCCTCCCCATTCCTCTGAGCAGAGCTCTCCCAAGAGACTCGAATGCTCTTTTTCTTCCATAACTACTTCGTCCGAGCTCTGATTTACGATCCGTCAGTGGCCACGGGATCTTAACGACGAGGAGGAACTTATGAGCTTGGATATGTTGTATTTCATTCATCCTTTCCTTTCCAAATTCCACCCAAGGAGGTTTTTTTGGGATTTGATAGAAGTGACGGATGTCGACGGACTTCTTCTAATGTTGATCCGGGGGAGCGTTGTGATCCGAACCTATTGAGGTAGGGATCTTAACTTCGTCTCTCTGAATTGTGCATCATGTGGGGTGGGTATCATCTTGTTTTCATGAGAACCAGTTGAACCATTAAATGAAGATAATAACTACTTAAATAACGAGGTTGGTAATGTTTTTATGTTTGTCTTTATATCCTGTGATATTATGTTGTGAATTGAATAGGCTTATGCCTACTAAAAATCACGGTAGTTGGGGGCCTTTGCTAGCACAATAAAATGTTTCCCTATCTTTCTAGACCATTTTTGTGAATGGAACATTGTTGAATGTGGAATTTGTTTAATAATGTAAATTTGGCTGATTTAAAATCTGGAACCCTTGTGTGATCACCCCAGTTGAACAAAGTGGAATAATGAGCTTGTGGGTGTTGTCTTGGATATGTGGCATGTTATGGGGTGTTATGTGGGTTGTTGTGGATCAGGTGAGTAGCGGGGCTGCGGTTGGCTTGGTTGTGGTTATGGTGGTTGGCAGCAGGGCTTCAGGGAAGGGCTTGCATGTGAATGAACTATGGGTTGTGAATAATAAATAAAATGTGGAAGAGTTAATGAATAGTGGGGCTTGGTAATGGACCAGAAATAATAATCAATGGGGTTGGTTGGTTAATAAGAGGGACATGGTTGTGTTGCTTTTGTTTTCCTAACTTGATTTGTGGATGGCAGGGATATTCTTTATGAATGATTGATATAGTTGGTTTTGGATTGTTTCCTAGTAGTTAAGGAACTAATAAACTAATTTTGCTGAAACATGAAAACCTACATGGGGTTGGGGTTGTTTGTTGTATGCATGATTCCTAGTAGCAGTGCCGAGGCACGTGCTCAGTTCTCTGATTAGAAGACATAGGTTGGGCTGAGTGTTCGTTATATATATATATATATATATATATATATCTGTATCTTTGTGTTTTATCTCACCCCAACCATGTTGAGCACTTAGTGTCGAACACTCCCATTTCATGGGAGAGGGTGTTTTCCCCATAGTTACTAGCTCCTTCCTGCTCCTTCTACCATAGGTTGTGATGGCTTGAGGTGACCTTACACCCAAGACTCTTTATTTAGGTTTCAATTGGGGTGGTTTTAGCCCAAGACACTTTGGGCAGGTTTTACTGTTTCCCAAGTATCGTTGGGATGAGGCCTAGGTGTGTGCGGGAGGGATACGTAATTGTGAGGCCCAGGTGTGTGCGGGCGGGATACGTGGTTGTGATGCCCAGGTGTGTGGGGGTGGGATACGTGGTTAGGAGGCCCAGGTGTGTGAGGGAGGGATACATGGTTGTGAGGCCCTGGTGTGTGCGGGTGGGATGCGTGGTTGTGAGGCCCAGGTGTGTGCGGGCGGGATATGTGGTTGTTGAGGCCCAGGTGTGTGCGGGCGAGAAGAGTGTGGTAGCGTCTGGACGTTCACTGTTAGGAAGAGCATCTAACTAATGAGAAATGTTGTGAGGTACCCAATAATATTTTTCTTATATACTACTACCTGTTTTGATTGTGTTTTTGGTGAGTGTGGTCGGTGTGCTTGGGTGGATAGAATTCCTTTCTAGGTTTCTTATGTTGTTCTCAAAGGACATTAGGATGTCTCCCAACTTGTGCATGAGAGCTTTAGGTTTCCCTAATGAGTATACATGTATGCTCACACTAAGTTTTCTTTAAGGTTTCCAGGAGGACTACCAGGGCCGTGCGGGACCCTACTAGTAGTGACAGTTGGAGTTGTTGCAGTTTCTACACTCTTGTTTCTTTTGGTATTTTACTTTTGATCAATCTTTTACTTGTACCTTATTTCAGAACTATTTGAACATGCATGTGGGATTTGTTTGGATTTATTTCTATACACTTGTTCTTTTCCATTTTGTTGGTTGACATGTCCTATTTCTCGATATTAAATAATTAAAAAGGGTAATGCCTCCCATATTTGTGAAAACTCATACCCTTGGTGCTAGTCGCCACCCTGGGGCCTACTGGAGGCGAGAATCGGGGGTCATTATCTCCATTTCACCATTGCCAGCTCAGGAGGGGCATCTTTGGTGGGAGCGGGTCATGACATAATGATTGTAATTGAGATTGGGAAGTAGAATATATGTGCCTTATGATTCATAATTGAAGAATGAGTTGTTATGTGAAGCTCATAGTTCCCCATTTTCAGTTCATCCTGGAAGTACTAATTTGTACAGAGATCTTCGAGAGTATTACTTCTGGGATGGAATAAAAATATATATTGCTGATTTTACTATGTGTTTTACTAGTCAGCAGGTTAAATTAGAGTGGAAGATTATGAAAGGGATTCTTCTATCATTACTGGTGCCAGAGTGGGAATGGAAAAATATATATATGGACTTTGTTGTGGGATTACCGAAGACATCATGAGGTAATAATGAAATCTGGGTCATTGTTGACCGATTGACTAAATCTTCTCATTTCCATTGTATTCAATATAATTTTACTTGGTATCAACTTTCTCGGTTTCATGTTAATGAGATAGTCAGTTTTCATGGTGTTCCCCTCTCCATTGTGTCTCATCATGATCCCATGTTTACTTATAACTTTTGGAAAGGCCGTTAGAAGACGTTGGGTATTGAATTGAATTTTAGTACATCTTTTTATCCATAGTCCGACGGGAAGTCAGAACAAACATTTCAGACCATGGAGGATATGTTACATGATTGTTCACTAGATTACCAGGGTTATTGTGACCCAAATATACATTTGGTTGAAATTTATTATAATAACAGTTTTATTTTGGTATACAGATGGTTCCATTTGAGGCATTATATGGAATGTGTTTTCGAACTCTAGATTTTTGGGATGAAGTAGGTGAATTGAAGCTGATGGGACCAGAATTGGTAGATGAGATATTAGAAAATGGTTGGTTGATTCAGAAGAACATGAGAAAACATCAGAGTAGGTAGAAAGGTATGAAGATAACTGGAGGAAGGATCTTTCTTTTGAGGTAGTTGATCAAGTCTTTTGTAAAGCTTCTCCATGGAAGAGTGTGATTCATTTTGGTATGAATAGATAGTCGAGTACATGGTTTAAAAGACCATAAGAAATCCTTTAGAATATTGGATCAGTTATGTACAGAGTGGCTTTACCTCCATGTTTTTCCAAGATACAAAATGTTTTTCATGATTTATTGATGAGAATGAATATGCCTGATCCATCTCATTTTTTAGGTCCAGTGATAGTTTAGTTGGAAAAGAATCTCTCTTATGAGAAACAACAAGTCTAGATTCTCGACCATAGAGAGTAAGTGTTGCAGAAAAAGGTAATTCACTAGGTAAAGGTTTTTTTGGAAAACATATAACAAAAGAGGAAACATGGAAATGTGAAAATGCTATGAGGGATAAATATTCCAAATTATTTGAAAAGTGGATAAAATTATGAGGAAACAATTTCCAAAAGGGGGAAGGATGTAACATTCCATGTAATTAAAGAAATAATAAATTTTAATTTTAATCGATATTTTGTGTATTAAATATTAATTTTACTTTAATGAGGTTTCTATTTTTGATGGCGTACCCGATACGCAACCACGGGTTTCATTGAAATCTTACGTTGCAAAATAATAATATAATATGATTATTTTAAATGGTAGTTAAGGCATAGCCGTTGTATTAGACGTAATGAACAAAACATACTACAATATGATTATACATGTTTGTTAAATGTTTTTACATTTATCCAGTACAAGTTAGAGGATTAAAATTTGAATAAATCTAATTTTAATCATAATTTACTTTAAAAGGTTGGTTTACCTTCTTTTGATGGTAAACAATCATTAAATCAATTTTTGTTCACTTTGATATGTTTTATTTGACCAAATATAATTTTTCTTTACAATATAGACATCGAAATTCCCATAGGGTAGAATTTTGGTATTTTTCTGATAAAATATAATTTTTGATGAATAGTTGAAAATAATGTATATTAATTAAAAAATGTCTTTTAATATAATATATTTATATGGTTAGATTAGATTTATAAATAGTTTTAAAGTTTAATAAGATTATATTTTTACCGTTCACTCCAATTTTGGTCATTGGATTTAATTTTACTTTGAAATTGGACATAAACATGTGTCCATCTTTCCATAGTTAATATTTCATAAAAACACAAATTTTTTGACAGTGGGAATTAATTCTGAATTAATTAATGGAAATTCTATGTTTCTAATTTATTAAAATACACATAATTTTAGAATTTAAAATATCAAATATATATTTGGCTGATTTTTTGTTATTTTTATGAAGAATATGAATTTTTAATGAATAGTGAAACCACTAAGTAGCAGTCAAAAACCGACTTTTTCAATATACTGAAATTTTACCACTTCTATGAAATGAATTTCGAAAATCTGACATACATGGTTTTTATTAGTATGTAATATGTGGTTCAATAATATGAATATGATTTTTGGTGAATAGTAACTTTTGACATTTATTTACCGCAATTAATGGTAAATAGGGTAATTCATGGTACAAAGAATATCATAATAATAAAAAATTACTTTAACACTTGTAATAACATTATTTGATGAGTCATGGCCAACCATGGTAATCCTTGGGTCTATTTGGGGACCCTATGGGGACACTTAAGAGTGATAATTACACTTTATTTTAATTAATTTAATGTAAAGGAAAAAATGACAAAAAAATTATATTTAGTAAATTAATTTTTACATAGGGTTATATAACATATAATTTAAAAAAAATTATTATTTTGAAAGCTAAATATATTTACTACATCATGGTATAGGTTTATAATTTTTAGACATCATATAGATAAAATTATTTATGACACAATAGTGATACAATGTTTTCCTCAGTAATAATTGATTTAAATAAATAATATTATAACGATTAAAACAATATCCAAAAATAGTCCAATTTTTATTGGATGAATTTATTTTGACCATGAGTCATCTTATGTTCGACTTTAATGAGTTTTGAACCATTAGAAACCGAAAATCATTATATAATAAAATAATCTTTTCACAATTTCCTAAAGAGTCCCTCCCCCATTATAAAAATCCCTCACCTCTAACCCATTCCTCAAACTTCCCTGGCCGCTTAGCTCATCCAAACCCTCCACAAATTAGCTCTCAAGGTATCTCTCATTCTTCTAGAAGCCTTAACATAGGTATAAGGCACTTCAAGAAGACATTTTTGTTCAAACCAAAGGTAGTTACCCTAATTAAAGGTAACAATTTCACATAAATTGTTTCTTTTATTTTACTTCTCCAAACCTAAACTCTTTTTATTCATTTTTTATAAAAAAAAACTAGTATTCTTTATAAACTAGGATGTTTTTATGTGAAGTATTTGAACTACACTTACACACATGTCCATGTAATGGGTCAAGAACATACTATTTCTGTGGATGGGAAACTAACGCCTCACGAAATGATGATTATACAATTATCCCCTACCGCCTCTCATGGTTGACATTAAGATGTCAATGTATTTATATATGATACATATTATGTTTATTTTTTCTTTATGCTTCTGTATTTTTCATTTATATCATACATTTATGTTTTCTATTATGGGTAGACACAATAATTTCATTTTAGGAAGTGCAGACTATCGCCCCTTCAATGTGATATGAATCGTTAATTCCATATGGGTCGTTAAATGGATGGATTTAATGATAATATATATGATATTATACTAGAATTATAACATATCTATGTATCATTATGTTTTAATTCCATTAAAATAAAAAATAGAAAAGAGAGTTTTGTTCATGCATATGTACGGCTTACTGTCTCCATGAACGGTGAATTTCATTTCATTCTTCCAAATGATATATACTATTATAAATACATACATATATTTATAAATATTCTAGATATATAAGATATATATGATATCCAAATAATTAATATCATTCTGGAGATAATGGATTTTGACCAAATAGTCAACTTGTAAATATAAGAAGGTCATTTTTGTCTCAAGTACCAATTATCGTCAAAATGACCATTGTTAACTTAAATTATCACATTATGTTTATAAAATGGTAATATATGATATAAATGGAATAATAAACTTGAAAAAGGTTCATAAAAAATTAGAAATTAACATTAGTTTATTATTCATGAGATTAATGAATGAAAGAGTCATGTCGAACATGAGGTAAGGGACTTTGTCTCAATCTCATTTCATTGAGGCATATTTAGTTTTAATACAGGACATTATTTTATATTCTATATAAACACCTTTGATTTTTAATTTCATTCAAAATTAATACTTTTCTATGAAGCATTTTACTAAACAAAAAAAAGGAATTATTCTTTTTTACGGACGTGGTGACAACATCCTTTCTACTGGCACGAGTATTATTTGATCTTTGGCTTCCATAACTAGATGAAATGTATTTAAAAGGAACATAACTACCAAGTAATCTTTTAACGTTTCCTGGTATTGAATACGGTTTTGATAATGGATTTGTTATGTCAATATATTTAAATGATATATTTTGATTCAAATGTTATCTTTCCTATATTATTTGGTTTATGTGTCGTGAACATGTTATGGTTATTGGGAATTATTATGTATATGGGTGGTTCCATGATAAATCTAGGGCGGGTGAGGCTGATATAGCTCTCCAATGCATTAGGTAACGTTACTAAGTTAAACATGAATGTTTCTCCTAATATAATTTAGGAAATATGCTGTGATGGGTATTCCAAATGTAACTCCCTATGTAGCTGTGATAGCTACAATGTATGTATGATATTGATGCCACAATTTACCTTTATGATTTATGTTTTCTATGTGTCATTCATCAATATTATGATTTCATGAGGTATGTTAAGGAGGTATGTTATGTATGTATTGATGAACTAATGCTTTATTTCATTGTTTTATAACACTTACTGAGCTTTTTATGATCATCCCCATTTTTGAAATGTTTTTCACAAGACATAAAGTTGAATAGGGTCAAGGATGGGATCAATGAAAATTCATACTGTCTAAAACATGGAAGTAGACATTGCTCTTTTTTAAGAGTTTTTATTTTGTGAAAAAATGGGATCTGAGGAGATGTTTCTACATTGTAAAATTTGAGATGTAATGTAATAGTTATAGCCTAATTCTCTAAAAATCTAAACATGAAATGATCATCAATGATAATTATTCATTTAATTCATGATTATGTATTTTTTTATGTCCTGGTCCATATATTCATTCTTTTCAAGGTGATGGTTTAAGATCCCTTATCACTATATCATATATCAAAATAAAAAATATCAAGAAATATATCACCCAAATCTATTTTAAATTTAGAAGAAAAAATTTAGTTATGTTGGCGAATAATCAACTCACTAAATTTCTATAGAAACTTGTATTGGATACCATGTATGGCATGCAACAGTAGGTGAAAAAAAGGGAAAATAATAACCCAAAACATTCCAATATATCTACTATCTTAAAGAATTATAATATAATATATATGTATACGTATATAAATATATAAATGGACTCAAGAGAGCATCCAGTCCAAATATCAGCAATTCACAGTACCCCTTTTGGCCTCATGCTTGATTCAGAGTTGAACATCATTATGTCATGGTACAAATCCCCTCATATATTCAACCTCTAGAATTTTAGCTTGTCGCGATGGTCAATGGAGGTGCACAAGGGGAAAGAACGCTCTTGTTCCTCTGTTTGGATCTCCCTGCCTGACCTGCCACTCCCATTCTAGAATGGTTCTTTCCTCAAATCGATTGGAAACTCTCTGGTAGGTTTTTTATGTGCGGACGAATGTACCCATAAAGGGGAGGATCTCATGGTGGCTCAGATTTGTGTCGAATTGGATTTATCCCTCCCGATCCCGGAGAAACTATACCTGAAGATGCAAGACTCGGTTCTCTAGATTCAAGAAAAATTTTCCCCATGTTCCCTAGGTACTACTACTCCTGTATCCTACAGGTTCACTCTATCCAAATGTGCAGGAGGCTCCATCCAGGGATGCAATGTCGATACTACAATGGTGGCCCAAGGGATGGCCCATCCCCCCCCCCCCTTGAAGGCTGCCCATATTTCCATTCCGGCTCATCCAGTTCCTTCCTCTGATCAGTTCCCTGCCTCTTCACCCTCTAAATCTATGCATATGTTGGATCTGGTACCTTTTATTTCTCAAGACAACTGGTCATGCACATCGGGTGTCTTGACCCAGTTATGCAACCCTATACAGTTGATACACGTTGGGGCTTTGCTAGAATTTGTGGTGAAATCCCCTTGAAGCCTTCTCGTTTCACTCCGAAGTGATATGGAGAATTCCTTTCTTTCTGGGTACATTAATCTATCTTCCCGGATGCTTTCCCTGAGCTTCCCGGCCCCCTCCCCCTACCCCTAACCGGCATTCTGGGGTGGCAATTGGATGATGTGCATGGCTACCAGAAGGCTTTCCCCCTTCCCCTCCCTCGCTGAAGACCCAAGAAGGACCCAATGAGAAGGCTAGCTCTTCCCTCTCCATCGAGTCAGGTTCTGTTGAGGATAAGCTTTTGGGTAGACCTGGTGGTATGGTCCACTCACCTTCCAACGACGTGATAGGTAAGACTCTTATACTTCGTTCCCAGTTTTGGCCATCCTCAATAGGGCCGTCGAGCTCTAGATCTAGAGATTGTACAATATTGAGGGAGAATCAGAATCAATATAGGGACAGATACTCTTTCAATTTGTTTGAAGCCATGTCACCTGGGGCCAAAGCTGAGAAATAGCCTCTTCAATGATTTCAATTTTCATTTGGAAATCTCACATCTTGGGGGCGCACGTAAAGACCTATTTCATTGAGTTTTAAGAGATGGAAAACAAGGCCCAAATTGTTGTTGTTATTGAGCATAAACAGAAACCTGTAAAGTTTAATGAATTTACATGGATAACCATGATGCATGTGAGTTTACATGAAGAACCTATCAACAAACATATATGTATTTTTTGGAACAGAGATGTTGTGATCGATCTGATCTTGGAAGGTGATCAATACAAAACAACAAAGGTGTCTTGTGGCGAGAATACCCAATTTATGTCCTTTGTCTATGGAAGCTGTGACGTGCAAAGGAGGGAGATTATGTGGAATGATTTGAGCCAGTTCAACCTAGGGGACATGCCATGGGTGGTTTGTGGAGATTTCAACGTGATCACAGATCCTAAAGAGAAGAAAGGGAGAGGTCCTTTCCCACGGAAGGCTAGAATGGATTTTTTCCCAGATTATGGCTAGGAATGGATTAATGGAAATCGAATACCTGGGTGACCCATTCACTTGGTGTAATAATCAACATGGGAATGCACAAAGCTGGAGAAGGTTGGACTGATTCCTGACCAATGTTCAGGCCATCTCGAGGTTCCGGAATACAAAGGACAACCACCTGATTATGAGTGTTTTGGATCACTCTCCACTTCTTCTCACACTTTCCCTGATCCCGTGAACCCATGAGAGGTTCAAATTTTCCAAAAAAATGGACGATCAACCTAGATTATCACCAGCTAGTCAGAAATGTGTCGGATGGCCTGACTTGGGGTCTTCTATGGGTGGAAATCCACAACAAGCTGAGGAATCTTAAGAAAAATCTTAAATCATGGGCTAGGCTTATTCCCCACCTGATCAAGATATGGATGTTCTCAAATGAGACATCGAGCGTCTTGAAGCCAGTCTGGAGGAATCCTGGGGTGATGTGATTTATGAGGAACTATCAATAAAGAATAATAGTCTAGCCATTTTGGTGCTTTCCCAAGAATTCATGGCTAGGGAGAGATCACAGATTAAATGGATCTGGGAAGGGTACAAGAACACCGCTTATTTTAATGCATGCATCAGGGAGAGGATACGTCTTACCAATCCTAACATTGCATTGGCTGATGGTACTTGCACTGATGACAGAGAGGTGGTAGGTACCATGTCTCTTACCGATTTCAAATATCGCCTTGCTGACCCAAATGAGAAAATACTTAATGTCTATCCATCAGGGGATGACGATCATTGGGAAGGGATTCCTAACCTTGTTTCTACCCAAGATAATGCCTCAATAGAAGGGATCCCTAGAGAGGAGGAGATTCATTCTTCCATGTTGAACATAAATCCTTAGAGCACATCGGGTCCTGATTGTTTCCCAGGATCCTTTTTCAGGGGATCTTAGGAGGTGGACAAATATAAAATTATTTCAGCCATTGAGGACATCTTTCATGGGGGATGTCTCCCCCAGATTTCATGTGCCACTACACTTGTTCTCATTCAAAGGTAAAGGACCCCTCCTCCCTACTTCAATATAGACCAGTTAGTATGTGTAACTTTCCCTACAAAATTCTAGCGAGCATCATCAATGGAAGGATGTCCATGAATGTTCCTCGATGGGTATCTCTTAAGCAACATGGCTTCGTGACAGGCCGATCCATCCAGGGTGCGGTTGCTCTGGCAAAGGAGATGTTGAGAGACATGAATACTAAGACTCACAGGTTCGACGTAACCATCAAGCTGGACATGAATAATGCGTATGACCGGATGGAATGGGGCTTCATTAATAGGGTGCTCGCTAGGTTGGGTTTCTCTCCATGGGCATGTGACCTCATCTTCAGGCGTTTCAAATCTTCTTGGATGGTCGTATCCTTAATGGGTCAGACACAAGGATTTTTCATAGTGGTTTGAGGTCTTTATCAAGGTGATCTCATATCCTCATGCATTTTAATTTTTAAAAAGGATACACTTCGTAGCTCAATCAATCGAGGTATGTGCAATGGAAGCCTTATTCCATATAGAAGGAAATTTAATTTATCTTCAGTTACACATCTGATGTTTTTCGATGACACTTTAATCATCATGAATGCTGGCCGAAGGTTAGTAAGAGAGATAAACCAAATCCTTGGGAAATAATTCCACTGGAGTGGCCAGGCCATCAATAAAGAGATGTGTCTTTTCTATATTTCCAATAAATGCGCTTCTAGCAGGGAGATAACCTTGGGAAGCAGGCCGGGCATGCGGCAAGGTCTCTTTCCAATGGAGTACCTTTGAGCTCCCATATCCTCTGGCATATTTCACAAATGTGACTTCGACCCCGTGGTGAGTATGAATGTGGGCCACGTTCTAAACTGGAATAATCATTTTTTATCATTTGGTGGCTGGATCTCCCTTGTTAACAGTGTACTCTTTGTTATCCCGATCCATTCTCTTTCCTCAACCAGTGTTCCAAATAGTGTAATCAAATATATTGATAAAATTTTTGCTGCTTTTATTTGGGATGCTTCATCATTGGGCGACACTGGGTATCCATGGATAGGATTGCAAGACCCATTATTGCAGGAGGGATTGGGGTCAAAAGTCTCACTGATACTATACATTTCATGCATGTGAGGGTTTCATGGTAAATTATTTAAGAGCATACTCTTTGGGTAAAGTTGATGTCTGGTAACTTTGGCATCAATGTGGATGTTGATTTAGTGCATAGCTCCCCACTTTGGTCCCTGGTTTGCTCCCTCATATCGCTGCTACATCAAAAATAATAGTGGATTGTTGGGGATTGGAATATTCTCTTCAGGTACCAAAACTGGGCAGGCCAAGTGATCGGATATCCGGGATATCCCTCACCCACCATCTCATTCAATGAGGCATGCCAACACACAACGTTCATCATGATGGTTCTTGATGATAAACAAAAAGAAACGTTTGATCTTATTACTATCAATTCATATCCAAACAAGTGTGTCTTCACCCGTTCAATATTAGAAAGATTCACTTCAAAGTACTTCAGAAGACTTTCTACCCCTCAGTATCATCACGGTAGATGGAATGTTCTTACCTGGTGCAACAAAATTCTAACGAAACATAATTTTCTTACTTGGAGGATCAGGAACTCGTATTTGCCCTTGGATAAAAATATTAAAAAATTTGTTATCATTTTTGGATCACGAATCCACTGTTTCAAAAACTAGAATGTAGAAAGCACGCGACATCAATTCATTGAGGGAGATTAGACCCATGAAGTGGGAAATTTCATTGAAACTTCCATGGCTTACCACTCTTATGACAAAACCGACAATAATCCTTTACCAGAGACACGGTTTCAGGGTGAAGAGGTCTCCATGACAGAAAAAGCGGTGAGGGCGACTATATTACATGCGGGATACTGGTGTCTATGGAAAGCAAGGAACCAAGACCGATTTGAGATGTCTCCCTCCTCTAGTAGAACTATCATCGTAAGAGTCTGAAATTTGTTACTTGATCTAGAAACTCTCTCTGTTAACTAGAAAGAGGCTCCTTTCCTTGGCTTGATTTGGGTTCCCCCGGCTGTGTCTATCCCCCGACCGCAAGGGGTAATGGGTCAGCTGTACTCCTCCAATAAATGGTCTGAAACTCAATACAGATGTCTCTTGCATCATGGGAGACACTCGGGGTGGAGGTGTTGTTCGGGATTATAGGGGGAGTGTTTTCATGGCCTTCCGAGCTCACTATGGGAGATTGAACTCCCTTTAGGCGGAGGCCAAATCAGTCATAATCGGACTTAACATTTGTACCCAACAAAACATCCAGTTCTCTTATAGGGAAACAGAATCCATGATCATCTATGTATCCTTGGTTGGCAAAGGCTCTGCCCCCTGGTCAATATCCTATATCATCTGGAAATGTAGATCTCTCCTCAATGATGATATTATTATCACTCACACTTGAAAGGAGAGGAAAATAGTGATGGATCACCTGGCTTCTCTTGTTAACCATGGTACTCAAGTTACTTGTCTTTCTCATATCTCTCTTTTTAAACCCGAATGGGTGAACTTAATTTAGGTGGAGGCCCGTGTTCTGCATTATTTTAGACCTCCGTAGACACTTTGTATCACGTTTATCCTTTTAATAAAAATTAGATGGATGGTATTAGCTAAATTATAAATACTTGGGGTTTTTATAAATAAAAAATGAATTCATTCTTTACTAATTAACAAAAAAATGAAAATAAGAACCAATTGGTTATAAAAAGAAATATATATATTTTTATGCTTCCCAATCAGTTTTTCATTAATAAACATAATTAATTAAAATTTATTAGTCATTTAAATAAAATATACATGTTAGATAAGAGAATAAATATTTTGTATATTCATACATTGGATTTGATTGGCATAAGATAAAAACAAACCCTATTTCACACATGAAAAAAAATATTTAAAAAAAAGAGAATTTACTATCTTGTGATAGAGAAAATGTTTAAATATGATTTTTTAAAATTTAATTGATGTAATAGATCAATATAAACATCATATATTAAGGGAAAAATAAGTATTACCCTATTTCACACATGAAAACAAATATTTTAAAAAAATAGAATATACTATCTTGTGATAGAGAAAATTGTTTAAATATGAAATTTTAAAATTTAATTGATGTAATATATCAATATAGACATCATATATTAATGAAACAAAATAAGTATTAGGGTAGGGGGATTTTTTGATATTTTTTGGAACATTTCATTTTTTAATGAATAATTAAAAATATTGAATATTAGTTAAAAATGATTTTTCATATAATTTAAATATATGGTAAAAGAAATATTTTTAAAAAAGAGAATTTATTATCTTGTGATAGAGAAAAAATTTAAATATGAATTTTTAAAATTTAATTGATGTAATATATCAATATAGACATCATATATTAATGAAAAAAATAATTATTAGGGTAGGGGAATTTTTTGATATTTTTTGGAACATTTCATTTTTAATGAATAATTAAAAATATTGAATTCATGGTGCTACATTAGAATTTCAGGGGGGATACATTCTCTCTACCTTAATTAGATACCATCCTCACAATTTAAACACGATACTAGTGATAGATTGTTTGATATTTTTTATTATGAAATCCCACAAGAAGGGTTCATAAAAAATCCTCTAGAAATGAGAGAATGGTAAGTACATGGGTCATATGGAATAATGTATTACTAGGTCTCTAAATATGATATAATTAGTGGGATGTATAGATACATTCATGGAGGAAATGAGTATATATTATAAGGATTTATTTATTTAATCAATTAAAAACAAGTTAAAGATCAATGTAAAGCCTATGGCCTCAAATCCATAAATCTGTGATGATTTTGAGGGCCATCACTTCCACAAAAATTATGGTAAAATGACAACATTTGTTATTTGAAGATATTTTCCTGATAATGATTAATTATTTTAATGTCTATGTATACTGACATGATAAATTTCTATAAATTGAATTTCATTATTTTGTTATTCTTTGATCTATTTCCAATTAATTATGAAATTAATATCAATTCATAAAGTCCAAAAATAAATTCCAAAAGGATCTAATGTCCCATAAAAGAATGAAAAGTATTACTAATTTTTTATTTACCTTCCAAAAAATATAGTTAATAGATTAATCTCAAATACTAAATATTGATAATATTTTTTTAACATTTAATTTTATTGGAAAAATGAATAAATAAAAACTATGGAAATTTATCAAGGAAATTTGATTGGTCGTTTGTTGGAATAAAACCCCTATCATCCCCCTTTCATGAATTTAAGACATGTAGCCTTGATATATTTGATTAGACGTCACTCGACATACTAGTTTTTTTTTTCAAAACCAAATTAATATAATTTCCAAAATAAATCTGATTTACTTCATTGAAATAAGCTTAATCACTAAATATCCAACTATGGTTTTCAATACGACCTCATTACATAAATACTTTTTCCATTTTATTTCCACATTGTCACTTCTGTAGTCTACATTTTTTCCATTATATAATTTATATAATTTCTAAATCATGAATCCATTTACTAAATATAAAACACTTTAGGCTTGTAGTAGGTTATTAAATCTATAAATCATTCATAGTTATTGAAGTGAAAATGTGAAGTTTCTTTAGCATATCCCCATAGTTTGTCAAACCCGGTTCATATAAATGCTCATTTTCATCTTTGAGGAAACCTGGAGTGCGGCTCAAAACACATTTTCAATGTTGTTTCTCCTAGGTCAATTAGTGGTAGAACCAAACCCACTTGTAGTATCCATACAAGGATATATTTTTAAGAATACTACATAATCCATATCTAACCAAACCTTTTAGATGTTATTCTATACATATACTAATATTATACCATAGGTTTATGTAATATAACCTATGTATTCCAAAATAATGTTCCCTGATTTGTACTAAGCTTCATATAATACCATCTATATCAACTCGGCCTAGATATCATAGACCTGGTGTCTGATAGTAATTACATTGTCTAGAATACAAGGTATCAAATCCCAAATGACTATGAGATTAGTGGTCTTGGTGAACTAGATACATACACGAGACTGTTGATAAAAATGGAAAATCTAATTATAACATTATTTTAATATTCATTCTACATAACAATGAGAATAATAAAATTATTTCATCTAGTGTGTCTTTATATATCATTTTTAGTACTGTTATTGGATTCATAAGGAAATAAATTTGATATGGGTGAGTTTAAATTCTCATTAAGAGAAATATATAATGGATGAAATAATGAATGAATGAGAATAATAATAATAATAATGTAAACAACTCAACACAAATTCCCTATAGAAAAATATTTAAAAGATGTTTATAAATAATATGGAAATGTAATAACTAGAAACATATTACATTGAAATATGTAGATAATAAAAATTAAAGATGAAAATATGAGAAACAGAAAATTATTACTATTATTAAATAAACCAAAAATGAAGTTTATCCCTAGATATATCGTTAAAAAATATCATGGATGAATTACAACTTAAACTAAATTAGGGAAATTATTTTTAATGTAAATCATGACTATGTCACATGAAAACCTATATTTTCAAGACCTTTCACAATACAGTTTAAAAATATGGATAAAAACCCATTTACTTTTCACAACAATTTTTTTCCATGAGATCCTATTGATGCGTGAAGGGGATTTATGATTTATAGGCCCCATTAGTCATTACCAGTCCAAAGTATCCCTTATATCGATTAATAAAATTAAAATTAGGCTTCATTAAAAATCTATATTGATTAAATAATATGGAATTATCAATATTTTTGTAAATAATCATATCACTGTTGATGTAGACACCATATATAAAATGACAAATGATTTTGGAAATAGTAATATACATGATAAATGAAATGATAATTTGGAAGAAATTCACTGTTCAATGAGAACAATATATTTAATATCTAGAGGGGTTTAGAAAATGATTCAAGGAGGTGAATGTGAATAATATCCTCAGATAAATAGAAAATAAACCATCCAAAAGAAGAAAAACTATTGTTTCAACAAAAAAATTACCCGATGCGTAAAAATAAAGGGTTTCTATTGTTGATGAATTTAAATACAATAAAAATAAAATTTAAAATCATTCTTCAGGAAAATATACTTTTATTTTGTAAAACCTTTTACAAAATATTTCCTTTATAATTAAATTTTGAAATAATTTCCTTTAAAACACAACCCATTATAAATTCAATGGAAGATTCGTGGAATTGAAGGTTTTTAAATCTATAAATTCCATATGAGGTAAAATACTATTCCATTTAAATGGAAAAAAGGAATGAAAATTCCTTGTTTGGAAAGAAACCAGAAGGTTCCTTTGAAAACATTGAAAAAAATGAAAATATTTCATTTACATATCAATTTTAAAAAATTCAAAACATTTTAATAATACATGTTTTTGGGTGAAAAAAGTTTCTCTGAACAAAGAGAGAAACATTGTAGGGTTTTCTGACAAACTTTTTATAAATCATTTATAGTAAAAAATGTGGAAAATGGTCCTAATAATAGAAAATGGTCACAAATAAGTAGATGATATAAAATGAAATATTTTATTGAAAACTGTTCATATAATTTCCTTAAATTTAAATATTATGTAAATTTTATTAAAGTTATTGTTAAATAAAATAATCATTAAAAATTACTAAGAGTCTCATTCCACATTGAATCATTTTTAATCATAATTGTAATGATGGAATAAAATTAAATAAATTATTAAAATATAATTAAGATAAATTTATTTATGATATTATATTAAAAGAGTATCAACATATACGCCACAGAAAATATGTTAGTAGTGAACATGACAATTATCTCATGGTTGTAAAAAGAAAGATGAGAGTCCCATACCTTGGGATTCCTTTCATATTATTGTCCTTTAAATTCATGTATAAAAAACATATGTTATTTATATACTTTATTTCGAACAATATTCTTGTTTATAATTATTTTTTTCACTTATTATTATGTCTTGTACCACTACTTGAACAACTATGTTTAGGTCGGGTGTTTTGAACACATTCGATTTATGTGTCAAAAACAAAAAATGTAGGCAATAATTGGTCAAAGGGGTCATTATACGACATATTAATAATAATAAAATTAATATAATAAACATATTTATACATAAAGTATACTTTTAAAAACAACAATTATATACGGTAAAGAAAACATAATAAATTTTACAATTGTTGAGATGGTAGGTTATACATACGCTTCGGTAACATTATTTTTTTTCAATGATCATTATGAAAACAAGGTATGTAGCACCATATAATTATAGAATTATAATTACATCATATAAAATAATAAATAATTATTCATACTTATATATTAATAAATAATAGGGAAAAGGAATCATATGATGTTGTGGATGCGATAATCCACACATCAAAGAATAACATTATAAATCTTTAGGTGTCTGAAAGGGAAAAATATAAAATCAAATATATTATATTTAAATAATGGTAATTATATTATAATTATCATATAGTGTATTTTTGTGTCAAATATTTTTAATTAAAACTATTCCATATACGTTCCTTGATTGGTGTGAACGAATCACTTCTCTTTGACGAGGTGGTCGTCGACACTTCCATCAACGTTGTTATTGTTTTTACACAAAAAGGAATGTACAAAGACATGTGTTGTGAAATAAATAGATAAGATTAAATAGATAATTAAAATAATATATAAAATATATAAACAATGTTTCCATCATAATTACAACCATGTGAGGATAAAAAGGGGAAAACAAATAATCATCAATTTATGAGGTGGTACTTCACAGTTCACATAAAGAGAATGTTTGTTACGTGTTACATGGATTTGGGTGTATGTACAGGTTGAAAACATAGAATTACTAAACCCAAATATATAAAGGATACATTTATTGTTATATAATCATGACAGATGGATATTTGAGGTGATGGTGATGCAATTGAATGAAAAGTGATCCTTGGAAAGGATTACCAAAAAAATCTTGTATCTCCTTTTAGTTTAATTAAAAATGATTGTAATGGAAGAATTTATGCTTGAATAGAGGCTTCAATATATAGGGGAGTTATTTATGGAATCTAATTAGGAAAACCATGAAAAAATATAAGTGGTTTGAGAGTTGTGAGGAATTTAGAGAATTTGTGGCCTTTTATAGTGGAGGGGGAGTCACATTCTTGTAATATTTTTACAAAGAGATGTGTCCAATGTTTTTAATGATACATGTGGATAAAATAATGGACCCCATTCTATAAATGATAATATAGTGTCAATATATGTTTATATAATTTCAATTGGGTACAAATATATGTCATTTTGGGCCTTATGTGTATGGTTTTCTCCCTTATTAAGATTAATTTGACCTTAATCATTATAATTAATTTTAATCAAATTCACTAATAATTTTGTGGAAAAATAATTTTGGTCAGATTAGAAAATATAAATTATTCATATTCTAAATACAGAATCAAATTTTCATAATTCCAATCATTGACCTGACAAAAATTGATTTAAATTTCATCCCCTAGGCGGGAAAATAATGTTTGTTTTTAACGTAAAATTAATCCAAAAAACATTTTATGTTATTTACAATCTATTTAAAAGTGAAATATATTCCAATGAAAAAAAATTTCTTAATTGATGAAAATATTAAATAATTATTATTTGATACCAATTTTATTTATAATTTAATATTGAAATTTTATTATATGAAAACGATGTTTTGAACTAAAATTCAATACTATTAGAGACCTAACCCCAGAAAGAAAGAAGATGGTGTCTCCTATCAATTACATTGGAATGATTAAATGGAATAAAATATAAAAGGACCAAGATATTAGTGTTCTTAGTTATCAAGAAACATTTATGAGTATATAATACACTAATTAATACATAATTTTTAATTCTTTCGAAATTAAAAAATTTGATAATAACTTTATTCTATCCTGAAGATCATTTAATTTCATTCACAATATTCTTCTGGGATTTCTTGGGAACAGAAAATAATAAGGGTGAGCTCAAATTTTTAGTAAACAAAAAATATAAATGAATCAATAATGAATCAATGAGAATAGAAATTATAACATAGTAAATTACTAAAATTACAGGACATATAATCTATAAATTGAGAGTGATTCGCATAAAAATATGGAAATGAGAAAACTTGAAACACATTCCATTAAAATAACTAGATAAAGATAAATCAACATGGAAATGTATAAAACTAGAACATGTTCCATTTAATCAATGAACATAAAATAAAATGTTCCCAAGGATTTATCAATTCAAAATCTCATGGATGAATAATACGTGAAACTAATATAAATACAATGCTTTCATAATTGATGTCATGCCTAAGGTGCATGAAAACATATGCCATTAGGACCATTCACAAGATGGTTTAAAACTAAGGATATTACCCTATATAATTTGTGAAACTAATTTTTCTCATGATATAATATCAATGCATTGAGGATTTACTAGATGTCCAGGATCCAACCATCATTTCTAGTCAAAAGAATTCCCCATATTGAATAACCAAACTAAATAATATGCCTTATAGAGAATCCTTACTTAATAAAGAATAAATAATTATCAATATTTCCCCAAATAATAAAATAACAATCAAGGTATACACCATATGTAAGAAGGTATATTTATTAGGGAATATTAAATTCAATGATAAATGAAATGGATAATTAGGGGAAATTTCAGTTTAATGATCATAAGATATTTCATAAATAAAGGGGTATAACAAATGATTCTAGAAAGTTACTGTTAATAAAATCATTGTCCAAATCAACAATCAACAACCTAGAGTATGAATAAAGATTGTATCAATATAAAAAATACTATTTGGTGTAAAAATAAAGGGTTATTGTTCACAATGAATAGAAATAATATAAAATTATATTTTAAAACAATCTTGAGGAAAATATACTTTTATTATGAAAAAAATTGGGAAAAACTTATATTTTGAAATAACTTTTTAATTAATTTATTTATAAAGTATCATTTTAAACATTAAAATGATCTTTTAATTAAATTATGAAGGGTAGGTCAGCACAAGAAGTATGAGGTAAAAATATCATTCCTTTTGAATGATTAAAGGTTAGAAAAAATCCTTATTTGGAAAGAGACAAGAAGAATCCTTTGAAAAATTTAGTAAAAAAATCATTGGTAATAATATCTTTATTAAAATAATTTCAAAACAATTTTGATAACATATTAATTTAACATGGTTTTTAGTAGAAAATATATTCTCCAACGAAAGAGAGAAACAAATTATGGTTTTATAAAAAAACTAAATCATTCTAAAAAACAATGATTGGTAAAATGGTACTAACACTTGTAAATGGTCATTAATAACCACATCAGAGAAAATTGAAGTATTTACTAAAAAATGGGAAGATAATTTCCTTGAATTTAAATTACATTGAATGATCATTTAACTTAATTTTTTATGAAAAGAGTCGTTAAACATTCCCTACTATCCCCTTCCACTTTGAATCATTTTTAATCACAATCCTCACCTAGGAATAAAATTAAATGTATTTTTAAAATAGTATAAAGATAATGTAATTCATGATATAATTTATAAAAATTGGTTGTATATACACCACATGAAAGAAGTAAGTGGTGAACCTAACAATTATCTCAAAGAAATGAAAAGTCAGATGAAAATCTCTTTCATTATGATTCTTTTTAGGTTAACGTCCTTTAAATTCAAGAACAGTAAACTTATGTTATGTTTATAATTTATTAATGTTATTTTTTATTTATATCATTAAATTTATTTCACATACTAACAAATTTTGTTATACTGCATAAAAATTATGTTTATGTCAGCTATTTTGACTGAATTTGATTTATGTTTCAAATACATCATTGGTAGATCTATTATGATCGATGGGGTCATTATATAAACTATAAAGAATAATACTAATGACATAATTATCATATTTATAAATAATTTGTACCTTTCCAACCAATCATTACATACGAATATGAAAAATCAATTAGTGTTACTATCATGGAGTTGGTGTGTCATACGTACGCATTTGTAAAATTCATATATTTCACTGATCATCATTAATGGAATGTAATTAAAACCATATCATTTCAAAATGATCAGTATATAATAAAAAACATATTAAATGAACTCATATACTAATATATATAATTAATTTGATTAAAATGGAATCACCTCATGTTAAAGAAGAGGTTTTCCACACATCCACGGAAGATTTCAAAAAGTGTAATGATGATAATGATATATATTTTATTTCATGGAATTTATTTATTTCATTATTATTATATATTGTTTTTATGTTCCATGTGTTTTATTAAAAATATCCTTCAAACATTCCAGGTGTAGTATGAGTGAATCATATCTCATATTGGGGGAATTAGTCCACACATTCTCATATGATGTTATCATTTTAATGAAAAATGGAATGTATTAATAATAGGTGTTTTAAAATGATTATTGACAATGAAATACATAAAAAAATGTTATATATATTTTAACACCATGATATTTTATGAGAAAGTTTTTTTTAATTTCATTGATGTCTTGAGTTGTATGCTACACCACGATCAGTTTGCACTATACTTTACACTATTATAAACTGTTGTATACTCAACACTCTTCTTGACTTGTGTTACAAAAAATTTCATGTTTTTTCTATAATTAATTTCACACAAGACATTGTATAAATGAAAAAATGAATATTATTATGTTACCTTATAACATATCTTTAAAAATGGTGGGAATGAATAGTATTAGTTTATTTATGATAATATTTTTTATAAATGAATTTAATTAATTATTTGTGAAAAATTATTAATAAATGAAAACAAAACCCATTTGAATGAAAAAGATTTTTTCTGAAAATCCATTAAAATGAAAATAAGTGAGTTTATAAAAAATAAAACGACTCTTTATAGATTTTAATAGTGAAATTTATATGTAATATATTCAATTTAATGTTTATAATTCATTTTATATGTTATATATATATAATATAAGAAAAAAAAATCAAATTTACGGATAAAATGAGAATTTTTCTAAAAAGATTGATTTTCCACCTTTTTATGGAGAACTTGTTTAAAATATATTTTATTACACATTTATATGTTATTATTAAAAAATAATCTTTTTTTGAAAAAGTACTTAAAAATTTACATTAGTTTAATATTTCATATTTTCGGACAATATTCATTTTGTAAGAAATAGCAGAAAATACTACACATTAATTAAAATATTCTTATTCATATGATTTATTTATATATAAAGGATGTCATTTTAATTGGTTATAAAATATAATTATATTATTTTTTTATCGTTTAGTCTATTATTGTTAATTATAAGTAATTTCACCTTGATATTACATGTAAACACATATCATTCTTTTCATTATTTTTAAGATAAACTCCCACATCCCCTTATCTATTATTGACAATGGAAAATATATTTAAATTAATTACTAAAACTTCTGTGTTTTGACTTTGGAAAAATGAATTCTATATTTGGAATATATGGGTTCAAAATATGTTATTTGCTTACTTTTTTCGATATTATGAATAGTAGATTTTGTAATTTTTATGTATCAAAAGGAATGGTAAATATAGTAATTTTGGGTAACAACCAATATGATAAAGAAAATAAAATTACCCTAACAGCTGCCAAAATCCTATTGGATGAATTTATATTGAATAATATCACCAATATGTTTGAATTTATTAATTTAATGTACTTTTTTTCAAGAAGGTAGTTTGATTATAAATAAAACAGATCAAAGTGACAACATGTCGCTAACTTATCTCTTATAAGTATAATAATTTCAATGTAGTGATAAAATTGATAACAATCGAACATAAATATTCTTTGGAAAGATAATAAAATTATATACATCTTGAAAATATATTTTAAATTTTTATACATTGAATAATTAACATAAATATTGAAATAATAGTAATACAAAAATTATATTATTAAGAGAAATATCAAATATATGCTGTTAGAAATAGTAAAATAAATAATATTACAAATAATTACTTCCATAGAAGAATTTTTCTAGGTGAATATGACATTTTTGAAAAATATTAAATACCTTGGATTGAATTTATATCTCTATTTGTATTTTATTTTAATTTAATGAAATGAATATTGTTAACATTAACACTTTTGATATTTTATTAAAATAATATTTAATTAAATTATTTAAAAAAATAAAAAAAATTACAAAGTTTCTTTCATAAGGTTTATACATTATTTAATTTTAAATTATAGGAAATTTACCCCATATATGTAAAATTTATAGCATCATTACAATTAAAATAGTGTAAACTCAAATTAAATTAAAATAGAGTAATTAAGGATAAACAAAAAAAGAAAAGGTTTAAAATAAAATAAATAAATGTTTAAAATTATTGGATTAGATTATTTCAAACAACCACAATCTTATACTCTAAATATATATATTTTTATCCTTTAGAATTCAAAAAAATTAAAATAAAATAATATTTATATAGTTTCCTAAATATCCCCTCCTCCCTCTTATAATAGGTCACCACAACTACCCTCTTACTCACACCTCTAAAGCCACATGGATCATCCAAAATCTAATCAAATAGGCTGAAAACATCTCTGTATTCCTCTTACAGACCACACAATAGTTATAGATCCATTCTATGTATACATTTTGTGAAAATCAAAAGGGAATACTCAAAAAGGGGGTAATTATTTTATCAACTCATTCAAAAAAATTTCCTCTTCTACATCCTCATCTAATGTTATTTCAATAATAATGTAATAAATAATTTATCCAACACATTGAAAAAATTTATTATAATTATGGAACAATGATATACATCTTTTAATTCATTATATAAATAACATTTCACCATGCATGGAAACATAAGGCTTACCGTCTCCACGTTGTGGTGTAATTTGTTATTAAACATCACATAATTTGGATGTGTATAAAGACGATTATAATTGATGTAAATAATTACTATAACATGATAATTATACTTTATAATTAAGATACCATCCAATTCTATACCATTTAACCATTAAGTGAATGATATCATCGCTCATGGGTATATACGGCCTACCGTCTCAACGATGCAATGTCATTCATTCTAAAAGATATTAATTATACCAAAATTATATACATAAATTAGATGAATAAATTGTATTTATGTTATAATAATATCATTTTGATAATGATATAACTATAACCTAACAATTATGACATGAACATATCTCACAAAACATTCATAAGCATATAAAGTAGTTAATATCTGAATAACAAGTAACAATGAAATGTTACAGTTAACACTACATAAAAAAGTATCCAAAATGACTATGAAGAAAACAATGAATATTTCAGATCCCAAAGCTAGGTTCAAAGAGTGAAAAATAAAATAAAAAATACTCCTAAGAGCTTCATGATGGACTAGCTTCACTGGCCTACAGGGCGGAGCTGCACGGCTGACTTACCCGGCAGAGCTTCGCGACAAAAAATGTTTGTCCACCTATGCGAAGTACCTGCATGGAAGAGCAGCACAATGTACCTATGTGAGAAACATTTTTTTATCCATCCATCATATATGCCCATAAATATATTGTAACGTCCCGGACCCACGTTCCACGCAACGGGTGCCCCGAGCCCGGTTCGCCACGTGACCTCAAGAGCATTTCCCCAAATGCCAGAGGCTGCCGACTAGCAGGGAGGGCCCAGGTATGATATTGGGGAAACAATGCCCTCGTTTTTCAAAGTGCAGCACAACAGAATACAAAATAAACATACACGATAGCGGAAGCAGTAAACATACACAACTTAAATAACTACAGGAGTGGATATAACCAACAATATATATAAGAAGATGCTACAAGTTTCATGTTCTAGGAAAATAGCCAGAACATGTTATACAACAATAAAATACAGCAGAAACAGAGTACAGCAAAGCAAATCAAACAGCTGGCAGTAGCATCGCGAGCCTAGGCTCAGTCTTATTCCCTCCTAGTCCTATGCAACATTCAAGTACCTATATATGGAATCTTGCCCCTATGTACACCTGCAGAAACGTAATCTGTTTGGGCTGAAAAGCGTGACCCAAACAGGGTGTGAGAAATATATCTTAGTAGGAACCCACCAAAGGCATGTGCCCAACTGCGTGCTAAAATGCAACAATAGTGTGCAGTGGTAAAATGCAATAAAGTAAGCAGTACTCAAAAGTCAATAATTACCAGTTATATTGCCATTTTATTATTCATTTAAACCATTATATATAAGAAATCAACACAGTGCATTTCTAGTAAACAACTAGTGTCCTCAGACACGTAAACTCCTACCCTCGGGTAACGAGTATCCAACACAAGAATATGCCCTCCGGAATAACAGAGTTTTTCCCTCAGGTATAGGTAGTGACACCCACAGGCATAGAATCAGCTGCCCACAGGCACGTATGACGTTTCCCTTAGGCCGAAATAACTACTGCCCACATGCTAAATAGTACAGTGCCCATAGGCTAATCACAACAACACCCTCAAGCTAAACAGGTAACCGGGCCATGCCCAACAGATCAAAATGGAGTAAAAAAACAATTACTCTCAAGGCAATTCTACAATTACAACATTAAAGGCATACCATTGGGTATCCTGGCCAAATGGCTAAACAGTGGAACACACCCTCGGGGTGGTTCCGGATCCAAGAAACGATCCCAACCAGCATTTTATTATCACAATTAAATACCTAATCAATTCTAGGTATTAAATATAGAAACGACCTCAGCCACACGACACCCCAACATGGGTTCGTGGCATGAAAACAAATAAAAATGCACGTCAGTTGGAAATTTACACCAATCCACCTACCTTATACGTCAACGAGCGTTATACCCGAACGCTGACACCACAAATAGCCAAGAACGGCATAGATCTGTCGAAGAACAAAACCCATTGAAACGTAAAGAACTTCCCCTCAGGAAAGAATTGGTAAAAATGGTACCAGGAGAGGAGAGGGCTTACCCGTGTGGTTCCAACGAGATCGTCCGAAGCTGAATCGTATTCCAGACAAATGCCCGGTGGATCTTCAAAGATCCGGCCTCCTACTTTGGCTCCAAAATGGCTCAAGTGCCTCTTCTTCCTAAAGAGGAGGCTACTGCATGTTTTCAGACGAAAAAACAAAGTACACGACGTGTACTTTTGAGAACATGGCGTGTACTCCCTTCATTTAACTGTTCATTTGGAGGCACCGCCACACTGTTCATTCGTCGACATGAGTACACGGCATGTACTCCCAAGTACACAGCGTGTACTGTCGCCCAGCTGGCGGCAACTCCACCGCCTTACTATTAAAGCATGCCGACTGACTACACTATGTGTACGGTACTACTACAAGACGTGTAGTCGGTTCCTACACCCTTCATCGCCGGCATAGCTTCACGCCCCATGTACTCATCCCAACACGGCCAAAAGTACATGACGTGTTGATGATGTACCTGGCATGTAGTTCCAAAATTCAGGATTTTTCCCCATTTTCCATATTTTCTCAAAAACACTTAAGGAAAAGGAAAATAAGAATCCCGTACCTCTAAAATAAGAATCAGGTTCTTACAAACTCCCCCATTATAGAAATTCATCCTCGAATTTCCCTTCCAAGGGTGGCTAAGATAAATCTTAGAACAACTCTGGCCACTGAGCATATACGTCGGCCTCCCGCTCCCTGGTCTCGTCCTGTACAAGAGGAACTGACTGGCCTCAGAGAACCTTTGTGCTCCTTTCAACGATACGGATTAGATGCTCTCAAAGGATGCATCATGCTGAAGCTCAACCTCCTCAGGCAGAAAGGTGTGAGATGGGTCTGAATGGTAGCGACGCAACTGAGACACATGGAAGACGTCATGCATGGCTCGTTACCATTGTGGTAACTGTAACCAATAGTCAGCCAGCCTGACTCTCTCTAGAATCTCGAATGGCCCCACATACATCGGTGAAATCTTACCCTGTCTCCTGATCCGTTTGTGTCCCAGCCTCGGTAAAACACATAAGAAAACTTGATCCCCGACCACAAACTTCAAAGGTCGTCTGCGGCGATCATCATAAGACTTCTGACGAGACTGCGCAGTAGCCATCCACTTTCGAATCAACTGGACCAGCTCAGATGTCTCCTATACGAGCTGTGGCCCCAGTAAGGCTGCCTCACCTACCTCTAACCAGCACAAAGGTGATCAGCATGACCTACCATATAAAGCCTCGTATGGTTCCATCTCAATATTTTCCTGAAAACTATTGTTATAGGAAAACTAGACTAAGGGAATATGCTTCTCCCAAGAGGCCCCAAAGTCTAGGACACATGCACGCAGCATGTCCTCTAGCACAAGTATCGTCCACTCTGACTGGCCATCTTTCTGAGGGTGGTATGCTGTGCTCAGAAGCACCTGTGTACCCAACACCCTCTGAAAACTCTGCCTAAAACGAGACGTAAAGCGGGTGTCCCAACCTGAAAAGATAGAACAAGGGACCCCATGAAGACGTACGATCTCTCGGATATACAGCCTTCTGTGCTCGTCCACACCGAAGGTCGCCTTGATCAGCAAAAAGTGAGCTACCTTCATGAGTCTGTCCACAACAACCTACACGACGTCATTGCCTCGAGGTGACCTCAGCAAACCCGTCACGAAATCCATCGTGACATCATCCCATTTCCACTCTTGAATGGGAAACTGCTGCAACAACCCAACTGGTCTTTGATGCTCCGCCTTCACCTGCTGATAGGTGGAACATCTCGTAGCAAACCCAGCTATCTCCCTCCTCATACCCGGCCACCAGTACTAATGCCTCAAGTCATGGTACATCTTGCTAACCCCTAGATGAACTGCCCAAGTCGAAGCATGAAACTCCCGCATCAGTTCCTCACATATATACCCTGGAACCCACACTCATCCATGGAAACGCATGACCTCATCATCGCCTATCGTCCAACTGGGAGGAGGGTCCTCACTTTCCACCGACTCCCGTAGAACTAGGCCTTCTGAAACCGATAGCTGCCTCATCCTCACTCTGTCCAGGAGGTTATAAGTCATAGCTAATGAGGAAAGATATGTCTGTCGCTGACTGTCATGCACCTCCATATGCATCTCAGGGAACAAAGTCATGAGCTTCCACTCGCCACTGGCCTCCTGCACTGCCTGTATCTGTGTCTTCCTACCTAGTGCATCGGCTACTGCATTAACTTTACCAGGCGTATAGGTAAGCTCAAAATCGAAGGATTGTAGGTACTCAACCCACCTTCTCAGCCTCAGATTCATGTCACTCTGAGTAAATATATACTTGAGAATTTTGTGGTCGGTGAAAATCAAAAAATGCTCTCCCAACAGATAATGTCTCCAACAGTGCAATGCATGTACAACTGCTGCCAACTCGAGATCATGTGTTAGGTAATTCCTCTCATGTGGCCTCAACTATCGAGACCCGTATGCAAAAACTCAGTCACCCTACATCAAAACGGCTCCCAGCCCAATCCATGATGCATCATAGTAAACTGTATAGCTCTTCCCCTGCTCTGGGAGTATCAGGATCGATGCTGATGTCAACCTTCCCTTCAGGTCCGGAAAAGCTGTCTCGCAAGATTCTAACCAAACGAACATCACACCATTCTTAGTAAGACCTGTCAACGGTACTGCTAAGCAGGAGAAGTCCTGTATGAAGTAGCTGTAGTAACCATCCAGCCCTAAGAAACTCCGTATCTCAAACACGTTCTTAGGCTACTCCCAAGAAACTACTGCTCTTACCTTCTCTGGTCCTACTGCAACTCCTTCCTCTGAGATGTTATGACCCAGGAAGTGAATCTGGCCCATCCAAAAGTGGCATTTCAAGAGCTTAGCATATAGACGATGCTCTCTCAATGTACTCAATACGATCTCAAGATGGGTGGCATGGTTGTATTGAGAGTGAGAGTACACCAAGATTTCGTCCACAAATACTACCACAAATGAATCACGATATGGATGAAACACACGATTAATCAGAGCCATGAAAACTGCTGGCACGTTCGTCAGTCCGAACGGCATAACCGTATACTCATATAGACCATACCTACACCTGAAAGCTGTGAGAGGTATATCAGATGTTCTAACGCATAGCTAATGATATCCGTATCTCAAATCAATCATCAAGAACACTCGTGCTCCACGAAGCTGATCAAACATATCATCAATCCTTGGCAAGGGATATCAGTTCTTAACCATCAACTGGTTCAGATTCTGATAATCCATGCAAAGTCCGAGGGTACCATCCGCCTTCTTCGCAAAAAGGACCAGAGAACCCCAAGGAGAAGTATTGGGTTGAATAAAACCCTTTCCATGTAACTCCTCTAACTACCTTCTGAGTTCCTACAACTCAGGCGTGGCCATCCTATATAGAGGAATGGACACCGTTACTGCTCCTGGTACTAGCTCAATAGAGAAATCCACCTCCTACACCGGAGGTAGACCTGAAAAGTCGTCCCGGAAGACATCCCTGAAACGATCAACAAATGGAGGTAAATCCGTCTGACAAGTCCCCTGATCATCCAGATATAAACTTGAAATCTGGGTTGTGACTCCACTTGGCCCATGATGCTCTGGTCCAGTTCGACTCTCCTAAACATCCCACTCGCCCTTGTATGGAAACTCTCCGCCCTCTGGTGATGTGAAACGCACCCTACGACGATAGCAGTCTACAAAGGCTCAGAAGGGAACCATCCAGTCCATCCAAAGAATGAAGTCATAACTCATCATCTCCAAGACATAGAGGTCTGAAAGGAGGTGACACCCTCCAACCTCAAGGGGGCACTCCTTGCACTGACGCGCACCAGCAGTCCTAGTCCCCAACGGAGTGTCTAGCGTCATGATATCAGAAGAAGTATAAACACAGAGCCCAAGGCTCTCCACTACGGGTACAGATATGAAACTAAACGTAGCACCCATATCAAAAAGTACTGAAGACAATACATAAGCTACAAGAATAGTACCTCTGACTGTAGAAGGTTCTGGATCCTGCTCATGCTGGGTCTGTCGCACTGCATATACATGCCCAATGTCGTAGCCCAGCGACATAGCCTGGCTACCCTGAGCTGTCACGCCCTACTGCCTCTGAGATCCTTGTGTCTGGATACCACGGCCACGACCACCATCTCTGCCTGCACACCCAGACGTATTCTAGTTCCCTGACTGGTAAGAATCCACTGATACTTCTCCCGCATGAGGAGTCTTCTCATAACCCCTCTCACTAGCCACTGGTGGAAACACCCTGCAAAAGCGCTGAAAATGACCCATCTTGTCACAACCTCAGCACTCCACTGGGTCTCGTGGACACTGCGGCCTCTTGTTCCCCTCTCTACCACATTGGTAGCACATAACCTGGCCACCTGAAGCATTCTACAGACTGGTACTACTGCCCTGAGAGAAGTCCATCTGTCTCTTCCTCTTGCTAGCAGAAATAACACCAGAAAATGGTTCTGAACCGCCCTAGCCCACACCACTCGATTCCCACCAGTTCCTCTCTGTAATCAACGCCTGGTTCACAATCATGTGTAATGTAGTAAACCTTAAAACATTCACCAGTGCTCGGATGTCATACCGAAGACCATCCTCAAAACGTCTGGCTCTCAACTTCTCATCACCCACTAGGTCGGGTGCAAAACGCTGAAGCTCCGTAAAACGAGCACAATAGTCCATCACCAACACGGCGCCCTGATGCAGATTCATAAACTCTCGAGCTCTATCTGCCCTCAGCGTCTCGAGAATGAAGAAGTCATAGAAGACTGCTTGAAAATATTACCACACCATGTCTTTGTGATGCTCTGACTGGGTGGTAACATCCCACCACCTCTTGGATGAATCACACAGCATGTAAGTCGCGAGCTTCACCCTCCACCCTGGAGGCGTCTCAAGATGCTCGAAAATAGGTTGCATCGACCCAAAACAAGACTCCATAGCCTATGGTCTGCCATCCCCTGAAAAAGTAGGCAGATGCTGCTGCTGAAAGATACCTGTCAGCTCGGCCATAGATGTGGCAGCCTGCTGTGCTCCCTGAAAGGTCTGTATAAACCGCATAAAATCATCATGGACCTGTGCCTCCGCGCTTGTGTTCGGTATAAAATCTAGCATCGCATCTGGCTCTGCTGGTGGATCAACTTGTAGCCAATGGACCACCATCTCCAGAGTATAATATCCGCTGCTCTCCTGGAAAACAACTCGCGGTCGTCTAGGCGGCATGACACTACAAGGTCAAAAGCAAACATCAGATTCAAGATTATTAAGACTGAAATTGAAGGAACCACAATGGGAACAAGAGGAAGAAGGCTTTTCAAAATTTTCAAGACAAGACTACACGGCATGTACAACGACAACACGGCGTGTACTTGACTTCCCTTCCCCTGCCCGGGTCCTTCTACACGGCTATGCCGCACAACATCCGTTCAACAAAACTACACAGAGTGTATAATATCTACACGGCGTTTACGGTGTTATTTTCCAACTACTCGTGTCGTCTGTGACACAACCTACTACTCAGTCATTACACCACACGGTGTGTTGCACTCGCACACGACATGTACACCATACCGTTTCCCAGCCACACGGCTAACTCCACACAGTCTATCCTTGGACAAGACTACACGGTGTGTCCCACAGGTACACAGCGTGTCCAGTGAGAGGTGACACCAGCCAGTGTTGTTAGCTACACGACTGAATCCCCAGGTCACACTACACGGCGTGTCTATTGTTGACACGACGTGTTCTGTCAAGGGGTTCATCGACTCGTGTTGTTAGTTACACGGCCGGACTCCGGGTCACACTACACGGCATGTACAAAATCTACACAGCGTGTTTTTTCCAAGACCTTCCCTACCTCGTGTCGCCGCCCACACGGTTTGTGACACGGGAAGAGACAACACGGCGTGTACTCGGGGTACACGGTGTGTACTCAAAAAGTTCATTTTTCTTCCTGAACAGAAGAACACACGCGGCATGTATGAGGTCCTACACGGCATGTATTCTTGGTTTTCTGAACAGTATGCCTCAGAAACTTCCTCAAAACCTAGAAAATATTAAAAACCAACACCTATGTGTCAAATTCCAACCCGTGGGGCCCATACTCCCTCACGAATCAATGTTTGACATCTTATATGTGTTATAACCAATAATAGTCAATGATCCACAAAATTCCAGTCAATGGGGGCCCATAATCCCCAAAAACCAAAGTTTGGCGTCCATTCTATAAACAGGCTCACAACAGGTATTTTTATTAAGCACCTATCACAACAACATGCTTCTCTAGCACAAAAACTATCACAACAACATGCGAATTTCTAATGCACCTACATGGCATGGAAACTATGCATGACATGTGATACCTAGCATGTGCATATATGATGAATGAGACTACATACCCTCATCTCATCGGGTTGTAACTAAATAGAACCCACAGATAAAACATAAACAACACAATCCTAGTGCTTCACCAAACGGTGAAAACATATCAACCGTAAAATTGCAAAATCAAAAGAATGAAAAATATGAGGTAGACTGACATTTCCCTATAAATGGGTTAGCTACGCCTGGGCACATCTTATTACTAACTACCATTCTGTCCTATCCCTGACTACAGATACAAATAGTAAGTCAAAGAAAAGAACCCCTATGATACCACTTTGTAACGTCCCGGACCCAGGTGCCACCCAACAGGTGCCCCGAGCCCGGTTCGCCACGTGACCACAAGCGCATTTCCCCAAACGCCAGAGGCTTCTGACTAGCAGCGAGGGCCTAGGTCTGATAGTGGGGAACCTATGCCCTCATTTGTCAAAGTGTAGCACAGTGGAATACAAAATAAACATACACGATAGAAGAAGAAGTAAACATACACAACTGAAATAACTACAACAGTGGATATAACCAACAATATATATAATATGATGCTACATGTTTCATGTTCTAAGAAAACATCCATAACATGTTATACACCGATACAATACAGCAGAAACAAAGTACAACAAAGAAAAGCAAACAACTGGTAGTGCCATCACGAGCCTAGGCTTGATCCCATGCCCTCCTACTCATCTACAATAGTCAATTACATGTATAGGGACTCTTTCCACTATCTACACCTGCAGCAACGTAATCTGTTTAGGCCGAAAAGCGTGACCCAAACAGGGTGTGAGAAATATATCTCATTAGGCACCCACTAAAGGCACGTGCCCAACTGCATGCTAACATGCAACAATAGTGTGCAGTGGTTAAATGAAATAAAGTAAGAAGTACTCAAAAGTCACTAATTACCAGTTATATTTCCATTTTATTATTCATTTAAACCATTAAATATAAGAAATCACCAGAATGAATTTCTAGTAAACAACTAGCGTCCTAAAACACATAAACTCCTACCCTCGGGTAACGAGTATCCAATACAAGAATCTGACCTCAGGCATAACAGAGTTTTTCCATCAGGCATAGGTAGTGTCACCCACAGGCATAGAATCAGCTGCCCACATGCACGGAAGAAGTTGCCCTCAGGCTGAAAAAACTACTGCCCACATGCTAAATAGTACAGTGCCCACAAGCTAATCACAACAATGCCCTAAGGCAAAACAGGTAACTAGGCCATGCCCAACAGATCAAAATGCAGTAAACAAGAAATTCCTCTCAAGTCAGTTCTATAATTACTTCATTAAAGGCATACCCTCGGGTATCCTAGCCAAACGGTTAAATAGTGGAACACACCCTTGGGGTGGTTCTGGATGCAAGAAACGATCCCCACCAACATTTTATTACCAAAATTAAATACCTAATCAATTTTAGGTATTAAATATAGAAACGGACTCAGCCACACGACACCTCAACATGGGTTCATGGAATGAAAACGCAAAAAAAACGCATGACAGTTGGAAATTTACACCAAGCCACCAACCTTATACGTCAACGAGCATTATACCCGAACGCCGACTCTTGAAACGCCCAAGAAAGGCGTAGATCTGACGAAGAACAAAACCAATTCAAACATAAATAACTTCCCCTCCGGAAAGAATTGGTAATAATGGTCCCAGGAGAGGAGAGGGCATGCCCGTGCGGTTCCAACGAGATCGTCCGAAGCCGAATCGTATTCAAGACGAACGCCCGATGGATCTTCAAAGATCCGACATCCTCCTTTGGCTCCAAAATGTCTCATGTGCCTCCTCTGCCAAAAGAAGAGGCTAATTCCTGTTTTAAGCCGAAAAAGCAAAGTACACGGCGTGTACTTCTGAGTACACGACATTTACTCCCTTCATTTAACTGTTCATTTGGAGGGACCTCCACACAGTTCATTCGTCATCATGAGTACACGACATGTACTCCCAAGTACATGGCATGTACTGTCGCCCAGTTGGCGGCGACTCCACCGCCTTACTATTCAATCCTGCCGACTGACTACACGACATGTAAGGTACCACTACACGGCGTGTCGTCGGTTCCTACACCCTTCTTCCCCGGCATGGCTACACGCCCCGTGTACTCATCCCAACACTGCCAAAAGTACACGACCTGTGGATAAATTACACAGCGTGTAGTTCCAAAATTCATGATTTTTCCCCATTTTCCATATTTTCTCAAAAACACTTAAGGAAAAGGAAAAGAAGAAGCTCGTACCTCTAAAATAAGAACCGGGTTCTTACATATATCTCTTGGGCTCCCCATTTGAGGACAAAAAAAAATTAAGACTCTCTGAAGGTCCCACTGCATAGCTCTTTTACTTAAATACCTTATTATCTCAGGTAGCTATTTAAACCACGATAGAAAATAAAATAAAATGGGTTCATCATGTTTTGAAAGTAATTTTTAACAATTTTATATAGGCCTGGTTCTCCAATATAATATACATTCTTTATTCATCATTCCTACATGCACAGAATATGTGTGCACCATACCTGCATGGTATACCTACATGTTACATCAACGCAGGGTACCTACACGGCATAAATGTACGTGGGACCTACGTGACCAACTTACGTACTTGTTTTAAAGCCATTCAATACCGGGTATCTCCTTCCATGGTTACCTTATCTGAATGGGACTATGTTGAAACATCCACCAAATCCTCCTGACTTATCAATCCTTTGGGAAGGGCACATCAGCGTGTCTCCAATTTGGGTTTGTATTTCAGCAGTCATAAGTTTCTCACATTTGTTTCCCAATGGGGTGAGGATTCAAGGAATGTATGTGGGTTTATATATCTAAAGTCAAATTGACCATTATCCCAAAAACGATGTTGGGAAGATCCCGTTTTCGAAGAGGGTTGGGTTTTGGCTTATCCTTTCTCAAAGAGGTGACCTGGAACCTCAGGCCTCTAGTAGGGAAGGTATAGTTCACACTTACTTTTCCGCTTTCCTTACCAAGTTGAATTATATGGAGTCCATCCTAGTATAATCCCCTCACCTTCACCCCTTTATCCTTACATTGGACCCTTTTCCAATGTAAAAATAATAGATGGAAGGCTCATCACCTCACCCTATTCCATGGTCGACGTGCTATCTTCCATCTGCATAGGAGGAATAGTGTGAAGTGTCATTGTTGAATCTTTCACATCCTCTTGTTTCTCACACCATGTGTGACTCACGTGGGCTTAGATATTTCTCATGATTACAACATGTGAACAGACACTCATTGAAGGAACTAGGAGAAATCCGATTATTATTCAAACTAGGATACATAGGAAGCTCATTCAGGGCAAGAGCTCACTGGATATCCTCCTAAGGAATCAAGCACTAATTCCACCAATTTGGGCATCATACTTAAGAAATAATCCCCAAATTATATCCAAAAATCATTGAGGCATACTTTTAAGTAAGTAATCCCAAACTCATCTCTCTCAGATGACCATACTATCTTATGAGATTTATAGAACTACGGGGGACTTGATTCCCAACTATATGGGATAGATAGAGAGTATCTTTATGGTTCAAACCTAACACTTAAAATCAACCCTATTCTCCTTGGGCCATTTTCCCAATAGGGTTTGATCTTACATGGAAACCTATATCCATTCAAATGTTCATTGGACAACTTCAACATAAGTCCCACCCTAAGATTCAACCTAATACCTTTCGCATAGAGGTGCTTATCACATGTACTTAAAAGGCATGATCTGTCTGATTAATTATCACTGAACTACGAGGGTTCTGATTCATTTCACAAGGATACGTAGGTAGCTCATTTTATGGGAGTGATCCCTTGATCAAAACAAACCTTTATCTCCATGGATGATAATAAATTCTAGAGTGCCCCACAACATGGCTTAAAAACTAGTATCATCACAATGATTATTAAAAGAATCTATAATCAGTATATTAGAAGACATCATTGAAGGAAAAAAACTTCGATCGCATACAATTGTTTCCATTATTGAAGATCCTTGAATGCATACTGATGACTCAAAATTTTACGAATGTTAATTAGTGATTGTAAATCCCAATGGATACATTTTATATACTTAGTGGATTAATAAGGATTCATGAAAATATCTTAAATTTACAATGAGAGTCCCGAAGTGGACAATACTTTCCCCCAATAGTGTGTGATGAGTTCGAACTCCCATTCTCTTAACAAATGAACATTCTTAAGTATTTTAAAGTTCAAACATAATGAACACTGGCCTTTGAAAAGTAGGTCCCCTTTGGATAAATAACTATTTGAAGTTTCTCGTTTCATAAATAAATATAATGGAAACCACCTAGAAATTGTTTTTATTAAAACTAAAACACATGTTTCAAGGAACTATGAAAAAAATGGTGATCCTGACATGAATCCTTAACCATGTTAATAATGTAACCCACCTATTAGGCCCCTATCAATTGATAAAGGAAGGCCAGATAAAGGATTCAATCACGCATTTATCAATCTAAAAAGATGTTGTTTTAATAAAGAAAATTGTTTTTGCTTTTACATAGTACTCCCTTCAATCCAAATAATGCATTTCTCCAAAATAACATCTTTGAACATCCCGACCGCTTCTCAAGCTGGATCTCCATCTACAGGAAGGAATTCATCACTAAACCAACATCTTCAATGTTGGGTCTCTAATGTTCTCGTCTAGCAATATCTCCAGCACGGTACAATCCCAACATTGTAGGTTGCTCTATAGGTTCTCCAAATCAACAAAAATCCTCGACCATCTGGCCAACTGTGACCAATGATCAAGAAGAAAATGGTTCTAACCACTGTCTCCAACCATTTTCGGTCTTTATCCTCAAAATTTAACAATCAATACATGCCATACTATAGGGAGGTGGATCAAGAGGTCACTCAAGGAATCAATTCAATAATGTATGACTCAATCCGGAGGACTCCCACAAAAAATCGCTTCTATAATCACTCAGTAGTGCACCCCCACCATGATGGGGGTGTTGCCACTAGATGTTTGGCCCAAGTCTCTCAGAACCTAGCATAAAAGATGAACTGCTAGGGACAACGTCCAGTTAACAGGGAGCAGGCTCTAACATCTACCTCCTCTGGAGAAGTCCATCAATTTAACATGATGGAGTACAATGAGAAGGCACATACCCCCACACATCCTAATATTACTTCTCATTAGACTCATCTAACAGAAACCCACCAATCCCACTAGATAAACCTAGTGGGGTACCATAGTCAAGCAAATACACCTACTTACAAGTTATTAGCCAGCCAGTAGGCTTGTCTGACAGCATTTAAAGAAGCCTTCCAATCTAATGTGGTGGCAACTGGTAAACATGAACATAAACTTGTTTACAATAACAAATACCTTAAGTAGTCTCATCTTCTAGTATTAAAGGAAGTATATCAAATATACTTAATGGAAAACATCCATAAAGAACATACACCTGCAAATTTTCATCAATTATACCAACAGTCTTGTTTGGTAGCACCCGGAGAATTCAGCCGGAAAGCTACGACAACAAATTTGGGGCGGACCCAACTCTCTGCCCCCATGAGTGAGTACTGTCAATATCCATTAATAGGAAAAAGATGACAGGAGTAGGAACATACATATACTTTTGATATAGAATGGATGTATATTTCCATTCCTACAACCGAATTCTCCAATAACATCTTATCAAAGGTGAAAGGGAAGATGCATATCCCTTCTTATATTTTGGAAGCATGCCATGATATTTTGGAAACTACATCAGCAATATCAGGGGAACATAATCATAAATCTTTCCCCACACATAGAATGACACATTGGCATGCCATCCTAGAGCAGATACATAACTCTGTTCTAGTCCAGGAGGGACATGGGGCATAGTCCCCAAAATCATACAGACTACCGGATCAAGAACATATACCATTTCTAATTAGAGGTAATCGGTTCGTTCCAGAAACCACTACAAGGTAGGAATATTTACCTACCAATGATAACCTCTTTTCCAAGAAATTTTCCCCATCTATGTATAATAGAACATCCAAGAATAAGTATCACCATTCATTTTTGGAAAATCAAGAGTTAAGCTGCGATGTGGTTTGTCCTAATTCTGGAGTTCTTAAATCCCTTAGACATTTATCTGTTGCTACTCAAGATCATATCCTATCATTACAAAATAATGGAAGTGGTAGTTTTAATTATGAAGTTCCTCTTTGGATACATCATCATGAAGGATTTATTCATGAATATTCGGTCAATATAGAGTGCATATCTTTGGATGGGAGCCATGACATCCCTCTGTGTGGCCAGAAGATGAATTAGCAAGAGGATTTATCCATATCTATAATCCACCGTTGGGATCCTCCCCATGATTGCATTTATTGAGAAAAATCATCTCTGTAGTATTATTTCACATTGTCAAGAAAATTATATAATTGAGAATGTAGCGATTAGAAATCCCTCCTATGTTGAGGCACTTGAAAACAAAAAGAAAGTCATGTGTAATGCCTTATTATTCACGAGTGAAATAATTTATCTACCAGATGCCAGCTTAAGGGAACAATCATTTTCCAAACCTCCATTAGGTCATTTATCTTTTAACACAAAGCATCCACTCTGGTTAGATCAAGTGGAGAAACCTCTTATGAAAGATGACGATGATGTGTTAAACATGGCAAAACAATTAGCTAAAGGATAAATATCTATCATGTTCTGGCCTTTGGTTAAATTCTTAGTATAAAATTCAAGATTTGATAATAGAAGATTGTAGTCATGAAATTATTCTCAACATATGGAAAACTCTATGTCATTTGAATACCAAAGTCTTAACATATGATGAATATCAAAATCATGTAAAGGTAATAGAAGCGTTTCAATGCCAAATTGACTTGGAATATATCTCATTTTCCCCACATCAAATGGTTGAAAAACAACAGAGAACCCTTCAGCACGAAAGTCTTAATTCTCTTAAGAGGCTATGCCAATTAATTTCTGATTCCCCATCTAATGTTCGTATCAGAGGATGAGGTGAATATGGAGCATTGCATTTCAATGCACTCCAAAATCAGAAAAGTCTGCCAAAAGTGGTTTCATTCAATGTTATTTCCCATAGTTGGCCATAATAAATAGGTTTTGTATGTAATCAAATGTAAACTCATGAATAGGCCTCAACTAGTTCTCATCAGAATCAGGCCCAAATAAAATAAGTCGTAGTGATACTTTTACATCAAGAAACTAAGAATCATGAGCAGGCATCTCGTTTAGAGGATGTCAGGCATCAGAGGAAGAAAATGTTTGAAATAGCATTGAAATCATTTGAAACAGGTGATTTATGTTATTGTTGGATGATGCACCCAGCTAATGTTCGAACCAAAATCTGCAAAATCAAAAGAGCAGTTGCACGTATTTCAACCGTAGAAGTTCATGAATCACCCCAGATTGCAAGGATTGGGGATCATTTAATTCATCCTTCAATTTAATTAATCAATGTTCAAAGATTTGAAAAATAATAACATGATTGAACCCAACCTGCATGGCTGGGGTCTTTTTCAACTCTGTAATCCCATCCTCAATAGAACTAATTTTTCTCCAAATTAGGGAAGAATCCACAAGGAAATTGTACAACTAAATTATCCCATGATTCCATTCGGGTTAATATCATCCAAACAGTTCCTGTGATTTCTTCATATAGGGTAATAAAGTCTCGTGAAAGACACAAAGGGAGATGATATAGAAGAAGCACTAACAGAATTCCATCATTCATTACACGTCAATGAATTTTATTAACACCATAGCAGAAGATCCTCCAAAAAATAAGTCTAGTTTAGGGGTATCAGAAAATGAAGTTATTTTCCATAATATTGTACACAATGAGGTTAATGAAGATGGTGTGTGTACCCGAAATTAGAGACATACCCGGAATCATGGTATTCCCTAAAAAAACCAACTCCCCCCCTCTCTGAAAAGCTTCTAAAAATGGGAAAGGTATAAGTAATAATATATCTCACTTTTACACTAGAGAAGGTCAATCTATTTCACTTTAATAGAGATTTTCACAACAAGAAGATGAAATGAAGGAGTTGAAAATAATCATCATAGAGTTATATAGAAATAAAATTTCTGCTACATGGTATACTTAGGTAAGCCCTCAACTTGAATATCATGCAAGATCTCCTCAAAATAAAGGATTTTTATTAACAACAGATATAGATAATGAATTCCCTCCATTGGGTGTACATCCAAGGTAGGTATCATTACCACAATTAGTTGTTTTGCCAGTCGATGCACAAACTCATGCTCGAGTTGCTATACATGCAAATGTTCTAGCTCATTCGGTTGTTCCCCAAATGCTTATGAACACAAGTGAGTCATTAATGTCTCTATTGGAAGCTATGGAGGAAATAAGTGCACCAGTTCCTCTAGAAAAGTGTTCTTATCCTGAATGGGTGGATGCAATTCCTCCCCCACCAATTTTTTTTAATAAGTCATTACCAATCATTAATGGTTCGAGACATCTGGAACAACACATAACTAATTTTTTTTCTCATTGTGATCCCATGATGGGAACTTCTCAACAACAAGAAGCATTTAAAATTGAGTGCTTTGTATAATAATTAAATGGACCAGCTTCTGTCTAGAATAAAAGTTTGCAATCTCAGTCAATTACTAGATGGGAAGATCTCCGTCAGAAATTCATTCTCCAATTTTTTTCAATGCTACCAAAGATGAAAGTTTTTTATCTTACTAATTGTAAACAAAATTAGAATGAAATATTTCCAAAATTTATTTTACAATGGAATGGGTTAACATATTCCTTATGTCTAGAACTCCCTCAAAAGGAATTACTACCAATATGTGTCGAAAATCTGCATGATGAATTTCGCACACCATTGATCCCTGTGAAATACACATGAGGGTTTTGAGACCATACAAAAATCACACAATATATATAAGATTATATTATAGAAACTAAGGCTAGAACTCATGTAATTCCATCATCTATAACAAGTAGGATAAGAAAGGCATAATATGCTATAGTCAAACTCAAGTAAGCACTTATACCAGCTTCTACTTCAAGAACTTCATCATACAAAAGGGCTTCACTTCCTGAGCATCAGTGACAATGACCACCTCGTCATGATGATCAATGAGATCAAAGGTGAAAACAGTTTTATGTATTAAAGAATAATGTTTATTTTTTAAAGAAAGAACAAGTTCCTTGTTACTTGATCTCTGACTTAGAAAAAAATTTGATTCAGTTGAAAATGTCAAAAAAGCCAAATAAATATAGAGATGAATATCATCTGAATTATTTTCCCTTTTATCAAATGTTGGGACACCCCATTCAGTTGTGATTTGTTTTCAAATACATTCTTTAAAATATGGTAGACTCTAGACAGGTGAAATTGAAAAGTTCATAAGCTCTAGTTGCATGTGTTACTTCAACAAATCCATAGGAATAGGGAGAATGGAAAGGGGCTAAAAGTAAAAATGTGAAAAAAAATATAATGATTGGATGATCAGGAAAATGATCAACTGGACTCATGCTATTTTACAAACACAGTTGAAACAAACAACCGTGTCCTTTTCCTCTCCTGGCACAGAAAAAATATCTTCCTCAAAAGGACATTCTTCAAAGAAGAAATATGATGATAAAGACGAAGATCAATCAGATGAAGATGAGCTCGTATTAATGCCGAATATTTCCTTGACCTAGGTAGATTTTAGGCCATATATTTCAAAATCACAGGCACTGCTCCATCGAACAATAAAACTAGAATTAACCTGTTCAGAAGAATCATTGTCAGATGAAGAATTGATCTTTGGTTCTGTTAATTTTATCCATTTAATGGATCCTTACACTAATGGTGATTCTGATTATAGTAATCCATAATTCCTTGTACCTAATTGGTTAACAGGAGGAAAGGTCCATGTTTAAGGATACAAGGGAAGTGGTGGAAATTCCAGAAACCACCATTTTAATTCTTCCCCTACTCAAACCATATATGCAGTAGAAACTCTTTGATAAGCCCTTCAGTGGGCTTAATAAGAACAATGAGCATCTTCCATGAAATAAATGTTATGTTCTATCAAAATTATTTTTGAAGACTAATTAGAAGCCACACCATTTTCTTCTCAAGAAATGAATATACTTAGTTAGTCTAGTTTACCAAAGCCAACTGTATTTCCAGCTTCGGCTCCGACACAAGGTACATCTATATCAGAAGCATCAACTTCCAAAGAACCTACAAATCCACATCTCCATGCTGGGAAACAAAGCCCATAGGACCAAAATTATAATGTCTTGAAAAAGGTTGGCCCAAGTATTGTCCATGTAATCAATTTAGGAAGAATTGAATCTATCAAAAGATCTTAGAGAAGCACTCACTATGAACTTGTTAAGTCCTCACGAATTTGATAGCGAAGTTACTGTTGTTCATGTTTACCGTATAGAGAATGATCCTGCAAAATTTCATGCAGTAATATGTTTTATGATTGAAGATGAAGATGATGTTGTGAATGTGAATATCAGACCTTTGTATCTATCTCGGAAGGTCAATGACATAGATATCTTATGAGCCTTCCTTAATAATGGCTCTGGGGTCAACCTCATTCTCATTCGTACACATCATCGATTAGGCCTCACTAAATCTGACATATATCCTTTGACATTAATGTTTCAAGGATGTGAAAATAATGAAAAAGATACTCTCAGAGATATTACACTCAGAACTCAGGTTGTAGATCTTGTGTCTAATCCAAATTTCTGGGTTGTTTGTCAAGACACATCCTACAATATTCTTCTAGGAATTCCTTGGTTGAATTAACATACATCCATACCCTCATCATACCACCAATGTATGAAATACTATTTCAATGGTCAAATAGGAACATTGTATGGTGAAAAGGCTCCATTCAGAACTTCTGAATCTCTATACATGGAGGCAGAGTTTAATCAAACAAAATAAACACAGCATATGACAAAGGAGATAAAAAAAGTTAATTCTCCAAATAGACTGGAGAAGATCCCATAAAATTAATTCATACATTTGAGTATAGATTATGTGTTACCCATCAATCAAATTGAAATGGTAAAACAAAACATAAAGACTCGTCTAGTAACTTCCATAATGTCAATTATGGAAATTGAGCCTGACAACCTAGAAGATATTATTGATACACCATGAAATGTTGAAAGACTGAATGGAGATGTTTTCATCTAATATACTAAACTAAAACATGCCACTACTTCATCAAATATATTAGAAGAGATAGTTGTAATTATAGAGGAAGAAAATGATGGTGATTCTTAATCCATCAAATATTCTTTTATTTCCATAGGATGACTCTTTTTCACGAGTAGGGTCATATATAGTGGCCCTTTATTCAAGATGTTAAAATACTGATTTTTCACATAACACTAGAAGTTTCGCCTCATCATCTACAATGAAATTGGGAAAAAATAGGTAATACAAAATGATGCAAAAGAGGAAGATCTCGGGAATGATCCTCCAACATTTGAAAAAGGTGTCTCTACCACTGTGGATGAACTCAGAGAAATAAATCTGGGTACAGAAGAAGATCCACACCCTACACTAATTACTGCGTCCATGACCTCTAAAGAACAAGAAATGTATAATTACTTTCTAAAGAAATATAAAGATATATGTTCTTTGAATCAAACATAAATTCTAGGTGTTAATCCTGATGTAGCCACCAATTATTTGGGTTTGACAGATGAACATCGTGCACTACCACAAAAACAGTTTTTCGCAGCGCCCCCTTCCCCCCCTTTATCAGCGCTAACGAAAAAGCCCGGATAAAGGGGGGTTCCTTTATCAGCACTTTTTTTAGCGCTGAGAAAGGCACCCCCATTTATGAGCACTTTTTTTAGCGATGATAAAGGGACCCCCTTTATCAGCACTTGTATAGTAGCGCTGATAAAGGGGGGCTTTATCAGCGTTTTTTTAAAGTGCAGATAAAGGGTCGACTTCAAAAAAAATTTAAAACAAAATATATTATTATATTAATATATAAATATAGTTATATTGATATAGATATAATATATAATTTTTAAATATATTTTAGATAAGTATAAAGGTAAATTTACACTTAATATAAATTATATAAGACATTTAGTGAAAATGGATTCTTAAAAAATTAAAAAAATATTTATAACTACTATTTTGATAATTATTATAGAGTAATAGCCATTTAATAACAATTTTAAAACTAAAAAAAATTAAAAAATAAAATAAAAAAAGATACAAAATATGTTGAAAATGGAACTCAAACTTCAAACGGCCATAACTTTTGATCCGGGTGTCAGTTTGTGCTCTACCGCATATGAAATCGAAGCATGCGATGAGATCTACATCGTTGTGATAAGGATGACCTTGGTCAAGGGTTTTTCTAGGCCAAACGAGGCCCAGAAGTCCTCCAACACTGAGTTTTTAGTCTGGGTACCCCGATTTTTTAACATTTTGTGGATTTTCAGCCTCGTTTAAAGGGGTATTATTGAGTCCTTTGGTGGGGAATGAATTTATTTCAAGGTATTACATTCATATTGATATTATGAATTTGAAATTTCATTGTTTTTTATAATTAACTGCTATTTATATTCAAATATATAACTATATGGACATATTTTTTATATATTCACAGCTAAAAATTTAATTATAAATATAAATAATAAAATATATTTACATATAAAATATATTTGCTTTATCTAAATTATAACTAACATCCATTTTATTTAAAAAAAATATATGAATATTTATATACCTATATATTAATATATATATATATATATATATATTAATCTAACTATATATATATTAATCTAATAACTATACATATATTAATATAACTACATATATATATTAGTATTACCATAAATATATATATTAATATCAATATAAATTTATATATTAATATCACTATAAATATATATATTAATATCACTATATATATATATATTAATAGAACTATATATATGCTAATATAACTATATATATGTTAATATAACTATATATATGTCAATATAACTATATTTTTGTTAATATAACTATATATATCTTAATATAAATATATATTACTATATGAATAAATATAACTAAATATATATATATATATATTATTATAACTGTATATATATATTAATATAACAATATATATATATAATATAACTATATATATATATTAAAATATAACTATATATATGTTAATATAACTATATATATGTTAATATAAATATATATATATATATATATTAATATAAATATATATTACTATACGAATAAATAAAACTAAATATATATATATATATAGAGATATGTATTAATATAAATATATATATATATATTAATATAAAAATATCTATGTATTAATATAACTATATATATATATTAAAATATAACTATATATATATTAATATAAATATATATTACTATACGAATAAATATAACTAAATATATAAATATATATTTAGAGATATCATGAATTGGAAGACAAATCAAAATAGAGTAGTGGTAAAGGCTTAGGCGCGCAGGGGGGAGGTCTCGAGTTCAAATCCTGGTGGAGGTAGGGGCGCGCGCGCATGGGGGAATATGGGAGCACGCGCAATTAAAGGGTGAAGGGGGTGTGTGGGGTGATGTACAGGGGCAGAAAAGCACTATAAAAGGGGGGGCTCAAGTGCTATAAAAGCCCCCCCGATTGGCAGTATTTATTTAATTTTTTTAAAAAAAAATTAATTTTCATTTAATTTTTATTAATTTTTTTAACTTTTATCACTGCTTTTAAAAAAGCGCTAATAAAATGGGTCCTTTTTCAGTGCTAAAACGAATGTGTTAATAAAGGAAGCGAAAATATTGGGGTCTTTTATTAGTGTTAAAACAATGCGCTGATAAATGGCTCTTTTATCGGCGCTTTGTTTTTGTGCTAATAAAGGGGACTCCCTATCTTTGCCGGCTTTATCATCGCTTTTTCTAGCGCGGATAAAGGCCATTTTTAGCGCTGATAAAATCCCTATTTGTAGTAGTGGTGGATTCAAGATAGCAGCAAGAAGGACACACCCAAATCATGCCTCTAAAATTGAAGCTCAAGTTGATAAACGTATAAAGGATAACTTTTTCAGGGAAGTTCAGTATCCCAAATGGTTGTCCAATATTGTCACAGTGAAAAATAAGAAGTGGAAAATTAGAGTCGGCATTGATTTCAGAGATCTTCACCAGCATTGTCCTAAAGATGATTTTCAAGTTCCGATTACAGAACATCTAATTGAAGTGACGTCTCGTTGTGAAGCTCTTTCCTTTATGTATGAATACTCTGGTTATAATCAAATATGAATGGCCCTAGAGGATGAAGAATCTACACCCTTTATATCCCCTTATGGTTTGTTTTTCTTCCGGGTAATGCCCTTTGGCTTAAGAAATACAGGTTAAACATATCAACGTTCCATGCATCATATCTTCACACCCTTCTTAGGGAAATTTGTTGAATGTTATGTGGATGATTTGGTGGTCAAATATAGACAACGTTACAATCACTTGACTAATTTGGAGACTATATTCAATAATCTCCAGTAACACAGTTTGAAGATGTATCTCTTGAAATGTGCATTCGAGGTAACCTCAAGAATATTCCTTGGATTTATAGTACGCCATCATGGTATTGACATTGATCCCGAGAAAGAAAAATCAATCCTTAGTATGTCGCATCCTTGAAATTTTAAAGAATTAAGAAGACTCCAATGACACATAGCCTATATTCGGTGCGTTATTTCAATTTTGGTAGGCAAGTGTTTACCCTTAACCAGATTAAAGAAGAAGGTAGTCACCTACCAATGGACTGAATATTGAAAAGAAGCATTTAATACCCTCAAGAAATATCTCTTGAGTCCACCAGTATTAATTCCACTTAAGGAAGGAAGACCACTTATTCTCTACGTGACAGCTTTTTAGTGACCACTAGGTGCCTTCCTCACCCAAACAAATATACTGGAAATGAAAAAATCCATTATTATCTCCGTCGAACTATGATTGATGCAGAAACACGATATTCAAATTTTGAATTTTTTTTGGAAATTTATCTTTGCAGTTCATAAATTTAGACACTAATTGCAACATCATGAGGTCCATTTGGTTTCTTGTAATAACCCACTCAAATGTATCTGTAGTCGTCCTATGTTTATAGGGAATCTGGCATGGTGGGTGGTTATTTGGAAACATTTTCTTATCCTGTTTATGAATCAAAAGGAAATAAAAGGCCACGATCTGGATGATATTCTTTCTGAGCATCCATCTGTAGAAGATACATAGTTTATTTCCAAAATTTCCGATGAATAGGTCTTCTCTATTGACGATAATTCCCAAACATGGGAAATGTATTTTGATGGTGCTTCCGGAATTCCAATGAGGAAGTCACTGGAAAACCCTAAACTCAACAATAGTGGATTAGGAATTTTCCTTATTCCCTAAGAATATGTAGTATTCCCTTATTCTTTCCTATTATCAGACGGTGGTACTGATAAGGAAGTAGAATATCAATCTCTCATCGTAGGTTTGGGATGGGCCCTTCAGGTGTAAATGGATCATTTGAAGGTAAAAGGGGATTCAGATTTGAAATCAAACAAGTGAATGGGGAATACACAATCATAAAAGAAGAGTTAATCCCTTTGAGTGATAATGTTATAGAGTTAATGGATGAATTTCCCTCAGTGATGACATTGTCCTATATACTACAATCACAAAATTCCCATTTAGATGCACTGGAAATGCAGCAACAGCCTTGGTAGATCCAAATTGGGATGAGAAAGTTATCAGCATAACCCATCACCTTGTGGTTTCACCTTTTGTTCCAAACAGAAGGGAGGATATTAATGAAATGTTCCCTATTTCTGTACCATATGTTCATACCACAGGATGGAGAACATCTATCATGAAATATCATCAAAATGGGGAACATCCACCAGATAGGGATGAGAATGAATAGATATGGCGATGAGTGGCCAATTTTACACTTTATGAAATACTAGACCACCAAAAGATCCTTTTCAAGAGAGGCTTTATGGAATTCTCCATAGATGAATTGATGGAGACGAGATGGTAGCTATAATGAATGAAGTACATTCAGGACCCTGTGGTGCCCACCAATCTAGGTAGAGACTCTCTGATTAGATCTGAAGGCTTTGATATTTTTGGACTTCAATGATGCGGGGTTGCACATATTTCACTAAAAAATGTCATTCCTATCAATTTCATGGCAAAATAATCCATCAACCATCGAGTTTCTACATACAGCTAAATACTCTTGGCCATTTTCTCCATGGGGAATGGATGTAGTAGGGCCTTATCCTCTAGCCACGCCTAAGCAGTTAAAGTATATTTTTGCTGCTACTGACTTCTTCTCTAAATGGGCCGAGGCAATACCTCTCAAATTAGTCGGAGCCAATATAATTTTTAGTTTCTTCAAAACTAATATGATCACTAGATTTTTAATCCCTCATACTATTTTGATGGACAATTTCATTAGTTTTTGTTCTTATGATGTAAAAATGTTGTATCAGGAACATAATATCATGTACAAAAATTCATCTCACTATCATGAAAAAGCCAATGGATAGATAGAGGCCTTCAATAAAACCCTATAAAATATCCTCTAGAAGATGGTGGATAAAGATAATAAATCAAGGCTTGATAAACATTTGAATTCTTTGTGGGCTTATCAGAAAACTACCCATACTGCTACCCAAGAAACACCTTATTCATTAGTATATGGTGCTGAATTAGTTTTCCAATTGAAATACAATTTACTTTACTATGAGTTTAAATCTATGATCATTTATCTACAGCTAAAATATCACAAAAATATTTTGATGAGTTGGAAAGATTAGATGGGAAAATATTACATACATTTCTTCATTTAGAAGTCTATCAGAACATAATAGTGAAAGCTTCTAATAAGAAAGTTAACCTTCGTTCATTACTTCAAGGAGAATTGGTATTGTTCCTTAGGACTCTAATGATACTAGGAATGAATCCTCCACAACAAAACCAAAGTGAGAAAGAACCTAATTCCATACATAAGGTCTATTAAAATGAAGCCTATGCCTTAATCTCAATGGATGGAGAGCTTATCACAACTCCATCCAATGCATTAGTTTTGAAGAAATACTTTGTGTAGTTTTGTACAAACAGTCCTCAATGTAAGACTTTAAACAACACAGTACCATGTCCTTACTGCAAGATATAAAAATTCATAGCCCCATGTCCTAGTTACAAGATATTAAATATCATAATAACTGTCAGTGTCCATGCTACATGATGTTAAAATGCAGAAAATCTTAATCCTTGTCACATGACATCATTTGTAAAAATAGTGTTCTATTTATTTGATGTTTTTAGATTCCATAAGAATATATCATTGACATCACCACTACTCTTATGTAGTACACGAGTCCCTCTCCATCCTATGTCTGAGTCAGATATGCATATAGACCATGTTTCAAAATTATGCATGGATTGATTCTCATTTTCAATGAGATACGTAGAGATGCCTAAATCTCTAATTTTGGGCCCATCCATAATCACAAAATCTTCTTATTTTTGTTTCTCCTCCTGTATATGAATCAGATCTATACAGAGTGTTTCCTTAAGATATATAATTTTTTCCTTATATCATTTTATGTCTTAAGATTTACTGTTTTCCTAGAATGTGTAAAAAAGGTACCATTCTCCCGGTCAAACTTCTTTAGCACGAGGAATGATTTTTTAAAGAACTATGTATGGCTTTATTCTCATCTATTTTGAGATATATAGAGACGCTTAGATATCCAATCTAGGGCTCCACCGCGATCAAGAAAATACATTTATTTCTTGTATAAGAATCAAATCTGCATAAGAAATGTTTCAAAAATTATGTATGACTTGATCCTTTCCCCATCTAGACATATAGTTACACTTGGGTGTTATCCCTTTAGATAGTTACAATATGTCTTTTCCTTTCATGTTGGTTCATCTTTGTCATTACCACATGACATTAAACTGCATGGAAATATATTACCCCTATTCTCTATTTGTGTCACAATTATATTATAGAAAAGACCCTAACTACTCATTATTTATCACACCAAGTATGGCTCAAGTAAGCTTATGAATCGGGTAAACTGGTTCTTTATAGAAATAAGGTGTCTCAATTTATTATGGGAATATTAATTTCCAAACTACCTAACAAAAAACTATAGAGTATAATTCCCTCGTTGCATGACTTTAAACTACATCTCACAATATTCATTCAGAGGAAACAAAGAAAGTCTCCATTTTACATATGAGTCAGATCTATTTAAAGAACGTCAAACTCATGTTCAATATTGGTTAAAATATTTCTCACATGTATTGGGCATATCACCCTTCCATATTTCAAACTCTTAATCTCCAATATTTCTAGATTCTCATAATCTTTCATACGGTTTTTGCTGATTGTGTTTCTAATACATGCAAACTCTTTTATCTAAATATGAATCATGCTCCCTTAGGAGGCCTTGCATAAGTTTCCTATATAACATGTCGTTTAGTCAAAATATTCAACTATTTGGCTATGTATCATATTCCCAAATTGGCTCTGCATATTACAACCCCCATAACGGGTTTTCCAAAATATTGTAACTTGATTCTTGGTTATAATATCTTTGTCCCCTATAATCTTTGATGAAAATATACAAGAATCTGTATTTTTTAAAAAATCATTCATGTATACTTTACCCATTGTCTTTCTCAAAATTTAAAATTATTCAAGATCATGGTTTACAAATTTCCCTCAACATGTGTTAGATGAACTACGAAATAACCTTAAAATCACTTGGCCACATGTTATATAGTGTTTATATTTCTTGTCCTAGTTGTATGACCTAAAACTACAGACACCATACCTCTTATGTTTGGATCAGACCTTCATAAAAGTATTATTCCTCTCATTTTTTGGAAACTCTTGGTTGGAAATACCCCTACAATATTCTGGTACCTTTCTCAACAAATCAAACGCTGTGCTATGGAAAATTTGAATCTCCATAAACATTCTTCAGCTTTTAGCAATAGAACATTAAACTTCTAAGATCTATTTTCATTGATTATGTAATACATTCCCTTAGGTGGCCTTGCATAAGTTACCTATATAACATGATTGTCCATAAAAATATTCAACTATTTTGCTATGTAGCATATTCCCCAGTTCACCCTACATAATACAACCCCCCTGACGATTTTTTCCAATAATAGTAACTTCATTCTGAAAAAACTTCCTCTAATGGTTTTAGCCCATTTCCGATATCATTCCCCGGTTACAAAAATTCCCAAATTTGAATGTACATTTTTCCCTTTTATACCTAAATATGATAGTATGTCTCAAAATAAATTATCAAGAAATTGGGAGAGTTTTCTCATACATTTGGTCAGATCTAAAGACCTTAAATTAAATCCACCCAATTTCATCACTCCATGACCTAAAACTACATAGTACTAATTTCCTCACTACATGACTTAAAATTGCATTATACCAATGTCCTCACTACATGAAATAAAACTGCACTATACCGATGTCCTCACTTTATGACCTAAAACTAAAAAATATGATATCATAAATTCCCATTTCTGATATATTTTATCCATTACTAATTCACCAAATTTGTTTAGAAATGGTTTTCCAATTAAGGACTTATGTTGGTCTAAAATATCACATTTTCATTCATATAATTTCATTCCTTTGAAAACCCACCCATTGTGGTCTTAAGTCACCCAAACATATATTTCCCATATCTCTCAATAGTTAAGTGTTAAACATCAAATAGAACTTTTGTTTGACTATTTTGTATGTTCCCTTAGGTGGCCCTACATAGGTTGCCTACATAATTGTCCTGTCAATCATAACATGCCACTATTGGATAGGTAGAATATTCCCTAGTTGGCCCTACATAACAAATCCCACATAATGGGTTTGTCAATTAATGGTAATTTTGTTCTTAGAAAAGACACCCCTTATGTTGACAACGGATTCAAAATTAGTGACCATAAAAATCATGGCTCAATAATCTCCTTGCATATATTTAAATAATATTAATGAAATTCTTATCCATATAATTTTTTTGGGATTTAATTTCAAAATTTATAGTCAAAGCTATTAGACCTTAAATACTAGTAGTTTATGGTCCAACATGCATGACTCTAGTGTTTCAAACAACAGAAGACTTGGTACTCATTAGATTGAGAACCCGCGAAGGGAACTCTGAACAATAGTTGAGTCCTTTGTCACTAAACATACATTTTTTATATGATTTAGGTAATATTGAGAAATAAAAAAAGATTTCAAATGGTACAAAATTTGTGGGGTTAACTATGTAAACCTAGTAATAATCAAATTATGGTCATTAGGTCCCTCGACATAATTAAAAAAATTTAATAACTTCATTCTTGTTATTATAATAATGATTTTTTAACAAAAAGGAATCATTATAATCAATGACATTTCATATTACAATCATGAAAAACATGAAGGATGATTTATATTATTGAGAACAAAATTTCTTTCATTCACCTGAAAAATAGAGGGTCATACAAAAAATGGATACTCTCTATAATGTCATAGGATAAACTCTGAACATGACTTTTCATTTGTTGGACCACTTTATAAGCCCTACCAGATGCTTGTTGAAGTTGAGACAGTTGAGTAACTACAACCTCCTCTAATTGAAGAAGTGTTTCCTAAGCATTTGAAATGGTAGTTTTCCCCTCTAATTAGGTTTCTCCAAATGTCTGATTCAACTGCTCAAGATTATTATAAACAACATATATTTGCTGTTAATGATATAACAACACCTTCATGGTTTATTTTATTTATTGGATAATTTAGAGTGATTTGATGTTATGATTTGTCTCTGCCTCAACTTCTACAGTTTGAATTCCCTCAATATTGATGATAAATTTAGCTTCTTCAAAATCTTATCGTATCTTATGCTCCTACTCTTATAAGAGAATAGTCTCATTCATGGAATCATAAATTGGCCGATAATTAAATCCACAAAATCCCAATACATAGAATAATGTTGTGAGTTTCGAAAAATGGGACAAAAATTCATCTAATCGTTTTTAGAAATTATGCTCCAGATATGTTGCCATGTCTTCTTATGTTCCATTCCAAGAAAATATTAAATCTATAAATCTGAATCTGAGTCACTATCATGAGGTAAAATGTACTCTAGAAATAGGTCTCTTAAGGAGCTACCTTGATCTACTTCTCTTGGGACAGTAGAAGCTTCCCCTACTGATCTAGGACCTGATTACCCTAAATGATAAATCATTGTCATTATTAGATTCAAATGGAGGAAAAAAATATGATTCAAATAGCAGATTATATTTACCCAATAGTAAGTCAGCTACTTGTTTGGATTCATTCCTCATATTCTCACCATCATTTTTTTGAGCAGATGATTCTTGAGAAAGGGAATTTCATTGAATTTTCCTAGTTATGACCTTTGAAGGCTCTAAAACATTTCTTGATGAAGGATTACATATATTTATTTTTACATCCCCAACAGAAGGATAAAGTGGAACACCCAGTTCCTGAATAGCCTTTGTAACATTTTCTATAGATAAAGCTATATATGGTGAACATTGATGTAAAGAATCATGTTAAAGAACAAATTACATATGGAAAATGAAAGAATATGGACATAAACTATTGAAATTTCTCATGAAAATCCATAATTCCTTGATGGAACCTGGAATATCAATATTTGGATTAAGGGTGTCCATCATTTCAGTGTATATAGCCTGAAATGTTACAGCATCATCACCATTTAAGGAATCCAAAAAACATGTGTTGATGCCGCAATTATCTCCACTTCTATTTTGTACCATTGGATCTTCAATTGGTATGACAACATCAGGTCTTTCCAAGATTGGGTTAACATTATTATTTGTCTGTGATTTCCTTGGATCTTTAATTCATTATTCTGATGAAATAGAAATATCGGTATTGATTATTTAAGGATCCTTTGACAAAAGAAACATGGGAATGTATTAATCATACCATGGCTTTCTTCTCTCTCAACAGAGCCAGGAGTTGGTATAGATGAATATTTTGACATTTTATCTAATAAAATTTTAGATTCATCAGCATGAACTTGGGTTTCCTCTAGTTTTTCTTTTTCATTTCTTGAAGAATCAACTAATAATGCTTTGAGAAAAGTGAGAGGCATAGATCCTTCAAGAGAATAAAACGTGGTTACCATAGTATATTGAGTGAGTTATATTCCATAAGGAAACCATAAATACTTACTTCTTTAGTGAACACTTCTTATCAATCTCATTGCTCTAATGCATTTTTGTTCTAAAGCTTGCGGAGAGACTGAAACACTCCTTTTAGAAGAAGAAAAAAGTGGTAATGGTAGGGGATTATCCATCGCCATTACAATAGTTATGATTATTTCTCATTGATAATGTTCTGGTGACCTGGGAGGATCATTTGTTGCATCAATAAGAGAGCCAGTAGGACCATACTTAGGTGATTCGGGAATTGGTCTGGAGCTTCCTATTCTACATTTAAGCTATACAAATATATTTTCATCAATATTAATGATAATAAATGGTTAAGCAGAGTCCAGACCAAAGAAAAAGGGAAATTTATTCTCAACATTAACATAAATATCCCACTCCTCTTTAGAGTCAACAATTACCTCTCCATGGACTCCTAACTCCATCATATGATATACTCATTTAGAGGCTATGATTTTTTTCATTAGTTGCATATATAAATGCCTCCAGCTCCATAATATACTTATGTTCTTTATCCAAGTTATTCATCAGAATGTAATCAGAAGGTGCCTTTATGTCACTTATATATAGTATTCGAATACCATACTTGAGAAATTCCCATACATCCCTAAGATCATGAGTTACACCCTCCTAATGATGAATGGAAGAAGGCCGCACATTATTTAATCCTGGTAAAGTTGATTGGGGAGGAGAATAAATGCCTTATGAATGGTGAACATATTTATGCCTCCTTTCATCATAAAGTTCAATAAATGGAATAGGAATCACTATTTTATGGTGACAACTGGACAGCCTAGGTGTTAGAGGTGTTTCTTCTCTAGCCCTGTTCTTCCTGGTATACCTCATGTGAAGACGTTTTGAGTGCGCTGAAACCTACGAAACATCTGTATAATCTCTTTCCTTGGAATTCTTTCTATGATTTCCAAGTGCAACAGTCATTGTAGCCACCAGTAATTATATTCCTTTCTTCATAGCCCCTTGATGATATGAAGAGGACTGGGCTTTGGAATACCCTGATTCCAATCCAATCAATGAATCTAGTGGAGGTAGCGTAATTAATAGTTTGGATACCTCTAATGCTATTAAGATTCATAATTTTTGCGCAACCATTGGGTGTTTATCCTGTCTAACATACGTATGTGGAAAGGTGTTTGAAAGATGTAGGCATCTGAACTGATGAACAAACCTATAGCGGACATAATCCTAGCAGATAATTTCACCATCAACCCTGGTTGATAATACGCCATCCCTAAACGCTGTCATATAGTATTTCATCTCATAATTCATTTCTTTACCATCATCAATAATTGTACCAATTGGTGGGTTACCAAATGGAATGAAGCTTAATTATCATGAATCATTCAATTCCATTAGCACCACATCATGTATCATGTTTATAATCTAAATACCAGAAACGTTCTATAAAAATGGACTGAATCGACCATTGGGAACTCTAACTAAATTCAACACTGTGTATGAAGAAAAATGTGCTACAATCTAGCCCCAAAATACATGGAATGACCCTAGAATTATAAATGGAGCCTTCCTATTGTATAAATGTAAAAGGAGATGGTAAATTCATGCTAATAAAGGGGTTTCTATCCCAATATACTTCCCTTATACCAATATAGCTCCAATGATAAATGTCCCTGATCATACACCACTTCTAGACTCAAATACTACAAGCAAATAAATGCTTAGCCACAGAGCAAGGAAGGAAACTAATCGTATTTTTGCACCTATATCGGGTTTTACTTTATATCCCTAGTGCTTATAATCTCCTCTTTCTAGGGTAGGCCAGTATGTGCCTAAACTGGATCAGTTATCTGTGGAATAGAAAACAGAATGACATCCACAGGTTAGACCTTTCTATGTTGTTAGCTAAAATATGGATTCCATCCACACACTAGCATTGATATCATTCTTGTCCTTGGGTAAATTCTTCACTATCATAAATAATTCACGGGCTAGTGGTGGAGTTCTAGTAATATCACCCCATGTTGTAGTAGGAAGCATGGATTCATCATTCATTTCCCCAAGAATGAGAATTCCATATATTTGGTAAATATCCCAGAGACTAATACCAACTTCACCATGTGCCAAATGAAAGGAATTTCTTTGTGGAATCCATCAGATTAGTAATTCAGGAAGGAATTTTTTTACAAACATAAGTTTTCCCTATCCAGACAGCTTCATCGATATGAATGTCTAATAACTCTTTTTTAAATTCTACACAAGTCCCACATACACCGAATTCCAACATCCACTCGGGTTTTACACACCCTCTAGAACGAAGGTCCCAATTGTTTTTCCCACAATTAGATTGATCTGTTTGAGAAGCCCAAAAAGTGGAATCATAACAAAATGTTCTTGCATCCACAACATGATCCTTTATATCAGGAGTGAAACCGATGTGATGAAGGATGAAACTAATAGGGATCATTCCTTCCTGTACTGGAACCACCCTTGCACTAATATTCATGTTGTTACAGTTGGAATATTGAAGAAACCAATACTTTGTAAAATAAATTTTAACATATGGAACAAGGGAATCATGGAAAAATACCATTCCCATATAAGGGTAAACATGGACTTTTTTCATAGCCACGTTGGTACCAAATTAGACCCTTCTGTAGCCACAGAAGAGTACTCTCAACAATGTAATAATAGTCTGGTCCAACAATATTCATCTTTTCATTTTAGCGAGCCTTAGATTCTTTAGTATGAGTCATCAAATGATTCATTATTTCCTACAAAGGAACTACCAAACTTCCAGGTCAGAATATTGATGAGGAAATCAAAATTTTGGAAAAGGACACTGTCTGTGCAAGTCCTTTAATGAGGTCCTTCACAGAGGTCCTTCGACGAGGCATGTCATGTAGGTCCTTTTCCAAGGATCCTGGTGCAAATTCTTCAATGAATTATTTTGGCATACATCCATATCTTAAATAATTTTACCTTTATGAAAATTCTAGGAAATTACATGAGAGCGCAACCCAATGAAGCTGGGCGAATGAGCTACGTAATGAGAGCAACAAAATTTTGGAGAAATCAACATGGATGAAAAAAACGCAAAGGTAGAGACCTATTTATAGACAGATGAAGACCTACGCGTCAGGACTGCCTGATAATTTTTTGCGTCGTACCTCCGCGAAGCACCTATGCTTGAAACTTGAAACATTCAGCAATCCATCCGTAATCTGATTCCCAGAAATTCACCTTTGGACTCGACCCTCTTTGGATGTTTCAGATCCAATCCTGAGGGGGGGGGCGATTTTGTTGACCCTACTTAAGAAAGTATCCAAAATGACTATAAAAAACTCTAGGTATTTCAGATACCTAAGCAATTTTTGAAGAGTACAAAGAAAAATAAAAAATACTCCAAAGTTCTTTGAGATGGACTAGCTTCACAGGCCTACGCTACGGAGTGGCACAGCTGACTACATGGCAAAGCTTCGCACCAGAAGATGTTTGTGCACCTACGTGGGGTACATGCACAACGAAGTTGGTTAAAGTGCCTATGAGAGCATCATTTCATCATCCCGACATTATCTGTTCCAATAAATAGAGACCTTAGGTGCCCCATTTGATGATAGAAAAAAAATTAAAGACTCTCTAAAGCTCCCATTTCATAGATCTTTCGCTTTGATGCATCATTGTATCAGATATCTCTCTAAACCACGAGAGAAAAGATAATAAAATAGGATAATCATGTTTTGAAATTATTTTTAAAAAATTTACATATGTTTGGTTCTCATATGTAAAACACATTCTTCAGTCATCATTCATACATGCGTGGTATACCAGTGCACCATACTTGCGCGGTATACCTATGTGGTACATCAACGCGGGGTTCCTGCATGGTATACTTGTGTGAGGGACCTACATAACCAACTATAGTACTTTTTTAAATCCATTCAAGGCAGAGTATCTCCTTCCTTAGTTCCCTTATCTGAAAGGGACTAAATTGAATCCTCCACAAAAAACTCATGACTTATCAATCCTTTGAGAATGCCACATTAGTGTGTATCCTATTTGGGGATGTATTTCCATAGTCAAAGGTTTCCCACATTTGTTTCACAATGGGAATATGATTCATGGAATTTATATGAGTTTATATATCCTTAGTCCCATGGACCTTTCTCCTAGAAACAGTGTTGGGAAGATCCCAATTTGGAGGAGGGTTGGGTCTTAGCCTCTCCTTTCTCAAAGAGGTGACCCAGAACCTTAGGTCTCTGGTAGGGAAGGTACAGTTCACACATATTTTTCCTCTTTCCTTACCATGATCATTTTTAGGGTAGTCATCCTGGAATATACACCTCATCTTCACCCATTTCACCTTACATTGGACCCCTATCCAATCCAAACAAAATAGAGATAAGGCTCGTCACCTCTCCCTCTTCCATAAGTAGAGGAGGAAAAGTGTAAAGTTCCATTGTTGAATCTTTCACATCCTCTTGTTTCTAACATCGAGCATGACTCATGTGGGCTTAGAGATTTGTCCTAATGACAACATGTGCACAAACAGTCATTGAAGGAACTATGAGAACTCTAATTCCTATTCAAACCATGATATGTATGAAACTATTTCAGGGCTAGAGCTCACTAGATATCCTCCTTAGGAATCTGACCCTAATTTCCCTAATTTGGGAATCCTCCTTAGGAAATACACCCCAAGTTCAATCAATAATTCATTGAGGCATCCTTTTCATTAATTAAGCACAAAATCATCTCCCTTAGAGGACCATACTCTTCTACGAGATTTATCGAACTACATGGGATTTGATTCTCATCTATATGGGATACATAGGAAACCTCCTTGAGTTTCTAACCTAACACTACAAATCAACCCTGTTCTCCTTGGTCCATATTCCCAATAGGGTCTGATCCTACATAGAAACCTATATTCTTTCAAAATTTACTTAGGTTGCATCAGTATAAGTCCCTCCCTACATTTCAACTAAGCACCTTCCACTTAGAGGTCCATATCCCAAGACCTTAAAAGGTAATATGTGTCCTATTATGCAGCACTAAACTATGAGGGTTCTGATTCCTTTCTTAAGGATACATAGGTAGATCATTTTATGGGCACGATCCCAATATAAAAACTAACCTATGTCTCCCTAGATGACAATCAATTTTAGAGTGCACCACTATGTGGCTTAAAAACCAGTATCATCACATCGACGATTAAAATAATCTATAATCAGAATATTATATGATACCATTGATGGAAAAAACCTCGAATACATTCGTATTTTTCCATTAATGAAAAACCTAGAATGCGTGCTGATGATTCTAAATTTTACACATGTTAATTAGTGATTGTAAATTCCAATGGATAATTATGATATACTTGGTGAATTAATAAGGATTCATTAAAATATCATAATTTTATAAAGTGTGTCCCGGAGTAGACAATAATTCCCCCCAAAAGGGATTGATGAGTCCGAACTCCCATCCTTTTGACCAATGCACATTGATAAGTATTTTAAAGCTCAAACTTAACGAACACATGCCTTTGTAATGAAGGAACCCTTTGGATAAAGAATAGTTGGAAGATTCCTATTCCATAAATAATTCCTATGGAAACCACTTAGAAATAGTGTTTCTTAAAACTAAAACACATGTTTCAAAGAACTGTAAAACATTTACTAAAAAAAGGACGATAAAATAATAATATATGATATAATAAAATAAATTATGGTTCTAAAATAATTAAATTGAATTATTTAAATCATTTCATAGTTTTTTTGAATACATACAAAGCATATCAGACAAATGGTAATGATTAATTTTAAATATTATAATTATCTGAGATAATTTATACATAATTATTTTCTAGGGTATATTTATCATCAACATCCATGGTCCCTACATATTTTATACTCAAAATATTCATATACAATTTTATAAAGTCAATTTTACAAGTTGGGGAATTTGTAATAAATTTTTTTAATTGAATATTTTTTCGTTATTCGATACGATGTACTTTTTTGACTTTTCCGACTAATATACAAGGACAATTGTTTTTTATCTTATACAGAAAGAATGGATTCTTATGATTTCATTACTCTTTATTTCCATGAATATTCCTTTACAATATTTATTATTCATTTTTAATTAAATTCTTTTCGTTTTAAACTGCAGGGATTTTTTTGAAATTTAATATTTTTTGAAGAATAATTGATATATTCCTTAAGAATTAATTTCATGTATTTTATAAAAAATTATTTCAATATAATATTACATTGGGATATGTTTCTATACCTATTATTACATTGATTTTATTGGGTTAATGATGAATTTATTTTTATAAAATCCATTTGTATTATATAGATGTTGTAACGCCCTGACCCCAGTTACCCAGAGTCGACGCATTATTTTAATACATTGGCATGATTACAAAAATGAAGTCCTGATGGACCGATCGGTATAGCATTATGGGAAAATAGATCACATATATTAACATTACATTACACATTAAAATATGAAACATAACGTAAATAGTTCTTTGAGAACACCATTATTCCCTTTAGCATAACCCTGCATATCAATCATAATACACTTCTTGGAATCCTGGGAAAAATAAAACATAAAAAGGGGTGAGCTCAAATGCTCAGTAATGGTAAGAAATACAGCATAAAATGACATAAATATTAAGCATGGGGAATAATGGAAACCACATGCCTTTACCAATAATAAACATTAATACATTTATGTCAAGAATATGAGTTCAGTAAATAATGCCATAATAAAACATAATCATGGGTATTCTACTAGTCGAATGACCACATGAACCATTAATATTATTTCCATAATGAGGGAATGTATAACGCCAGACATTCTAAGACATTTTTTCCAGGCCTCATCCAAGACCTCTAAAATTATTAAGGCCTCGGCCAAAACCATAAATCAAATTGGGAAAATGCCTCGACCAATTCCACGTCTAGTTGTCTCATGAGACCTACCGATGCATCGAGGAGCTATAGCAGGCTCCACCCATCACTTACTATGTCTAATAAATTCCTCATATGAAAAGATTGAAACATAACATAAACATTCGAATAAGAACTAGGGTATGAAATGTCAATAATTTAACAATAAACCATGAATGGTAGAAAAATAACACATCCATAGTCAAAGCTATCACAAAACCTTCAATACAATATGGAAGTTTTGTATCATAATAAATCAACTTCAAAACAAGTTTAATATCTATTAAAGGATTTGACATAGATAAAAATTATTTGTAAAACTCTTTGATTGAAATATCACTTTTCATGAAAACATTTAAAAGTCACACAATTTAGAAGGGAATACACTTAAAAGAATTTTTGAATCAATGTGTCCCATACCACTTTGAAACATTTTAAAGTAATTATCATTTTAAAACGATCATGTACCTTTAAATAAATCCTTAAAACCATTTTGCAAAAATGGACATTAATGAGAATGATTTATAAGAATAAATCTTTAAAACATTTAAAATGATGTTGACATAGATGAAATCAAAACTATTTGAGAGAAATATCTCTTTTTTTGAAATCATTTGAGAGTCACATAATTATAAAAGAAAACATTTAATTTGAAAATATTATTATAAGCTTGTAAGGGACACTTCGAAAATTTTATAACGGCGGAAAATAGCCACACCTGCTGTATAAGACAAAAATGAAGACATTCTTACATTAATTTTGTCAAAAAGGTTAAAAAGGACTTTGTTTGGAAAATGACGGAAAGATTCCTTTCAAAACATTTCATAAAAATTCAAACAAGGGTATAAATGACCTTAACCCATAGTCTGTAAAATATTAAGAATTATTTGAAATACATTCTTAAGAATCGTGGTTGTGGATGATAAAGAGGTCCCAGTAGATAATTACGTATAATCAACCTCAGATAATGAAGAGATTGTGAAATAAACCCTTACCTGGTACTTTTCCTTTGTTGAGGGTAGGTTAACCTCCAGTATAAAGGTGAAATGATTGTTCCTAAATTATACAACAATTATATACATTAATATGATATAGTATATGATCTATTAATATTTCTTTGTTAATAATATCTTAGTATTATCGTCGTTTCAGGTGTTAACTTACTTGTTTTAGTTTATATGTTTTGTTACATAAGTCGTGTTTGTTATGGATTGGTTTTACCTTATTCATATCCAGAATGATATCAAGTCCTTAATTTTTTTTAATCATCAAATGAGAATAATACATGAATGGATACGATGGGTAATGAACCTCATCACGTTCGTGGAGAGGGTAGTCTGTACGTACGCACGAGCGACAATATCATTCTATTGATATTAAAATATTATATAATTGGATGGTATGTCATATATACAGAATCTTTATCATGTTATATTTATTATTTAAATCAAATACACATCATTATTATACCCATCCCAATAATAATGTATTCAATAACAATTACACCACGATGTGGAGACTGTAAGCTGTACGTACGCATGTATGGTGACATGTCATTCAAAGTGTGGATAGAATAATAGATTTGGTTGTGACATATTTATAATAACATTAAAGAATATAGAAGATACTTGAGTTATTATTTTATAATGTAAATAAGAATGAATGAAGCAGTGGAAAAAGAAAGGAACTCGAAAGAGGGTGGTGAAATCATTACCTCTTCTTCATGTTCTTCCTTTTGATTTGATCAAAAAGGCTTTATAGGTTGGATTTATGATCAAAATATGGCCTCTATGTTTAATTGAGGGAATTTGAGAGTATATTTGGGAAGGTTTTGTCTGATCCAAAAGACTTTGAAGGTATGAAAAATTTGTTAGAAATGGTGTCCTTTTATAGGGGGGAGCAACTCTTTAGAAAAAACTTAAAGTATTATTTTATAATAAATTCATATTCGGTTTATAATGGCTCCAAACTGGATTATTTAAAGTAAAAGGTGGGTATGGGTCTATAACCACTAAAACACTAGGTTGTTGACTAGTTTGGGTCACTATATTAACCTTATCATTTATATTTAAATCTTAGTTAAATTTTTTGACATTTACCACGTCTCTTTGTATTTTGATATTATATAGTTAATAAACATACTATAAACTTCCAAGAGACCCCCAAGTGGTCCCTTAATGACACACCTATCATGATATAATTCATTTAGATGATCCTTATATTTTTAAAAATATTATATCAACCAATAATATAGTATTTGTTTGAAATATTAATTTATGCCAATTTTGACACTATTTGGTATTTTGTTTTTGTTAAAGTCATCACAACTTGATTACTTCGAACAAGATACATATAATCATCCCTATCATGTCATAGGCACTTAAAAAATTCGTGGATGTCATAAAAACTTTGAAATTATATTTAATTAAATATTTATAATACCATTTATTTCATTCATTCATGAATAAGGTAATTACTACATCATCACTGTGTCATAAATAAATAAATTTATTTAATGTATAAAAATTATTAATAAAATACCATGATGTGGGAAATATTTTTATCTTTCTATAGAATATTTATAATTGAATTTATATTATGTATTACCCTATATTAAAAATGTTTTAGTTATTAAACATCAATTTTAACTCTTTTAACACTTCTTTAAATTAAAAAATAATAAATTTACTAATCTAATACAAGTGGACCTAAATGATAATATTGTATTCCTATGGTTGTTTTTGGTTGAGATACATTTGTCCAACAGAACTAGGACATGTGTTAGGGTAATATTACTATCATTTTACCCTTAATTACCCTATTTACTTTTAACCGTGGTAAATAAAAGTAAAAAGTTACTATTCTCCAAAAAATTATTTTTATCTCATTGAACCACATTTTACTTATTGATATCAATAGTGTCTCTCGGATTTTTGAAATTCCACTCACATAAGCGGTAGAATTACGTTTTATGAAAATTTGCAAAAGCTCCTAGGAGGTGGGTAAAAGACTGTAAAAAGTTCATTAAAGTTTTTCTTATCTATAATTAATATAAAATGACTCCAATGAATTACATTGAACTTATATAGGTATTATGTATCTAGTTTGACCTATAATAAATTTAAATAATATAAAAAATTGTATAAATAAAAAGTTGGTTTTAACCAATAACTCAGTGCTTTCTACTATTCATAAAAAATTAAAAGTTTTCAGAAAAATACCAAAACTTCACCCTAAGATTATTTTGATATTCTGAAACCAAAAATGTTGTCTATTTCATAAAATTAAAAAAATAGAAGTTTTATTAATTAAATTAAAATTATTTCCCACTGTCAAAACCAAAAAGCGGGTTTTTAAGAAATAATAACTATCAAAAGATTGACATCTGTTTATGTGCAATTTCAAAGTGAAATTACTCCCAATGAACAATATTTAATTAAATGGTAAAAATATAATATATTTATACTTTAAATCCTCTCAAATGTATAATTTATCACTATAAATTATTTTGATTTAAAAATTTGTTTTTAATTAAAATGTTGTAATTTTATCTATTAATCAAAATATGAAAGTTATCAGAAAAACATCCAAAATTCATTGTAACTAAATTTTTATGTCCTAATTCTAAAGAAGTTTATTCAGTCAAATTGAATATATAAAAGTGTCATATATTTGATTTTAAAAATGTTCTCTATTAAAAGGTAGAAAAATTTCGTTTTTTTAAATACTTATTTTATTTGAAAAAAATGAATTTATTTTTATATTATGTCTATGAAACTCATAATATGAATTCTAAAATTACAAAGACTATATAAAATTAAAATTTTAGTTAATACTATTCATAACTATTTTTGAACGAATAGTTTGGTATTTCGTGATGCGCTTGAACTCGGTGTTGTGTGTAGTGGAAGTTATTGAATTTCATTGAAAAAATAACGTATTATGAAATCTTGGGGTGTTACATTCTCCCCTCCTTCAATTAATTACGTCCTCACAATTTGAAATTGTTCTCCAAAAATAAATGGTTGAAAATAGAAATACATTCATGGGAAACCCCACATCGAAAAATGTGTTAATAAAATTTATTCTTAATAAGAGGAAAAAGGTGAATGAAAAATCCACCACCAAATTAGTGTTTCAGATAAGGAAAAATTGGGGGCATAATTAGAGGAAAAACTTAAATATTTATAGGGACTGATTGAGGTCATCAATCACAGAAAACTGTAAAATTGAGGGCCTCAAAGCCATCAATCTATGATGACATAAAATATCATCGGTTCAAAAAAACATAAGGTATTAGTATAACACATTTTTGGTTTTAAGATCCCTTATCGAATGTTTAATGATAAATTTCTTCATAGGATGAAAAAAGTGTACTTAGAAAGTATAGTTACATCCTTTAATTAATTTCTACCACAAAATTATCTTTCACTCTAATAGATAATAGAACATAAAAATATTTTATTTATCCTACTTGTATAGGGTTCCAAAAATAATGAATTTATAATTAACATATCAGACCCTTAAAAAAATACATTATTCATTCTAGGAAATCACATGGGTCAGTGATAAGTGATACAACATTGCCTCCCTTCGGTTGCGGGTTCAAGTCTCGCGGCCTTTCCGGACATGACAGGTTGCCGCCCGACCTCCCGGTTGTCCTCTTTATGGAAATCCTAAAAATAACCTTAATAATAGTATCCAATTTCAATCTTAATCCATTCCAACCTTTAGACTTATCCAAAATACTTCCATCCAAAATCACATTACAAAATTTATAAGGAGTTAGACATAATCAATATCCTTTTTTCCATGTAATAACATGTGAACACATTCATCATGTATTATTTTAAAACATGGTAACATCTTGAATTACCATAAAACCTTATTGATTACATTCATGATCCCTTATTCTTTATAGAATACTGGATATACTCCTTCTATCCAAAAATGTTGTAAACTCCATCAATGAAAAATCATTAATCAGTTTCAAGGTAGTTAAGAATATCCAATATCATTTACTCAAATCAACCATCTCTTATTCCAAAATCACTACTTCATTACCAGGACCATATTAAGGATTACCTTTCCATCAACCATGTATTTTACCAAAAGTGTAGCTTTCTATTTATGTCACTTTTCATAGAACCATATAATCTCAAATCCTCAATAAAATAGTACTAAATAAAAATCCTTATTTATATCCATAATTCATATAACCAGTATATTGTTGATACAACACTCAAATGAAATAATCATATAATAACAGCATAAGAACACTTTTCATTCTTCTTTTTATGAGGTAGTATCATAACTTGATTATTATCCAATAGCATCATTTGGGGCATACTCTGATGATTTGGACATTGGTTCGGGTAGTGTTCCAACTATTTACAGACGAAGAATTGTACATTTGAAACCTTTTTCTGACCCTTGCAGTCACGTACTTGGTGTCATTTTTCTACACACATATAACAAACTCCTATTCCCTTCAGGCAAGTTCATGGGTATTTCTTCCTATAGTTATCACATATTTAAAAATCCTTCATTACCTTTTTCCCTTTATATTTCCTTCTCTCTATCATCATTTTCTTGTCTAGCTTCCTTTCAAATCCATAGGACTCCGAGAATTCATTACTTATCTTATTAACAGAAGATTCTATTTCTTCATATGATGATAATATGTGGGAGGGTATTTCCCTTATAAATTTTAGCTTAAGACCATGAAATATATGATCCTTATTACTCTTTGGATCATGCGTATTGCTGGAGTTCTCATTCCATCTACTGGGTGCCATTTCTAAACAATGGAATACACTAGGTTAGTTTATGAATTGCAATGAATAACTCCAAACTTGTAAAATACCTAACATAAATTGAACAGTTTATGGATATAATCCATAATCATAAAAATGTTTTCTTTGAGAAAATATATACTCATAAACCCTTCATAATGGTTTGTAATGAAGATGAGAATTATCCAAAGAATATCCCCTGAGAGTGTCGTAACCAAGAGTGCGGAAAGTCCCGTTGTTGTGCACCGGTTCACATTTGATTTTAGCTCAAAGCGGTGTTTTCGGATTTTACCCTTAGGTACATCTGTTCGAGAGCCACCTCTACCTACTCGTATCCATACATGGATGTACGGCTTGGAAAACTCACAAAATCTCTAAAATACAAAAATTCTAGGAAGTTATTCTATTCTAATCCTCAAAGTATATCTTATGGATATATTCTGTAATCAGAGTTTATCTAAATCCAGTTTCCAAGGTTATTGCTAAACTTCCTCTAATACCAACTATAATTCCCCAACCCTAGTTACCTAGAGTCAGTGCATTATTTTAATACATTGGCCAGATTATAAGAATCAAGTCCTGAAGGACCAATCAGTTTAGCAGTCTTGGAAGATAGATTACATATATTAACATTACATTACAATTTCAAACATTAAACATAGAGTAAATATATCCTTGAGAACACCGTTATTCCCTTTAGCTTAACCCTGCATATCAATCAAAATACTTTTCTTGGAATCCTGGGAAAAATAAAACATAGAAGGTGGTGAGCTCAAACGCTCAGTAAGGGTAAGCAATATAGCAGAAAATGACATAAATATTAAGCATGGTGAATAATTGAAACCACATTCCTTTACCAATAATAAACATGAATACTTTTATGGTAAGAATATGAGTTGAGTAAATAATGCAATAATAAAACATAATCATGGGTATTGTACTAGTCGAATGACCACATGAAACATCAATATTATTTCCATAATGAGGGAATTTATAATGAAAGATATTCTAAAACATTTTTTCAAGGCCTTGGGCAAGACGTCTTAAATGATTAAGGCCTCGACCAAAACCATAAATCAAATAGGGAAAAGTCCTCGACCAATTCCACGTCTAGTTGTCTCATGAGACCTACTGATGCATCGAGGAGTTATAGAGGGCTTCACCCGTCACTTACTATGTCCAATACATTCCACATATGAAAAGGTTGAAACATAACATAAACATTCATATAAGAACTAGGATACGAAATGTCAATACTTTAACCATAAACCATAAATGGTATAAAAATTACACATCCATAGTCAAACATTTCACAAAAACATCAATAAAATATGGAAGTTTTGTATCATAATAAATCAACTTCAAAAAAATGTTTAAAATCCATTAACGGTTTTTACATATGTGGAAATGATTTGTAAAACTCTTTGACTGAAATATCACTTTTCATAAAAACATTTAAAAGTCACAAAATTTATAAAGGAAGGCATTTAAAGACATTTTTTAATCAATCTGTCCCATACCACTTTGAAAATTTTTAAAGTAATTAACATTTTAAAACATTCATGTACTTTTAAAAAAATCATTAAAACCATTTTTCAAACATGGACATTAATGAGAATGGTTTAGAAGAATAAATATTTAAGACATTTAAAATTTTGTTGACATAGATGAAATCAATACTATTTGAGAGAAATATATATATATATTAAATCATTTAAGAGTCACATAATTATAAAAGAAATCATTTACTTTGAAAATATTCTTATAATATTGTGAGGGAAGCTTCTATAATTTTATAATGGAAGAAAATATCCACACCCGCCGTATAAGTTAAAAAAGAAGACATTCTTAATTTAATTTTGTCGAAAAGGTTAAAAAGGACCTTGTTTGGAAAAAGACGGAAAGACTCCATTCAAACCATTTTATAAAAATTCAAAAAAGGTATAAATGACCTGAACCCATAGTTTTTAAAATAGTAAGAATGATTTTAAATACATTTTTACGAATCATGGATGTGGATGATAAAGAGGTCCCAGTAGATAATTATGTATAAACAACCTCAGATAATGAAGAGATTGTGAAATAAACCCTTACCATGTACTTTTCCTTTGTCGAGGGTAGGTTAACCTCCTGTATAATGGTGAAATGATTGTTATTAAATTATACAATAATCATATACATTAATATGATATCATATATGATCTTTTAACATTGCGTTGTTAATAATATCTTAGTATTATCGTCATTTCAGGTGTTATCTTACTCGTTTTATTTTATATGTTTTGTTACATAAGACATATTTCTTATGGATTGGTTGTATATAATTCATATCCAGAATGATATCAAGTCCTTAAACATTATTTTTAGTCATCAAATGAGAATTATACTTGAATGGGTATGATGGAGAATGAACCTCATCTCGTTCATGGATACTGTAGTCCGTACGTACGAATGAGCGACAATATCATTATTTTTATATTAAAATAATATATAATTGGATGTTATATAATATATACATAATCCATATCATGTTATATTTATTGTTTACATCAAATACACATCATTATTATACTCATCCAAATAATAATGTATTTAATAACAATTACACCATGACGTGGAGACGGTAAGTAATGAATTTGGTTGTAACATATTTATAATAAATTCACAGTATATATAAGATACATGATTTATTATTTAAGAATGGAAATAAGAAGTGGAAGAAGAAAGGAACTTGAAAGAGGGTGGTGAATTCATTACCTCTTCTTCAGGTTCTTCCTTTTGATTTGATCAAAAGGGCTCTTTAGGTTGGATTTATGTTCAAACTAAGGCCTCTAGGTTTAAGTGAGGGAATTTGAGAGGATATTTGGGCAGGGATTGTCTTAACCAAAAGGCTTTGATGGTATGAAGAATTGGTTAGAAGTGGTGTCCTTTTATAAGGGGGGGAGGGGCTCTTTAGAAAAAACATAAAGTATTATTTTATAACAAATTCATATTCAGTTTCTAGTGGCTCAAAACTAGATTATTTAAAGTATAAGGTGGGTATGGGTCGAAAACCACTCAAACAATAGGTTTTATACTAGTTTGGGTCACTATATTAACCTTATCATTTATATCTAACTCTTAGTTAAATAGTTTGACATTTACCTTGTCTCTTTGTATTTTTATATTATATAGTTAATAAACTTACAATAAACTTCCAAGAGACCCCCATGTTTTCCATTAATGATACACATATCATGATATAAGTCATTTGGCTGAACCATATATTTTTAAGAATATTATATCAACCAACGATATAGTATTTGTTTAAAATATTAATTTATATCAATTTGGACAATATTTGGTATTTTGTTTTTGTTAAGGTCATCACAACTTTATTACTTCGAACAAGATACATTGAATCACCCCTATCAGGTCATAGTAACTTAAAAAATTCGTGGATGTCATAAACACTTTGAAATTATATTTATTTGAATATTTATAATACCATTTATTTGATTCTTTCATGAATAAGGTAATTACTACATCATCATTGTGTCAAAAATAAATAAGTATATTTAATGTAAAAAAATTATAAATAAAATACCATGACGTAGGAAATATTTTTAACTTTATAATTAATTTTAATAATCGAATTTATCTTATGTATAACGGTATATTAAAAATATTTTAGTTATTAAACTTTTAGTTTAACTCTTTTAACTCTTCTTTTAATTCAATAATAATAAATGTCCTAATATAATCCAAGTGAACCTAAATGATAATATTTTATTCCTAAGGTTGTTTTTGGTTGAGATACACTTGTCCAATAGAATTAGGACATGTTTTAGGATAATATTAATATCATTTTTAACCTTAATTACCCTATTTACTTTTAACCATGGTAAATAAAAGTAAAAAAGTTACTATTTACACAAAATTATTTTCATCTCATTGAACCACATTTTAGTTACTGAAATCAACTGTGTCTATTGGATTTTTGAAATTCGACTCACAGAAGAGGTAAAATTAAGTTTTATGAAAATTTGCAAAAGCTCATAGGAGGTGGGTAAAAGACGGTAAACAGATCAATAAAATTTTGTTTATCTAAACATAATATAAAATGACTCCAATGAATTACATTGAACTTATATAGGTATTATATATCTTTTTTGACATAAAATAAATTAAAATAAATTTAAAAATTGTTTTAGTAAAAAGTCAGTTTTAACCAGTAACTGAGTGTTTTTCAATAATATTAAAAAATTGAATGTTTTCAGAAAAATACTAAAAATTCACCCTAAGATAAATTTTTTATTATGATTCCGAAAAATATGTCTATTTCATCAAACTAAAAACATATAAGTTTCATTAATTAAATTAAAATTAATTCCCGTTTTCAAAACCAAAAAGTTGGTCTTTATGAAATAATAACTATCAAAATATTGACACTTGTTTATGTGAAATTTCAAACTGAAATTACTCCCAATGAACAATATTTAATTAAATGGTGAAAATATAATCTATTTATACTTTAAATCATCCCAAATATATAATTTAACACTATAAATTATTTTGATTAAAAAAGTTGCTTTTAATGAAAATTTAGTAATTTTAACTATTCATTAAAATATAAAAGTTATCAGAAAAACATCCAAAATTCATTGAAACTAAATTATTATGTCTTTATTATAAAGAAGAAGTTTATTTTTTCAAATTGAATATATAAAATTGTCATATATTTGATTTTAAAAAGGTTCTCCATTAAAGGGCAGTAAAATTTTATTTTTTTAACGTACTTCTTTTATATGAAAAAAATGAATTTCTTCTTATATTATGTCTAAAAAAACTCATAATATGAATTCTAAAATTATAAGGATTATATGAAATTCAAAATTTTGTTAATAATATTCATAACCACTTTTGAACGGCTAGTTTGGTTAGTCGTGATGCGCTTGAACTCGGTGTTGCGTGTAGTGGAAGTTATTGAATTAATTTGAAGAAATAATGTATTATGAAATCTTGGGGTGTTAGATTCTGCCCTAATTCAATTAATTTCATCCTCTCAATTTGAATTTGTTCTTCAAAAATAAAATCTTATAAATAGAAAAACCTTCATTAGAAAACCCACATCGGAAATTGGGTTAATAAAATTTAGTCTTAATAAGAGGAAAAAGGGGATTGAAAAAGTCACCACCAAATTAGTGTTTAGGATATGAGAAAATTGGTCTCATAATTAGAGGAAAAACATAAATATTTATATGGACTGATTGAGGTCACCAATCAAAAACATGTGTAAAATTGAGGGCCTCAAAGACATCAATCTATAATGACTTAAAATATCATCGGTTTAAAAAAACATAAGGAATTAGGATAACACATTTTTGCTTTTAAGATCCATTCCCTAATGTTTAAGGATTAATTCCTTTATAAGATGAAAAAAAGGGTATATAGAAAGTAGAGTTACATACTTTAACTAATTTCTACCACAAACTCATCATTCACTCTAAAAGATAATAGAAATTAAAAATATTTTATTTATCATAATCGAATAAGGTTCCAAAAATAATGAATTCATAATTCACATATCAGACCCTTAACATACTACATTATTCAATCTAGGACATCATGTGGGTCAGTGATAGGTGATACAACCTTGCCTCCCTTCGGTTGCGGGTTCAAGTCTCACGGCCTCGCTGGATGTGACGGGTTGTCACCCGACCTCTAGGTTGTCCTTTTTATGGAAATTCAAAAATAACCTTGACAATAGTATCCAATTTCAAACTTAATCAAATCCAACATTTATACTTATCCAAAATACTTCCATCCAAACTCACAGTCCAAAATATATAAGGAAGTTAAACACAATGAAGATCCTTTTTTCCATGTAATAACATGTGAACACCTTCATCATGTATTATTTTAAAACATGGTAACATCCTGAATTACCATAAATCCTTATTGATTATAATCATGATCCCTTATTATTTATAGAATACGAGATATACTCCTTCTATCCAAAAATGTTGTAAACTCCAACAATGAAAAATCATTAATCAGTTTCAATGTAGTCAATAATATCCAATATAATTTATTCAAATCAACCATCTCTTATTCCAAAATCACTACCTCATTATCGGTGCCATATTAAGGATTACCTTTCCATCAACCAAGTATTTTACCAAAAGTGTAGCATACTATTTAAGTCAATTTAAATCCTCAATAAAATATTACTACATCACAATCCTTATTTATATCTATAATTCATATAACCAGTATATTGTTGATACAACACTCAAATGAAATAATCCTATAATAACAACATAAGAACACTAGTCATTCTTCTTTATCTGAGTTAGTATCATAACTTGACTATTATACAATAACATCATTTGGGGCATACTCTGATGATTTGGACATTGGTTCGGGTAGTGTCCCAACTCTTTACAGAAGAATCATTGTGTATTTGAAACCTTTTTCTGACCCTTGCAGTCACATACTTGGTGTCCTTTTTCTCCACACATATAACAAACTCCTATTCCCTTTAGGAAAGTTCCTAGGTTTTTCATCCCACAGTTATCACATATTTTAAAATACTTCTTTACCTTTTTCCCTTTATATGTACTTATCTCTAACATCCTTTTCTTATCTGGATTCCCTTCAAATCCATAGGAATCCATGAATTATTTACTTGTCTTATCAACTCACAATACTATTTCTTCATATGATTATAATACGTTGGAGAGTATTTGCCTTCTAAATTATTGATTAAGACCATGAAAGATATGATCCTTCTTACTCTTTGGATCATGCGTATTGCTGGAGTTCTCATTCCTTCTACTGGGCGCCATTTCTAAATAGTGAAATACACTAGGTCAGTTGATGAATTGCAATGAATAACTCCAAACATGTAAAATACCTAACATAAATTGAACAGTTTATGGATATAATCCACAATCATAAAAATGTTTTATTTGATGAAGTATATACTTAGAAACCATTCATAATGGTTTGTAAGAAAATTGAGAATTGTCCTAAGCATATCCCCCGGGAGTGTCGTAACCAAGTGTGCAGTAAGGCCCTTTGTCGTGCACCAGTTCTCGTTTGACTCTAGCTCAAAGTGGTGTTTTCGGGTTTTACCCCTAGGTACATCTGTGCCATAGCTTCCTCTACCTGCTCGTATCCAGACAGAGATGTATTTCTTGGAAAACTCACAAAATATCTACAATACCAAAATTCTAGGAAGTTCTTATATTCTAATCCTTAAAGAATATCTTAGGGTTATATGCTCTAATTAGAGTTTATATAAATCAAGTTTCCAAGGTTATTGCTATACTTCCTCTGATACCAACTGTAACGCCCTGACCCTGGTTACCCAGAGTCGGTGCATTATTTTAATACATTGGCATGGTAACATGGAATCAAGTCCTGGAGGACCGATCTATTTAGCAGTCTTGGAAGATAGATTACATATATTGACATTAAATTACAATTTCAAACATGAAACACATCGTAAATATATCTTTGATAATACCATTATTCCCTTTATCTTAACCCTGCATATCAATCATAATACACTTCTTGGAATCCTGGAAAAAATAAAACATAGAAAGGGGTGAGATCAAACGCTCAGTAAGGGTAAGCAATACAGCTGAAAATGACATAAATATTAAGCATAATGAATAATTGAAACCACATGCCTTTATAAATAATAATCATGAATACTTTTACTGCAAGAATATGAGTTGAGTAAGTAATGCCATAATAAAACATAATCATGGATATTCTACTAGTAGAATAACCACATGAACCATCAATATTATTCTAATAATGAGGGAATGTATAATGTCAGACATTCTGAAACATTTTTTCAAGGCCTCGGGCAAGACGTCTAAAATAATTAAGGCCTCTGCCAAAACCACAAATCAAATTGGGAAAAGGCCTCGGCCGATTCCACATCTAGTTGTCTCATGAGACCTACTGATGCATCGAGGAGCTATAGCGGGCTCCACCCATCACTTACTATGTCCAATAAATTCATTATATGAAAATTTTGAAACATAACATAAACATTCATATAAGAACTAGTATATGAAATGTCAACACATTAACCATAAACCATGAATGGTATAAAAATAACACATCCATAGTCAAACATTTCACAAAACCATCAATACAATATGGATGTTTTGTATCAAAATAAATCAACATCAAAACATGTTTAAAATCTATTAAAGTATTTTACATAGATGGAAACAATTTGTAAAACTCTTTGATTGAAATATCACTTTTCATGAAAACATTTAAAATCAACACAATTTAAAAAGGAAGAAATTTAAAGGAATTTTTTAATCAAAGTGCACCATACCACTTTAAAACATTTTAAAGTAATTAACCTTTTAAAACATTCATGTCCCTTTATATAAACCCTTAAAACCATTTTTCAAACATGGACATTAATGAGAGTAACTTAGAATTATAAATCTTTAAAACATTTAAAATGATGTTGTCATAGATGATATCAAAAATATTTGAGAGAAATATCTATTTTTTTGAAATTATTTAAGAGTCACATAATTATAATAGAAAAAATTTACTTTGAAAATATTCTTATATGCTTGTAATGGATGCTTTGAAAATTTTATAATGTCGTAAAATATCCACACCAACCGTATAAGTTTAAAAAGAAGACAATCTTACCTTAATTTTGTCGAAAAGGTTAAAAAGGACCTTGTTTGGAAAATGACGGAAATATTCCTTTCAAACCATTTTATAAAAAGTAAAAAAAGGGTATAAATGACCTTAACCCATAGTCTGTAAAATAGTAAGAATGATTTGAAATACATTTTTATGAATCATGGATGTGGATGATAAAGAGGTCCTAGTAGATAATTACGTATAAATAACCTAAGATAATGAAGAGATTGTGAAATAAACCCTTACCCTGTACTTTTCCTTTTTTGAGGGTAGGTTGACCTCTTGTATAATGGTGAGATGATTTTTATTAAATTATACATTAATAATATACATTAATATGATATCATGTATGATATTTTAACATTTCTTTGTTAATAATATCTTAGTATTATCATCGTTTCAGGTGTTAACTTACTTATTTTATTTTATATGTTTTGTTACATAATACATGTTTTTTCTGGATAGTTTGTATATTATTCATATCCATAATGATATCAAGTACTTAAACATTATTTTTAATCATCTAATGAGAATTAGACAAGAATGGATACGATTGGGAATGAACCTCATCGCGTTCGTTGAGACGGTAGTCCGTCCGTACGTACATGCGACAATATCATTCTTTTGATATTAAAATAATATATAATTGGATGGTATATCATATATAAATAATCCTTGTCATTTTATATTTATTATTTACATCAAATACACATCATTATAATTCCCATCCAAATAATAATGTATTCAATAACAACTACACAACAACGTGGAGACGGTAAGTCGTACGTATGCACGTATGGTGACATGTCAGTCAAAGGGTGAATAGAATATTGAATTTTGTTGTAACATATTTATTATAACATCATAGTATATAGAATATTCTGGTGTTATTATTTTAGAATGGAAATAACAAAGAAAGAAGATGTGGAAGAATAAAGGAACTTGAAAGAGGGTGGTGAAGTCAATACCTCCTTTTCAGGCTATTCCTTTTGATTTGATCAAAAGGGATCCTTAGGATGGAATTATGATCAAACAATGGCCTATAGGTTGAATTTAGGGAATCTAAGAGGAAATTTGTGAAGGGATTGGCAGACCCAAAAAGCTTTGAAGGTATGAAGAATTGGATAGAAGTGGTGTCATTTTATAAGGGGGGAGGGTCTCTTTAGAAAAAACTTAAAGTATTAATTTATAATAAATTCATATTCACTTTATAATGGATCCAAAATGAATTATTTATTGTCTAATGTGGGTATGTGTCGAAAAACACTCAGCCAATAGGTTTTAGACTATTTTGGGTCACTATAGTAACCTTATCATTTATCTTTAACTCTTAGTTAAATATTTTGACATTTAACATGTCTCTTGGTATTTTTATATTATATAGTAAATAAACATACTATAAACTTAAAGAGACCCCCCAAGTGGTCTATTAATGATACTAATATCATGATATAATTCATTTGGCTGAACCTTATATTTTTATGAATATTATATCAACCAATAATATAGTATTTGTTTTAAATATTAATTAATGTCAATTTTGACACTATTTGGTATTTTGATTTTGTTAAAGTCATTACAACTTGATTACTTCGAACATGATACATTTAATTATACATATAATGTAATATTCACTTATAAAATTCTTGGATGTCATTAAAACGTTGAAATTATATTTATTTTAATATTTATAATGCCATTTATTTGATTCTTTCATGAATAAGGTAATTACTGCATCATCATTGTGTCATAAAAAAATAAATATATTTAATGTTTAAAAATTGAAAATAAAATTCCATGACATCGTAAATATTATTATCTTTCTAATGATTGTTTATAATCGAATTTATCTTATGTATAACCCTATATTAAAAATGTTTTTGTTAATAAACTATGATTTTAACTCTTTTAACTCTTCTATGAATTAAATAATAAAAAATGTCCTAATCAAATACATGTGGACCTAAATGATAATATTTTATTCCTATGGTTGTTTATGGTCAAGATAAACTTGTCCAATAGAATTAGGACATGTGTTTGGGTAATATTAATATCATTTTTACACTTATTTAACCTATTTACTTGTAACTGTGGTAAATAAAAGTAAAAAGTTAATATTCACCAAATATTATTCTCACCTAATTGAACAAAATTTTACTTACTGATATCAACCTGGTCTCTCATATTTTTGAAATTCCACTAACAGAAGCTGTAAAATTGTGTTTTATGAAAATTTGCAAAAGCTCCTAGGAGGTGGGTAAAAGACTGTAGAAAGTTCAATAAAATTTTGGTTATCTAAATTAATATAAAATGACTCCAATGAATTTAATTGAACTTGAATTGGTATTATTTATCTATTTTGACAAAAAAATTAATTTAAATAAAAAAAAATTTAAATAAAAAGTCGGTTTTAACCAATAACTCAGTGTTTTTCACTATTCATCAAAAATTGAATGTTTTCAGAAAATTACTAAAAAATCACCCTAAGATAATTTTGATATTCCTAATCCAAAAATTATATATATTTTATCAAATAAAAAACATATAATTTTCATTAATTAAATTAAAATTAATTCTCGTTGTCAAAACCAAAAAATGGGTTTTTAAGAAATAATAACTATCAAAAGATTTACACTTGTTTATGTGCAATTTCAAAGTGAAATTACTCCCAATGAAAAAATTTAATTAAATGGTAAAAATATAATCTAGTTATACTTTAAATCCTCCCAAATTTATAATTTAACAATATAAATTATTTTGTTTAAAAAATTTGTTTCTAATTAAAATTTAGTAATTTTAACTATTCATCAAAATATGAAATTTATCAGAAAAACATCAAAAATTCATTGAAACAAAATTGTTTTGCCCTGATTCTAAAGAATAAGTTTATTTTGTCAAATTAAATATTTAAAAGTGTCATATATTTGATTTTAAAAAGGTTCTCTATTAAAAGGTAGTAAAATTGCATTTTTTAAATACTTATTTTTATATAAAAAATGAATTTATTCTTATATTATTTCTAAAAAACTCATAATATGAATTATAAAATTATAAAAATTATAAAAAATTCAAAGTTTAGTTAATACTATTCATAATAACTTTTGAATGGCTAGTTTGGTATGTCATGATGCGCTTGAACTCGGTGTTGCATGTAGTGGAAGTTAGTGAATTACTATGAAGAAATAACGTATTATGAAATCTTGGGGTGTTATAGATGCAGATGAAATGATGTTTAAGAAAACCCATTTTTTTCAATGGGTTAGGCTAGGTTGAATGGTTTATGTTTTTTTTTCAAAAGTAAGAATGATTTCATTATGATATGGTTGGGGCCCATATATCTATTTAATTAATTAGGTAAATATCTATATCTCATTTGATAGACATTACTGGATTAGAGTATAAATCTGATTCAATAATCCATAGCTGAAATGACAAGTAAATCGGGTTTAATAATGAACTTCTTCCTCTATGATGGTATCGTTGCATAATATGAAAATAATTTTATATGATTAGGTGTATTTCACAAGTTCATGTTAAATTCCAATACTATGTTATCATGGTTAATGATCCATTATGATATATGCCTTATGAACTACTATGATTTATTTCATTTCTCAGGTTTTAATATTCAAATGTTATGTTATTGTTATTTACATTCATATATTGTTAATTTATTAGCTTACACTTAGTAGACTCCTAACCTGACCCTTTCTTATTTTACTATTCCCCAGGTTATATAGAAATCATTTATGTAGGAGTACTAAACGAGAATCACTTTATGAGAGATGTTGAGGAATTTCACATGTTAAAAAAATGTATTCCATGTTTCCAATGAAACTAAACTATAATGGTTCTCTGACATGAATTTTTAAAATGTAAAGATTATGAATTTAAAAATATTTAATACTCATACACATAAATCATGGTTCTTTATAGTTGGTATCTTAGGGAAGTTTTAGTCATCCTTTCGAATCTATGATGATAAAACTTTTGTTGGATCCCTAGAGATATTTCTATGGGATATCTCAAGGATGTGTATAATTATATGTTAGAGTCTATGAATTATAGTAACAATCATGAACAACCATTGAATAAACTAATGGTGTTAGAGATTAAAAATACCCCCTTGATTATGTTGTTTTACTTGAATGATTTTTCCTCTGACACCAATCTTTTTGGGTTTTAGACAATGGACGGAACCTGAAAGAACCACATTAACGATCAATGCAACGAGATGTTGAATGATTTCCCTCCTGAAAAAATAAATATAATGGGATATTTAATGAAGAATAAAATTTCTATACTTAATCTAGTAAGAAATCATTGAGGACATCCAAATGTTTTGAGAAGGGAACAACATTCTGTTGAGTCCTTCATGAGGAAACGTCCACCCTCTTTTAATGGGTCTTCTGATCCACTTGCTTCTAAATATTGGATTAGTACCATTGAAAATATATTTTCATTCCTACACTTCTTGGAACATTAAAAGGTCGTGTTTAAAATTTATATGTTTAAGTGGACCAGTGGTGGACTGTAATCAAGAATATTATACAAAAAGATGAAATTGAATCCAAGGAATGGGATGATTTCAAGATATTATTTTTCAATAAGTACATTTCATATATTCTCAATATGAAAATTGAAAATTATTTCCTTAATCTTAATAAAATATAAGATAAATCCATTAAAACATATATGGAAAATTTTAAAATGCTTCCAATGTATGCTTCTAGATTTATCATCCCACCTGAAAGTAATATTGGACAATTATTCAGTGGCTTAAAACTAATTCATCGAATGGAATTATCTATAAGTGACTTTAGTTTCTATGATGATATTGGGAGTTGTGCTACCAAGGTAGAAATTGATATTTGGGTTTCATATCAATATCATGGTCTTGAAAATAAATTGAAGATGGAATTCAATGAAAAATATAAAAGCAATGGTAAAAAGAAGATGAGAGTTTCGTTATGATCAATGTTTGTAAAGAAGCATGGTGGGTACTATATCAAAGGGGATATAAAATGTTATATGTGTAAAAAAGAAGGCCATCATGTATCTGAGTTCTAATTTAATGAAAAAAAATGTAGTTATTGATGCGAATATAGAAAATTCAATATAGAATGAACCACCCACAATTCAATTTTACATGTTTAATGAAATGGGGCATTATGCTAAAAATTCCCAAATCCAAGGGTGATTAATAATGATCAAGGTTAACAACCACTTAAGGCCAAAGAAAAATAAAAATCACATGCGATAACTATTGATGAAGTTGAGTATAAAACTAAAGTGGTGGAATACTTGTGTGTTTATTTAATGGGGTTGTAGAATAATGTTGCAGAATAACATTTATGGTATTATAGAATATGGAAATATCTCTGTCATGGTCTACTATGGTTTTCCCCAAGTATTTGAAAGTATATGATGAGTGGAATTGGTGACTATGATATGTGATTGAGGTAATAAATTTATGTTTTTGGAAAATACATAATTCATTGAAACATGACCCTTAATTTCAACACAATGTTGAGATAATTATATTTGTATACAGGTATGTTTTATAGGAATAATTAAATTGGACAATATTAGTTACCTTGGAACTGGTTAAGGATTTATTGACATGTGGGTTATGCTCTCTCATGTGAAGAATGTAGATTTTTTGTCTTATAAATAATAAATAACTATGCTTTCAATAAGGGTATATGATAGTTCATGTTGATACAGTGACTCAATTGAATATTTGATTAAGGAATTAAAATGTTTGGAATGTGACAATAAACAACTACCTTATGATATATTGGAGATAAATGTTAAAAATATGCAGCTTACCTCTTTATAAAGTTGTAAATTTTAAATTTTTGTAAGTATTATAAGGTTATCAAATTATCGATAGAATATGTTATACTCCCATTAAATATTGTTAGATTGATGAATTATTTCACTATAGGTGGACTTGAGCATATTATATAATCCGTGTTAACCTTTCTGAGATAGATGGACTGAATTATCAATATATTTATAGATCTCATGATCTTGAAACACTTTAGTAATAAAAAATGCAACTTCATCTCATTGAATAAAAGATGATTTGGAAGTTTGTTCAAGGCACAACCAGTTGTGAGATTGTACCAAAATCAAGTATGTATTGCTTCTCATAAACAAATCTTCAACATTTGGAAAATAATCTGGAATCCAAAAAGGCTATCCTTGTACCTTATTATCTGATGAATCAGATGGTCCATTAAATCATCACAAATTTATGGCATTATGGTTGTTAGCTTTCTGCAATGCTTGTTCTCTATCATTATCCTTCAGAACATAATGGTTATATTTCTCATCCATATACACATTTTCAATTCCAAAAAATGGACTCATATGTGGAAACCCAATGATGAGTTTCATTGTGTCATACATATGTTTCCAAAATTCCATTTTAAAATGATGTTTTAGAATTCCATTTTACTATGTGGGATTCTATGAAAGAATCTATCACGTAGTATCCTTTTATAACCCTGTGAAATTTTGAGGTCGAAATTCATTTTAAAGGGTTAGAATGAAACACCTCGAGATTTTTTTGATATATATTTTTTAATTTCATTCATGATTTGTTTAATACGCTACACTATGATTATTTTTAACTATACACTATATCATATTATTTTTCAGTATATGAAACACTATTCATGTCTTGTGTCACACAAAATTTAATTTTCCTTTTTATAATTCATTTCTTGTAAAACCAAGTATAACTAAACAAATATATATTATTATGATACCTTAAAACCTAGTTGTTCAAATGGTTGGAAGGAATAGTTTTAATGGATTTATGTTAATATTTAATACACATGCATTTAATTAATTATTTTGTGAACAATTATTTATAAATGAAAACAAAACCCATTTTAATTAAAATGATATTGTTTTACAGAAAATCTATTTACATTAAAATTAGTCTACTTATAAAATAATAATATCACCCTTTATAGATTTTATTAGTGAAATATATATGTATTACATTAAATTTAATGTTTAAAATTAATCTTATATGTTTTATATACATGACTAAAGAAAAAATTCATTTTAATTGATAAAATGAGTGTTTTTCTAAAAATATTATTATAAACATTTTCATGGTGAACACATTTTAGATAATGTTTTTTAACATTTTATAATTTATTTTTCACAAAAAAAATTCTACATTTTAATAATGACATAATAATTATCTTCGGATGAATTTTTTGTATTATTATGAAAATGTAAATTTTATAATGAATACTGTAAAAAACAGCATTTTCATCTGAATTGTTTACATAGAAAGGTTATTCATTTGATTGGTTATAATGAAAAATTATATTATGTTTTTATCATTAAATCTATTCTTGGAAATTTTATATAATTTCACATTGGAATTTGATATAAATGTGCATCAATCTTTTGTTTTGTTTTAAGTAAAAAAAATGCATCTCACATTAACGAGAATAAATTTTAAATTAATTACAACCACTTCTCTGTTTTTAATTCTGAAAAATGTTTTCCATATCATTAATAAGTGGTTCCAAATTTTTTTAACAGGTTACCTTTATTTTCTTGATATTATTAATATTAACAATGGTAATTTTTAATTACCATAGTTAAAGGTAAACCATGTGAATTATGGTATCAAACAATATGATAAATTTAATGAAATTAATCCAAAATCTACACAAATTTTATTGGATTAATTAATGTTGACTAATATAACCTAAGGGTCATAATTTATTGATTTAATTGCTTTTTTCCATGAATTTTATTTAATCATAATTAAACCAATAGAATGTAACATCATGTCACACTCTTGTCTCTTATAAGTATAATAATTTTATTATAGTTATAAACATTATAAAACATCATTCATTGTAGTATCTATAAATATAATGAAATTATTTAAATCATGTGAATTTAATTTTAATTTATAGATATTAAAGAATTATCATAATTATTGACACAATAGTGATACAAAAATTATTTCATTAAGAAAAATATCAAATTAATGATATTATAAATAGACAAAATATATATTATTAGAAATATTTTATGTCATGAAAGATTTATAAAGGGCAATATAACATTTTATAATAATATTAAATTCATTGGTTTTATGTTATATCTCATTTTGGAATTTATTTACATTCAATGAAAGGAATTGTGTAATAATTGACCATATTAATATTTTATTAAAATAATATTTTATTAAATAATTTAAAATCATAAAAATAAATTAAATTTACAAAGTGGACTTTATAGGATCTAAACTTTTATTAATCATCCAATTATGGGAAATTGACCCCATATAAGTATTATTAATCCCCTCTTAAGAATTAAAATTTTGTTACCTCGTTTTAAATAAAAATAGAGTAATTAAGGGTAAACATAAAAGATAAGGTTTAAAATAAAATAAATACATGTATAAAAATTATTTGATGAGATTATTTCAAACATTCATAATATTACCAATTGAATGATATCACTTTTGAGCTGTAATAATTCTAAAATAAATTTATAATAAAATAATATTTCAAGACGTTCTTAAAGTGCCCCTCCTCCCTCTGATAAATGTCCACCCCATCTACCCACTTAATAACACATATGAATCCCTTGGAGCATCCAAATTCTACTGAAATAATCTCCAAATATCTCTCAATTACTCATGGATACCACGCATTGGGTTTAAATCCATTTATAGAGAAATTTATTGCAAATCAAAAAGAGATACTCGAAAAAGATGAAACTGTTTTATCACCTCTTTTAAAATTCTTTTCTTCTTCTCCAATATTTTTTTATTTTTACCCATAAAAAAGTAATTAATCCAGTATCTTATACATGATGAGATGTTATTATAATTATTGGAAAAACCATTTACCTCTTTTATTCATCCTATGAATGACAATATAACCAGGCGTGTGAACGTACGACATACCATCTCCACATAGTGGTGTGATTTTTTATTGAACAATAAATTATTTTAATGTAAAACATGAGAAGTATAATGTATTAAAATCATTAATATAACATGGAAGTTATTTTTTATAACTAATATACCACCCAATTATATACCATTTACCATTAAGTGAAATATATCGTCGCTCGTGCATACGTAAGACAAATAGCCTCAACGATGCGATGAAATTCATTCTACATGATATACATTAAACCATGATAATATACAAGAATTTAATGAATAAGTATGATATATATTATACAAATATCACTATTTAAATTATATAACAACATCCTAATAACTGGAACATTAACTTCTCTGATGAAACATTCAAAATAATGAAAAGCTGATAATATATAAATAACAAGTGACAATGAAATGTTGCTAATAAATAGATTATAACATAATCATTTATGATATCATATAATTTTTTATGATTCTGTAATAATTCAATAAAATTATTTAAATAATTATACATGTGGTTCAGATACATATGAATAAAATTGTACCTAAGGTAAGGTTTAAATTTGCAATCTCATTATTATCTGATATTGCATAGACATTATTATTTACTATGGTATATTTATAATCGAAATACATGTTCATTAAATAGGTAATACTATTTCAATAAATATATAAATATATAAAATTTTAAATTCTATTTTAACAATTGGTGAATTTTTACTAAACATTATGAAATGAATATTTTTTTCATTATTCAATACGAGGTACTTTTGTTCTTTTTCGGCAAAAGGATGAGGACAATGTTTTTAACATATATGGCATGAATGGATTCGTAGACATTCATAATGCATTATTTTAATTAATTCTATTTTATAATATTTTGAATATATTTTCAATTAAATTGTATATTTTTTTAAAATGGAATGGTATTTTGAGAAAAGAAAACATTTTTAAATAATAAAGGATATTTTCCTCAAAAATTGATTTCATGTATTTTAGAAAAATTATATTCTATCTTATATGACATATGGTTATGTTTTAAATACCGATTATTTTATGGATTTTATTGTATTTATGATGGAATTATTTTTATGAGATCCACTAATTTTATACGGATTATGATTAAATGATGTTTAAGAAGCCAATTTTTTTCCTTTGTTAATGATTTGATGAATGGTTTATGTTTTAGTGTCCCATGAAAGAATGATTTAATTATGAGATGGGTCATATGTGTATTTAAGTCCAATTAATTGGATAATGATTTATATATCATGATATAGACATGACTGGAATGGAATGTAATTCTATTTTTGTAATACAGGACAGGAATGATAAGTAAATCTTGTTCAGTAATGGAATTTTTATGCTACGATGATCTTGGATATGAGCCTTAGCTAATATGTAAATGATTTTCATTGATTATGTGTTTTACACAAGTTCATGTTTTTTCCATTTATATGATATCATTTTTAGTCTTCTATTATGATTTATGGCTAACATACTTCTAATATTTACTTCATGACTCTAGATTTTGATATTCAAAAGTAATGATCATGTTTTTTACATTCATATATTCATCTATTCCTTTCGTACACTTACTGAGCATATAAGATCACCCTTTCTTATGGTTAAAAATAAATCAATTATCTTAGATAAATAAAAGAAAATATCATTATGAGGGATGTTTAATATCATTCACATGATATAAGAATGTATTCCATGTTTCCAATTTTAATAAACTTCTACTGTCATCATGCATGAATTTGTAAAATGTAATGAATATTCATCTAATGAGCTGTAATATTCATATATTTCATGTTTTGGTAATTATATATATCATATATAAAGATATTTTCCATCGTAATAGACACTATGAGAGGTGGTAAATAGAAAATTAACAATCGTCATTTCGTGAGACATTAATACTCCGAAAACCTAAACTGTATGTTCGTTATCCATTAGACGGATGTGTGGGTAATTTTTGGTTATAAAATTAGAATTAAAAAATAATATAATATTTATTATAATTGTTTTTATAAAATAAAATAATAATAATAGTTGGAGGGTTGCATACTGTAAATAAAACTAAATATCTTAAAAAAATATATTACCTCTTAATCGGGAAACATCTTTAGGATTCTACCAAAAGACATCCTTGGATGGATTTACACCCAAAGAATAATTCAAGGTATATGGGAGGTATTTTTTGGGGTGAATTGGGTAGATATTGTTTTACCAAATGTGTCCTGATATGCATGAGGATGTGGGAGGAAATGAGGTATTTTAGAGTGGAAGAGGCGAGACACCCTTGTAATATTTTGAAAAAGGAATTATTCCCATGTTTTTCAGGTTGAATGATAATCAAATTATGTAATAAATTCAATAAAATAGATTATTGGCTCATGTTATGGACATCATATTGATCTTGGAAATGTTTATAGGTCATTTCTGGCCGTATAGTTTAGGTTTAGTTTATTATTGATCTTAGCATAAACATAATTGTTGTAATTAAATGTAATTACTTTCACTAATATTTTTTGGAAAACAATTTTTTTAATAGACATAAACAATTATTCAAATTAAAAATATTGAATACATTTTTATAAATAACAATCATTGATGTGGTATAAATTAAGGTCAAATTCATCTCACATGTGGGATGAAAATTTGGGTTTTTAATGGAAAAACGTCAAAAAGATTTCATTGTTTTTATAATCAAATTCAATGTGAATTTGATTCCAATGAAATGAATTCTGTTAATTGATAATAATATTATCTAATTAAACCTTAAAAAGAATAAAAATAATAATTTATCCATATGAATAAATTATATGAAAAATGAATTTCGAACAAAAATTCACTATTTTTAACAATTCATTACAAAATGAAATGTTTCAGAATAATATCAAAAAGTTACCCTAACCTAATTATTTTTTTTTTCAAATATGAAGTTTATTTTGACATATAAAATATATTAAACTATCAAATTTAATATTTAAAATGGGTTCTCCATTAAAATAAGATAAAAGTGCCTTTATAAAAATATAGCTTATTATGAGTAAAAAAACGTTTCTTCTTATCTTATGCTTATAAAACCTAATAGACAAATATAAAAATTATTTTATTGAATTAAAAAAATATATATTTCATTGGAAACATTCACCAATTTTAATTAATAATGATTTTAATGATTAAACTCTTTTGTAAATGGTCCATTAATAGACAATAATGAATATATTTTAACGCAAAAAAAATTACATTGTAGAATATATGATTTTTATTAATTTAAAATAATTTTGAAAAATATAATTTGTATAAAATATAAATAATTCTAATTTTAACATTATTCAAATAATTTTATTTTAAAAATAATGAAATAATATTAGAATTCAAATAAATTATGTTTTCAGTTATGTAACATGATATATTCGTCTCCAAATATATGTAATGACAATAATTTACTCAAATAATTTTTATTAATATGTATATTATCATTTATTTTAGTAAATTAGTAACTATAAAATCCATGTGTTGGAATTTCTTAAGAATTTTATGTATCTAAATATTCTCTAAAAATTGCTTATAAATTATTACGATAAAAATAAACCATTGATCTATAAAATGAATATGTATAATAGAAAATATTAATTTTTAAATATCTCAATGTTTTTAAATACTAAATGTATATAAAGTTCCCTATTCATATTTTCCCTCACATAATATTTTATATATAGAAATTCCTTTTAATTATATCCCAATAAACCAAAACATTTTAACAAAGATCGGATATGGTAAAATTATTTCCATCCAATTAATTTTCCACATGTTTTGAGGTCACTTTGGTACTAGACATATAATGTTCTCTTTGACCACAATTGTCCTAACAAAGTTGTTTTTTACCCATAATTGGAATTCGGTCAAAACTCCCAAAGAAAACATAATTATTTGAGTAGTTAGAAACAACATGGTAATATGTGAACATAATGTAATAATAAACATGAAAAACGCTCTTATGGATGTATAAAAGTAATATAATATCTTTATATAGGTTGTTCTGGATATTTTCCTGAATGGAAACTCATGTTAATTGATTACTTGTCAATTTACATTTCGTTGTGACTTATGTGTTGTTATGAACCTAGATTGTTTTAAATGGGGTATATTATAACCTTTTAAGTGATATATCACGAATCCCATTACTCTCATGAAATTATAACATGAATTTAATTTTATTCCATCGTGGGGTTATAATTTAAAATGTTTCAAAGGGGCATGGGACACTTTAGAATGATTAACGATTATTTTCTTTAAAATTAATTTTAATAATAATTAATTTATATTTAATGAAATTATTTGACCAATGATAAATAAACATTTTCAATTTCTTCTAATATGGTTATTTTTGACCTTTTTAATGTAATATAACTAGTTTTTTACTTATTAGATCACAAGGTGTTATCGATATTGTTTTTAAGAATGCACGAAAACATTTCTCTCTATATTCGATGAACTTTTTTTCTACTAAAAACCATGATTTACATAAATATTTTCAAAAATATTAATTAAAAGGTTTTAGAAAAAAACATTCTTTCTCATTACATTCATTTACCCTTGTTTTTAATGGTAGCATATTATCTATTTTCGAACAAGTTGTTTTTCTAGCCTTTTACTGTGAATAAAGGAATGTTCATTTTACCTTGTATGGAATGTATGGATTTACCCACAATATATATTTTATAGAGTCAATTTAATGTTTAAAATGAAAATGTTTTCTAAAAAAATTAATTTTTTTTTTCAAATTTTTTTTAAATGTTTTTTTAAAGCAAAAGGATGTTTTCCTCAAGAATGTTTTTTAATTTTCTTTTTATAATATTTAATATCTTTAATGAAAAGGTCAATTATTTTACCGTACTTTGGGTATGATGTATTGATATAATCTTTAATCATTCTATATATTATTCTTGATTAAATTGTCTAAGGATAATATTCACATTCACATCCCAAATTCCTTTAGTTCCATTAAAATATTAAATTTATTATGATCATTAAACATTGAATTTATCATTGATTAAAATAACCTTTATCAAGTATATTTTCATTTACTAATCTATATATTGTATTTATATAGTTCTTAATTTGAATTTTATTTGAATATTTGGGTAAATAATGTTAAATTTGTATCTTTTACTCCATACTAATATTTATTTAGGAACATTTTAAAATCGATAATTTGATATATAAGGACAATTTTGGAGTGGTATGACATGGGTGGGGCTTGGTTATTGATATCCCCTCGATGCATTGGTAGTCTCATGGGATGATTCATTTGGCTAGAATCCTTAAATGGGTCATTATATGGAATGTTATATAAAGTCTTGTGAAAGGCCATTACGACAAAGGAACCATGTTACTATGAAACATGCCATCTAATAATTGAGAATTTCCCTCATTTTGATTCAATTATTATTAATCCATGAGATTTTTCAATAACATATCAACAAATACATTTCATTTGTAGTACATTAATTAGATGTCATGTGTTTCAGTTACTTAACTTATCATACTGAGTTTTCATATCTAGTAATTTTAATGGCATGTGTTTTTAGTTATTACCATTCAATATTTTTTATCACTTCCTTCTCAATTTATTGATTGTATACAAGGATAGTTTAGTTTTTTCCCTATCATAACTATTATTATCATTTATTTTTTATTTTTTATTTATAAAAATCCTTAATGATAATTGTTTCACACCATTATTCGATTTTCCCCCCGTGAATCCAAAAAAGAATAGAATGAATGATATTCATGGAATTACTCAATGGATTAGTGTTATCATTGATCTTATTTATTTATAATGAAGATACAAATTAGGTCATAATTAGTGAATTCTTTTGTAATAAAAGATACATTAATGTATTTGGTTTACAATGTTTATGAAAATATTGGGTCCTTTGGATTTGATTCCTTATAGTCATGCCAATTTAATTGATATCAGACACCCCCTATCGGCTATCTAGGGATAGGTAACTAAATTTGGTATCAATGGTAAGTAATATAATGACCTGACCCAGATGGTCTAGAATCAGTGTCTGCTACTAATTACATTGGCATAATTAATAGGAAGAAAATCCAGCATGGCTTAGAGTTTTCTAGTGTTGGTAAAATAAATACATACATGAGTCTATAATTATAGATAAATACACCAATTACAACATATTTTTTTCTTGTTTCTAAATAACATTTTGAATAAAAACTATTTCCCATCTAGTGTATCCCTATAATCATTATTAGTATGATTTTTAGATTCCTACGAATGGAAACATAATATGTGTGAGGTAAAATTCTTAGTAGGGGAACAATATATCAGAAGCAATAAGGAATCCATGATAATAATTATTTTGACATGTTAAATAACAGAACTCATGGTCTATATAAACAATAAATGAAGAAGTAAGTGCGTCAAAAATAGGGAAAGGTAATAACTGGAAACACATTCCACTCATGTAAATAATGGAAAAATGAATATGGTGTGTTAGGAAAATTAAACAAATTCCTATTAATCAATGAAATGAAAATAAAGTGTATCCATAGTTACTTCGATGCCAAATCTCATGCTTGGAGAATAAGAGAATATAAATTAGGGAAATGAATTCTTAATGTATGCCATGTATATGGCACATAAAAACATATACATTCATGACCATTAATAAAATAGATTAAGATAAATGATACAGACCCATTTAATTTTTGAAAAATAATAGTCTCATGAGATCATATTGATGTCCCAAGGATCTATATAATATCTATCCCCAACCCATCATTATTAATTGAAATAATTACTTGTATCGAAAAATCAAATAAATAAAATTCATTATCAAATATGTATATGAAATAATGAATACAGAATTATCATTATTTCCCCATATTATCAAAGAACACTCAATGTAGACAGTATAAGTTAAATGGTATATTGTTTAGGAAATACTAACATCCCTGATAAATAAAATAGATAATTAGGGGGAATCAATGATCATGTATCGTAGGTGATTGATTATTTCACAAGGATTAATAAATGATTCAATGATGTTAATTTGAATACCATCCTCGGGAAAATTAATAATAAACCAACTAATTTAATAATAAATATATTATTAATAAAAAAATCTGATGTGGAATAAAAAAACAGGTTTTTGGTAGATGTAAATAAATAGTATTAAAATAAATTTTAAATGAATTATTGAGTAAAATATCTTTTTTTGTAATTTTTTTTGAAAAAAATTTCCTCAAAAATTAATTTGTAAAATATTATCATTAAAACATACCTTTAATACATCAAATGGAAGCTTCAATGAGATTATAGTGAGTAAATTTGTACTACCTATACGAGGTAAAATAACATTCATATCGCATAGTGAAATGTATTGAAAATCCCTTATGGGAATGCAAAAAAGGAGATTACATTGAAGAAATTGGTAAAATAAGAGAGGGTAAAAAATTATTTAATAAATCATTTTAAAATAAATTTTTAATAAATTTTATTTAAACATGGATTTTATAAGAAAATAGGTTCTCTGAATAAATATTGAAACAAAGTGGGGTTTTTGGAAAAATATTCTAAAAATATTTGAGTAACAAATAATTGGAAAATGGTAATAATTCTTGAAATGGACATGAATGACTAGTGGATAGAATATTAATAGTTTTATTGACCATTATTCTTATATTTTCCTCAAATGGAAATAAAATTGAATGATCATTATATTTATAGTTGCGTAAAATAAACATTAATTATTTGAATGTGTCCAATACTAATTTAAAAAATTTTAAATCACAATCCATTTGAAGGAATAAAATTAAATGAAAAATTAAATTTCCCAAAAAAATAAACTAATTAATTATATAATATATAAAAATGGATTTGTTGCCCTAGAAAAAATACGTAATTAGTTAACATGACATTTTCTCATAGATATAGAAAATAAGATTATAATCCCTTATCATGAGTTTCCTTTAATGAAAATATCATTTAATTTCATATATACTAAACATATATTAATATTATACTTTCTTCAGAACTAATTTCATGTGTATCTGTACAATTATTTCACTAATTATATTTTTGGTAAAACTACATATATAATTATGTTTACATCCGGTGATTTGAAAAAGTTTGATTTACGCATCAAAAAATACTATAGGTGGTCAACAATAATCATAGGAATAATTATCTACCATGTGAAGAATAAAAATCATTAAATAATTATAATATTTATCAATGAATTATAATTAAAAAATCATAACATATGGTTATGAAAAATTAATCAGTCTTACAATCATGGAGACCGTTGGTCATAGGTACACATCATTAACGTTCTTTTTTTAATGATCTTCATGTAAAGAAGGTAATTAAAAACCAGATGTTTCGATAATGAAAAATATTGTATATATTATATATTATTTCATCATATATACATATTTATTTCATTCTTCTGATGAAAAAAATCAATAAAATCATTTCGTGGAGGTGGTACTACACACATCCACATATAACATTATCAATTTTTATATGCATGAACAGGTAATAAAGAAAATGATATATATAATATTTCAATAAACGATATAATTTTATAAAGATAATATATATCTTTTGTAGGTCCCATATGATTAATTAAGAGCATTATTTATATGTTCCATATTTACGGTGAATGATCAAATCACATTGAGGGGTGGAAGTCCACACTTCTATAAATGTTGTTATTTTTTTACATAAAAGGAATGTATAAATACATGTGTTGTAAAAGAATTATAGTAAATTAAAGACATAAAAAATATTGTATATTACATATATTAATAAATTGTACATCGTAAATAAAAACATGATAGGTGGTAAATCTAGAACAAAAATCATCATTTCATGAGTCGTTATATCACCATTCACATAAATAGTATGTTCATTACCCATTAGAGGGAATTTTATGTAAATGTAGTTATAATCCTTAGAATAATAAACCCAGTATATTAAGGATAATATTGTGTTTATTTAAGAATAGAAGATTTTTTTTTGAGTTTTTGGGAAATGAATCAGATTTTATCTAGTTTTTTATAAATTAACTGGGAGAATCCTGAGCCTACTAACTGAGATGGCCTGAGATTTCATGGTCTTCTAGGCCCAGATCAATTTCACATAAAATTATAATATTTTAATAAAACATGAAGGTAGTTTTTCATTAAACTGGAATAAATTATAAACGGGTGTCTGAATCAAAATTTGGGGGCACTGATGGGTTTAATATATTAACGTTACCTTAGATGGGGCCTAGCATCGTTTAATATGTGCCATATGAAAGAAGGTTTTTTTTGAACGCTTCAGTAATAAATTATTTAATTAAAATATTCTAGTATGACACATCAGGGGTATATTTATTAATATAATGTTTTTAAATAATTCTTGGGTATTATCATAACCCTAGAATTCCTATGATATTCAGAGAAGGATATCTCTCCAACATACACTGGCAGATCAAGAATCGGTATTGACAGATCAAAGATCAGATATTGGATTGATGATCAATAAATGACGGTGATGCATATCTGCCATTCTTCAATAACCAATCCATACAATAGATAGTTCATTGTTCTTTTTATTCATTTCATGTTTTTAAATTCGACGATTAATGAAAACTAACTGAAAAATAGGTTGATCCACAGTTCAATATCTTGTGGGATGGGTGATATATTTTAAGTATTCAATGGTGGATACATCTATGTGATTACATCATTCTTTTGGATCCTTATAAAAAGGATGAATTGAAGCTGACACGTTGACATGACGAGATGAATCATTCATGTTCTTTTGTTACTTTCTTTTTCCCCTCCGTTCTTCAGGTTCTCTAAATTCTTTATGATTTTATGAGAGGATGATTTTTGTTCCTTAGATTCATGGAAAAAATAAATAAACAAATATCTAACAACACAATGACATTATGGTGGTGCAATGTTGATGGGGCGATGGGAATCACTCGAGGAATAAGTTTATAGTGGGTCAGGTCAGGTCTGATAGGATGGATCTGACCCAGAACATACCCAGGCAAGACCTTTTTAATAAAACAGCTATAACCTTCAAACTGTGTGTCTATTTGACAAAACACTTTCATATTTGGGACCCTTGAAATGACATGTTTATTTTCAAACACTCTAAGTGAGTTATTGTTTAGGCTTCCATATGAATTAATGGATTGAGTAGTTTGTTCTGATGGTTTAAGAGTGCTTCGTGCAGAATCTAGCGGTTGACTCTGACATTGGCACTACATTACATTGGGGATTCATGACATATCAACACTCCATGTGTTATATAATGTTCTTGTCTTATCAACACTCCATGACTTATCAACACTCTGTGTGTTATTGACACTCTTTGTGTTACCAATATTGGGTGTTCTATGGACTACATCAGATAATCCTTCATTTCTTTCTATATTCTTTTAGATGTGTTTGCTGACAATATTTTTATGTTTCTTTTGTGACTTCACATAATTTGTTCCCTTTATTTTATATTTATTTTGTTTCATTTTTTGTATACTTTGTGTATTTCTTAATGGTGTTCCTTTGAGGTTTCATATTGTCAAAATATGTATTTTATTACTCACCCATGCATGGTCTTTTCCCACATGTGTCATGTCTTAGGTTAATGATCAATTGTTTGACAGACTTATATGTTAACTAGGACTAGGTGGTTTATAGGATAATAAAACAGACGAGTTGTGCTCCGATGGATTTAGATAGCTATCATATACCTACCCTTCAGGTAAGGTTATCTACCGATGAGTTTCCAGAACTTGTGTATTCATATTGATATACTCTTTCTTTTGGAAAAATTATATTCTGACCCTATTTATATTACATTATCCTACTATCATACTCTATGGTTGGTATCTTAGTGTATACTATAACTATTTAATTTTTGTTTTTACATTCCTACTTTTGGTCTTGGAGATGTGTGTGTGTCCAGGTACATAGGCGAATGCCTCCCATTTGTGGGATATGCCTACTTGGTGATAATCACATTCCCATGGCCTTTTAGAGGTGGTCTTGGGGTAATTACGAAATGTGACCCTCTAGGATGGGTTGTGAAGAGTGTTATCATAGGAGTTTGGTTCTACTTATGGACTATGAGTCTATGAGGTTGATTTGGGGCAACAGTTTTAAGTGTTTTGAATTCATCTTTCAAGCTGGGGAATCTAGTGTTACTATGGCAGCCGATGTATCCTTACACAAGGACTCGGGTCACCTACTTTTCAACTTTGGAAATGAAAATTCTTATTGTAGTAGAAACAATAGTACATGCATCATATAGTATTTGGGTGTGTCCACCTGACCTTCTCGATTTTTCTCACCAGGATTACTATATTGATTGTGGAAAATCATGACCTGTTTCAGGATTCCTCCACATAGATACCTAGTTAAAATTCTATTACATGATCATGGGGATGATTATACTAGAGATGAGGCATCGGACCGTGGGCTTGTACTGAAGATACTCTGGTCATAGGAAATATCTCCTTTGGGTGGTTTGCTGGCAATACCACCACGTGATGGGAAGCAGTTATTATTGGAGCTACCAGTTGGGGATGTACATAGGGTTATTAAATTTCAAGAATTCTCATGCTGGTGAACTCCATGGTTTTCGGGTGGATCCAAAAACCTAGACAACTGAGGATTATCTAGGAGTATTTACATGTGTCATCCACATTGTGAGGACACCATCCGACAAGATGGAATTCCTCACACCGAGTCTTCCTCAGGGCTCAGCAGGACGATGGTGGATCCTAGAAACCTAAACACATGATGAAGTAATATATTCTAGTGGAGAACATTCTGGAGGAGAAGATTCTAATAGTGGGAGCAACGAGTAGGAACCATCCAGTTGAGTCTTTGGAAGTAGGTAGCTGAAAGACAACGTAGGGACCCATTAAGGTAAATAAATATATGGGAATACACTAGGGCATGATATCAGTGGTGCATGTCTCCTAGGGAAGAGCGAGTTAGTAGAATGATAGGCTATGTTACTCATGCAACAGTCGGGGACATCTATAACATGATTTCCGAACCTAACATCTGAAAAAAGAAGGAGATAGTTTAGGGATCACTAAGGTATATGATGAAACATGATTAGGGTGTTCTATAGAGTCATATACCTAGAAGAGGAGATGGTAAGGACATGGGAGATGGAAAATTGTTCGACATATTTCCGCCACCACCCCCAGGTGGTCCACCACAGGATCTGGGAGCTGATGGACTATGATCAGGCGACCATTAGGTGATATAGTTTTTTGAACCCAAGATTTAATAGATGATTAGAGGTACAATCTATGTCTATTAAACCTTATATATAGTTTTATAGACATAGAATTCAGTGATTCCTTTCTTGGCACAACCCATGTTCGAGACACAAAGATTCCAGTAGAACCATTAACTCGATCCCAACGCATAGAGACTCTTAAAGAGTGAGATTCGATGATCACACACTGGTGATGACCATGTGACCTTAATATAGGATGTGATAGTTTCATTTAGACTCTATTGGTAGCAGTTTTGTGGCCTTAATATGTCATTCCCAATAAGGAATGATTACCCACATTCTATAATCAGATTGACTATTTTAGGTGTAGAGTTTGGTGTGTCAGCAATGATGGGACCTTGTTTTCCTTTGATGGTGAAATAGGAAACATGTTTATTTCATTATGGATTTATTTATATTATGTTTCAGCTAATTAATCATCAATTAGATAGCCTCACCCTTGATGAAGTGGATGATAGGAGTCCTCATTTTCTTACTGATGTCGTGTAGTATAAGGGCTTCTTTCCAGAGGATATCCCCATATTACCTCCCGACATATAGGTAGACTAATTCGTTGATATATAACCAAGGATGGAACTAATATCTATCCCTAAAAATCTGATGGTTCCCGTAGAGATTCATGATATGATGGTATAAATGGAGGACCTATAGTGGAAGGGTTTCGTGGGACACAGTGTTTCACACTGGGTGGACCCAGTTTTGTTTTCTAAGATGGATTATGGGATCTTCAAGTTATGTGTGGACATTCATAACCAAAATTAGGTTAATGTTATGAAAAATTATCCAATACCATGGATCAATGAACTCTTTAATCATATTAAGTGAGTGAGGTGGTTCTTGAAGATTTCCTTCAGGTATGGCCATCTCCATCTTTGTGTACAGGATGAGGATATACCAAAGAATTCCTTCAGATGTTGGTAAGGACACTATGAGTACATTGTGGAGTAGTTGGGCATGATAAGTTCCCTATCAGTGTTTACATGTCTCATGAAAATAATCTTATATCATTACATAGATCGCTTCATTGGGGTCCTTAGTGATGATTTCATGGTGCACTCGACATCTCTAAAGGAGAACACAATACACTTGAGGATGGTCCTAGACACGCTTCAATATAACCATCCATATGGGATGCTTATAAAATGTTTTTCCTGGATACAGAATGTTCAGTTTCTAGGAAACAACATTATAGAGGTTGGAGTTTCAGTTGATCCAGAGAACATTGAGGCAGTGATTTCTTGGGATCCACCCAAGAGTGTTACTGGGGTGCTAATTTTCCTAGGTTTGGTTGGGTACTATGAGAGGTTTGTACCTGAATTCTTTAGTTTAGTATCACCCAAATTTACTTTATATGTAAGGGGAAGCCTTTCATGTGGAACGAGAAGTGCTAGTAGTTATTTCAGGAGCTATGGAAGAGAAGGAAGAGAACTCCCATCTTTGATTACCAGAGGATGGCATTGGGTTTGTACTATTCTGTGATGCGTCAGGGGAAGACCCTGGTTTCGACCTAAAACAAGGTCAAGATGTTATTTCATAAGATTCATTCTAGTCGAGATAATATGGGATGAACTACATGAACCATTATCTTGAGATAGATGTTGTAGTATTTGCATTGATGATGTGGCGACACTACTAGATGGGTGAGCAGTTTATCATATATGCTTACCACAAGAGTCTCAATTATATATTCTCTCAGAAGGATCTGAACATGATGTAGAGGGGGTGGCTAGAGATCATCCATGACTATTACTATGTGATTTTATATACTCCTGGGAAGGGGAACATAGTGGAAGACAATCTCAACTAGAGAGCCAACATGCAGTTTCTGAGTGAAGTGATAGAGCATTTGGACATGTTGCATATATCGTTTGGGGATAGAGATAGAGTAGCTACTATCTTATTGAGGGTTTTCACACCTCAACTATTATAATGAGTCAGAGAGGTATAGCCTGGGGATATAGATTATGAGACCTAACGTGCTCAGTTTTCTATAGGTCATGCTCCTTATGGATATTTGATCTGTGGGAAGCACATTATTGTTTTATAGGGTGGACAGTTGTACGAGTGGTTTTGTCAGAGAAGGTTCTGAGGGAGTTCCACAAAAACCATTTGGAAGTACATCTAGGTTTTTTGAATATGTATTAGTACCTATGAAATTAGGTCTAGTGGATTTGGATAATGAAGTCAATAGATGATTTTTTTTCACTATGCCTTGCATTCCAACAAGTGAAGGCTGACCACTGTCTTCCCACAGGCTTCACCCAACCACTTGTGGTGATAGCGTGGAATTGGAGTGGGATATCAATTCAATTCATGATCGTTTTTCCAAACATATATAGGGTACATGATTTCATATAGGTTATCATTTACCAACTCAGCCTATCAACCCACATCCAACCCATCCCTAGGCATAGGTCAGTAGAGGGAATGGAAGGCCTCTTAGTGCAGGTGATAGTTTGGCTTCTAGAAATAACATTTACTATCATTTTAGATCATGATTCTCATTTGACATCACATATGATGAAGGGATTTCTAGAAGCATTTTGGGCTCAGTTACACCTATCCATGGCATTTCATCACTACATGAATAACTAGATTGATAAGACCATTCATATTCTTGAGGAAAATCTACGATCTTTCAACATAAAATTTAGATATGTAGTTAGGATAACTTACCTCTCATGGACTTTTCATACCACAAAATCATCCACTCCACCATTGGTATGGAACCATTTTAGGCCTTGTATTAAAAATCGTTTTGTTTACCAATTTTCTGGACTAACCCTGGAGTGTCAGCAATCATGGGTCTAGATATGGTGTGGGATACCACGAAGAATATATAGATATTCCATGAGTGGATGGGAACTGAATAGAGTAGGTAGAAGACATATTTTGAATGGATGTGAAGGCCCTTGGATTTAGAGGAGGGATACCCCTTTTTCCTCCAGATCTCACCTTGACGGGGATTAAGGATATTTGGACGTGGTAGTATGTTATCTTTGAGATACATTAGCCCATTTCAAATTCTTATCATAGTTGGTGAGGTGGAAAACTTCACAGCTTGACCCCCGTAGGTACACCAGGTGGATGATGTCTTCCACGTGTCACAACTGAGGAGGTACGCGCATGATTCATCTCACATCATCTATTGGGTCGAGTTGTACATTGAAAACTGGCAGACATTTTATGGAGTACATAGGGGAGATGTAGGATCGACATAAGAGGATCTTTCGTGGGTGGCTGAATCTTCAGGTGTGCATTTGGTGGATGAGTGAGAATATCGATGAATGAACTTGGGAGTGGGATGCTTAGATTATTTCTCATTACCCTCACCATTATGTTGAGTAGCCCTAGTTTTTTATTTCAAGGATTTAAATCCCTAAAGTGGGGTGAATTTAATGACTTATATTTTCCCCGGTTATTTTATAAATTAAATAAGAAAATACTGAGACCAAATAGTAAGACGAAATTAGATTGTGATGCCTGGTGTGACCATAAAAAATTGTGTAAAAAATTTATTCTTTTAATAAAACGTGTTGGAAGTTTATCATTAGTCTATAATAACATTTAAATTGGTACATAGATCTGAAATATGAGGGATCTAGTGTGTTTGGATCATTATAATTTCCATAGGTGGGTCCTAACATCATTAGTAATGGTCCAAAAGAATAAGTTAGTTTATGGACATATTATTAATAAAATATTTACTAAAAATATTTTCTTAAGATGTAGAAAGTGTTTATTTTTATTAAATGAACCTATTCATAAAATTCATGTTTATCATCATAACAGAAGAATTCTTATGACAACCAGAGAATGATCTATCTCTAACAAACACTAGTGGATTTAGAATTATTGATTTCGAATTAGATAAAGGATATTAGAATGAAGATCTATTGATCGATGAATGATGATGACATAGATTCACCCATTGTAAAAGACTGATCCAAAGACCTGGTAGGGAGTTGTTCTTTGTGATTTGGTTCAAATTCCAAAATTTGACGATGAATAGATACCAACCCACAAACAAGTGGATCTATGGTACAATGACCTGAGAAATGGGAGTTATATTTTGAGGATTTAATCAGCGATAGATCTATGAAATTTCATCATTATTAATGATATATGAAACAAGGATGAATCAAGGATATCAAGAAAAAAGACCAAGATCAATACTTCAGGTTCTTTTGTTATTTTCCTCCCCCCCCCCTCATTCTTCATGTTCTTCACATTCTTTATGATTTTATGAGAAGATGATTATTGTTCCTTCTATTCATTGGGGAAAAATAACCGACCATTGATATTACACTTCAATGACATCACATAGTTTTGAATGAAAAGTCATGGCATGAATCACCCGAAACAGCAGTTTACAGTGGGTCTGGTCGAGTTTGGTGGGCTGTTCCAGCCAGGATCGGACCTGAGTAAGACCATTTCAATAAAACATTTTTAACATTCAAAATGTGTATTCATTATTGAGTGATGTGTTTAATTGGGACCCTTTCAATGATACTATAATTTTGAAATACTCTAACTTAGTTGTTGTGGAAGTTAGAATATGACCTAAGGGCTAGAGGAGTGTGTTCTCTCGATACAAGTTCACTACATTAAGAATCATGCTGCTGACTGTGACTTAGTGACTACATGACATGGGGGTGCCTAAATTATTGACAGTTCTTATGTAATTAACATTCTGTTTGATATCTACTCTCCATGTGTTAATTAAAATCCATGTGTCATTGACACTCCATGTGCCATCGACACTCCATGTGTCATAGACACTCCATGTGTTACAATTATTTCATGTTTTGTGGACTACTTATGATAATCCATGTTTTTGTGCTATAGACATAATCCTTTTTGATATCTGGGTACTTTATGTGTTTCTATTGTGACTATAGTACATGTATTACATTTTTGGTTTACTTCAACATTTTCCTTTTTTGTATAATTTGTGTATTTGTTAGTGGTGTTCCTTTGTGGCTTCAGGGTGTCATCCTATGTATTGTTTTACTCACCCAAGCGTAGGACTCTCTCACACAGTTCGTGTCTTGTGTAGATGATCGATGGATTTATAGTGTTCTTGGTAGAACAGGATAAGCTGATTCATAGAGTGATCAGACAGATGAGGTGTGATCCTATGGCTTTATATAGTTGTCATATAACTACCCTTCATTTAGGGTTTTCTATGGATGAGTTTCTGGAAGATGTGTTTCACAATGACAAACTCATTTTGGTAGTCTTTTATTCTATCATGGTTTACTTTCATGTTTCCTAATGTCATACTCTATGGTTGATATCTTAGTGTATGCATGAACTAAATTACTTTGTGATTTTACTATTCATCATTTTGAGATTCCAGATTTGTGTGTGTGTAATGGTACATAGGAAAATGCCCCCATTTGTGGGATATACCTACACGATACTAGTCTCCGAACACTTTCCATTTAGATGTTGGTTTTTGGTAATCATAGAATGGGCCCCTTTGGGATATTTTATGAAATTGTGTACATGTAATTGAATGAAAAGTGATCGTTGGAATGTATTACAATAAAAATCGGTTAAGTCCTTTTAGTTTATTACAAAATGTTTCCATGGATGGTTTTCTATCCCAATATTAAATTAATGGTAGAGGGGAAGGATATTGGTAAGCTATTTGGGATGATCTTGTTAAAACATATGTTTATTTGGTATGCTTGAGGAATGTGGAGAAGTGGTGTCCTTTTATAGTGAAGGAAGAGTGGCACTCTCATTATATCTTGACTAATGATTTCTTCCCATTTTTATCATTTTGTATATGGATACAATAATGAACCCAATTTTATTCAATAGATTATATGGTAAATATATGTACATAAATTATCTCTTGGATAAGTTTGTAGGTATTTTTTTCTTTTGGTTAATGTTTAGTCCCTTACTAATCTAAACTCTACATTTTTCGTTGTAATTAGTTTTAATCACCTTCACAAATCATTTTGGTCAAAATAAAATTTTTTATTATTACAAATTATAAATTATGCTTATTTGAATTATGGAATCTTTTTTTTAAATTATGATTTTCAACATTGTACAAATTGATTTAATTTAATCACGTAGGTAGGACAACAATTAAGGTATTTAAAGTAACAAATGTATGAAAGTTTGCTATATTTTTTATAATCAATTTGAAATTGAAATTGAATCCAATTACATAAATTCTATTAATTTATTAATATGTAATATAAATAAAATAATTATAACTTATCAAAATTATATTTTATCTTTATAAATATATTAGATAAAAATTAATTTTGAACTAAAATTCTATATTTGTAATTATTTATTTTAAATAAAATGTTAAATAAAAATATAAAAAATTAAACCTTAACTAATTTTGATTCTTTTATTTAAGAAATGATTTTTATTTTTATATATAAATTCAAATAATGTGTCAAAATTCATATTTAAAATGGATTCTCCAGTAAATGGCGGTAAAATTTTATTTATAAGAATTTTTGGTTTATATGGGAGAAATTGGGTTTGTTCTTATTGTATGCATAATAAATCCAATAGCATCATATAACAAAATTTACTGAAAATATATAATATATATTAAATATTAAAAATTTAATTATTTTAAGTATTTAGGTTTTGTAAGACAAAAATTCTTCGGATGAATAAGAATATAAATATTTCATTTTATGCCCATTTTGTTCATATTTTTGTTTCTCAAAAATTGATATCCAATGAATTATTTTTATATTTATATAAACTACATATATTAATAAGTTATTTAATAATATTAATCATAGATATTTTATATTTTATTTAAATAAATATTATTATTCAAATAATATATTAATGTTCGGTAAATCTCGGTCTTAGATGTAACGCTAGAAATCAAAGAAGGTTTATCTGAGGTGTAACACATTCTAAAATAGTGTTATATGAATTGAAATACATTAAATATATTTTAAATATTATATATATTATAAATCATATAGATATTATATTCTCGTATTCAATTTGTGTTTCTTATTTTACACACTATTGAAAAGAAGGATTACTTTAGAATTTGGTGGTGTTATATTCTACCCAGCATAATTAAATTATGTCCTTGAACTTTAATCAAGATCTTGGTGATCGATAGATTGATATTTCCTAGGTTTAATTCTCACATGATGGGAAGGGTTCATAAAACATCCTCTTGATTTGGGTGAATGGGATGTTAAATTTTCCCATCGACTAACATATATATAGTTATCTACATAAGAGAACATTGTTGGAATGTAGAGATACATAATTTGTGGAAAAGTGTACATAATTTTTGTAATTGAATGTGTTAATAAATAAAAAATTAATTATCAATATAATATTTCATGCCAAAATTATATAATTTGTTATGATTTATAAAGGAATCAATTCAACAAAAAAAGATATCATATAGGATATAGAATTATTTCAAAAATAAAGAATGAGAAGGGTACATTGTTCAAGGATCTAGTAATGTTGGATATGAAACATTTCTAAGGGTAGACAAAAATATTCATTCATATGATTGAAAATCCCATATTTATTAGAGAGGATTAAAAATTATATGTCTGATAATGTGGAAATTCGTAAGAAAATATATTGAATAAATTATGGGAAATTAGAAAAGTTTTTTTGTGAAGAGGGAATTCTAAAATTTTGAAAAATGATTTTTGTTGTATCTATACACTAGCCAAAATGATATTTGTTTGAAAATTCTTATAGATAAAAATTTTCTATAAACCAAGTCAGATGAATGATAAATATGGATATGAAGGAACTCTTTTTTTTGGGATAACATGAAGCAGAAAATTGAATATTTTATGTCTAGTAGTTTTATTTTTCAACCATAGAATTCAATAAGTAATAATCATAAGTGATTCGTGAAACCTCTTAAAATTCATTGGTGTAAAAGGTATGAAATTAACATGTACATTTCCATAGAACATCCAAATACTCCTAGAATGAATAATAAAATATGTATTATCATTCATCACCTAACAAAACTTGTTGATTTCCTTTCAGTTAGAGTACATATTCCTCTCAAGCGACTCAAGAGGCTCTATACTGATGATTTTGTATTAATTTACGTAGAATCAATATCAATAATTTCTTATTGAGATCCCCAAAGTACATAAAAACTATACAAAATCTATAAGAGGGATCTTGACACTGAACATCATTAAGAACTTCTTACCATCATAAAACTATTTAAAAATTTGAATGTTCAATTAAAAAAAATTATAAAATTTTGAGTTAGTGATCACATGAAATTCAAGGTATGTTAGATTATTACATTCCTTTTTAGTGTTTTCCTATAATAAGAGATTTCATTCAAGTATTTAAATGGAACCGTATGATGTTTCATATAGAGATAGGTTTTTTACTCCAAAGTGTTAGGATACAGTTGGAGAAAGGAATATAGTAGGACCATAAATTATTATGAAAACAAATGCAACGTTAAGGGATACTAAATATAATATTAAAGTGGATCAATGTAGGAAAAATATGTATGATGATAACCAAAGGAAAGATTTTGAATTCTAAGTGGGAGACCATTTTTTCGATGGTATCATTATAAAAGGGTGTTATAACATTCGGTATGAAATGAAAAACATGTCCCAGTTACATAATAGCCTTCAAAATTCATAAAAGAGTTGGAATATTTGCTTGTTTTTTGGTAATTCCACCAAACTTCTCAAAGGTGTGATGTGTTCCATATATCTCTGTTGAGGAAAGGAATGTGTGAACAACCACATGTTCTCATCTACGATTATATAGAATTAGTACATAACCTTTCATATTGCAAAGAACCCATCTGGATTATTCATTCTAGATAGATGTTATTGATAAATCAAATAACTCATCTTGTAAATTTACTATGGATAAATCACATAATGGAGGAAATAACAGTGGAATAAAAGAATTATGTGAAGGAGAACAACCCAAATATTTTTTATGGTAATGAACCTATAATTTTGAGGATGAAATTTTGGTAGTAGTGTAGAATATATCATCTTAAGGATTTACCATATTTTCCTTTATATTTTGTTGATAGCTATGCAATACACATAACACCCGATTTAGAAAAAACAATATTTTGTCCCATTTTTCAAATTAAATTAAATTATAACACATTAAGAGACTTTATAATGTATGTATATATAATATATATTGAGAAAATATATTTTTACACCATTTAATAAATTTAATATAGGAACCAGATAAGAAGAGACCCATTATTAAACAAAAAATACTATATTTTTGTTAAAAGTAGTTTTCCCTCCTTTTGAAGGTGAATCCATTTTAAATTAAAATTATGACCCATTGATACATTTAATATTCCAAAATTAACATCATATTTCAAATCTAATTATAAAAAATATCTTAAAATTATTTTTTTGTAATTTTTTGAAGATTCGTTTTTACTGAATAGTTAAAAATACAGAATTTAAATTCAATTTTTTTATAATTTATTAATACTGTTAAAATATATTTGTAATTTTTTTAAAGTAAAATGATTTCTAATATATATATATATATATTAAATATATTTAGTTAATTAGGATCTAGTTCACTTTAAAATTTAATGTTAAAACTTATCAATCTTTTGGATGTTTTTACTATAGAAACTTGCATTATTGTCCCTCATTTGAGATAAATATTAAATTATTTTTTACCCTTATAAGATTAGAATTTGAAAAAATTGATTAAATATTTAGAATAATAATAAATTATAAATTTTTCTAATTCAACCGATTTTGTTGAAGAAAAATCTCATTTACTATGATTACAATTAACTACAATGATTAATGTTAAATTATGTTTAATAAGGGAATAATACATAAATATAATGCCAAAAATGACCCATAAAGTTGTCCAAGAGATTTTTTCTAGACATATATATACCCTATCATCTCTTTTATGAAATTGGGTCCATTATTTGATTTACATGAAATATAAAAAATTGGGGAATAATTCGTTTTTACAAAATATTATAATAATTACACTCCTACTATACTATAAAAGGACACCACTTCTCCTATGTCCTAAAATATATCCAAAATCATATGTTAAACCATGATATATTCTAATAGATTCCCTATAATCATCCCCAATACCACATATCCTCCCTTTGGAAAGGAATCCTTCAAACTAATCCCCTCTTTATAAACCAAAATGAGTTACTAATTTTTCATGGAAACGCTTTCCAATGATCTCATTTATTTTATTTAATTTTACAACAGATGATATATTCTTCATCCTTTTTCCTATAATAACACAAATATACTCAATAGTTTCATTATTTATTTATTTATTTTATCTTTTATACCTAAATACACACGCACTTCCTTCTAATGGGTAACAAAAATGTTGTTTTTGTGAACGATTAACTACCATCTAATGAAACGATGATTGTTCATTCTACCTATAAAGCCTCTCATGTTACAAATTATGATAAAAAAATTTATGATATATGGTATATATGAAAATATATATCCACATCCCTATATATCATAGAGACTATGTCTTGTACTAATTACATTGGCATGATTATAAGGAATTATGCACCAAAGGATTGATAACATATTAGTCTTGGTAAACAAGATACATACATGAGAAAATAATACACTAATTAAAAAATATGTTTTATTTATTTATAAATAAATAAATAACTTCTTGGAAAACATTATTCTATCTAGTAAATTGTTTTATATCATTCATAATACGCTTTATTGATTCTTCGGGAAAGAAACATAATAAGGGTGAAATAAAATTCTCAATAATGAAAAAATATTGCATAAGAAATAATGAATCATAGAGATTATTAACTATGACAGGTTAAATAACATAAATTTCATTCAATATAATCAATAAACTGATTGGAATGTTCATAAATAATATATAAATGTAATAAAAAGAAAAAAATACCATTTAATTAACATAATAAATAAAAATAAATATGGAATGGTAATAAACTAAAACAAATGATATTTAATCAATGAAATGAAAATGAAATGTTTCCATAGATATTTCCATACAACATATCATGGATGAATAATAACTAAGTCTAATATTAAGGAAATTATTTCCTAATGGATTTAATTTATAATGAAAATCAAAACCCATACCATCATGATCTTTCACTTGATGGTTTCATACAATGTATAGAAACCCATTTAATTTCAGAATTTATTCATCTTAGGACAACCTATGAATGCATCATGTATATATAAAATGTATTGTCTCCAGTATTCATTATCAGTAAAAGTAATTTCTCATATAAAATTAATAAAATAAATAATATCACTTATCAAATATTTATATTAAATAAAAATACATGATTAGTGAAATTGATATTTAGGGGAAATTCAATGTCCAATGATCATGGGAGGATTAATATTTAATTTTTAATAACAAATGATTCAAGTAAGAGAATGTGAATCAAATCCTTGGAGAAATCAATAAAAACTGCAAAGAGGTAGAATAAGGATTATATCAATTCAAAAAATATCTAGTGGAGTAAAAATAAATGGTTATTGTTTTCAATGAATATAAATATAATAAAACAGTTTTTATAAGCATTCTTGAAGAAAAAATACATTTATTACGAAAACCCATTTGAAAAAAAATTTCATTAAATATCAATTTTGAAAAATATTTTCGATAAAAAGTATAATTTTAGACATGAAAATTAATATTCAATGAATTGTTAGTGGGTAGACCCATTCCACCCATATGAGGTAAGAAAGAGTAGTACTTTTTCATGGTTAAGGGTTGGAAAATTACTTATTTAAAAAATGATTAGAAGATTCTATTGAAAACATCCGTAAAAGAAAACATTTTTAAAATTTTCATTACAATTAGTTTTTAAAATATTATTGAAAATAGTTTAATAAAACTTGGTTGTTTTGAATAAAATAGGTTGTCATGCTAAAGATAGAAACAAAGTCCAGTTTTTTGAAATGCATATTCTAAATCAATGTTAATACCAAAGAGTGGTAAAAAAATGGTACTAATGCTTGAAATTGTCATAAATAACGAGAGGATAGAGAATGAAAAGTCTTATTAAAAAACAGTCATATGATTTCCTCAAATGGAAATACCATTGAAATATTATTAATGTTATTGTTGGAAAAAATAATCATTAATCATTCTAAAGTGTCCCATACCAAATTGAAACATATTAAATCATAAACATAATAAAAGAATAATATTTAATGTAAGATTTAAATATCATTAATACAAACGAATTCATGATATGATATATAAAAAATGGATATTATAAACACTACATAATATAATTAAGTGGTGAACATGACATTTATCTCATTGAAGTAAAAAAATTAACTTGAAAATCATTTACCTTGTGTTTTCTTTTAGGTGAACATAATTTGACATACATTATATAAATATTATGTTAATTTTATAATTTATTCCTAAACATTTAATTTGTTTAATTATATTATTTCACTTATCACCATGTTGTGTAAAAATATTGAAACAATTAAATTTCTAACTAGTGTTTTGAACAAATTCAATTTATGTGTAAAAAGAAACGTTGGTAGGTCAAATATAGTAAAATGGGTCATCATATAACATTTAATGAATAAAATTAATGAAATAATAACTATATTTTAAGAAAATATCTACTTTTAAAAATAATGAATCCCTACGGTTATGAAAAATGAATCAATGTTACAATCATGGAGCAGGTATACCTTATGTATGGATTAATAACATTCTTATTTACAAAATGATTGTTATGGAAAAAAGGTAAGCAACCCCATATATTTCTATAATGATACTTATATCAAAAATAACATATCATTTCGTAATATTTTTGTTATATATAGTATTATTATGATGAAATAGAATCACATCATGTCTTAGAGGTGATAGTTCACTAATCCGCAAATAACGTTATCATTTTGTATGTGTGTCAAAGGGTTGTAAAAATGTTATTTATTATATTTAAAGAAAGGGAATTATTTCATTAATTCCATATAGTTTTTTATGTCAAATATGATTAATTTAAACACTCATTCATATGTTCCACGTTTAGTGTGAATGAATCTCATCATTTTTATGGGTTTGTATTCCACACATCCACAAATGATGTTTTCATTTTTAAAAAATATATAATTTCTTCATAAAAGTGTTATAAAATAATTAAATAATCTTAAATACATATTTAATATCATATATAACATATATAAATAGTGTTTCACTCAAATTTTATACCATAATAGGATTTAAATAATGGAAGGACAGTCATCGTTTTGTGAGGTGGTAGTTCACCGTTCAGATAAATTGTATGTTTTTTATCCATTAGTTGTAAATATGTGTAAATGTTTTGAAAAACATTATAATAAAAGCACCCAATTATATTAATAAAGCTGGTGTTGTTATATAAGCATGGAAGGAGGACATTTGAGGTGGTAGAGAACTAAATGCACTAAATGTCATTGATGGAATTCATTACTTTAAAAATAATATTGATCCTTTTTATTTATAGAAGAAGGATTCCATAGAATGATTTCTTCTCTAATAGTGTCTTCATGTTATATGGGAGGGATGTTAGGAAGTTATTTAGGTAATTATTGGCCGAACCTAAGTGGTTTGAGAGGTGTGAGGAACATATAAAAAATTATTTTAATGAAAAATACGTGACATAAAAATCCTCTCTATGATATTCATGACATAATTAAAATTCTGGAAATATAAAAAATATCATTTTCTTCCTTTCCCTTCCACATACATAAAAATTCATAATGTTATTCATGGATGTATGGACCACCACCACCTAAACATGATATGATTACTTTTCAACACAAGAAATCAATATATTAGTATATATGATTAAAAATATTGTATTCATGATATAATTATCAATGTAATGTTATATGTTGTCACATCCCTTATTTTCATAACGATCACAGATAAATGAGAACATTACTCATGCCTAGGTGTGATCTAATACCTACATGATTGTAACATTGATTCCATTTTCCAAATAAAAATTTATTTGTTTTTTTAGTATAATTTATGTATACATATGATTATAAGTAATGTTTATTATTATTGATATCTTATATAATGTCCCTTTTTACCATCTAATACCTACCAAATTTGATTTTGATGAATATATTTAATTTTGTCAAAACATCCCATGTAGACATAATTGTGTATGATTTTGTACAAAAAATGGTAATAATTGAAAAAAAAATTACTAATGAACCTAAAAATGGTTCCCAAAAAATTATATAATAAAAATGTGTTTTTTATATAGGAAGTTATAAGATATTCAATTGAAAGGAATCAATATGTATGGTATTATCATCTCACTTTTTAGATTATTGAGATTAATTTCATTTTAACTACTTATGTATTTTTTGTTGTGTATCTACTTACCCCTATTGGTATTATATCATTATCCATTTATCTTGATGGTATTTTGAACATATATTTAATTTATATTCTTAAGGAGGATTATGATTTTAAAATTTTCAATCTGGCATGGGACACTTTAGAATGATTAATGGTAATTTTCATAAACAATAAAACTAGTTTCCTTTCAATGGTGTATCCATTTGAGTAAATTATATGACCATACAAACATTACTTTTAAATCCTTTTCTTCTTCATGAATATTTCCATGTGTTAGTATCGTTTTTCACTCTTTTTTACACAAATATTTTTAAAATTTATTTTTTTAGATAATCGAACATTACTCGTCTCTTAGTTGGAGAACTCAAATTCTTATAAAACACATGTTTTATTAAACCTAATTAAAAATGTTTTTCATAATGTTATGGTAAAGATATTTTTTCCCTTTTTTAATTTTACAAATTTTTTAAATATATATTATTATATCTTCCCAATAAAGGAATTTTATAACCAATTATCGTGAAAATTAATGTTCTTACCTTGTAAAGAATCTACAGATTCATAAATCATCATTTATTGGATGATTCTTTTGAATTTTTAAAACAAGGCATATAAAATAAACGATTTTCAAAATTCATATTTAATGAAAATATTTTCCAAATGATTTTTCATAATAAATGGATATTTTTATCCAGAACATTTTTTTAAAAAATTTTCTTTTTATTAAATTCATCAATGAAAACAATATTTATTTTAATCCATATTGGATATTAATTAATGGTACCATCCTTAATCATCATCTGGATTTTTTATGATTTATTTTTAAAAGGATAATTTTCAATTCATAGATTCAACAGTTAGACCACTTTAAATAATCATTGATCCTTTATCATTGAATTTCCCCTAATTATCCAAAAACAATTTCATGGATATGATCATTCCCTTAACTTTATATCATTTGTCAAATAGTGCTAATTTTGAATGTAATTTTATTATTTGGGGAAATATATATAAATAAATATATATTACACCATCATGATATTTGATAAGGCACATTGAAAAATAAATTATTCAATAGATGATAAATAGTTTGGATAGGTATGACATGGGTAGGGTGTGACTATTTGGACCCAGATGCAACATAATAGGTTCAATTATATCAATGGGAGACATGATATTATGTCATGACCCGTCCCCCGGGGCCCATTTCGGGACTACCCCAAGCCGCCTTCCATAGGCCAGGGGCTGGCGACTAGCACCAAAGGCGTATTTGTTAAAACTAGGAAGGCATTTCCTTTATAAACTATAACAAACACAACCAAGCACATAGCAAGACACAAACTCAAGTAAAATTGAATAGTAAATAGAGTGAGTACAGTAACTGAAAGGGGCCAGAATACAATCCCAATAAGAAAATACAAGAAACTGAAAGTACAAGTAAACTATAATAGCTCCAACGATCACCCACCAAGGATCCTACCTGAAGGATAGGTATAACTCTCAAACTATAGTCTCTGTGGTATGCCTCATCTAAGTTCCACCCCTAAGCTACCTCCAGTCCTGGTACTCACGTCCTCTGTCAGCACTATCCATCATCTATACAAAACACAATGAGGTACAGGAATAGCCCGTTGTGGGGTGAGAATAAAGATACTCACAAGGGATCCAAAGACCCTCAAGGCCTCACAAAATTTACCAAGGATAAACCACACAACATGAAATCAACTAACATCCCTATTTAGGTATATTCCCATACATATACCTATATAACCCAGTAAACCCATCTCAATCATGAGGAAACATAGAGTCCAACTCAAAATCCCAATGATCAACTGTTCAAAAAAGGATGGAATATCACGAATGAAAGTACCACATAGGTACGCCACACAGATGAATACCACCAATGTATTTCCATGAAGGAAAATACCAAAAGGTACAGACTCAGCTCACACCAGGTATAACATAGGAATAGTAGTAGAGATGATTACATATAACTACTGGATCATATTACTCTATTAAGAGTTAGACCCACAAAGGATCTCTAATCTTCATCAGTCCCACATAGAATCTCCAGGTGCTAACCCATAGAGGATCACTCAGTGATAACCCACACAGGATTGCTCGGTGCTGACCCACATAGGATCGCTAAGTGATGACCCACACAGAATCTCTAGGTGTTGACCCACAAAATATCTCTATGTTATGACCCACAAAGTATCACTAGTGTAGTACCGCAAGTAATCCAAGAGCGGTTCCATGTGGGTCCCTCAACCTAAGACCCATGAAGGTTCTGTTCCTTAAGTCACCGCCGGCTACTGGGTTCATGCGCTAAGTTCGATCATCTATAGGAGGGTCCACATCACAATCCAATTGTCGATAGTCCAACTACCATGAAATATCACGAACAATTATCCCAAAGTACTGCCATGTCATAGGGGTCTCAACACAATATATGATGCATCAATCAGACACCTGGTCTAAGAGTTATTAGCCTTTTAGTCCCAAGGACATAGTTAGATTCGTTCTCGATCCAAACCGAACAATACATAAAATTATTCAAAACACTACTGGGGCATTCCAAAGGGACTGTCTCACTCCAAGGTTTCTAGTGCCACTGACGGTTCGTCAAACAGATGTTCAATGCCAAAGTTATGGAAAAAGAGGTTTAATGGGTCGAAGTGGGTCAGGGTCCGGTCCGACCCGGCTCGACCCAGCCTGGGACGACCCAGTATGGGTCGACTCGACCTAACCCACTTGGTTCGGCCCAGAACACTGTGTGGTCTGGCCCGCACTGGGCAGCCCAGCCTGGGCGGCTTGGGCGCCACTAGGGAGGCGCGGTGAGAAGACGGATGTTGGAGCCGTGGGGTGGCGCAACGGGGTCGCGAGCGGCGAGGCGGGGTCGCGGGGCGGCGAAGCCACATGGGGGGCAGGGCTGTGGGCGGTGAGGCTGCAGGGCTGTGTGGATGGTCATAGGTAGCGAGGCCGCGGGGTGGCGTGGGGATCCACGGGTGGTGAGGCCGTAGGGTGATGTGGGGTGGTGCAGGTGGTGAGGCCGCGGGGTGGCGTTAGTCGCGGGCCGGCTGAGCCACAGGCGGTGAGTCGCAGATGGCGTGAGGGCGCAGTGTGGTAGTGGCCATAGGTAATGTGGTGGACGCGAGGCAGCGCTATTTTCTTCATTACGGTCCGCAGTGGTTCCAACCATCGTTCTTGTGTTCCACCGGTGCCAAACGCTGACACTGGTGGCCGTCACCACCGCAAAGAACACACAAAATAAGAATGACGAAGGGGTCAAGACATGTTTGTTTGCCATGCACCCTCCATGTTAGAGTGGTATAAAGTGATTCACAAATTATAATCAAGAACATGTATGGAAGATATTTGAAAACATTGATCCCCACAATCATTGTCAATCACAATTCCCAATCTCGCAAAAAAAAATTTGCAGATCAACTAGTTTATGAGAGTTGATCCGCGTTCATAGTTTATAAGTGAAGAACATGTGAAGTGATAATCACTCATATATAAACCCCTACCTTGAAGGTTCATTTATGGAGATCCTGAGGAAGGAGATGATGTCATTGGGGATAGACAGACATCAGTGACGTCGGTGTTTCCTCGGTCGTCAGTTCATTCGTCGTTGGAGATGTTCCTCGTTGGCATCCATCATTGGAGAGCTTTCTACCAATAGTTCTTCTCTCACAAATTCCACCAAAATGAAAGGTAGCCAGAATAATTTAACAAGCTATCTATTATGATTGTTGGAGTATTTTAAGAATAGCTTAATTAATTAATTAATGGGTTGGATTAATTAATTGAAATGGAGAGATGGCATAATTAAGTGAGGGGAGATCAAGATATTTCTCCCCATTAATAGGGAGTTCGAAGGGGTTCAAGTGGTTTTATGTCTCAGGTGGTCCCCACAACCATAACCCACATGGGAGGTTAGGCTCGGGTGGTCCCCACCACCGTATTCTATGTTGAGAGGTTTTAGTAAAGTTGTTCCCCACCATTAAAATATCCTCAAGGAAGGTTTCAACAGTTGAAAAAAAGATACTCATTTTTATTTTATTTTTATTCTTTAACGAAAACCACAAAAACTATCGTTAACTCTCGACCCACTATAGTCGAGGTGAAGGTCTCCTTCATCGAATACTAGTTCTGTGAGTTCAACATTTCCCTTTGATTTCAATTCAGAGCTCCGGTTCAAAAGTTAGAAAAATGAACTTGTATGTTTACTGAACGTACATGAAAAAAGTTCAGAAATTCATTCTGAGCACATTGGGCCTCATAATCACGCGCCGTCAATTTTTGAAAACTTGTAATTTTTCTATTTAATTAAAAACATTACATGGAAATTCCGGGTCACTACATTCTCACTAATTTAGGGATTTACGTCTCATTAATCCAGAACTCAAAACTACAGAAACAAGTGGGGGTACTAAGCATGAATCTTAGCCTCCTGCTTCCATCTGCCCTCCTGGAGGTTCCCTTTCCACTAGCCAACATACACCAGAGGTATCGACTGCCCACGAAGGACCCGCTCTTGTCGATCGTTAAACTCTATTAGGACTTCTGTAAAATTCACCCCATCGTCGACCTCCAGATCTTCGTGGTCGATAATGTGAGAAGGTTAATGCACGTATCTCCTTAGCTGGGATACATAGAAGACATCGTTCACCCAATGCAACTAATGTGGAAGATCGTAGTGTTATGCCACCTTGCCAAATCTTTTGGGGACTTGAAAAGGTCTGATGAACCTCGGAGATAACTTTCCACCTTGGACAAATCTCCCCAAACCTAGTTGATGTGAGACCAGTAGAATGACGTGGTCTACATTCTTAAACTTCATAGGTCTCTGTCTCCTGTCGGCATCAGACTTCTGCCTACTCTGTGCAGTCATCATCTGTTACTTGATGATCTCCACTTTCTCTATGGTAGCTCGTACCATCTCTTGTCCCACTAGGGCTGACTCACTTGGGTTAGTCCCCCATAAAGGTGATCTTAAAGGTCACCCATACAACGTCTCAAAAGGTTCAATACCAATGCTGGAGTGATAGATGTTGTTGTATGGAAACTCCAAAAAATGTATGTTATCCTCCTAGCTACGACCAAAGTTGAGGACATAAACACACAGCATGTCCTCAAGGGTTTGAATGGTCCGCTCAGTCTGGACATCCGTCTGAGGATGGAAGGCAGTTCTTAAACGAAATTGAATCCCAAAGGCCTTCTACAACCCCTTCCATATACAGGAAGTAAATCGTGTATCACGGTCAGGGACAATAATTTAGGGTAATCCTTGTAGCCACACAATCTCCTACACAGAGAGGCATCCCAATCTCTCTATTGAACTCTTCTCTCTAATTGGTAGGAAGTGGGCAGACATCGTGAGTCAGTCGATGATCACCCAAATCTTTTCATGATACCCTTGATATATGTGGTAGTATAATCATGAATTCCAAAGATATCCCATCCCACATCCACTATGGAACCACTAAAGGATGAAACAAGACTACTAGTACCTGATGCTTTGACTTTACTTGTTGAAAAGTGAGGCACCGAGAGATAAAATATGCTACAGATTTCTTCATTCCCAGCCACCAGTGTTGTCTTGAAAGGTCCTAGTATAACTTTTCCACTCATGCATGTACTGATAGATTGGGTTTGTGGAACTTCCTTATCACATCCTCCCGAAGTGACACTGGTACCCTGGTATGTCCTCTGAAGAGGATGACATGCTCTCCACCTTCAGAAAATCTATCAGGAGCTTGCCTCATGGATATATGAGCACGTCGGGCCTCGCAGTCAGTGTCCCCATGTGGAGCCTCCCTGACTCACTGATGATGTGGTGTAGTGGCTCTAATTGTCTGAAGAAAAGTTGTTCCATCCTGATCAAAAAAGGATATCTACAAAGTGTCCAACTTCTTTGTCGCCTCGCCTAGCAGATGTTTACCTGACTTCCTGCTGAGTGCATCAAATACAATGTTCCCCTTCCTAAGATTATAGACTATCTCAAAGTCATAGTCCAACAGGAACTCAAGCCAACATCGTTGTCTTAGGTTCAGGTAATTCTGAGAAAATATATACCTTAGACTCTTGTGATCAAAGTAAACTGTAAAACGCTCGCCCCTCAAGTAATGTCTCCACATATTTAGGGCAAAGACCAATGCATCTAACTCTAGGTCAGGGGTATCGTAGTTTTGATCATGTTGTCTCAACTGTTGAGAACCATATGTGATCTATGCTCTCTTGTTCATCAGGACACATCCAAGCCCCATTCTGTGATGCGTCATAGTAGACTAAGAACCCTACTCCCTCCTCTGGAAGCCTCAAAATGTGGGTACTAGTAAGCCTCTGCCTCAGCTCCTAAAAACTCTATTGTAATGTCTCTAACCACATGAAGGGTTTCCCCTTCTTCGTCAATGCTAATTGAGGTGCTGGAACTCTGGAGAAATCTGGCACAAACCTCCGGTAGTATCCAGCTAAACGCAAGAAAATCAACATCTCAGTCACACACCTGGTTGGATCCCATGAAAGTACCACCTAAATATTCACTGGATCCACTACAACTTCAGCCTCTGAGATGACATGTCCCAGAATGTGAACCCCTCAGATCTGGAACTAGAAATTTGAGAGCTTACCATAAAGCTGGTTTTCTCAGAGTGTGTCTAGTACTACCTGAAAATGATAGGCATGCTCCTCCTCAGTAGCCAAGTAGATAATAATATCATCGATGATGACTACTACAAAGTGATCATGGTATGGATGAAAGATATTTTCCATGAGTCCCATTAACACTGATGAAGCATTGTTTTCATGGAATGGAATAACCAAGAACTCGAAATTGTCATACCGACATCTGAAAGTTGTCTTCTTCACATCGTCATCTCGTACTCTGGGATGGTCTAAGCCTGATCTGAGGTCTATCATCGAGAGCCACCATTCTCCCTTCAGCTGATGAAAGAGGACATCAATCCTCGGTAGTGGTACCTGTTCTTCATGGTCACCTGGTTCAGGCACTGATAGTCGACACAAAGTATCAAGCTCCCTTCCACCTTCTTGGTGAACTAAATCAGGGCTGCCCAGGGAGAAACACTGGGCCAAATGTTCCCTTTCCCCTATAAGTCCTCCAGCTATACCTAAAGCTCAAAAATCTCCACGGAAGCCATCTGATACGCTGGTGTAGATATCAGTGTCATCCCGGGGTACAAGTCAATGTAAAAGTCCACTTATCTATGAGGTGGTTGATCCAAAACATCATCACGGAAGACATGCGTATAATGGTCTACCACTACAGGATAGCTCAGACTCTCCACATCAACCACTATGAGGTTAAGGACGGCAAACTGATGAGTGATCGGCTGCACCCTCCTCTGGATAAGTCCATCCTATAGTGCAAAAACTCCCTTCTTACTGGTGAAGGTAAACCTAGTCCAAATCGTTCAGATACATTTCACTTTTCTCATAATATAGTAAATCTGAGCATGGACTATAAATAACCAGTCCATATCCAAGATGAAGTCGTAAGGCCTCGACGCTACTACTAGGAGATCCCAGCTGAAGCTCTCGCCTCCTAGAGTAGTCTCACACTGCTGGCACCATTGCATAATCATAAAATATGCTATAGTAGGAGTCTCTAGACATAAGGATTGAGCCAACAGCTCTTTCAGAATCTCCATGATCCGAACGAGGTTGGTGGTAATAAAAGAATGACTAGAACCTATGTCTATAAGTACTGCAGCCTAAGGTGGAGTAGTCACAGATCGTACATTGTATCATCTCCTGAGCACTGTGATCGTAGGACTGAACTTCCCAGAGCTAGTCTCTCCCATATCCACCTGCTCCCTATGGTCGGGGTGGACCTCCTAGAGGTGTTTGCGGTAACATCTCAAATCATTGCCCACCGCCAGCTACACGGCCTGCTCCTCTGCCCTATCCGCCTAATCTCAGCATACCTCCTCGGTCAAAACTATGTCTCTTCTTGGGTGGTCATTTGACTTTCTGTTGATCATCTGTATAACAATTCAAATAGTCACAAGCCATGTGACCCTTCCTACCGCATGCTTAACACTACCCACTCCTGGAATGAATGGCTCTGCCTCGGGTGCCCTGCAAAACCGACCCTGAATCTGGCGGTCATCCACTGATCGGTCTGGTCCCCTTGGACCTACGCGACATCTATCTACTGCTAGCTATAGAAGACACTGCTACGTGATGACTGGTAGTGGGTCTCTCTGTGTGTGACATCTCTGCAAGGAAACTCTCCACTAGGAGGGCTCTCTCTATCACCTCCACCTACATCGAGATGATAAGTGAGATCACTGAATCCCTGATCTCCCGCATGAGTCCTTGCTCGAAGGTTCAAGCCCTGAAGAATGGGTCCTGCACCATATATGTGGAGTAGAATGAGAGTTTAGTGAACCTCGCTTAGTACTGAGCCACAGTCAATCTCCCTTACTACAAATAAATTAGATCCTGTATATGCACTATGCGAAGAGTTGTTGTGACAATCTCTACCTAAAACAGGCTCTCAAAGTATACCTAGAGAAGTGTCACCTCGGCGTGAGCCTGGAGCGTCACGCTCCACCATCTTCCTACTCCTTCCTATAGTAGATTGGCAGAAAGGATAATCATGAGATTGGATGGTATCCCTACCAGTCAGAAGACTCTCACCACGACCTCGAGCCAATCCTCAACTGCTTGTTGGTCCGTCTCTCCCATAAACCTGGGTGGCCTCTGGCGCTCTAACTCGTGCAACGTACTCAAGCGGCATGCACCCTCTACTACTTGGGATGGTGGCATCAGTGGCCAAATGGGTAATTGTACCGCTGGTGCCTCTACTAGAAGAGGGCCCTACACCGAGGCCTCATCAGTTGGTGGGATATAAGTGCATACTATATCTAGAACCCTAACTGGTTGTCTACGTAGAGGAATCCTAAAAATAAATAGGTGTTCCACTGTCAATAAGTTATACCTGGTGAGCTAACTAAGGAGATCACAAAGAAAACTCTTAAAAATACACATGCAATCAGTGTTTTCGTGCACTGAGTCAAAAATCAGAAGTCAGGGTCCTAGTGAATGGATATTTCGGCTGCCGCACCTACACTAGATTCCCTAAACTAATAACAACACTCACTACACTTAACAATATTTCCATTAAAAAAATATCAGTGTCCTATGTTATATGGTATAACTGACACCTCTGATACCAATTTGTCACGACCCATCCCCCGGAGCACGTACCGTGACTTCCCCATTCTTGCCTTCCATAGTCCAGGGGTAGGTGACTAGCACCGAAGACGTATTCCCTAAAACTGGGAAGGAAATTACATTATAACCTTTAACACACACAACCATGCACATAGCACAATACAAACTCAAGTAAAACTGAATAGTAAACCAAGTGAGTACAGTAAGTAAAAGGGGCCTAAACACAATTCAAACTGGAATGTACGAGTAACTGAATATACAGGTAATCTGGAACTTCCCCTATGATCACCTTCCAAGGATCCTACCTAAAGGGTAGGTACAACTATCGAACGGTCGTATCTGCGGTATGTCTCATCTAAGGTCCACATCTGTGCTACCTCCATTCCCGGTACTCACATCCTCTGTCCGCACTGTCCATCATCTGCACTAAACAGAACGATGTGAGGTCATAGCCCATGCAGGGGTGAGTATAACTATACTCTGTAGGGACCCAAAGACCCTCAAGGTCTCACAAAATCCACCAAGTATAAACCACACTGCATGAAATCAACTGACATCCCTACTTAGGAATATGCCCATACATATACCTAAGTTATCATGTAATCCCATCTCAATCATGAGGAAACAAAGAGTCTAACTCAAAAAAAAATCTCAATTGTTCCATTAAGGAAGAAATACCATGATGGAATGTACCACAAAGGTACACCACACAGAAGAATACCACCAAGGTATTACAACTAAGGAAAATACCACAAGGTACAGACTTAGCTCACACCAGGTATAACTTAGGTATAGTAGTAGAGATGATTATATGTAACTACAGAATAATCTGTCTCTGTTAAGAGGTAGACCCAATAAATATCTCTAATCATCATCAGACACACATAGGATCTCTAGGTGCGGACCCACATAGGACCACTCGGTGCTCACACACACAGGATTGCTTGGTGCTGACCCACACAAGATCGCTAGGTGCCAACCCACACAGGATCTCTATGTGCCGACCCACACATGATTTCTTGATGAAAACCCATATTGGATTTCTCGAGTAGTCCCACATGGAATGCAAGAGTGGTTCCTTGTGGGACCATCAATCTCAAACCCATGAAGGATCTCTTCCTTAAGTCACATCCAACTACTGCGTTCTCTCACTAAGCTCGCTCATCTCCAGCAGGGTCTGATCCAAAATCCCCTAGTCGATACTAAAACTACAACTAAGTCTCATGAAGAAGTATCCCAAAGGTCCTCCATATCATAGGGGTCTCAACACAGTAGATGGTGCATCAATCGGACGCCCAGTCTAAGAGTTATTACCCTTTTAGTCCCAAGGGCACAGTTGAATTAATACTCGATCCAACCCAACCATTCCCCTACATTATCCAAACCTCTAATGGGTTATACCAAAGGGACCATCTATTTCCAAGGTTTCTATCACCGTTTACGGTTCATCAAATGGACGTCTGATGCCAAAGTTATGGCCAAAAGAGTGTAATGTGTCGAAGTGGGTCTGAGTCCAGTCCGACCCAGTCAGAACAACCTGACCTGACCTAGCTTGGACTAACACAGTATGGGTCAACCCAACCCACTGTATGGCCTGAACCGCTAGTCTGGCCTGGCCCACACTGGAAGGCCCGACCTGAGCAACATGGGGGTCGTGGGGTCGTTTGGGCGACGAAGCCGCGCCGCGGTGGGGTCGCGGACGACGGAGCTGCTGGGCTATGCGACAGGGCCACGGGCGGCGAGTCATGGACGCGGGGTGTAGGAGTCGTGGGGGCGATGAGGCGAGGTTGTGGGCGGGGAGGCTGAGGGGCAGTGCGGGGTTCCGTGGGTAGCGTGGTCGCGGGATGGTACGGGGGTTGTAGGCAGTGATGCCGAGGGGTGGCGCGGGGTGTCGCGGGCGGCGAGGCCGCGGGGCGGCAATGGCTGCGGGATGACAGATCCATGGGGTGGCGAAGTGGTAGATAGCGCAAGGGCCCTTGGAGGCGGCGGTTGTGGGTGGTGCGGTAGCCATGGGGAGGTGTCGTTTTCTTCGTCTCTGTCGGCGGTAGTGCCTACCGCCCTTCTTGTGTTCCACCGGTGCCGGACAACGGCACCGGTTTCCGTCACCATCATGAACAACACACACAAAAAAAGGAACAATGGAGGGTTCGGGCCATGTTTGTTTGTCCTGCACAATCTGCATTAGAGCGGTAACATGTGGTTCACAAATTTAAATAAAAAATGTATATATAAGATATTTAAAACAGCAAGTCCCACAACCTTCATCAATCACTATTCCTAATCCCGCAAAAAAAACATATGCGGACCAACTAGTTTATGAGGGTTGAATCGCCTTCTTAGTTTATAAGGGAAGAACATGGGAAGTGATAATCACTCATAAATAAACCTCTACTATGATGTTTCGTTAGCGAAGGCCACAAGGAAGGAGAAGATGTTTTTGGGGATAGATGGACGTCGGTGACAGCGAAGTTTCTTCAATTTTCGGTTTGTTCATCGTTGGAGATGTTTGTCGTTGGCATTCTCCGTCAGAGAGCTTTCCCCCAATAGTTCATATATCCCCAATTCCACCAAAATGAAAGGTAGCCCACATAATAGAACAAGTTATAAATTATGTTTATTGGCATAATTTCAAAATAACGTAATTAATTAATTGAGGGGTTGTCTTAATTAATTAAAGGGGAGAGTTGGCATAATTTAGTGGGGGATCTCAAGAGGTTTCTCCCCCTTAAGAGAGAGTTCAAAGGGGTTCAAGGGGTTTTAAGTCTTGGGTAGTCCCCACCACCAAAATGAAAATGGGATGTTAGGCTCGGCTGATCCCCACCACCATATCCTATGTTGAGAGTTTTTAGTACATGTAACACCCCAATCTTCCATGGTACGCTTCTCTTTGAATAATACAGTAGGATGTGTTGTACACAACTTCGAGTTCTAACACACACCACAACCAATCAAACTAGTTGTCATGAATAGTAATACCCAATTTTTGAAATTTTATAAATTTTTTCTTTCAAAATGGACTTCATTTTTGGATTCGAAATATCTAAATTATCCTAGGGTGGATTTTTGGTATTTTTCTGAAAACAATAAATTTTTTATGAATAGTGAAAAACACTGATTTATTAGATAAAATCGCCTTTTTATTAAAAGAATTATTTATTTTATTTAAATTTATTTTAGGTCAAAATAGATACATAATACCTATATAAGTTCAATGAAATTCATTGGAGTCAATTTATATTAATTTTAGATATATAAAAATTTAATTGAAATTTCACCGTCTTTTACATATCTCCTAGGAGAATATGCAAATTCATATAAAACATAATTTTACCACTTCTATGAGTGGAATTTCAAAAAATAGAGAGACATGATTGATATCAATAAGTAAAATGTGTTTCAATAAGATAAAAATAATTTTTTTATGAATAGTAACTTTTTACTTTTATTTACCACGGTAAAAGTAAATAGGGTAATTACGGGTAACAAATATATTATTATTACCCTAACACATGTATTTATTCTATTGAATAAGTTTAATTCGACCAGAATCACCATTTGGAATAAAATATGACCATTTAGGTCCACATGGATTCGATTAAGACATTTATTATTATTTTTTTTAAAGAAGAGTTAAGAGAGTTAAAATCAATGTTTAATAACTAAACCATTTCTAATATAGGGTTATACATAAGAAAAATTAGACTATAAATATCCATTAGAAACACAAATAGCTTTTCTAAATCATGGTATTTTATTTATAATTTTTAGACATTAAATCAATAAATTTATTTATGACACAATGATGATGCTGTAATTACTTTATTAATGAAGTAATCAAATAAATGGTATTATAAATATTAAAATAAAATATAATTTCATATTTTATATGACATACAAGAATTTTCAGGTGACTATGACATGTTAGGGCTGATTCAATGAATTTTTTAAGATGTAATAATTCTTTTATGAATTTATCAAATACAAAATACCCAATAGTGTCAAAATTGACATTAAAGAGTTTTTAAAAAAAATATTATATTATTAATTTATATTCTATTCCTAAAAATCTAAGGTTCGGCCAAAGGAATTATATCATGATAGGTGTATCATTAATGGACCACTTGGGGGTCTATTGGAAGTTTATAGTATGTTTATTAACCATATAATATAAATATAAAAGATACATGGTCAATATAAAACTAATTAACTAAGAGTGAAAACTAAAAGATAAGGTTAATAAAGTGACCCAAACCTGTCTAAAACCTATTGGTTTAGTGTATTTCTACCCATCCCCACCTTAGAATCGAAATAAAGAAATTTTGAGCCATTATGAATAGAATATGAATTTATTATAAATTAATATTTCTAGTATGTCCAAATGTTCCCCTCACCCCTTCTATAAAAGGGCACTCCCCCTTCCCTCAAATTCACACCTTCATAGCCTTTTGGATCTGCCAATATCTACCCAAATATCCTCCATACTTCCAGAAATTCAACCTAGAAGCCCTAGTTTTATCATAAAGCCAACCTAAAGAGCCCTTTTGATCAAATCAAAAGGAAGAACCCGAGAAGAGGTAATGATTGCACCACCCTCTTTCAAGTTCCTTTCTTCTTCAACTTCTTCATTCCATGTTATTTTCATTCTAAAATAATAAATCTAGTATCTTCTATATACTGTGATGTTATTATAAATATGTAATAACCAAATTAATTATTCTATCCATCCCTTGAATGACATGTCACCATACATGCGTAGGTACGACCTACCGTCTCCACGTCGTGGTGTAATTGTTATTCAATATATTATTATTTAGATGTGTATAATAATGATTTATAATGCATATAAATAATATATATAGAATGATAATGATTCTTTATATATTATATAACATCCAATTATATATTATTTATATATCAAATTAATGATATTGTTGATCGTGCGTACGTACGGACTACAGTCTCCACGAACGCGATGAGATTCATTCCCCATCGTAACCAATAAGGGCTAAATTTCATTTGTCGATTAAAAATAATTTTTAGAGACATAATATAATTCTAGATATAAATAATATACATTCCATCCATAACAAATATGTCTCACATAAAAAATAATATAAAGGAAAATGAATCCTTTAACACCCGAAACATTGATATTACTAAGATTCTATGTTAAAAGATCATATATGATAGCATATTAATGTATATGATTCTTTTATAATTTAATAACAATTTTTTAACTATTATACAATAGTTTAACATACCATCGACTAAGGAAAAGTTCAAGGTAAGGGGTTTTCATCTCACTCCTTATTCCCATGAGATTCATGCCAAATTGCCACTATTACATTTTGTGTGGTGTATGTACTGCCCATAATTGTATTATTTGTGTAATACACATTAATTTATGTGTATTTACATATTCATTGTATGATACCTCTTTCATGGGGTGTATGTTTCGTAAGATACCAAATTGGTAAGGGTTTATTTCAAAATCTCTTCATTATCCGATGTTGTTTATACACAATTATCTACTGGGACCTCTTTATCATCCACATCCATGTTTCTTAAAAATATATATCAAATCATTTTTACTATTTTACAGACTATGGGTTAAAGTCACTTATATACATGTTGAATTTTTATAAGATGTTTATAAAGGAATCTTTCCGTCATTTTCCAAACAAGGTCCTTTTTAACCATTTCGACAGAATTAAGGTAAGAATGTTTTTTAACATATACAACGGGTGCGGTTATTCTCCATCATTATTACACCTTTGAAGCTTCCCTTACAAGCTTATAAGAATATTTTCAAAATAACGGTTTTCTTTAGAATTATTTGACTTTTAAATGATTTCAAAAAAAGAGATATTTCTCACAAATAGTTTTGATTTTCATCTATGTCAACATCCTTTGATGGATTTTCAGTTTATTTGAAGTTGATTTATTATGATACAAAACATCCATATTGTATTGAAGGTTTTGTGATATGATTGACTATGGATGTGTTATTTTTATACCATTCACGGTTTATGGAGAAAGTATTTACATTTCATATGATAGTTTTAATAAGAATGTTTATGTTATGTTTATACATATTCATATGAGGAATGCATTGGACTTAATAAGTGACGGGTAGAGCCTGCTATAGCTCCTCGATGCATCGGTAGCGTGTTTTGTACGCAACATCGAGTTTTAACACATACCACAACAAATCAAACTAGCCATTATGAATAGTAATACCCACTATTTGAAATTTTATAAATTTTATCTTTAAAAATGGAGTTCATTTTTGGATTCCGAATATTGAAATTATCCTAGGTTGAATTTTTGGTAACTTTCTGAAAACTTTCAATTTTTGATGAATAGTGAAAAACACTGAGTTATTAGTTAAAACCGCCTTTTGATTAAAATAATTATTTATTTTATTTAAATATATTTTAGGTCAAAATAGATATATAATACCTATATAAGTTCAATTCAATTCATTGGAGTCAATTTATATTAAGATATATAAAAATTTTATTGAACTTTTCACCGTCTTTTACCCATGTCCTAGGAGAATTTGCAAATTTATATAAAACATGATTTTACCACTTCTGTGAGTGAATTTTCAAATATCTAAGAGACACAGTTGATATCATTATGTAAAATTTGCTTCAATGAGATGAAAATAATTTTTGTTGAATAGAAACTTTTTACTTTTATTTAACACAGTTAAAAGTAAATAGGGTAATTATGGGTAAAAATGATATTAATATTACCTTAACACATGTCCTAATTCTATTGGACAAATTTTTCTCAACCAAAAGAAACCTTAGGAATAAAATATTTTCATTTAGGTCCACTTTGATTAGATTAGGACATTTATTATTATTTAATTCAAAGAATAGTTAAAAGAGTTAAAATCAAATTTTAATTACTAAAACTTATTTAATATATGGTTATAAAAAAAATAAATTATATTATAAATATTCATTAGAAATATAATAATATATCCTACATAATGGTATTTTATTTATTATTTTTAGACTTTAAAGAATTTAGTTTATTTATGACACAATGGTGATGCAGTAATTACATAATTAATGAAATATTAATATAGTTGACATTATAAATATCCAAATAAATGTAATGTTAGACTTTTTATGAATTAAAATAATTTTCTAGGTTCATATGAAATATTATTATTGGTTATATGAATTTTTTAGAAGTAATAATGCTGTTATGAATTTATCAAAAACAAAATACCCAATAGTATCAAAATTGACATAAAAGAGTCTTTTTAAAAAATATTATATTTTTAATTGATATTATATTCCCAAAAAAATAAGGTTCGGCCAAAGAATTTATATAATTATACGTGTATTATTAATGGACCACTTGGGGGTCTCTTAGAAGTTTATAGTAAGTTTATTAACTATATAATATAAAAATACAAAGTGACATGGTATGTGTCAAATTAATTAACAAAGAGTTAAAACTAAAATATTATGTAAATAATGTGACCCAAACCTGTCTAAAACCTATTGGTTGAAAGGTTTTAGACCCATACCCACCTTTACCATTTAATAATCCACTTTGGTGCCATTATAAACAGAATATTAATGTATTATAAATTAATATTTCTAGTTTTTCGAAATGTGCCCCTCACCCCTCTCATAAAAGGGCACTCCTCATTCTCTCAAATTCACACCTTCAATGACTTTTGGATCAACCAACCTCTACCCAAATATCCTCCCAACTTCCCTCTCTTCAACATAGAGGACCTATTTTGATCATAAATCCAACATAAGTAGCTCTTTTGATCAAATCAAAAGGAAGAACCCAAAGAAGAGGTAATGATTTCACCACCCTCTTACAAGTTCCTTTCTTCTTCAACTTCTTCTTTCCTTGTTAATTACATTCTAAAATAATAACTCCAATAACTTATATATATTTTGATGTTATTATAAATATGGAACAACCAAATTCATTATTCTATCCATCCCATGAATGACATGTCACCATACGTGCGTACGTACGGCCTACCGTCTCCACGTCGTGGTGTAATTGTTATTCAATATATTATTATTTAGATGGGTATAATAATGATGTATAATTCATGTAAATAATAAATATAACATGATAATGATTCTGTATATATATGATATACCTTCCAATTATATATTATTTAAATATGAAAAGAATGATATTTTCGCTCGTGCATACGTACGGACTACCGTCTCCACGAACGCGATGAGATTAATTCCCCATCGTATCCAATCAAGACTAAATTTCATTTGATGATTAAAAATAATTTTTAGAGACATGATATCATTCTGGATATGAATAATATACATCCCGTCCATAACAAATATGGCTCACATAACAAATAATATAATGGAAAACGAATCCATTATCACCCGAAATGATGATAATACTAAGATATTATGTTAAAAGATCATATATGATATCATATTAATTTATATGATTCTAGTATAATTTAATAACAATGTTTTAGCTCTAATAAAAGAGGTTAACATACCTTCTACTATGGAAAAGACCAAGGTAGGGGTTTATTTCACAATCTCTTCATTATCCAAGGTTGTTTATACGTAATTATCTACTCGGACATCTTTATCATCCACATCAATGTTTCTTAAAAATGTATTTCAAATAATTCTTACTACTTTATAGACTATGGTTTAAGGTCGTTTATACCCTTGTTGACTTTTTATAAGATGTTTATAAAGGAATCATTCCATCGTTTTCCAAACAAGTTCCTTTTTAACTTTTTTGACAAAATTAAGGTAAGAATGTTTTTTAACATATACAGCGGGTGCAGTTATTCTCCACCGTTTTAACACCTTTGAATCTTCCCTTACAATATTATAAAAATATTTTCAAAATAAAGGTTTTCTTTAGAATTATGTTACTTTTAAATGATTTCAAAAAAAAGAGATATTTCTCTCAAATTGTTTAGATTTTCATCTATGTCAAAATCCTTTAATGGATTTTACGTTTATTTGAAGTTGATTTATTCTGATACAAAACTTATATATTTTATTGAAGGGTTTTTTATATGATTGATTTTTGATGTGTTATTTTTATACCATTCATGTTTTATGGAGAAAGTATTGAAATTTCCTATGCTAGTTTTAATACGAATGTTTATGTTATGTTTAAACAAATTCATATAAGGAATGCATTGGACGTAAAAAGTGACGGGTGGATCCCGCTATAGATCCTCGATGAATCGGTAGGTCTCATGAGACAAACTAGTGTCTTGGCATGAGGACTTGACAAAATCTTATTTCTAGCATTGGCATGAGGCCTTGTATACATGGTTATGATAGTCTGGCATCATGAATTCCATCAATATGAAAGTTGTTATTGATATTCCATGTGATTATTCGATTAGTAAATTATCCATGTGAATAAGTTAATGGAATTATTTCATTTTATCATTGCCATATTATGCATAAGTTCATGTTTAAAAGGATTTTGTTTTAGTAATACATTTCCTTAAATGTTTATGCTTATTTATGAAAGTTTCCGCTATATTTTTTTCCTTACTGGGCATCTGAGGTCACCCATTTCTATGTTTTATTTTTCCCAGGATGTGAAGAAGTATTTTATGAATGACCTGTAGGGATAGTATGAGGGGATATGAGTGTGGACAATGAAGACTATGTAGTTGTAGTTTTTAGTTTATAATGTAATGTAATCTTTATGAATGTATCTAGTGATTCCAAGGCTACTAAACTAACCAATATTTTGAGATTTGATGTTTCTTGTGATCATGCCAATGTTATCTAATATTGCACTGACTCTGGGTAACTGGGTTTGGGGCATTATAGTTGGTATAATAGGAAGTTTAGTACCATACTTGGAAGTTAGATTTAGATAATCTCCGATTAGATCACATAGACCTAAGATGTAATTTGAGGATTAGTATAAAGAACATCCCGGAATGTTGGTATTGTAGAGATTTTGTATGATTTCTGAGAAATATATCCCTGTCTGGATACGAGCAGGTAGAGGCGGCTCTAGTACATATGTACCTACGGGTAAAACCCTAAAAACACTACTTTGAGCTAGAATCGAACAGGAGCTCGTGCATGACAATGGGCCTTGCTGCACTCTTGGTTACGACACTCCCAGGGGATATGCTTAGGATAATTATCATTTTATTTACAAACCATTATGAATGGTTTATGAGTATATAATTCATCAAAGAAAACATTTTTATGATTATGGATTATGGATATAAACTGTTCAATTTATGTTAAGTGTTTTTCAAGTTTGGATTTATGTATTGTGATACATAAACTAATATAGTGTATGCCATTGTTTAGAAATAGCGCCTAGTGCAAGAAATGGAAGCTGTATCAATGCACACACTCCATGTAGGTATTTCTCTCCTCCTCAAGATAATTATAATGGAGCTGGTGATGCAACTGGTGCGGATCAGCTTATCACTATACTTGGACAACTCACTCAGGTTTTGAATAATAACCTTACCCATATGGAGCACCCTGATCCACAGTGTGGAGGATTAATATTAGATCGCTTCATGAGGCAAAAAACACCAAAATTTAATGAGAATGAAAATCAATTATTATCATAGCAATGGATAAATTCCTTAGAGAAAATATTCCATGCCTTGGGGAGTAGTAAAAGGGAAAACATTATCATGGTCGTTCACCGCCTCACCAGAGATGCTGACCAATGGTGGTCATTGATTCAAAACACAAAAGAATATGATGAAGTATAAAATATGGAATGTTGGGAGTTCAAAGAGATTTTCATAGAAAAATACTTTCCTCGTGACCATCAAGCAGATATGGAAAAGCAATTTATGAGTCTGAGACAAAAGGAGGATGAGAGTGTCGCAATGTATGAGGCTAACTTTACAAGGTTAGTAATGTATGCTGGAGATTATATATGTAACCCAATATGTACTATTGATCATTTCTTTGAGGGTTTAAACACATTTCTTTGTTGATAATTATTGTCACAATCCTTCTCGCCGTACAAAGATATTGTCTCATGTGCTATCAAGACAGAAAAAGAAGTCTCTATGTCTTATGAATTTAAAGCAAAGCAAGAGAAGAAGTGATCTTCTGATCACTCTGGGAATGGAAATAAGGGGAATATGGGAAATGTTGAATATCTATCCTATAGTAAATGTGTGAAGAAACACCTTGGTACTTTCTTGAAGGGAATGGGAGTCTGTTACAAGTGTGGTGAAAAAGGACACCAAGCACGTGATTGTAAGGGTAAGAAATAAGCTACCGATGTTCAATGATACAAATGCAGGGAGATGGGACATTATGAAAATGAATTTCCTAAGAGTAAGGTTAATTTACCTAAAAAAGGCCAAGGGATCAAGGCCAAGCTTATGTTATCACTACTACTGAGGTAGACGCTCTGAAAGACGTGGTGCCATGTAATTTAATGTTTTCCTCAAGTTTATGAAATGTCTTATTTGATTCCGGATCATTGCATCATTTCATATCTTCCCAGTTTTCTATGAAAATTAGATATTTCCAATTTCATTTCACAAGTCAGTTGTCAGTAAAAACTCCTAAGGGGAGTATCAGTGCTACAATGTTCTATGGATTCGTTCCCATTAGGCTATATAAATGTTATTTATCTTCTAATATCATCGCCATCCCCATGAAAGAATTTGATATAATCATCGGTATGGATTGCATTTCGGGCCATGATGAAAAAATTTATTGTAAGAACAAAGAAGTTATGATTTTTATGATGATAATGAAGAACACGTTACCTTTAGAGCAGAATCGTCACCACTTGATTCTTATCTAGATCGACCCCCAGTAGCTCAACTAAATTCAATTATCAGGGAGGAAGAGAATGAAACAATTGTGGGTGTGGAAAGGAATGTTAAAATAGAGGATGTACCTATTGTGAGAGAATATTTTTATGTGTTTCCGGAAGATTTACCTGGACATCCTCCAGAACACGAAGTTGAGTTTTCCATTGATATAATTCCTATTTTAAGGCCTATATCGAAGACGCCTTACAGAATGGCCACTGTGGAATTAGTTGAAGTAAATAAACAACTATAGGTATTGAGTAATAAGAGATTTATTCACCCTAGTGTTTCTATATGGGGGGTCCCTATCATTTTTTTAAGAATAAAGATGGATCTATGAGGTTATGTATCGACTACAAGGAAATCAATGCTATAACAATAAAGAACAAGTATCCCTTACCTCACATTGATAATTTATTTGACCAACTACATGGAGCTCAATATTTTTCAAAGATTGAACTTCGATCTGGATACCATCAGTTGTGTGTGAAGAAGGAATATATTCCAAAGATAGCATTTCGAACTAGGTATGGGAATTACGAGTTTACAGTAATGAGTTTTGGGTTGACTAATGCACCCTCTGTTTTCATGGATCTAAGGAACAAAGTTTTCAAGGAATATCTCGATGATTTTGTAGTGGTATTCATTGATGATATCTTGTTATACTCTAAAAGCTACAAAGATAATGAAAATCACTTGCGCATTATCCTGAAGACTCTGAGAAGACATTAATTATATGTGAAGTTTAGCAAGTGTGAATTCTGGATTCAAAAGATTTCTTTTCATGGCCATATTGTCTCTAAGTATGGAATCTCTGTTGATCCTTCTAATACCAAGGCAATCCAAGAATTTCCATCACCAATGAGTATAACCGAGGTACATCGTTTTATTGGTTTAGAAGGTTATTATCAGCGTTTCGCCGAGAATTTTCCCTGATTGGCTAACCCATTAACGAATCTCACATGTAAAGGTGTTAAATTTGTTTGGAAAAAAGAGTGTGAAGAGTGTTTTGAAGAACTGAATAGAAGATTAGTCAATGCTCCTATATTGACTCTACCATCGGGGAATGATGGGTTCGTCATTTATAGTATTGCATCGAAGAAAGGACTTGGTTGTGTCCTTATGCAGAATGATAGAGTTATTGCCTATGCATCACAACAGCTGAAAATTCATGAGCAAAACTATCCTACTCATGATCTTGAGTTAGCTACTATAATATTTTCTTTGAAGATATGGAGACATTATCTCTAGGGTGAAAAATGTGAGATTTATACTGATCACAAGAGATTGAAGTATATTTTCTCACAGAAATAACTCAACATTAGGCAAATGAGATGGCTTGAACTACTCAAGGACTATGATTTCATGATACACTACCACCAGGGGAAGGAAAATAAGGTGGCAGATGCTTTGAGTAGAAAGGATTATGGAGTTTTGAACAAGATTAGTGTTGAAAAGGATCCTATATACATGGATCTAGAAAAGATGGATATTGGAATTACCATGGAAGGTGAAACATAAATTCCTTTTCAAGTGGTTTCCAAAAAATCTTTACTAGAAAGGATAAAGAGTTATCAGGACAATGATGATGATTTTAAAAAGAATATTAAGGTTGTGAATGGTGGGATATTGAGTGAATTTGTAAATTAAGATGTAATTTTAAAATTTGGAAGGAGACTTTGTGTTCATGATATACCTGATCTAAAAAAGGGAATTGTTGGATGATGATCATAGTTCAAGTTTCTCTATACTCCCAGGGAGCACCAAAATGTATATAGATTTGAAGGAACATTTTTTTTGGGACTACATGAAGAGGGAGTTTTCTGATTTTGTTTCAAGATGTATGGTTTGTCAACAAGTGAAAGCCGGAAGGCAACATCGTGGAGGATTCATTCAACCTCTTCCCATACCTAAGTGGAAATGGGATAATATCACGATGGAATTTGTCATGGGACTAACAAAGACTCCTGGAAGGAGTGATGCAATATTGTTCATTGTTGATCTTCTTACCATGTCAGCACATTTTCTTTCTAGAAGTCAAGATTTACCACTTGAACGTCTAGAAAGAATATATATTAATGAAGTTGTGAGACTTCATGGAGTACCCCTATTAATTGTTTCGGTTTGTGATCTCCATTTTAATTAAATATTCTGGAAAAGTCTTTAGAAAACCGTGGATACTGAACTTCATTTAAGCACTGCTTACCACCCTCAAACAGATGGATAATCAGAACGGACTATTCAAACCATAGAAGACTTGTTGAGATCATGCTCACCTGACTTTTAGGGTATGTGGGGTCAATATTTACATCTGGTAGAATTTTCCTATAACAATAGCTTCCATTCAAGTATTTTGATGGCACCATATGAAGTGTTATATGGAAATAGATGTCACACACCAACCTGTTGGGATGATGTTAGTGAAATAAAAATTGAAGGCCCAGAACTGGTGGAGGAAACGATGGAAAATGTGAAGGTAATCCAAAACCAAATCAAAGCAGCTCAATGTAGGCAGAAGAGCTATGATAACAACCGAAGGAAGGATTTGTAATTTTAGGTAGGAGAATATGTTTTCTGGAAGGTATCTCCATGGAAGGGTGTTATCCATTTTGGTAAGAAGGGTAAATTTAGTCCCAGGTACATTGGACCCTTCTAAATTCTAGATCGAATTGGTTCTGTAGCTTACTATTTGGCAATGCCACCAAGTCTCTCCAAAGTTCACGATGTGTTCAACATATCACTGTTGAGAAAATTCATGCTTGACCCAATGCATGTCCTCACTTACGAGGAATTAGAACTCGAACCCGATCTAGCTTATTGCGAAGAGCCCGTCAGGATTATTGATACAAGAGAACAAGTGCTAAGAAACCGGACGACTCATCTGGTAAAAGATCTATGGAGAAACCATAAATGGAAGAGGCAACATGGGAACTTGGAGAACTTATAATGAAGAATCGCCCGAGTCTTTTCATGCGGTATTATTCTAGAAATTTCGAGGATGAAATTATTGGAAGGAGGAGAGAATGTAACATCCCAAGCTTCCACGGCATGCTTCTATTTGAATAATACAGTAGCGTGTGTTGTACGCAACTTCGAGTTCTAACACACACCACAACCAATCAAAATAGCCATCATGAATATTAATACCCACTTTTTGAAATTTTATAAATTTTATCTTTCAAAATGGACTTCGTTTTTGGATTTAGAATATAGAAATTAGCCTAGGGTGATTTTTTGGTATTTTTCCGAAAACATTCAATTTTTGATGAATAGTGAAAAACACTGAGTTATTAGTTAATACCAGCTTTTTATTTAAAAAATTATTAATTTTATTTAAATTTATTTTATGTAAACCTAGATACATAATACTTATATAAGTTCAATGCAATTCTTTGGAGAAAAGTTTGTATTAATTTTAGATATATAAAAATTTTATTGAACTTTTCACGGTCTTTTACCTATCTCCTAGGAGAATTTTAAAATTCACATAAAACATAATTTTACCACTTTTGTGAGGGGAATTTCAAAAATCCAAGGGACATTGTTGATGTCACGACCCGTCCTCGGGGCCCGTGCCGTGACTACCCCATGCCCGCCTTCCATAAGCCAGGAGCTGGCGACTTGCACCAAGGCGTAAATCCCGGTAAAAAGGGAAGACATTGCCTTTGTAAAGTAAACAAGCACCATAGAGTAAGCAAGCGGAAAAAGTAAACACTAAGTAAAAACTGAGTACAAATGTAAGTGCGGAAAGTAAGTGGGCCTGTACACAAACCCAAACTGAAAGTAAAGTACAATTCGAAAGGGAAAACAACAACTAAAAGTAAAAGCCGCTATGCCGAGCTGTCCGCTGGAAATCCCACCTGAAGGGTGGGTACAGATAGCTCCACAGCTCCTCGGGTCCCGCCGTCCGCTCCGAGTATGTCCCGCCCAGTGGTCCACCTCCAGGTATCGTCCTCCTCTGCAAGCCTCAACCACGATCAATGTTGTCCGTCGTCTGCAACCAACACAACGTAGTGCGGACAGAGCCCGTGCAGGGGTGAGTATAAGCTACTCAGTAGGGACCCCGAGACCCCTGAAGGTCTCCCAAAATCCACAAAGGATAAACCACAAAGGAAAGATACAATCACGAAGTATCAACTGAAACTGCTTAGGTATATGCCCATACATATACCTAAGTCATCAATTCCAATACGCTCCATCCTCCGAGCCCAAGTACAACCCAGTCCACACAGGAAAGTATACGTATTCCACACATGAAAGCAAACGTAATCCACACAGGATAACACAACACAATCAACACAGGAAAGTAAACAGGATTCAGCTCACAGAGGTATATTTATTCGAAGACGATAGAGATGATCACTGATCCATCTAAGTCGTCGGACCCACGAAGGATCGATAGGTACTAACCCCCGCAAAGACCCACACAGGATCGGACCCACATAGGATCTGTAGGCACTAGGTCACACAGAACCGCTGAGCGCTGACCCACATAGGATCGGAACCACACAGGATTGGTAGCACTGATCCACATAGGATCGCTGAGTGTTTTAGTCGTCGTCGTCGAATCCACTGAGGATCTCTGCACAGTCGTCGTCACAGTCACAGTAGCAGTCACAGCCAGCTCTAGGGTTCCCGCACACAACAAGCTCGTTCGGGAGGGTCCACTCCACGAGCCGAGAGGCTGATACATCAACTGACACTGAGTCCAGAGTTAATGTATCCAATAGTTCTGTATCGTCAACAGGAACTCAATGTCACAGACGACGCGTCAATCAGACGCCTGGTCTGAGAGTTATTGGCTTTTTCATCTCAGGGGCCCGGTTGGTTTTTAAGGAAAAAGCAACCCGACCGTACTCCACTTGCATCCAAACCTCGGGCGGAGTATTTCAAAAGATCCTTCTCACTAAGATGAACTCCACAAAGTCAACGGAATGTCAATCGGACGTCCGTAACTCATGATATGAGTGTTTCCGCTCCGAGGGCCCGGTTGGTTTCGTGTACGAACCAACCCGGCCGATCTCAAAGTATTCCGAAACCTTAAGTGTGATATGTCGAAACGACTGTCTCGTTCCAAGGATCGTGTCGCCGCTGACGGCGTGTCGATCGGAGGTCTGTAGCCCGAGTTATGGGCAATTGAACCCAAATGGTCTGAAAACGGGGGTTTCGGGCCCGGAACGACCCGGCCTGAGACCCCCTAGGTCGGCCCGAACCGGGTCGACCCGCCCCGGGTCCAGGTCGAACCGCCCCGGGTCTGGGTTGGCCCGACCTGGCAGGCCGGTTCCTGCTCAACGGGACCAGTGATGGCCGGTCCCCTTCCAGCTCTGACGCCGGCGGCCCGGTCTGGCCGCCGGTCACCTTGCTCCGCCGTGGCCCGAAACCGGTCGCGGCCCTTGTCGTCCGGCGTGGCGCGACAACGTCGCTTCCCTCCGCCGAGGCCCCGGAACCGGCCATGGTATTTTCGAGTGTCTCGGACGTGGTGTGATGGCGTCGCCTCTTTGGATTAATTCGCGGCGCGGCACGACAGCGTCACGTCCTTGATCTTCTTTCCATGGTGCGGCGCGACAGCGCTGCGCATTTCCTTTCACTTGATTCCGCGTGGTGCGACGACACCACACCTTCCCTTACCAAACCACAAAGGAATCAACATGAAATAAGGAGGAGGGTCGGCCGTGTTTGTGTGGTCCGGACCCCTCGCGTTATTCCATAACAAATGGTTTTAATCCACGAAGATCATCAAGTTGGTATTCACGAACAAAATAAATAAATAAAACCCCTACCTCGGTTTCAAGAACGGTGTACGTCAACGAGCCGCGGAAGACGAGCGTCATGGATTTTGGGTATTGCGGAAAATGAACGTCTATTCCGTTGTCGTCGAGGTGCGCCCGACGAGGAAACGTCGTTGGAGAAGTTCTTCACGTTCTTCGGCGGAGATGTTCTTCGTTGAAGAACAGTGTTCTTCGTCGGAGTCTGAGGTGTTCTTCACGTTCTTCGTCTAAGTTGAAGAAGAAGAAGACTTCCTCAAACCCTTAGCCCTTTCTCTCCCAAGTCTCCACATAAGAAAAACTAACCCCAAAATAAAATAAGTCTCCCACTTATTTTATTAACCCAACATAGGTTTTTGAATTCAAGAGTTTGAAAAATCAAAACCCATATTTAACTCACATAAGTTATTAACATGAGTTGTTATAAATTAAAGAGGTGATAAGTTGGAAAAAATTAAATGGGGGGTTAAGGAGTTAAAAAAAGGGTAGGTGAAAGGTTGGGGCTCGTGTGGGCCCCACCTTTCAATTATCCACACATGGGAAGTTGAGTGGATGTGGGCCCCACCACCAACTTCCCATGGGAGAAATTAACCACCTTAATATAAAATAAAATTGATCCAACAATTTTATTTACATCTTAATTAAACCCCATTAATTAACTTCTTCTCCTGCACAAACGCAACTACGGTAAAGGTTCCCTTAAGTGATTACCGGCGTTCCGAGTTCATCAGTGCCATCGGATTTCAATTCCGAGCACTGGTTTAAAAGATATGAATTCCCGCTCGTTCGTTCACTGAACGTACCCGAGCTAAACTTCGAATAGAAATTCTGGGCACACCGGGCCTCGGAATCATGTGCCGTCTGAAACTGTGTTCTTGTAAAATTCCAAAGAAAATTAAGAAAAAATTTCCCTTGAATTTTACGAGTCTTTACATTACTCCCACCTCAGGGATTTATGTCCCCGTAAAGATACATCGAAAACTAGGGAAACAAATGGGGGTACTGAGCACGGATCTGAGCCTCCCGCTCCCAAGTGATCTCCTGGAGGTTCCCGTGCTGCAATCTGATGCGCACTAGAGGAATCGACCGTCCATGTAGGACCCGCTCCTGTCGATCCTCTATCTCCACTTGGTCCTCCGCAAAAGTCACCCCACCATCAACGTCAAGCTCCCCATGGTCAATGATGTGTGTCAGGTCATGCACGTATCTCCTCAGCTGAGATACGTGGAAGAGGTCGTGCACCCGGTGCAACTGAGGTGGTAGAGCCAGACGATAAGCCACCTTTCCAATCCTGCTGAGGACCTGGAATGGTACGATGAAGTGTGGAGACAACTTTCCGCCTCGACCAAATCTCTGTAATCCTCGTCGAGGTGAGACACGCAAGAAGACGTGGTTGCCATCCTCGAACTCTAGTGGCCTCTGCCCCCTGTCAGCATAAGATTTCTGCCAGCTCTGAGTTGTCCTCATCCGCTCCTGGATGACCTGGACCTTCTCTTTTGTGGCCTAGACCATCTTCGGCCCCACAAGTGCTGACTTCCCAGGGTCTTTCCAGCACATAGGAGATCTACAAGGTCGGCCGTACAACGCCTCGTACGGTGCCATCCCGATGGTGGAGTGGTAGCTGTTGTTGTACGCAAACTCAGCCAAGGGTAAGTGGTCGTCCCAACTATGACAAAAGTCGAGGCCACATGCGCGGAGCATTTCCTCGAGAGTCTGAATGGTCCTCTCCGTCTGACCATCCGTCTGAGGGTGAAAGGCTATGCTCAGATGTAGCTGCGTCCTGAATGCCTCCTGCAACCCCTTCCAAAGCCAGGAAGTAAAGTGAGCATTTCGATCGGAGACGATAAATGATGGCACACTGTGAAGCCGCACAATATCATGAATGTAAAGTCGTCCCACGCTCTCCACTGAGCCCTGCTCTCTGATGGGTATGAAGTGAGCCGACTTGGTGAGTCGGTCGACAATCACCCAAATGGAGTTGTGACCTATGGAAGTGCGTGGAAGTCAATTCACGAAGTCCATATATATTCCGTCCCACTTCCACTCTGGAACCTCCAAGGGCTGTAGCAAGCCTGTTGGTACCTGGTGCTCAGCCTTTACCAGCTGGTAGGTGAGGCATCGAGAAACGAACTCTGCCACAGCCTTCTTCATGCCCAACCACCAGTGATGTTATCTGAGATCCTGGTACGTCTTCACCACTCCGGAATGTACCACCAAGGGAGAAGTGTGAAACTCTCACATCACCTCCTCTTGTAAAGTAATGGGTACCAAGGTACATCCTCTGAAAAGGATGTCGTGCTCTACTCCAAAGGAGAAACCATCAGGTGCCTGTCCTGAGGATATTTGTGCACGCCGCGTCTCACAGTCAGCGTCCCCACGCTGTGCCTCTCTGACCTGCTGTAGTAGTGGAGGAGTGACTATGAGAGACTGAAGGAAGGCTGCTCCATCTCTATCCATGAAGGATATCTGCAAAGAGGCTAGCTGCTCTATCGCCTCCTCAAATAGTTGAATGCCCGTCCTCCTGCTGAGGGCATCAGCTACCACGTTCCCCTTCCAAGGAGTATAGATTATCTCAAAGTCATAGTCCTGGCGGAACTCGAGCCATCGTCGCTATCTAAGATTCAAATCCTTCTGAGAGAAGACGTATCTGAGACTCTGATGGTCAGAAAAGACTGAAAAGCGCTCTCCCATCAGATTGTGTCCCCATGTCTTCAGAGCGAAGACCACTGTTGCTAACTCCAGGTCATGGGTAGCATAGTTCTGCTCATGCGGCCTCAACTGAATTGATCCATAGGCGATCACTGCCCGCTCCTGTATTAGGAAACAATCGAGTCCGGTCCCTGATGCATCGCAGTAGACTACGTACCCTACTCCCTCCTCAGGCAACCTCAAGATAGGTGCGCTGGTCAATCTCTGTCTCAGCTCCTAAAATCTCTGATGACATCTGTCTGACCACACGAAGGGTTTCCCCTTCTTTGTCAAAGCTGAGAGTGGTTCCGCAAATCTGGAGAAGTCTGGCACGAATCTCCGGTAGTATCCAGCTAGTCCCAAGAAACTCCGCACCTCCGTCACGCTCCTGGGTGGCTCCTAAGCTAGCACTGCCTCGATCATCGCAGGATCCACTGCAACTCCTGCCTCAGAGATGACGTGCCCCAAGAAGTGGACTTCACATATCCAGAACTATCACTTAGAGAGCTTACCATAAAGCTGGTGCTCTCGAAGTGTGTCTAGTACAACCTGTAAGTGGTAGGCGTGCTCCTCCTCAGTCTTCGAGTAAATCAAAATGTCGTTGATGAAGACCACAACAAATCGATCAAGGTATGGATGAAAGATCCTATTCATGAGGGCCATGAACACTGCTGGAGCATTGGTTACGCCGAATGGAATAACCAAGAACTCATAGTGGCCATACCGACATCTGAAGATCGTCTTCTGCACGTCCTCATCTCGAACATTGAGCTGATGATAGCCTGACCTCAGGTCTATCTTTGAGATCCATCATGCTCCCTTGATCTGATCAAAGTGGTCATCAATCCTCGGCAGCAGATAATTGTTCCTCACTGTCACCTGGTTCAGGCGACGATAGTCGACACCCAGTCGCAAGCTCCCGTCCGCCTTCTTGGCGAACAATATCGGGGAAGCCCAGGGTGAAACACTGGGTCAGATGAACCCCTTGCCCTGCATGTCCTCCAACTGTACCCGTAGCTCTCAAAGCTCAGCGGGCGCCATCTGATATACTGGAGTCGATATCGGGGCTGTCCCGGGGTACAGGTCAATATAAATGTCTACCTCTCTGCGAGAAGGTAGTCCTGGAACGTCGTCGGGAAAAACGTCTGCAAACTGATCCACCACTACAGTAAAACCAGGACTCCGCACGTCACCTTCTCCTAGGATGAGGCTAGCCAACTGATGAGTGATGGGCTGTCCTCTCCTCCGCGGAAGTCCATCTTGTGCTGCAAAGGCTCCCTTCTCTCCGGTGAAGGTGAACCTTCTCCCGTCGGTGCGTACACATCGCACTTTGTGCCTAAAACAGTCAATCTGTGCATGGACTGTAGACAACCAATCCATTCCCAAGATGACGTCGTAAGGCCTCGATGCCGCTACAAGAAGATTCCAGCCGAAGATCTCGTCTCCTAGAGTAAGATCACACTGCCGGAACTAGTGCGTAATCGTCAAGTCTGCTCCCGTAGGAGTCTCTAGCCGTATGGATCGAGCCAACGACTCTGTCAGAATCTCCGAGCTCCGAACAAGGGCAGCGTCTATGAAAGAGTGACTCGCTCCTGTATCTATAAGTACTGCAGCAAGGGTGGAATAGACTCAGATAGTACCTCGAATCTTCTCGGGCGCGCCGTGGTCGTAGGCCTCTGCTGCCTGGAGCTGTGCCTATCTCTGCCTGCCAGCTCCCTATGGTCGGGGTGGACCTCCTGGTGGTGGTGGTGGTAGAGCCTCAAAGCGTCGCCCACCACCTGCTGCTCGGCCAGCTCCCCTGCCTCATCCGCCTCCTCCCTGAGGACCGCCACAGTCAACCCTCTTCCTCTTCCTCGGTGATCCCTCAACCGTCTGCTGCTCCTCGGCACGGCGGGTCAGGCAGTCACGAGCCATGTGGCCCTGCCCGCTGCACGAGTAGCACTGTCTGCCTCTTGAAAGACTGGCTCCGCGCTGTGTGCCCCGCACTGCTGAGCCAGTGTCATGAGGTTGTCTACCTGAGGGTCTGTTCTTCCTGGAACCAAGAGTTATCCGTCGACTTCCTTCTGTAGAAGACTCTGCTATGTGCCGCCCTGCGGTGGGTCTCGGCCCTGGTGTAGACTCAGCAAGAAAGCTCTCAATCAAAAGGGTGTGCTCTAGTACTCCTGTCTGAGTTGGAATGCTGAGGGAGAGCAACGATGCCCTGATCTCATGTCTCAATCCCTGCTCAAAGGTCCGGGCCCGGAAGAATGGGTCCCGTACCATATCGGTCAAGTAGCGCGAGAGATTAGTAAATCTCGCCAAGTACTGAGCGACCGTCATGCTGCCCTGCCGCAACTGAAGAAGCTCCTGAATGCGCACCGCACGGAGGGTGGCTGGGACGAACTCAGAGCGGAAGAGTCTCTCAAAGTCCGTCCAAAGTAGAGATGCCTCATCGTGCACCAGGATCATCATGCTCCACCATCGGCCCGCTGCTACGTGCAGTAGGCTCGCTGTGAGGATCACCATGAGGTCTTCTAGTCTCCTCACTAACTGAAAAACTCTCACTACTGCCTCCAGCCAGTCCTCGGCTGCCTGGGGGTCCGTCTCCCCACGGAACCTGGGCGATCGCTAGCGTTTGAACTCTTGCAGTGCACTATGGAGACGTGCATCGTCAGCGGCTGGGGCTAGAAGCATCGGTGGCTCAGCGGGTAGAGCTACCGCCAGTTCCACAGCTGACAAAGGGCCATGCACCGAGGCCTCGTCGCTCGGTGGGCTGTCGTCACACTCGACTCTCGGAACCCTATCTGGCTACCATCGTGGGGCCATCCTGAAAAGGAAATAGGTGTTCCATGGTTAGAACAGTATACCTGGTGAGCTGATACAAAGTAATCACAAAGAAAACTTGAAACACACACGCAATCAATGTTTTCGTGCATTAAGTCGGAAATCAGAAGTCAGGGTCCTGGTGTACGGATACTTTGGCCGCCACACCAACACTGGACCCCCTGGACTGATCACCACACTCAATACGCTAAACACTATTGCTTCACATAGAAAATATCAGAGTTTGTGGTAGAACCGAACTCCTCTGATACCAATTTGTCACGACCCGTCCTCGGGGCCCGTGCTGTGACTACCCCAAGCTCGCCTTCCATAGGCCAGGGGCTGGCGACTAGCACCAAGGCATAAATCCTGGTAAAAAGGGAAGGCATTGCCTTTGTAAATTAAACAAGCACCATAGAGTAAGAAAGCGGAAAAAGTAAACACTAAGTAAAAACTGAGTACAACTGTAAGTGCGGAAAGTATGTGGGCCAGTATACAAACCCAAACTGAAATTAAAGTACAACTCGAAAGGGAAAACATCAACTAAAAGTAAATCCCGCTACGCCGAGCTGTCCACTGGAAATCCCACCTGAAGGGTGGGTACAGATAGCTCCACAGCTCCTCGGGTCCCGCCGTCTGCTCCGAGTATGTCCCACCCAGTGGTCCACCTCCAGGTACCGTCCTGCTCTGCAAGCCTCAACCACGATCAATGTTGTCTGTCGTCTGCAATCAACACAACGTAGTGCGGGCATAGCCAGTGTAGGGGTGAGTATAAGCTACTCAGTAGGGACCCCGAGACCCCTGAAGGACTCCCAAAATCCACAAAGGATAAACCACAAAGGAAAGATACAATAATGAAGTATCAACCGACACTGCTTAGGTATATGCCCATACATATACCTAAGTCATCAATTCCAATATGCCCCATCCTCCGAGCCCAAGTACAACCCATTCCACACAGAAAGTATACGTATTCCACACAGCAAAGCAAACGTAATCCACACAGGATAGTACAACACAATCCACACATGAAAGTTAACAGGATTCAGCTCACACAGGTATACTTCTTCGAAGATGATAGAGATGATCACTGATCCATCTAAGTCATTGGACCCACAAATGATCGATAGGTACTAACACCCGCAAATACCCACACAGGATCAGACTCACACAGGATTTGTAGGCGCTGGCTCACACAGAACCGCTGAGCACTAACCCACACAGGATCAGACCCACACAGAATCGGTAGCACTGATCCACATAGGATCGCTGAGTGTTGTAGTCGTCCTCGTCGAATCCACTGAGGATCTCTGTACAGTCGTCGTCGCAGTCACAGTAGCAGTCGCAACCAGCTCTAGGGTTCCCGCACACAACAAGCTCGTTCGGAAGGGTCCGCTCCACGAGCTGAGAGGCTGATACATCAACTGACACTAAGTCCAGAGTAGATGTATCCAAAAGTTCCGTATCGTCAACAGGAACTCAACATCGCAGACGACGCGTCAACCAGACGCATGGTCTGAGAGTTATTGGCCTTTTCGTCCCAGGGGCCGGGTTGGTTTTTAAGGAAAAACCAACCCGACCGTACTCCACTTGCGTCCAAACCTCGGGCGGAGTTTTCCAAAAGATCCATCTCACTAAGAGGAACTCAACAAAGTCGACGACACGTCAATCGGACGCCCGTAGCTCATGATATGAGCGTTTCCTCTCCGAGGTCCCGGTTGGTTTTGTGTACGAACCAACCGGCCGAACTCAATGTATTCCGAAACCATGAGTGCGATATGTCGAAATGACCGGCTCGTTTCAAGGATCGTGTCGCCACTGACGGCACGTCGATCGGAGGTCCGTAGCCCGAGTTATGGGAAATTGAACCCAAACGGTCTGAAAACGGGGGTTTCGGGCCCGGACCGACCCGGCCCAAGACACCCTAGGTCGGCCCGAACCGGGTCGACCCGCCCCGGGTCTAGGTTGGCCCGACCTGGCCGGCCGGTTCCTGCTCAACGGGACCGGCGATGGCCGGTCCCCTTCAAGCTCCGACGCCGGTGGCCCGGTCCGGCCGCCGGTCACCTTACTCCGCCGCGGCCCGGAACCGACCACGACTCTTATCGTCCGGCGCGGCGCGACGATGCCGCGCCCCTCCGGCGAGGCCCCGGAACCTGACGCGGTATATTCGGGTGTCTCTGATGTGGTGCGATGGCATCGCGTCATTGGATAAATTCACGGCGCGGCGCGACAGCGTCGCGTCCTTGATCTTCTTTCCATGGTGCGGCGCGACGACGCCGCACATTTCCTTTCGCTTGATTCCGCATGGTGTGAAGGCACCACGCCTTCCCTTACCAAACCCCAAAGGAATGAACATGAAATAAGGAGGAGGGTCGGCCGTGTTTGTGTGGTATGGACCCCTCGCGTTATTCGATAACAATTAGTTTTAATCCACGAAGATCGTCAAGTTGGTATTCACAAACAAAATAAATAAATAAAACCCCTACCTCGGTTTCAAGAACGGTGTACGTCAACGAGCCGCGGAAGACGAGCGTCGCGGATGTCGGGCGTCGCGGAAAACTAACATCTATTCTGTTGTCATCGAGGTGCATCCGATGAGGAAACGTCATTGGATAAGTTCTTCGCGTTCTTCGGCAGAGATGTTCTTCGTTGAAGAACAATGTTCTTCGTCGGAGTCCGAGGTGTTCATCACGTTCTTCGTCGAAGTTGAAGAAGAAGAAGACTTCCTCAAACCCTTATCCCTTTCTCTCCCAAGTCTCCACACAAGAAAAACTAACCCCAAAATAAAATAAGTCTCCCACTTATTTTATTAACCCAACATAGGTTTTTGAATTCAAGAGTTTGAAAAATCAAAACCCACATTTAACTCACATAAGTTATTAACATGAGTTGTTATAAATTAAAGAGGTGATAAGTTGTAAAAACATAAATGGGGGGTTAAGGAGTTAAAAAAAGGGAAGGTGAAAGGTTGGGGCTCGTGTGGGCCCCACATTTCAATTATCCACACATGGGAAGTTGGGTGGATGTGGGCCCCACCAACAACTTCCCATGGGAGAAATTAACCACCTTAATATAAAATAAAATTGATCCAACAATTTAATTTACTTCTTAATTAAACCCCATTAATTAACCTCTTCTCCCGCACAAACACAACTACGGTAAAGGTTCCCTTAAGCGATTACCGGTGTTCCGAGTTCATCAGTGCCATTGGATTTCAATTCCGAGCACCGGTTCAAAATATAGGAATTCCCGCTCATTCGATCACTGAACGTACCCGAGCTAAACTTCGGATAGAAATTCCGGGCACACCGGGCCTCGGAATCAAGTGTCGTCTGAAACTGCGTTCTAGTAAAATTCCTATGAAAATTAAGAAAAAATTTCCCTTGAATTTTACGAGTCTTTACAGTTGATATCAGTAAGTAAAATGTGGTTCAATGAGATGAAAATAATTTTTGGGGAATAGTAACTTTTTCCTTTTATTTACCACGCTTAAAAGTAAATAGGGTAATTAAGGGTAAAAATGATATTAATATTACCCTAACACATGTAATAATTCTATTGCACAAGTTTATATCGACCAAAAAGAACCTTAGGAATATAATATTATCATTTAGGTCCACTTGGATTAGATTAGGACATTTATTATTATTTAATTCAAAGAAGAGTTAAAAGAGTTAAAATCGAAGTTTAATTACTAAAAAATTTTAATATAGGGTTATACATAAGATATATTCGATTATAAATATTCATTAGAAAGCTAAAAATATTTCCTACATAATGGTATTTTTTTATAATTTTTAAATATTAAATAATTTATTTGATTTATGACAAAATGTTCATGCAATAATTACCTAATTAATGAAATATTAAAATAATTGATATTATAAATATCCAAATAAATGTAATTTTGAGACTTTTTATGAATTAAAATAATTTTATAGGTCAATATGACATATTAAAAATGGTTATATGATTTATTTTCGATGTAATAATGCTGTTATGAATTTATCAAAAACAAAATACCCAATAGTGTCAAAATGGACATAAAAGTGTTTTTTAAAACAAATATTATATTATTAATTGATATTATATTCCTAAAAATCTATAGTTTAGAAAAAGGACGTACATAATGATAGGTTTATTATTAATGGACCACTTGGGGTCGCATGGATGTTTATTGTATGTTTATTAACTATATAATATAAAAATACAAAGTGACATGGTAAGTGTCAAACTAATTAACTAAGAGTTAAAACTAAAATATAAGGTCAATAATGTGACCCAAACCAGTCTAAAACCTATTGGATGAAATTATTTCGACCCATCCCCACATTAAACTTTAAATAATCCACTTTTATGCCATTAAAACCCGAATATGAATTTATTATAACTTAATATTTCATGCTTTTCCAAAGGTGCCTCTCACCGCTCTTATAAAAGGGAACTCCCCCTTCACTCATATTCAAACCTTCAAAAAAATTTGGCTCGGCCAAACTCTAACCAAATATCCTCCCAACTTCCCTCACTTCAACCTAGCACCCTTAGTTTTAACAGAAAGCCAACCTAAGGATCCCATTTGATCAAATAAAAATTAAGAACCCGAAGAAGAGGTATTGATTTCACCACCCTCTTTCAAGTTCCTTTCTTATTCAACTCTTTCCTTACTTGTTATTTCCATTATAAAATAATAACTCCAGTATCTTCTATATACATTGATGTTATTATAAATATGGAAAAACCAAATTCATTATTCTATCCATCCCTAGAATGACATGTCGCCATACGTGCGTACGTAGGGCCTATCGTCTCCATGTCGTGGTGTAATTGTTATTCAATATATTATTATTTAGATGTGTATAGTATTGATGTATAATTCATGTAAATAATAAATATAACATGGTAATTATTCTATATATTTGATATACCATCCAATTATATATTATTTTAATATCAAAAGAATGATATTGTCGCTAGTGCATACATACGGACTACCGTCTCCATGAACGCGATGGGATTCATTCCCCAACATATCCAATCAAGAATAAATTTCATTTGATGACTAAAAATAATTTTTAGAGACATGATATCATTATGTAAATGAATAATATAAATCCCATCTATAACAAATGTTTCTCACATAAAAAAGAATATAAAGGAAAACGAATCCTTTAACACCCAAAACGATGGTAATACTAAGATATTATGTTAAAAGATCATATATGATATCATATTAATGTATATGATTATTTTATAATTTAATAACAATGTTTTAACTATAATAAATGAGGATAACATACCATTTACTAGGTAAAAGTACAAGGTAATGGTTTATTTTACAATCTCTTCATTATCCGAGATTGTTTATACGTAATTGTCTACTGGGACCTGTTTATCATCCACATCCATGTTTCTTAAAATTGTATTTCAAATCATTCTTACTATTTTATAGACTATGGGTTAATGTCATTTATACCCTTGTTGAATTTTTATAAGATGTTTATAAAGGAATGTTTCTGTCATTTTCCAAATTAGCTCCTTTTTAACCTTTTCGACAAAATTAATTTAAGAATGTTTTTTAACTTATACTGAGGGTGTGGTTGTTCTCCGCTATTTTTACACCTTTTAAGCTTACCTTAAAAGCTTAAATGAAAATTTTTAAAATAAATGATTTCGTTAGAATTATTTGACTTTTAAATGATTTAAAAACAATAGATATTTCTCTCAAATAGTTTTGATTTTCATCTATGTCAACATCATTTTATGGATTTTAAGTTTATTTGAAGTTGATTTATTATGATACAAAACATCCATATTGTATTGAAGGTTTTGTGATATTATTGACTGTGGATGTGTCATTTTTATACCATTCATGGTTTATGGATAAAGTATTGACATTTCATATGCTATTTTTAATACGAATGTTTATGTTATGTTTAAAACTGTTCATATGAGGAATGCATTGGACTTAATAAGTGACGGGTGGAGCCCACAATAGCTCCTCGATGCATCGGTAGGTCTCATGAGACAAACTAGTGTCTTGGAATGAGGCCTTGACAAAATATTATTTGTAGTCTTGGCACGAGGCCTTGGCTATGTGGTTATGATAGTCTGGTATTATGCATTCCATCATTATGAAAGTGGTTATTGATATTTCATGTGATTATTCGATTATTAGAATATCTATTTGAATAATTAAATGGAATTATTTCATTTTATCTTTTCCATATTATGCTGATGTTTAAGTTTAATAGGATTTTGTTTTAGTTATACATTGCCATAAATGTTTATACTTATTGATTAATGTTTCTGCTATATTGTTATCCTTACTGGGCATCTGAGCTCACCCCTTTCTATGTTTTACTTTTCCTAGGATGTGAAGAAGTATTTTATGAATGACCTGTAGGGATTGTATGAGGGGATATGAGTTTGGACTATGGAGACTATGCCATTGTAGTTTTCATTTTATAATGTAATGTAAATATTATGAATGTATCTAGTGATTCCAAGGTTACTAAACAAATCAGTCTTTCGATATTTGATATTTCTTTTGATCATGACAATGTTATTTATAGTGATGCATCGAAATAAGGACTTGGTTGTGTCCTTATTAAGAATGATAGAGTTATTGCCTACGCATCACGACATCTGAAAATTCATGAGAAAAACTATCCTACTTATGATATTGAGTTAGCTGCAGTAATCATTGCTTTAAAGATATGGAGACATTATCTCTATAGTGAAAAATGTTAGATTTATACTGATCACAAGATGTTGAAGTATATTTTCTCGCAAAAATAACTCAACATGAGGAAAAGGAGATGGCTTGAACTACTTAAGGATTGTGATTGCACGATACACTACCACCCGGGGAAGGAAAATAAGGTGGAAGATGCTTTGATTAGAAAGGATCATGGAGTTTTGAACAAGATGAGAGTTGAAAAGGATCCTATATTCATGGATCTAGTAAAGATGGATCTAGGAATTACTAATGAAGGTGAAACATCAAAGATTTTTCAAATGGTTGCAAAACCATCTTTACTATAAAGGATAAAGAGTTCTCAGGGCGATGATGAAGAGTTTAAAAAGAATATTAAAGCATTGAATGATGGGAGATTGGGTGTCTTTGTGTATGAATATGGAATTTTGAAATTTGGACGGAGACTTTGTGTTCCGGATATACATGATCTAAAAAGGGAATTGTTGGATGATGCTCATATTTCCAATTTCTCTATAAACTCTGGGAGCACCAAAATGTATAGATATTTTAAGGAACATTTCTTGTGGGACTACATGAAGAGAGAGATTGTAGATTTTGTGTCAAGATGTATGGTTTGTCAACAAGTGAAAGCTGGAAGGTAACAACCTGGAGGATTCATGAAACCTCTTCCCATACCTGAGTGGAAATGGGATAATATCACAATGGACTTGGTAATGGTACTACCAAAGACTCCTAGAAGGAATGATGCAATATGGGTCATTGTTTATCGTCTTACCAAGTCACCACATTTTCTTGATATAGGTGAAGACTTACCACTTGAAACTCTAGCATGAATATATATTAATAAACTTGTGAGACTTCATGGAGTACCCCTATCAATTGTTTCAGATCGTGATTCCTGTTTTACATCAAGATTCTCGAAAAGTCTTCAGAAATCCCTAGATACTTAACTTCATTTAAGAACCGCTTACCACCCTCAAACTTATGGACAATCAGAATGGAATATTCAATCCTTAGAAGACATGTTGAGATCATGCCTACTTGACTTTCCGGGTATGTGGGATCAATATTTACCTTTGGTAGAATTTTACTATAATTATAGCTTCCATTCAAGTATTCGAATGGCACCATATGAAGCGTTATACCGAAATATATTTCGCACACCAAACTGTTGGGATGATGTTGGAGAAAGAAAAATTGTAGGCCTGAAATTGGTGGAGGAAACGATTGAAAAGGTGAAGGTAATCCAAAACCACATCAAAGCAGCTCAAGGTAGACAGAAGAGCTATACTGACAACTGAAGGAAGGATTTGGAATTTCACGTAGGTGATCATGTTTTCTTGAAGGTATCTCCATGGAAGGGTGTTATATGTTTTGGTAAGAAGGGTAAATTGATTCCCATGTACATTGGACCATTCGAAATTCTAGAACGCATTGGGGTTGTAGCTTACTGTTTGGCAATGCCACCAAGTCTCTCCAAAGTTCACGATGTGTTCCACGTATCACTATTGAGAAAATACATGCCTGACCCAATGCATGTCATCACTTATGAAGAATTAGAACTGAAGCTTGATCTGTCTTATTGTGAAGATCCCGTCATGATTCTTCATACAAGAGAACAAGTGCTGAGAAACCAGACGACTCGTCTGGTAAAATTTCTATGGAGAAACCAAAAAATGGAAGAGGCAATGTGGGAACCCAAGGAACTTGTAATTAAGAATCACCCGAGTCTTTTCATGCGGTAGTATTATAGAAATTTTGAGGAAGAAATTATTTGAAGGAGGGGAGAATGTAACACCCTAATAATCCATGGTACGCTTCTATTTGAATAATATAGTTTCGTGTGTTCTACGCAACTTCGAGTTCTAACACACAGCACAACCCATCAAACTAGCTGTTATGAATTGTAATACAAACTTTTTGAAATTTTATATATTTTATCTTTCAAAATTGACTTCATTTTTGGATTCCAAATATCTAAATTATCTTAGGGTGAATTTTTGGTATTTTTCTAAAAACATTCAATTTTTGATGAATAGTGAAAAACACTGAGTTATTAGTTAAAGCAGCTTTTTATTAAAATAATTATTTGTTTTATTTAAATTTATTTTAGGTCAAAATAGATAAATAATACCTATATATGTTCAATTCAATTCATTGGAGTCAATTTATATTAATTTTAGATATATAAAAATTGTATTGAACTTTTCACCGTCTTCTACCAATCTCCTAGGAGAATTTGAAAATTTACATAAAACCTAATTTTACCTCTTCTGTGAGTGGAATTTAAAAAACCCGAGAGACAAGGTCTATATTAGTAATTAATATGGGGTTCAGTAAGATAAAAATAATTTTTGGTGAATAGTTACTTTTTACTTTTATTTACCACGGTTAAAAGTAAATTGGGTAATTAAGGGTACAAAAGATATTATTATTACCATAATAAATGTCCTAATTCTCGTGGATAAGTTTAATTCGATGAAAATCAACTATAGGAATAAAATATTACCATTTAGGTCCACTTGAATTAGATTAAGACATTTATTATTATTTTATTTAACGAATACTTAAAAGAGTTAAAATCAAAGTTTAATAACTAAACCATTTTTAATATATTGTTATACATAAGATATATTCTACTAAAAATATTAATTATAAGGATAAAAATATTTCTTAAATCATGGTATTTTATTTATAATTTTCAGAAATTAAATAATTAAATTTATTTATGACACAATGATGATGAAGTAATTACCTTATTAATGAAGGAATCAAATAAATGGTATCATAAATATTAAAATAAATATAATTTCAATGTTTTTTGACACCAAAGAATTTTTTAGGTGACTATGACAGGTTTAGGGATGATTAAATGTATCTTTTTAGATGTCATAATGATTTTATTAATTTATTAAAATCAAACTACCAAATAGTGTCAAAATTGACATAAACGAATTTCTAAAAAAATATTATAATATTAGTTGATATGATATTCATAGAAATATATGGCTCGGCCAAAGGACTTATATCATGTTATTGGAATCATTAATGGACCACTTTGGGGTCTATTTGAAGTTTATAGTAAGTTTATTCACCATATAATATAAAAATATAAGAAACATGGTAAATGTCAAACTAATTAACTAAGAGTTAAAACTAAATGATAAGGTTAATAAAGTGACCCACACCTGCCTAAAACCTATTGGTTGAGTGGATTTAGAATCTTACCCACCTTATCCTTTTAATAAATCAATTTGGAGCCATTAAAAACCGAAAATAAATTATTATAAATTAATATTTCTAGCTTTTCTGAAGGTGCCCCTCACCCCTCTTATAAAAGGGCAATCCCCCTTCTCTCACATTCACATCTTCAAAGCCTTTTCTCTCGTATAAACTCTGCCCAAATATCCTCCCAACTTCCGTCACTTCAACCTAGAGGCCTTATTTTGATTAGAAAACCAACCTAAGTATCCCTTTTGATCAAATTAAATGGAAGAACTCGAAGAAGTGGTAATGATTTCAACACCCTCTTCCAAGTTCCTTTCTTCTTCAACTTCTTCATTCCTTGTTATTTCTATTCTAAAATAATAACTCCAGTGTCTTCTATATACTATGATGTAATTATAAATATGTAACAACAAAATTCATTATTTTATCCATCCCTTGAATGACATGTCACCATACGTGTATACGTGCGTCCTACCATCTCCACGTCGTGGTGTAATAGTTATTTAATATATTATTATTTCGATGTGTATAATAAAGAGGTATAATTCATGTAAATAATATATACAACATTATAATTATTCTGTATATATTATATAACATTCAATTATATATTATTTAAATATCAAAAGACTGATATTGTCGATCATGCGTACGTCTGGAGTACCGTCTCCACGAACGCGATGAGATTCATTCCCCATCGTATCCAATCAAGACTAAATTTCATTTGATGATTAAAAATAATTTTTGGAGACATCATATCATTCTGGATATGAATAATATACATTCCATCCATAACAAATATGGCTCACATAACAAATAATATAAAGGAAAATGAATCCTTTAACACCCGAAACATTGATAATACTAAGATACTATGTTAAAAGATCATATATGATATCATATTAATGTATATGATTCTTGTATAATTTAATAACAATTTTTTAACTATTATACAAGAGGTTAACATGCCATCGATAGGGGAAGAGTACAAGGTAAGGGGTTTTAATCTCACTCCTTATTCTCGTGAGATTCATGCCATATTGCCACTATTACCTTTTGTGTGGTGCATGTACTGCCCATAATTTTAGTCTTTGTCTAATACACATTAATTAATGTATATTTACATATTCATTGTATGATACCTCTTTCATGGGTTGTATTTTTCATATCTTACCAAATTGGTAATGGTTTATTTCATAATCTCTTCATTATCCAAGGTTGTTTATACGTAATTATGTACTGGGACCTCTTTATCATCCACATCCATGTTTCCTGAAAATGTATTTCAAATCATTCTTAATATTTTACATCCTATGGGTTAAAGTCAATAATACCCATTTTTACTTTTTATAAGATGTTTATAAAGGAATCTTTCCATCATTTTCCAAAAAAGGTCCTTTTTAACCTTTTCGACAGAATAAATGTAAGAATGTTTTTTTAACATATATGACGTGTGCGGTTATTCTCCGCCATTATTACACCTTTGAAGCTTCCCTTACTAGCTTATAATAATATTTTCAAAATAAATGTTTTCTTTATAATTATGTGACTTTTAAATGATTTCAAAAAAGGAGATATTTCTCTCAAATATTTTGGATTTTCATCTATGTCAACATCCTTTGATGGATTTTACGTTTATATGAAGTTGATTTATAATGATACAAAACATCCATATTGTATTGAAGGTTTTTCAATATGATTGACTATGGATGTGTTATTTTTATACCATTCATGGTTTATGGAGAAATTATTGACAATTTTTATGCTAGTTTTAATACGAATTTGTATGTTATGTTTAAAAATACTCATAGGAGGAATGAATTGGACTTAATAAGTGATGGGTGGAGCCCACTATAGGTCCTCGATGCATCGGTAGGTATCATGAGACACACTATTATCTTGGCATGAGGCCTTGAAAAATTCATATTTGTAGTCTTGGAATGAGGCCTTGGCTATGTGGTTATGATAGTCTGGCATTATGCATTCCATCATTATGAAAGTGGTTATTGATATTGCATGTGACTATTAGATTAGTATAATATCCATGTGAATAGGTAAATATAATTATTTCATTTTATCTTTTCCATATTATGATGAAGTTCATGTTTAAAGGGATTTTTTATTTTTTATACATTGCCTTAAATTTTTATTCCTATTAATGAAAGTTTTCACTCTATTGTTATCCTTACTGGGAATCTGAGCTCACCCCTTTCTATGATTTATTTTTTCCAGGATGTGAAGAAGTATTTTATGAATGACCTGCAGGGATAGAATGAGGGGATATGAGTGTGGACTATGGAGACTATGTCATTGATGTTTTCATTTTATAATGTAATGTAAACTTCATGAATGTATCTAGTGATTTCAAGGCTACTAAACTAATTTGTCTTTTGAGATTTGATCTTTCTTGTGATCATTCCAATGTTATGTAATATTTCACTGACTCTGGGTAACTGAGGTTGGGGATTTACAGTACAGGTGGTACCCACCATTAAAACATCCACATGGAAGGTTTCAAAAATAGAAAATTATAATTTTACAAATTTTAATTTTATTTTTATAACTTCATGAAACACAAAAATACTATCTTTAACTCTAGACCCACTATGGTTGAGGTAAAGGTCTCTATAATCGAATTTCGGCACTGCGAGTTCAACAGTGCCCTCTGATTTCAATTCTATCATCTGGTTCAAGAGTTACAAAAACCAGCTTGTATGTTTACTGAACGTACTAGAAATAAAGATTAGAAATTCATTTCTGTCACACCGGCCCTCAGAATCATGGGCCATCAATTTTCACGGACTCGTAAAATTAACAATTAGTTAAAAAAACGTTTTATGTGGATATTATGGGTCTTTACAAATTAATGAAAGATCCATGAATGCTATAGAATATAGACAAGTATCGAGGGCCTAGGGTGTGTTCATAGTGAGACAATGCGCTCATTAATAGTGTTGAGAAAAAATGGATAATTATAAACTAAGGTAAATATAATAATCATTATAAATGAAAAGAAAGAAAATGAAAGTATAAAATTATATAATAACTAAAATAACTGGAATAACATACAATTGCTTATGATAATATAAGTCATGTCACTAGAAATATGGGAAAAAATGGAAAATTATTGAAGGCATACATGAAAACCCTAATTCAGAAAATAATAAATACATAAATTGTTCCAAGAATCCCGATCTATAGCACATTTATCTTCTAATAGCTCCATCCTAGAAGAATAATAAATTAAGTGATTGAAACATTGTGCTTCCCTATATTAAGACTTATATATATGTGATATTCCCTAGGTACCAAATGACACCTGGAGAGGGTGTGAGATAAATCATTGTGGGGGAACCCCCAACGGTATCTATAAAATCTTTCCCATGTAATAGATATGTAACCTTGTTCCGGAATGCATATATATTTTAAATTAATACAATGTCACTAAATACCCAAGTACCTACTTCAATTATCGATTAGTGTCAAAACATTTAACAAGTTCATTAATTAATAAATTGCCAATTTATATTAATAATAATGATGTGATCTTGTGGTGTCATACTGAGAATCCATAAGATGTCAAGGATTGTGTTCCAAGGAAGGTCTCACCCAAGAAAACCGGTATACTTTAATAGTAATGAAATCCTGAAGTACACAAGGAATTCCCATGGGAAACCAAGAGGTAACACATGTCAATCCTTCCAAGAAATATTTCAAGGTTCACATGAATAACGAGTCACCATAAATTCAATTCAATACAATTAATTTTTTTGAATGATAATTATTAAATTAATATATTCACTTAGTTCGAGCCATTCCTTTCATTAGTTTGATAATGCAAAGTAGCATGAATCCTTTTAATTATAACCATTTATGTCGTGTTCAATTAATGAGGGTCACTCCACTACATTCCATAAACATGTAACAGCGTGATACAAACATTAAACCAAACATTCCTTTTCAATTAATAAGTCCATGTAATATGCTGAAGTATTCATTCCATAATATCATTTGAATGAATTACTTATTTTTAAGAACATACTTTTGGCGGGTCAAGATTAATTGACAATGACAATTTCATTAAAAATTTCACGACTAAATAGGCAATTAATGTATGGTTTCGTTCTATTATATGGGTCAAGACGATACACACCAGAACTACAACTCAAAAATTTCAAAAAACCAATTTATTTTTGGTATAACACCATACATGGAGCATTCGGAGTCATTTAAATTAATAAAGTAAACAAATCAACAATTTAGAAATTTTACAACCATAAGGTTATGATGATTATTATCATGTAATATAAATTTAACAAACAGAACCAGATGAAATTAGTAGGCTCAAAACGATATTTAAAGAAATAAAAACAATGAGGAATGAGTTATAGAACACCCACCATAGGATTGTAGGACTATCATTGTAAAATATTAGCCTCTAATTTGGATTGGAATTGTTTAGATTTGAGAAAAGGGAAAACAAATACTACATAATAACTAGGTCAAGTGAATGAGAGATCAAGAATGTCTCAAACAGACATGAGTACTTTCCATTGTGCATCCAACATGATGAAATGATGATCCAATGGATCAAGGATGATATAGACCTCTTAATACTAGTGGTATGCCCTGAAAATGATCCAAAATCAGAGAAATGGAGGTTCATCCCATTAGAAGTTAAATTATGGATAAGGGTTGGGTTAATTTTAGCAATAAGGAAATTTTTTTAAAATTCCTCAAAAATTATCTTGTGTATGGTTCACCTGCATAGTTTTCGAAATAGTGAACCAACCATGAACAAGAACTAATAGGAAGGGGAAACCCACAAGATTGGGTGGAACAGTTTGAGAAAATATGTTTCAACTATGTGAGGTGGGTCTGCCTAAAAATGCATACCATTCGAATGGTTATATCTAATCATGTGGTCTAACTACCTAGCTACCTAAAACTATTCTCCTTTCCCATTTCCCAGAAAATTATTGGTTGGAGCTATAAAAAACCCATACAATCCTTGATACATTCACTAACATCTTAATCATCAATATTAGGTCCAAATTTAATACATAGACCCAAAAAATATCAATACCTAAGTGAAAAATTGGGTACATACAATCATCCCATATTAAATGAACTCATCCCCAAGTTGAACATAAATGGGTGGATATACAACATCTTAGAAAAACATAGACCACTACTTATGTATGTTATCCAACTTCTCCTATGTATCATGTAGAACACAGTCATTCTTCCCTAGCACCCATTTTAGAGGGACAAACATGTCTCGAAGATCCTTTATGCCCCAGTCAACAATATGTACTCAATACCCATACAGGTAATCATCAACATCTAACTCATCATTCATAGGATACAAATTTTGAGAGGGTTTGACATTATATTGTATAAGATTTGAAACAGGGAAAACATCATGAATGACACAATACCTCTGATTTAATAACAATTTATATACTACCATTTTGAATAAATATAGAATATCAAATGGGCCTACGTAACAAGGAGAAAACATCCCTTACTTCTATATCCATATATTCCCTCTCCCGAGTGAACTCTGAACTTACACTATAGAGGCTGTCGACAGAGATCAACATAATATTCATGTATAGACTGAGTACTAGATATACACTTTTGGATCAGCTGAACCTGCTCTAAAGTCTCTCGTACTACATGAGGACCAAAAATGGATGCCTCAACCTACCTCTAGCTAGAATATGGGTGAAAATCACGGCCTTTCATATAATGAATCAAAACGATCCATATTAATTGTCTCCTAAATGATATTTTTATATGAGAAATGAATCAGTGGTATAATATTCTCCCAAAAACATCCAAAATCAAGGACCCATTTTCTAATCATCCCTTATCTAACATGTATCATATTTCCCAGCTTCCTATCAGTCTTAGTGTGAAATTGTTTTCTTATAATCTCTTATTTACACATAGTTTTTTTCAATTACTTCTAGAGACATGATTTGAAATGAGAATCCCTATCAAAAATTAGATCGCACGGGGCCTCATGTATCCATATTATATCACAATCATAACATCTTCCCAACTCATCACCAGAGAAATTATATAAAATTAAAATAAATTGGGATTAATTCATTAGGCATTCATAGACTACCCTTACAATATAATTACCACTTGGTGACCTAGGTGAGCCATCTACCAAATCAATATAAATATCATTCCATTTCTATTTTGATACTAGAATTAGATGTAACAAGATTGAAGGACTCTGATGCTCTACCTTCATCTACAAATAGGTGGAATTCCTTGTGATAAAGCATACTATCTAATGTTTTATTCTGGAACCCCAATATTGGTGTCACATATGTCGATTCATTTTTTATATTCCTTGACGAACTATCGACTAAGATGTATAGGACTCTTGGATCATCTTCCCTCTAATATATGCGGGAACTAATACATGCCCATGAATATAGAAGATGTATTCTCCATCCAGAGAACAATCCCTAGGGGTTCCTATAATGATATACTCTCATGGAGAATAAATCCCTTATGATCTATGAATTGTCCACCCTTTACCGTCTCATGGAGAGAAGAGGTAACTTCCAAGGTCATGAGATATGAATACTCATGTCTATCAATAAACTCTAGATGCATCTCAAATAAATAGGGCCATTAACTTCAATTCATCACTGCCTTCTCATTTGTCCAGGGCCATTGTTTTCCGACTCACCATATCAGTGACAACATGTCCCTTTATTGGTGTATAGGTATTCTCGAAATTAAAGGGATGATGATATTTGACCCATATTAAAAATATGAGGTTAATGTAATTCCGTGAAAATATATATTTGAGGATCTTGTGTTTTGTCAACACAACAAAATTCTCACACAAATGATAGTGTCTCCAAAAATATAAATCATGGAGAACTACTGATAACTCAATGACATGTGTCAGGTAGATTCTCTAATGTGAACACTAAAATCCGATATCAATACAAAAATAATATTTTCTGTTGCAACCAAAATGCTACTAGTCCATTTCCATATGCATTATAGATTATGACTTACCTATACCATGCTCTAGTAGTGTCAGAATATGTGTTGACAAAATTTTCCCATTCTTCTCATAAAAGGTTTTATCACACTCTTCTTACCATTTATACATAATACCCTTCACTGTGAGACAAGTGAAAGGTGATGAATGGTGTGATATTTCCTATATTAAATGCCAGTAAAATCCAGCCATACCCAAAAAACTATGTATAACATACATTATATTGATTTTCTCCTAGGAAACCATTGAACTCACCTTCTCTGCATAAATTGAGAATCCCGGTTATAAGATAATGTAACCCTAGAAAAGAACTTTTTGACCCATATGTGGAACATTGTAAAAATAGAATATATATGATTATGTCTCAGTGTACTAAAAACAATATCAGTTGATTGGAATTGTCACTATGAGTGTGAGAATACCTGAATATGTATCCCAAAAATACTATGAAAAGGATCCAAGTTGGGGGGGCACCCTATTCATTAGCTCCATGAAAAACTTCGTAAGACCAAATATTATAAAGAGATACTTATACAAACCATAGTAACTATTAATGTGTGTACGAGGTATATATGATAGACTGACTCACACCATATGATAGCCCAAAGTATGTTTGATCTTAGTGAAGACCCTATCATCTCTCATCTGGACAAAGATATAATCTTATCGATGTAATGGATACTAGCAATAGATTGTAAATAGGTTCAGCCATTTATAATCCATGAACAGATGGAGGGTCCCACCAACCTTCTTGGTGAAAAGAATATTAAAACTCCAATATGAATTGTAGGTCTGTATTAATGATTTGGCCTCTAGATCCTCTAATTTTGGATTGAGAAAATGGATCCTAGTAGGTTCCATTATATATTGATGAATGGACACTACAACTGCTCCTAGAAAACAGTTGATCATAAAATCTACCTCTTCTCATGAGGTGATCCATGATTGTCAACCAGAATGGCCTACCTAAAATGATCTACTATGGATGGGAATTCAAACTATCCTAATTTGTGATCCTCCATGAAGAGATTTTAAATAATGTTGGTTACCCCACCTATCCCATGAGGATGTATTCCAGATATGCTAGAATAGACATCACAGACACCCATATGTAGATAAAAACTGTCATCTGGTGATGTGATCCACACCCGTTGACAATAGAAGTATATAAAGTTATGATAGAAAACCAATCAACACATCATGATAATGACATCAAAGCACGACATCCTGAAAACAATTAGATCCCATAAGAAAGGGTTTCTTCTTACCTCAAGGGGATAGTCCCTACACTAGATTACTTCCTATTATCATACACCTTCTGGTGTATCTCAGGTCAATACACCACAAAAATAATGTATTTAGAGTCTAATTCTTTCCATCAATGAAATATAGTTAAATAGATGTGAACCTACTATATCAATTAATGAAGATACTATAGTTTAATGTACTAAAATAGTACATCACACTATAGATAGTCCATCGCCTGATCCTTAGGTATCAGCTGTAAAGAATGCATGTGGCCAGATCCATCTCCCTTTGAAATAGATTTACATCGATAATAAAAAAATATTGTTGGAGCTTCTAGTTATTATTATTCTAGAAACCATGGACACACCCTCCTCCAAAGCCAGTCCTGCTGGTGCTACTCCTACTCCCCGAGGAACAAAGCATAATAGGACCTGATCTTTATTGTCAATATGGTTCATAGACACTTCCAATAGAAGATTACGTGACATTTCTACATAAATGTAGATGAGTACCCATATATAATCAATCCCAACAACGTAGTGTGTGTCTATCACATAGAGGCATCAGATTCCCCATATGTTCACACTATTTACACACTACAGAGCTACCAACATGGTTACCCTGGCATCCACTTCCCTGATGTGAAACATTGATGGAACACTTCCTACAACTATATGAACTACAAGCCTATTGCAGCACTGAACCACTTTTCCCCAATACTGTCACCATACATCTCATTATTCTTAGCGATAAGAGCTATATTTACTATTTCCCAAAATGTTGACCGAAAGAAAACATTCACCAATGTATTGATGGAATAATCAAGCACAACATTGATGTTTCTAGTTTGAAAAATCTCATCAACTTCTAGAAGATATGTAAAGTGGTGTAACATAGTGAAACACACTAAATAATTCATAACTTTTATAGTACCTTGCTCGAGATGCATGAAATCACTAGAGCTGTTATCTCTTAGCATCTACGGATTGAACTCATCATAGAATGTAGTTTTGAAATCAACCCATAACATGCTCAGATAATGACCTACTTAAATAATCACATCCCACCAGGGCTGGGTGGAATCATGAAACAAGTAAGTATCATGTTTGGACCTTCTCTTTGGTGGCTTATCCATATTCTAAAATATAAAAAGGGTGCCTTGAGCAATGAATAAAATGCCTACAGAATTTCATCCTTCATGAAGGTGGTATGATACTACAATTAAAACTCATTATTCATATCATCCATTATAGGTCCAGCTCATGGATCACTATACATGGACAACATCAGAAGTATGAAACTATCACAGTCTAAAGAATTATTTTCTGAATTAGTTATAGTATATGGTTCCTCTAGTGGAATTCCAACTAGTAATATTGTTATCTCAGGGAACACCATGACTAGAGCGTGGTCGTCACCACATTCTTAGCCTACAATACAGGGACTAAGTGGTAGAATTACTCTATAAATTCCAATACCACACCTCATAATAACATAAAATCATATATATATCATCACTCAGTGAATTTTAATGTATGAAAACTCACTACCAATGGAATACTACCCAAAATTCCCATATAAATGGCAAGTATCGGTAAGTTCTGAAATATTTGTTTTAGGTGGTCCAATATATGAATGGTAAATATTAGTTTTTCCTATCATTTATAAGAAACCATTTCATTTCATTTAACAATTAATTATCACATTCTTCCCTTTACTTTTAATAAGCATGAAAAGGTGGGATATGGATGTGCAACGATTCCACATTCATATTTTCATTTTCTTATAACATGTAGTAATATTTATTTAAAATTGACTCTCATTGATAATGAATCTGGTCCAATACTCAATACCAATAAAAATGAAACACATTTTAATTTATTACTAATGTATTGATTAGGTAAATTACTCCTTAAAAACAAAGAGGGTCTATAAAACCTACTAAATTGAAACCTGAAACCACTCATTTACATCCTCTATCATCACAATCAATATATAAAAAAGGAAAGCATCACTCATCCATAACAGAAATATCAATCAATGCATTCATTGAAATTCCCCCATATGGCCTAGAAACATTCACGACATGTAAATACTATGATCCTATGATGATGCATGTAACAATTCCCCTTTCCCTCATATCATTAGGATAAGGATAAGATCGAATCTCAATCAGAAGAAAATATCAAAAACACCAAAAAACATATATATCACCCAATGGTGAAATGATATCGTATTTAATAAATAAAATAAGAACAACAATTATAATCTAGGCATCATATCCATTATCCCGATCATGGGTGTTTGAAACCCAATCATGTATTATGACAAATACAAAAGCATTCATATTCTCTTGAAAACTGCCTCTAAATTGTAAAACCAAAAAGGAAATGATCTGATACAACTTTGTGAAATCCTGGACCTAAATTCCACATAATAGGTGCCTCAAGCCTGACAAGAAACATGACCTCAAGCGCATCTCCCAAAATTCAAGAGGATTCTTACATGAAGTGAGGTCCTAGGGTGTGTGGGGGGGGGAGATTGTTCCATTATTACCAGTATGTAGCACGATAGATAATTATAAATTGTGTTAAATATTGGATGCAATATAAATAAATATAATGCACTGGAGAAGAATAAAAAACTATATTAAATTAAATAACTTGAATAACATACAATAGTTTATGAGGCTATATTTCAAGTCCATAGAAAGATATAAAACATGGATTTAATTTTGAATACATACATTCAATACCAAATATCATAAAAAATACATACATTATCCCAAGCATCCCAATCTATAGCTCGATCATATGGTAAAAATCCTATCCTTAAACATCAAGTAATTAAGTGTCTATATCCTCACACTTTCCACTATCAATACATGTGTACGTGTAATCTTTACTGGGTACCAAATGACACCCAGAGAGGGTGAGAGATATATCTCATTGGGCCACCACCAATAAATTCAATAACATCCCGCCAGTGTAATGGATATGTAACAATATGAAGGCATACATTTATAATGTTGTGGAGTACAATGTCACTAAATAACCAAGTATCTGCTTCATCTCTCAGATTGTTTTGATAAAGTTGCATGTTCAACAATTAAAAAATTACAAATTTATATTAATTTCTTATTTTAGGCATATAAAGAACTGACATCACATTAGCATAGTATAAATAGTGAATGTTCGACAATGCATCAAGGAAAACATGGTTTGTATCTAATTAGGAAGTAGTTCCAAGGTAATCATTATGGAAATCTAGACCTCATTGGCAACTAAATCAGTAGTAACTTAGTCTAGATAGGTGTTTAAGAGTGTAATCGAAGGAATATTGTTGAATAAATTCAGACAATATAATCTTTAAATGAGTCTAAGAAATGAATCCAAGGTAAACCAGGAGGTATGTAGTGGTTTTTCCCAAGGATATAACTAAGTCACATCATGTCATGCGGGATCCAAGGAGTGTATCTATGGCATTCTATAATAATATTAAAGGTATCCTATAGTATCTTACTGCTAATACAAATGTAGAAAGGTTAAGGTTCCTTGGTAGGTCTCCCAAAAAGAAACCAGAATCCTTGAATTAGAATGATTTCCATGATTACCCAAGGCATTCCCTTGAGAGTCCAAGAGACAACATGACTCAGGCCTTCAATTATTATGTCATGTTCCATGTGAATAAAGAGTCCCCATACAGTTAATTCACTACAACTAATTTTATCATATGATAACCAATCCATTAAAAAATTCACTTGGTTAAATCCATTCATTTCTTTTCTTTTAAAAGGCCATGTAATATGAATCCTTTAAATTAAAATAATGCATGTTAATTTCAATTAATAAGGTTCACTCAGCTAACTTCCATGTATAAGGAATTGTGTTTTTTGATAGGAAACCAACATTTATTTACACTTAATATGTCCAAGTAATATAAATTTGTATACGTTCCATTATATTATTTTAATGAATTATATAAATTTATGGAAATGCATTAGGTTGGGTAAGTGGAATTGATAAGGCACCAGTTATTGAGAATTTCAAGATTTAATATGAAATTATTATAAGGAGGATTACCTTTATAAGGGTCAATCCATGGAACACCTGAACGATAACTCAAACATTTCAAAACACCTAAAACACAATTTTGGCATTACACCCAACATGGGGTGTTGGGAGTGGTGGACATAACTACCAACAACTAATCACATATTTAGAATGATTATAACCTTATGGTTATAATGATTATAGTCATGTTATATTAACTAATTAAGTGAAAATTGATCAAATCAGTGGGACCAACATGACAATTCCAATGACAATAAACCCGAGGGATGTGTTATAGACAACAAAACAAAAGATTTTATGACTATCCTAATCCATTATTAGCATAAAATTTGGATTATAATTGACTATATCTGAGAAATGTGTAAAGGTATTTACACCATTATAATTAGGACGAGATAAAGATAGATTAAGGATGACTCATATAGAATTGAATAATAACTATTGTTGAACAAATGTGATGAACGAGAGGTCTAATATATCACAGTTGAAAGATATCTTGACCCTCTGGTTAGTCATAAAAGAAGCTCCAAAAATTGAAAAAGTGTTGTTCATCCAAAAATAAATAATATTATGGAAGATGTTTTTTGTTAATTAGATCATTATGGGAAAAAATGTTTAATAACAGAAAAAAATTCTGGTGCATGGATTGGCCACATGGTTTTCCAAAATGTGTGCCAACCGTGTATGAAAACCATTAGAAACTGGCATACTACATGGTTATGTCGCACGATTTGAGAAACTGTGTGAAAACATGTGAGATGGATCTGCCTAAAAATATAGTCCATCCATACAGTTAGATCTAACTTTATGATCTATCCTCATGATGTACTCTAATCTTGATACAAAATAATTTCCACCAAAAGTATGGATTATATAACTCCCGGACCCTAAAAGCCCAGAGCCTTTGCATTATTTTAATAAATTGGCATTATTACAAGGAATCAAGTCCCGAAGGACCGATCAGTTTAGTAGTATTGGAAGACTGATTTCATACATGAACGCTACATTACACATTCAAACATCAAACAAAATATAAATAATCAATTGAGAACGCCATTATTCTTCTTGATTAACCCTTCATATCATACATAATACACTTCTTGGACTCCTGGGAAAATAAAACATAAGAAAGTGGTTTGCTCAGATACTCAATAATGGTAAATAATTTTGTAGAAGCTATTAACAATTATAGCAAGATGTGCTGTAAAACAAAATTCGTCAAAACATAAAATTAAACATAATATGGAGAAAATATATCTGACATAAGCATATAAACATGCACATGGATATTCTACTAGTCAAATAATCACATATAATAATTCATTTCATAATTAAGGAACGCATAACACCGAACATCATTTCCTCAATGTCAATGCCTCATTCCATGAATACAAATAACATGTTTTTCAAGGCATTGTACGAGGATACTAGTTTGTCTCTTGAGACCTACTGATGCATCGAGTTTTATAGTGGGCCCCACCCATCTCATACTAATTCCACTCCATTCCTCATATGAAAATGTTGAAACATAACATAAAAATCCATATTAAAACGTGAATACGAAATTTCAATACTTAAACCATATACCTTGAAGGGTATAAAAATAACACATCCACAGTCAAACATATCATAACTCCTTTGATACAATATGGAATATTGTATCATAATAAATCAAACTTAATCAAGAATAGTATTCAGTTGTGAATGTTGACATAGTTGAAAATTATCAGTAATTTTTTTTGAGAGAAATATCCCTTTTTATGAAATCATTTAAAAGACACACAATTATAAAAGAAGTCATTTAAGTGCGATTTTTGAATCAAAGTGTCCCATACAACATTGAATCTTTTTAAAGGACTTATCATTTTAAAACAAAAACTTCTATATATTAAAAATCCCTAAAATCATTTTTAAAATATGGACATTAATTAAAAAGATTTAGAAAAAGAAATCATTAAAACATTTAAAATGTTGTTCTTGATAAAGAGTCCCTTCCAAAAACCATAAAATTTTCATTTTGAAAACACATTCATAAAACCTGGACATGGATGATAAAAATGTACTAGTAAATACTTACACATAAACAATCATGGATAATAATGAGATTTTGGAATTAACTCATACCTTGCACATTCCATTGCTCTAGGGTACGTTTAACCACCCATATTAAATAATATAGTATGTTATTAAATTATACCAAACCATATTTATATTTATTGTATCATACATGATTAATTTATGTATTTATACTTTGTATTTAATATTGATTTCCATGTTAAATAAACATTTTGAGTAATAATCACTTTCTTTATCGTATGTGTTTTAACTTGTTATTCTTGATCGTATCATTTAGATCATGATTTAAACACATATAGAATATAAAACAATATATTTATATAATATATATTTACAATATAAATATAAATTATATATATATATATGAAATGAAGAACACCATTTCAGGAGACGGTAGGTCGTACGTATGCGTAAACATTGTTTCTGTTTTAAATCATATTGAACGAAAGTAAGTGAATAAGATATATGTAAGTATATATATATATATATCCAGTATAATTATTATGTCAAATATTACATATTTATTAATAATATATATTTTTATAATCATCGTTGAATGGTTATCCTGGAAATGAATCTCATCGCATCGTGGAGACGGTAAGCCGTACGTAAACATGAGCGATGATATCATTTCCTTAATGATTAAAATGTGCTGAATTGGATTTTATATTAATTTTACAGAGGAATTATTATTTTATTTTAATTATTTATATAAATATTAATCATATTTTTATCCATCCAAATAACAAAATGGTAAATAACAAATTACACCATAGTGTGGAGATAGTAAGCCATACGTTTGTATGCATGGTGACCTTATCATTTATAGGATGGATGTTATAATGAGTATGTTTGTACCATATTTATAATAAAATTATATTATATATAAGGTACATGAGTAATTATTTTGTTATGGAAATAAAAAATAAAGATAAATTGGAAGAATATATGAACTTTGAAAGAGGTGATAAAATAATTACCCCTTCTTTTGTTTTTTCCTTTTGATTTGAACAAACATGCTCCATTGGTTGGAATTATGCTCAAGGTTAGGCCACTAGGATGAATTGAGAGAAATTGGGAGGAGATTGGGGTAGGGTTCTGTCGATCCATATGGCTTAGGAGGAGTAATTTTTAGAGAAGGGGAAGTACCCATTTATAAGAGAGGTGAGGGTCACTTTTGGAAAAGTTTGAAATATTATTTTATTATAAAATCATTTTGGGTTTCTAATGTCTTCTAATTGATTTATTTCTAAGCTAATTTCGGTATGGGTCTAAATACCCTCAACTACTTGGTTTGATTCATGTTTAGGTTACCATATTAACTATATCTTTTATATTTAACTCTTATTTAAATAGTTTAACTTTTACCATGTCCTCTTTTATTATTATAATAAATGGTTAATAAATTTACCTTGAAAACCCTATAGAATCCCAGTTGATTCATTATTGATATATCTAACCTTATATTTTTTTTATTTTATCCAAAGCAGAGAATTTTTGAAATATTATATAAATTAAGATTATTTTATTTGTTTTAAAAACTCATTTATTTAAATTTTGACACTATTTTTTATTTTGTTTTTGTTAAATTCAAAACAACTTTAACACACCTGAAAAATTATTTAATAAACCCTAAAATGTCATATTAACCTAGAAAATTCGTGGATGGCATCAAAATCTTCAATTTATATTTATTTTTAAATTTATAATATCTATTAATTTAATCTTTCATTGATAAAGTAATTATTTTATCATCATTGTGTAATAAATAAATTTAATTATATAATCTATAAAATTATAAATAAAATATAATTTTGTTGTTAATATCATTAGCTTTCTAATGAATATTTATAGTATTATTTATCTTATGAATAACCGTATATAAAAAATGATTCTCTTGTTAAACATGGAATTTAAAACATTTTACAATTCTTTAAATAAAATAATAATAAATTTCCTAATCTAATCCATTTGGACCAAAAGGACCATATTTTATTCATATGGTTGGTTTTTCTCGAAATACCCTTATCCATTAGAATTAGGACTTTTGTTAGGGTAATTTTAATATCATTTTTCCTTTAATTTCCCTATTTACTTTTAACTGTGGTAAATAAAAGTCAAAAGTTACTATTCACCAAAAATTATTTTCATCCTATTGAACAACATTTTACATACTGATTTCAACTTTTTCTCTCATGTTTTTTAAATACAATTCACATAAGTTATTAAATTATGTTTTATGTAAATTTCCAAAAGTGCTAAGAAGGTTCGTAAAAGACGTTAAAAAGTTCAATAAAATTTTATACATCTAATTTTATTATAAAATGACACCAATGAATTAAATTAAACTTATATAGGTATTATATATATATTTAATTAAAATAAATTTAGATAAAATAAATAAATTTTTAAATAAATTTTCAGTTTTAAAAAATAAAGCAGTGTTTTACAATATTCATCAAAAATTGAAAGTTTTCAAAAATAATCAAAATTTAACACTATGATAATATTGATATTACGAATTCAAAAATGAGATCTATTTTAATGAATTCAAAACATATAATTTTGATTAATTAATATAAAATTAATTCCCACTATCAAATCACAAAATAGGGTTTTTAAAACGTTAAAACTATCAAAATCTTGACATGTGTTTATGTCAAATTTAAATGTTAAATTACTTATAATGATCTAAATTTTATTAAATGATTACCATATAATCTAATTATTTTTCAAAACCATTTAGATTCAAAATTTATCCCTATAAATTATTTTCATTAAATAAAATTTTCAATAGAAATTTAATATTTTTCATTATTCATCAAAATATGAAAGCTTTCAAAACAGTAAAAAAAATTCAAAATAAATTTTTATGTCTATATTCTAATGTTGAATTTAATTTTATTAAATTTAATATATAAAAGTTTCAAGTAATTGTTTTGAAAATGGTTTGCCAACAAAAGGCGATAAAACTTTATTTTTAAAAAAACATATTTCTTTTACCTGAACAAAATGAATTTGATCTTATATTATGTCTAAGAAATACATAATATAGATTCTGGAATTATATGAAGTATATAAAATTAAAAAATCAGTTAATATTATTCATAACCTCTTTTTGAACAGTTAGTCCGGTAAGTCGTGGTGTGCTCGAACTTTGTGTTGCGTGTAGAGAAAGTTATTGAATAACATTAAATATATAATGTACTATGAAATCATGGGGTGTTACATTCTCCCCACCTTTAATAAATTACATCCTCACAATTTTAAATTGTTCTTTGATCATAAAAAGTAAAAAATAGAAAAATACCATTTTGAAAAAACCCACATCGCAAATTGGGTTAATAAAATTTAGTCTTAGTAAGAGGGAAAGGGAAATTAAAAAGTCACCACCAAATTAAGATCTCGATTAGGAAAACATTGGTGGTAATTAGAGACAAATAATTATAGGAAAAACAAAAATATTTATTGTTAGTGATTGAATTCATAAATAAAAAACAAATGTAAAATTGGTGGCCTCAAAGCCATCAATCTATGATGATTTAATATATCATCAGTTCAACAAAATATAAGTTATTCTGATAACACATTTTTGGTTTTATGATCCCTTCCATAATGTTTGTGAATTAATTTATTCATATAATAAGAGTAGAAATTATACTTGACAAGTATAGTTTCATCCTTCAAATAACTCCTACCACAAACTCATCTTTCACTCTAAAAGATAATATAATTCTAAAATATTTTATTTATGCTAATCATATAGGGTTACAATAATTGTGAATTTATAATTAATTAGTCAAAATATTTTAAAAAACTAAATTATACAAACTAAGATATAATTTAGGCCAGTGGTAGGAGATGCAACCTTGTCGGCCTTCAGTTGCGGGTTCAATTCTATCAGCCTTGTCGGACGTGATGGGTTATCACCCGACCTCCGGGTTGTCCTTGTTATAACAAAAAAAATAATCTTATGAAATTGATTAACCTTAACAATAGAATCCAATGTCAAACTTAATCCATTCCAACCATTAGACATATCCAAAATACTCTATCCAAACTAAAAATCCAAAATTTATAAGTAACGTAAAGACAATGAAGAACTTTTTTTCCACGTAATTAGATGTGAATACCATCATCATGTATTCTTTTAAAACATGATAACAACCTGATTTACCATAAAACTTTATTGATAACATTCATGCTCCCTTTTTCCTTATAGAATACTAGATATACACTTCATATCCAAAAATATTGTAAATTACAATAATAATGGAATAAACAAACAATTAATTTGTTTCAAAGTAGTCAATAATATCAAATAAAATTTATCCAAATCAATATTATATATTATTCTAAAATAAATACCTCTCTATCAGAACCATATTAAGGTTTATCATTCTATCGACCATGTGGTTTCCAAAAAAAATAACTTTCGATTGTGTCACATTTATTAAAACCATATAATCTCATATCCTCAATGAAAAAGTACTGCAGTACAATATTAATTTATTTCTATAACTCATATAACCAGTAAATCATTGATACAACACTAAAATAAAATAATTATTTAATAAAAACATTAGTACACAAGTCATTTCACTTTATCTGTGGTAGTATCATAACTTGATTATTATCTAAAAGCAACATTTTGGGTATACTATGATGATTTGTACATTGATTCTCATAGTTTCTTAACTCCTTGTAGATGATGCCTCGAACATTTAAATTTTTTTTACCCTTTAAATCACGTACATGGTGTCCTTTTCCTGATCACTTATAAAAAACATACATTCCCTTCAAACTTTTACCAAGGTGATTCCTTCCATAGTTATCACATATTGGAAAATCCTTCTTTCCCCTCTTCCATTTATCCATATTTTTATCCACAATCCCTTTGTTCTCTTGCTTCCCTTCAAAGCCATAAGACTTAGAGAATTATTTACTTATCTTATTAACACATGATATTATTTCTTCATATGACAAGAATACATGGGAGACTATTTACCTTCAATATGTTTGATTAATACCATGAATGATATGATCATTCTTACTCTTTGGATAATGCAATTTGTTGGAGTTCTCCTTCCTTCTACCGGCCGCCATTTCTAAACAATGGAATACACTAGGTTATTTTATGAAATGAAATGCATAATTCCAAACTTGTAAAACAGATAACAAAAATTGAAATGATTATCCATATAATCTATAGTGATAAAAAAAAATTCATTAAGGAAGTATTTACTACTAAATCCTTAATAATGGATTGTAAATAAAATGTGAATTATCCTAATCATATCCCGAAGGAGTTTCATAACCAAGAGTGTAGCAAGGCCTGTTGTCATGTAATTGGATACCCCGGGTCAAGCCCCAAACTCCTTGTAGAAGTATTCACTCCTAGGTATATATGTGCAATAGGAGCCTCTACCAGCTCATATGAGGACAGGGATGTATTACGTGGAAAATACACAAAATCATTACATTACAAAAATTCTAGGATGTTATTCTATTCAAATCCTCAAATTCAATATTAGGTTAATGATATCTAATCAGAGTTTTCTAAATCTAGATTTCAATGTTCATACTAAACTTCTTCTGATACCAACTTTAACATCTCAAACCCAGAATTCTGGAGCAAGTGAAATTTTTTTAATACATTAGCATGATAATAAGTAATCAAGTCTCAAAGGAAGAATCAATTTAGTAGTCTAGGAAAATAGATTAAAAACATGAAAGTTACATTACACATTTAAAAATATAACACAAAATAAATAGTCCATTGAGAACTCTATTATTCCCCTATCTTAACCCTTCATATCAAACATAATACACTTCTTGAAATCTTGGGAAAACATAACATAGGTAAGGGGTGAGCTCAGATACTCATGAAGGGAATATAATTTAGCAGTAACAATGAACATTTAAGGAATTATGTGTAATAAAATCTCTATCCTTTTTAAAATAAACATGAACATAATTTGGTGAAAATAAATTAAACATTACCTTATATACATTCACATGGATATTCTAGTAGTCAAATAATCACATGTAATAATTAATTTCTTAATAAGGGAATGCCTACCACTGGACATCATTTCCACAAAGTCAAGGCCTCATTCCAAGACTAAAAATAAAAGTTTTGTCAAGTCCTTGTGACAAGATGAATGTTTGTCTCATGAGACCTACTGATGCATCGAGGGGCTCTAGCAGTCCACTCCCCTCACTTACTAAGTTCACTACATTCCTCATATGAAAATGATGAAATATAACATAAACATTCGTATTAAAACTAGAATATGAAATGTTAATAATTCAACCATAAACCATGAAGGGTATAAAAATACCACATCCACTCTCAAACATATCATAAAACATTCGATAAAATATGGAAGATTGTATTATAAAAAATCAACCTTAATCTAGAATAATATCTAGTAAATAATGTTTACATACTTTAAAATGATCAGAAATTTTTTTTGAGAGAAAAATCCCTTTTGGGAAATCATTTTAAAGTCACACATTTATAAAGGAAGTCATTTAAAATAGATTTGGAATTAAAATTTCCCATACCACTTTGAAACATTTTAATGAAATTAACATTTTAAAACAATTATTTCCACATAAATAAATCCTTAAAATCATTTTTAAAACATAAAAATTAGTTAAAAATATTTTGAAAAATAAATCATTAAACCATTTAAAATGATGATCATGATAAATATTTCCTTCCACAAAACCATAAAATATTCATTTTGAAAACATTTTCTTGAAACATGGACATGGATGATAAAACTTTCCCACTAAATACTTACACATAAACAATCATGGATAATATTATGATTGATGAATTAACCCATACCTTGCACTTTCCATTAGTCGAGGGTACATTGAACCTCATGTATAATAACCACAATATGTTATTAAACTATACCAGACCAATATTCATATTTATTATATCATAAATGATTCATTTATGACATTATACAACTGATTTAATAATTATTTCCTTGTTAAATTAACATTTCAGGTAATAATCGATTTCATTATCGTACCTATTTTAACATATTATTCTTGATCATATAATTTAGATAATTAATTAAATAATTCTCAAATATAAAACATGATTTATATAAAATATATATTTAAAATATAAATATGTATAATATATAGATAAGTGATGTGGAAATCATCTTTTAAGGAGACGGTGGGTCGTACATATGCATAAACGCGGTTTCCGTTTTCAAATCGTATTGAATAGAAGTAAGTGAATAAGATATATGTAAGTACATATATATATATATAGTAGAATTATTATGTCATATATTTCATACTTATTAATAATATATATATTTATAGTCATCATTTAATAGTGAACCTCGAAATGAATCTCATCGTGTCATGGAGACAGTAAGTCGTACGTACACACGAGTGATGATATCATTTCCATAATTATTAGAAGGTGTGGAATTTGATGGTATATTAATTGTAAAAATAAATTATCATGTTATTTTCATTATTTATATATATATTAGTCATCATTATATCTATCCAAATAACATAGTGGTGAATAAAAAATTAAATCACGACGTGGAGACGATAAGACGTACATACGCACACATGGTGGCATTATCATTCATAGGATGGATAGAATAAAGAGTCTGGTTGTACCATAATTATAATTAAATCCTAGTATATTGAAGTTTCTAGTGTTATTATTTTGACAAGTAAATAACAACGATAGATAAAGTGTAAGAAGTAATGAACATCGAAAGAGGTAATACAATAATTACCTCTTCTTTGGGTGTTTCCTTTTGATTTGAAGAAATGGGTTTTCTATGATGGAATTATGCTCAAAGGAATGCCTCTAGGTTCATGTGAGGCATGTTGGGAGGAGATTTAGTTAGGGGTTGGCTGAAGAAAATGGTCTGGGAGGTATGATTTTGAGAGATGGGGAAGTACCCTTTTATAAGAGAGGTGAGGGTCACTTTGGAAAAGTTAGAAATATTATTTTATTATAAAATCATTTTCAGTTTCTTAATGCACCAAATTGAATTATTTCGATGATAAGTAGTTTATGGGTATAAATACCATAAACAAATATATTTTAGACATGTTTAGGTCACAATATTTACCCTATCTTACACATTTAACTCTTAGTTAAATAGTTTAACTTTTACCATGTCCTCTTGTATTATTATAATAAATGGTTAATAAAATTACAATAAAAATCCAATCGAAGAAAAAGTGGTTCATTATTGATATATCTATCATTAAAATTGTCCTTTTTCCATACCATATATTTTTTGAAATATTATATCAATTAATAATTTAGTATTTGTTTTAAAAACACATTTATGTCGATTATGACACTATTTTTTTGATATAGACATAAAAACTTTATCACTTCAAAAAAAAATTATTTGATCAACCCTAACATGTCATATTAATCTATAAAATTAGTTTATGGCATCAAAAGCCTAAATTTAGATTTATTTTTATATTTATAATATTAATTATTTTAATCTTTCATTGATAATGTAATTACTACCCCACCATTTTGTCAAAAATAAATTTAATTATTTAATCTCATAAAATTATAAATAAAATACCATTATGTAGGAAATCATTTTATATTTATAATGAATATTAATAGTCAAATTTATCTTATGTGTAAACCTCTATTAAAATTGGTTGAGTTATTAAATATTGAATTTAACACTTTTAACTATTCTTTAAATAAAATAATATTAAATGTCTAATATAATCAAAGTGGACCAAAAAGATCATATTTTATTCGTTAGGTCGTTTTTGGTCGAAATACACTTATCCAATAGAATCAGTACATATGTTAGGGTTATTATAATATAACTTTTATCTTTAATTACCCTATTTACTTTTAATCGTGGTAAATAAAAGTCAAAAGTTACTATTCACCCAAAATTAATTTCATCTTATTGAACCAAATTTAACATAAATATTTAAATCGTGTCTCTCAGATTTTTGAAATTCAATTAACAAATGTGGTGAAATTTTGTTTTATTTAAATTTACAAATGTGCCTAGAAGGTGGGTAAAAGACGTTAAAAAGTTCAATAAAATTTCATACATCTAATTTTATTATAAAATGACTCAAATTAATTACATTGAACTTATAGAGGTATTATATATATTTTTTGACATAGAAAATTTAAATAAAAATAATAATTATTTAAATAAAAAGTCAGTTTAAAACAATAATGTAGTGTTTTCACTATTCATCAAAAATTTAATGTTTTCAGAAAAATACTAAAAAATTCACCCTAAGATACTTTTGATATTCCAAATTCAAAAATTAATTCTATTTTATCAAATTAAAAACGTATAAGTATCATTAATTAATTTAAAATTAATATACTCTGTCAAAAACCAAAAGAAGTTTTTGAAAAAGTAAAAACTACCAAAAGATTGAAAAGAGTTTATGTCATCATTAAATTTGAAATTTCATATAATGAAATAAATTGTATTAAATGATAAAACAAAAATATAATTATACTTACAATCTATTCAAATCTATAATTTAACACTATAAATAATTTCAATTAAAAAAGTTGTTTTCAATTAAAATTTAGTATTTTTCATTATTCATCAAAATATGAAATTTATCAAAATAGTACCAATAATTAATCCAGACTAAAATTTTATGTTCCACTTCAAAATAAGAATTTAATTTCATTAAATTTAATATATAAAACCGTTAAATATTGGTTTTAAAAAAGGTTTTCCCTTAAATGGCGGTAAAATTTCCTTTTAAAACAAATACTTTTTTTATCTGAAAAAAATTAATTTGTTATTATATTATGTCTAAGAAATAAATTATATGGATTCTAAAATTATATGGATTTTATTAAAATCAAAATTCAGTTAATAATATTCATAACTAATTTTTGAATGGTTAGTTTGGTAAGTTGTGGTTCTCTCGAACTCAGTGTTGCATGTAGCACAAGTTATTGAATTACATTGAAGAGATAATGTACTATGAAATCATGGGGTGTTATAGGTTACTTGTTCTGAACAATTCTCAGACACCCTTGGGACCATCTCTAACTCATTAGGAATCTATATTAGTTCCAAAATAATTAATTTGTTTGAAATTTAACATATCCATACTAGAGTGAATAACTTGGTTCATATATTCGGCCCAATTATAAATAGTCCCTCAATGTATCAGTAGTGTCAGGGGACAAGTCAGTTTTCTCACTACGTGTGATGGGTTTTTACCCAATACACTAAATAGTCATGTGAACGGACTTGACATTAATTGTTTTGAGTACCTCAGAAACATAGAATCCATATTATTAATCATTTCCAAAATTTAGTTAAAATTATTATTCATTCATGAGATTTTTCTTAGAAATATCTATGGATATATTTCAATTTTATGTCATTGATTAATTGGAATGTGTTTTATTTTCTTATACATCCATATTTAATTTTCTTTATCTCATTATTTCAATTACTTTTACCTACAATTATTCACCTTTCCATTTTTTAATCACTCTCTTATCAGTTATTGATTACATGGAATGTATTCTGAGTAATTAAATTTCCATGTGATTATTTTCATTGGTTCATTACTGACTCTAATATATTTTTCCATTTCTGATCATTTGAGATCACCCTTATTATGTTTTTATTCATTTAAATCCATGAAGTATACTAAGAAATACATCCATGGATTTACTATATGGATATGATTTCATGTATGTGAATGTGAATACATTTAATTGAGAAATCATTCATAAACTATCCATAGGATGATTAATTATGGTATCAACATAAAATTCCCCATATGGGGTAAAAAAATTCTTTTGTCTTTGAAGATGGTAAATATTATAAAAATATAATTTAATACATTCTTGAGGTAAATATCATTTTTTTCTGAACAATTTTTTGACATAAAGTTTCATTTAATATCAATTTTAAAACATTTTTCATAAAATTAACCTTTTAAAAATGAAAAAGTAAGATTCAATGGAATGACATAAGTTAAATATAAACATGTTGTACATGGTAAAATGAATACTCCCTTTTCATGATAAATGGTTATAAAAATGACTTAATCTGATAGAGATAAGAATATTCCATTGAAAAATTGGTAAAAGCAATTAAGGTTAAAATTTTCATTACCAAATAAATTTAAAATATTTTAATAAATCATGGTTAAAAAATAGGTTCTCCGACTGAAGAGGGAAATTTTTTTGGGTTTTCTTATAAACATCTTTTAAAACATCTCTAGTAAAAAAATGTGGGAAATTATACTAAAACAAAAAAACGGTCATTTTTAAGAAGAGGAGTGGAAAATTAAAGTGTTTATAGAACAATGTTTTTATAATTTAATTGAATGGAAATGAATGATCTATAAAATTATTCTTGAGAAAAATAATCATTAAACATTCTAAAGTCCCCCATACCAATTTGAAAATTTATAAATTATAGTAATCATAAAGGAATACAATTAAATGAAAGTTATCTTATAACGAGTGTAAGGAGAATCATGAAATATCATGAAAATGAGAGTTATATACACTATATAATAGAAACTAGGTGCATAATAACAAATATATTACGATCATTAGTCGTAGGAGGTAGTCTTAACATCTAAGATATGAAAATAAAACCGGATAGGAGAGTGTTTTATCATATATTATAAAAAAAATTGTATCAAGTATATCTTATCTCAAATGGATATAAACTTGATATAGTGTCTATGGATAGAGTTACTCCATGACTATGACTTAGAGATTATATACACTCTTTGGAAGGGGATCATGGTGGAATATACTCTTAGTATAAGATCTAATTTTCAGTTGCTAAATGAAACATTAGATTATTGGGAGAAATTATTAGTATCCTTCATGGATTATGATAGTTTATATTTTCTTCATTTTGTTTATTTCACCCCCCCCCACAGCGAGTCATGGAGGCACAAAAAGGGGGTACCAACTCCGATACCTTTTATAGAAACCCTGTTCATTTTTTAACATTCAAACATGATTTAATTACATAAAATTACACTTAATAAAATTTTAATTATTGATTATTCTTCTTTACTTGTGAATTAATATCATTGCATATCAACTGTAAACATGAAGTACAACATTTTTACTAAAAACATCATGTACATGACTATAATATTCCTTCGTACTAGACATTAAATGGGATAACCAGAGGATATACATAATAAAGGGTTCAGTTATAAAGCACATTAAGTGAGTATACATGTAATAACATGAATATAATCATACATTTTATTAAAGGCATAATAACAAGTCATAAAGGAACATTAATCATAAAGCATGATATAACATGATATTCCTAACATGGAGATGTGGCCACAACATAAAATGTAACATCATAGGTCAATTCTAATCTTCAAAGACATCATAGCGAACAATGTCCCATAATAGAATATGGTAAAACCCTATCCCAAAATGATATATCATGATACTGTATAATACCCAATGCATTTGAGTGCGGTATAATTTTAGGCGCACCCGTCACATTTATTTCATTCCCATGCTTAAGTGTGCCGCATAAATCATAAAATATTGATTCATTAATAATCATAATTTATTAAAAGTTAAATGTGTCTAGAATACATACATGTATTTCCTAAATAAAAATGTATATCTTCATGAAATTTAACACCCTTGACTGTGAAATGGTACGGTATTCACAACACAAGTATTTTGGAATGGAAATTCACGGTTCAAAATGGGAAGCCTAACGACTGGACATAAAAATTTATAAAAAGTATTTCTGGGTGAGAAATGGGTCTCTAATCATATATACATTAAATGCGTAGTAATAGGGTCATATAAATACTTGTTCCATCACAAGGAATTTGAAAATAGAATGTGTATCATAAGAAATAAACTTGAAGAAATAGGAGGAATAAAGAAATTCTTACAAACTTCCAGCATGGTAACAGGTTTACATGGGAGGTATTAATGAGAGAAAAGGGGTTCTATCATCATTAAAACATAATAAAGGATGTGTGTGGGATGTTATAAAAAATACCCCATTATTTTAAATTTAATATAAAATAGTATATCAGCATAATGAATCTCAGATAAAAATGATAAAGGAATGAAACCCCTACTATAGTGTATGACTTAAAAATCAAGAATAGGGGTTTATTGAGAGATCGAGGTGAATTGGGATGATTACAGGGAGGTTATGAAAAATTAGGGACATGTTGAAAGTAGTTTTAGTGATTCAAAGTAAAATTTTTTTGGGTTTATATTGGAAATACTGGGCGAATTATTTAATATTTTACAAACACAAGTTTTGGAATCAATATAATTAAATATTCAAAACCGAAAACCATAATATGGGGTTTCCGATGGTTTTTCCCTCTAGTAGTAGAAAGCAATATTTTATAAGGACATGGTCTGATGATATTAGAATAATAGAATTTCTTATGTGTTGTTGAGTCACATTATTAAATAAATGAACTTTATATCATAAAATTTATGATACTTTTTGGGGGACTCACTATGGATTTATAAAATAAGTTAAAAATCTAAATTCACCTTATAATAAATTAAAATTTTTTATTTTTCAAAATATTTATTTTATAATGTTTATTACTTCACTATTTGGATGTTATTATCTCATAAAACACACTGTATATTTATATGGTATTTAATTTTTACCTAAAACATTTACAATCATTAATAATAATGAAACTTTTACTATTGGATAATTTTGACATCTTGACCCTAGAAATAATAATAATTTTATCAAAATAATTTTCCAAATTTCTAAATTTTCACTTTAAAAAAATTGGCCTTTATTAAAAATTGAGGGGTTTTGATAGAAATAGTTTTTAAAACATATTAATAATTTCATTTTTCCTCAAAAAAATATAATATCATTTATATTTAATAAAATTAATTTAATAATAATAATATATTATTAAAAAATATTAATTAATTCATCAATATAGACTTCTTATATAAATTCAAATATTAACCAAAAATACTATTTATGATTTAAAAACAATAAAAAAATGAATGTATATGAATTATTCTATACAAAAATAATGTACGTAATAATAATTCTAGTGTCCTAACACATATCCATTTAGTACTCCAGCATTTTCCTTAAGGTTAATGTGTGAGATTCTAGGTATTTCAAGTGGTTAATCGGTGAACATGGATTGGGCCATGATCTTTATGATCATGAAATTATCTTTTAAATGGTTTCTGTCATGATTATGTTGTTTTATATCATCTTAGGATTGATATATGGAAAAGAGCAGAAATGCTATCTCCCTCAGAAGCTCTAATAAATGGGCTTCCTGGGTAATGATCCCACTGGTTGAGGCCATTACATCCTTTTTATTTGTCGAAAGGATTTGTGGAAACCCTATATTTATATTATTCATGCGATCTCAGTTCAATGGCTATATTACCAACAATAAATATACTTAACAGTAATTTAATTCCATTAAAATAAATAAAGTACATGTTTATTCGATATCCATTTAACTAAATAATATATTTAATTAAATCACAAATGAAATTTTACTTATAATAGTTTTGGTTGTTACAATCTTACCCATTTATGAAATTTCTCTCTCAATATTTTAATTTCCCCCATTAATACAGAAGAGGGTAACTCTGTTTCATTACCTCTTTCGGATCCCATATTGCATCGTCAAACATATGGTTTCCCAAAAATACATTGACTATGTGTATTGAATTGTTCCAATGAATATTGTCTCTATGATCAAATATAATCCACAGGCTTCTCCTTATAAGATAATTCATTCTACAATGTTACTATATATGGATTGAGTACATGATAGGGGTTTGGTATGTACTTTCTCCAGAGGGATACATGGAATACATCATGTATGTGAGTTAGGTGTAGTTGGAGTGCTAGTTGGTAGTCCCCCTCTATGACGTGATCAAGAATATCAAAGGGTCAATGTACCATAGAATATGATTTCTCTTCTTCCCAAATATCATTACTCTCTTCTATGGACATATGTGAAGGAATAACATGTCTCCAACATCAAACTCCAAGTCTTATCAATGATTTTCAGCATATCTTTTTTATCGCCTCTGATCAGACATGATGTGCTCTTAAAAGTTTATATCCTTCTCCACCATTTCCTTAACCATTTAGTGACCTTGAAATTTTCATTCCCCAACATAATCCTAGCATTCCTATGATCTCGAAGTCTTCCCATAAATGGATTCATATGGAGAAATTTATATTATTATGTAGGAGATGTTGTTGTAATAGAACTCAGCTAGAGGAAGATGTTGATCCCATCCTCCATTGAAGTTGATAGAAAATGCTACCTTCATGTCCCCCAGTGCTCGGATAGTCTTCTCAGATTAAAAATCATTTTGAGGGTGGTATGTTGTGATGATGTTTAACAAATTTTTCTGATCATGTTGTAGACGCTTCCAAAATGTATAGGTGAAACTTGGTTCTCAGTCGGAAATGGTAAATAGTGGTATATCATGTCACCACACCACAAATATATTGGATATCCATGCATGTGGATCCCATGATAATTCCACTCAAATCACATTGATTTGTGCATTCTATGTAAGGATATCCTCCATAACCCAAATATTATTGTTTCCTCTATATGTATTAGGAAGCCCTATGATGATGTACATGGTGATATTTTCCCAATTCCATGTATATATGGGTAATGGATTCATCATCCCTATAGGTTTTTTCCGCTATACCTTCACATGATGACATAAAAGACATGTTGATGTATATTCTTCATTCTCCATCTTCATATTTACCCACTAATATTGTTCCTGGAGATCCCAATACACCTTTTTGCTTCTAGGTTAGAGAGAGAATATTGATCTATGTTCAACATCCAACAGATCTATCAGTAATTCATGATTTTATGGTACACATAGTCTTGTAAACAATCATACAAAACTATATTCATTAAAATTGAACATTGAGGATTTCCCTTTTCTAATAGTTTCCACTTTCTTCTGAATTCCCATATCATCTTGTTGAGAATCCATAAACTTATCTATAAAAAGTGTTTGAGAAATCATTTGTGAATTGATAGATGATGTTCCTTCCTTTATAATTCCCATGTCTATCCTCTTCCAATAATAGATGATTATATCCTTCTAAATTCATATTGATGAAAGAGTTTCTAGATCCTTTTTACATAGAGAATTTTCCAAATTATTTTCATTCTCCAGATGGTAGTTAATTGAGAAGTCATTGAAATTGATCATTTCTAACTATATTTGTTAGTTTATATTCAACTCTTTCTGTTTGAATATAATCTTGAGGATTTTGGAATACGTATATATTTCTCGCTTCTCCCTAAAGAGATATTGTCACAATATTTTCAATGATAAGAACACTACATCCAACTCCAGATCATATGTTGGATAGTTCTTCTCATTAAATTTCAACTAACTTAAAGTATATGCAATTTCTTTTTCATTTTTCACTAACACACAACCATATCCCTTCTTTAAAACATCACTGAATACCACAAAAATATCTACACATTTAGGTAGTTTGAGTACAGGAATAGTGATAAGACTCATTTTCAACTACTTAACGATATATTCACATTCATCATTTCGAGTAAGCATGACTCCCCATCAAGGAATCTTGGTTAGATGATTTTAGAATATGAAAAATATCTTAGAAATCGACGATAATACCCAAAAAGATATGAAATATATGAATACCTATCATCGATGTTGGCCTTGTCAATCCTTCAATTTTTTCTGTCTTTGAAGGGTCCAGTGATATCTCATTGCTTGTGATGATATTCCCCATGAAAGTGACTTCCTTCAAATAGAAATCACATTTTATCTACATTGAATATAGTTTATCCTTTTTCATGGCCTTTAGTATAGTACATAAATGGTCTTCATTCTCCTTCTAACATTTTCTTTATATAGAATATCATCCATGAAGACTACCATTTTTTTGAGGTAATATCTAGAGACTATATTCATCAATTCCATGAGTATTTATAGAAAATTATTAAGTCTAAATGGCATCACTATGAACTCATAATTCCCATACATTGTGTGAAAAGTAGTCTTGGGGGTATCCTCCTACTTCACCCAATCCTGGTAATATTCTGACCATAGATCCTCCATGGAAATGTATTTTGCACCATGTTACTGATAAAAAACTTCAAAAATCCATGGAAAAGTATACTTGTTCTTTATCATGATTTTTTGAGCTGACAATAATTAATTCAATGGAACATTGACCCACCCTTCTTCTTGATGAAGATGATAGGTGAACCCCATTGTAAATCACATGGGTGTATAAACCCATAATTCGTATTCTCCTATGTTTGTTTATTTAGCTCCTCATGTTCGAGAATGGAAATTCTATATGGAGTCTTGGATATTCTCAATTCCCCAACTATATGATCAGTTGTGGCTTCATCATCTATTCTATCAGGTAGACTAGGAAATTCCTTGGAAACACATCACTGAATTCCCTCACAATAGGCATTTCTTTGAGGATTGTTCCATCCTTAGACATGATCATCTGAGTACGACACCCATGGTCATAATGAAATAATTCCCTTGCTTGGGATGGTGGTTCTAAAGGAGGTTCATCATCCTCCTTGCACATGTATAGAATCTGGAGTTGATTTTCCAAATGGAGAGTGATTTCCCTCCCACGACAATTTATGTTGACTCTATATAGAGAAATCCAATCCATACCTAGAATTGCATCAAATTCCCCCAAGGTAATTATGGTATGGTTTTCCCGAATATTCAATTAAGAAATTGTGATAGGGGAGGAGTTATATACATGGGGTGCTATAATAATCCCACTTTATATTTTAACCTTCATCTATACATCCATGATTTATGGTGTTTTTTGGATTTTCCTACTAATAATTTTGGATATAAAAGATTTCATGGAACATGAATCAAAAAATTCTATCTCGATTATTTAATTAGTAACATACGTACTTATCAACACACTATTGTCATGATTTACATTGGATGTTGTAATGGAATGAACTCTCCTTTCCAAACTTAGAGGCAGTTGGTTGCCTAAAAAACCATTGGATTAGAGTATTAGTTTGAGAAATTCCCCTGTTCGTGATAGTTTTAACAATTAACAATGCTTTTTGGACATACAGGTTGATTCCTTTCATCTGTAAAAACCAGAATCTACATTTCACTTATGGATCTTTATTTCATGTAGTTTTAAGGAAAAAGGATGAATTTGGAAATTTTCTAATAAGAGGACTTGAACATTGGATTACACGTCATGTACCCAACTTCCATGCATAAACATGTACTGGCCATGTAAGAGCTAAGTACATGGTAGTGTAGGTGACCAGGTAGACTGCCTAATGTGGGAGTTGGTTGGGGCTAGTACATGATATGTATATTAAATGAACGCTTCATGGTCCTTTTTATGAGTTGGAGAGTGTTTTCATCTTATTTCTAGAACATTCATCGTCTCCCCGTGTTTCATATAGGAGAGAGACGAATTACTGATGATCTTTGAGATCATCTCTTTCCCTCGTTCGAGCTCTGATTGAGATGTCACCAGGTTATTTGGATTCCCACTGGTGAGTTCTCCCTTTCCCTTGAGCCTTTCTTTCTGATTTCCACACTATCATGAGTTATCGAGGGTTGATCACTTTTATCCTTTTGTAGATCTACATTGTACACGGCTGATTCAATGGCCAACATTCAATAGTTTTTATCATACAATTTCATGAAAGGTAGTTTTTTCCTTTATATGACTTTCTTTGGTATATATATTCTTAATGAGCAGAATACCCATTCAAATATAACTTTTTTAATAATACCTCTTGAAGGGAATGTGGGAAACCATAGTTCACAAAACAATAACTACTAAGTGCTAAAAGATCTCAAAAACATATTAAACACCACACTAAGATTATTTGAGTTAGAAACTCTATATAATTCCCAGTGTAGATATCTGACCTGGATGTTTTGATCCCCCCTGATACGTTATTCAAGGTGAGTAACAATTCTGTCCATTTTCTAGAATGAATTCATCTGTGGTGATTTCCTGTTGATTTAATCCTTGGGTGATGATTTGGTCTTGCTCGTCTATCGAAGCTTCATGTTCTTCTGAGAACTCTACATGGAACCTTATTTCATATATTCTTAAAATATAAACATTTGATGCATTGGGTAGAAGTACTTCTTCTATAATTTCTTCCTTAGAGTGGAATATGATCCTCAGTCACTCTTCAACCTCTTCTGCCATCACTCTTGGTTCTCTTCTTAGATCACCCAATTTCCCTGAAATGTTGTAATTTTCATTCCTTGTAGCTACATTTCTTGGATGACCTGGTTTCCATTGGTTTAGGAAAGTAATAATAGCCTTTGTGTCCCCTGGGTTTTTTCCCATAGGCCACAATGCATTTCCCTAGGTCACGATTTCCTTTTTTCCACTTCTTCCTTCTTGTGTTGTGGGGACCTTTTCTGTGTAAATGGTCCAAACTATCCAGTGAGAGTTAGATATAACTATCATCATTGTAATCACCTTCCTCATGCATTAATGTTGGGTCTTGGACCTCCAGACCTTCAAAACGATTTTTCAAATCAAACCTCGGGGCTTCGTTGAGAGGCATCGACCTGCATATGAAATCCGCATTGCCTATTTTAGCCTCCATGCCCTTCTTCTTTCTCTCACTTCCATTCTTCTAGACAAAATAGGATTGTGTAATGGTAATTTTTGGGTCCATGTGACCCAATACACTAACCCCATATTTCCTTCCCTTCCCACAAGACCCTCAAGCTGCAAGAAAGAATGACTACCCCTACAATGGAAATTCAAAAGGATTTTCCTCCTATATTTATTCACTCATATAGACATCACTACATGATGAGTCTAAAGATGTGGGATTCTTGTTTCCTACTCAAATTAATTGTGGTTTAATGTAGTAGTCCTCCCAGTCGTGTCCTTAAGGGCCCCTAGGGCTATGGACATCACTGGTAGACAAATTCGCCACTCTATCATCAATAGTGCTGGTTGAGGTTGGGTGTTTGACCTGATATACAATCATAGATACCTCCTTATACATTTTATCCTCTGTCCCTGCCTCCACTATACTCACCTGTAAGTGGAAGATAACCATATCGTGCCATAAGTGGTACAGGACATCAACGACTCACGGCTCAGGCTCCTATGCCTTAAAATCCTTCACTGTAGCTAGTGGCACCAAATAAGAGTAAAAAATAAACTAACCCTCCCATGAACCACCTTCTATAATTGGCCATAAAACCTCACATGTGTAGCTTTGAATCTTTACTGGTACCCCTTCCTCTAAGACTAACCCACATGCCTCCCCAAACCCATCTGAACAGTCCCGAGTCTACTGGACCACATCACAGTCGAGCTGCACCTCCGACCATTCTAGTTGAGGAAAAAACATTTTCTGAGCTCTTTGACCATGATGTAATCCAAGGACTAGATGTCCTAATTGTTGACATCTTGAGCAGTATGATGACCATTATTCAAAAACCACCCGTTTTTTCATCTGAATTCGTCTCCAACCGAAATCCAAATCCAATCTATATTAGTATTTGAAACATCAGAAACAATACAGATGCTGGGGGATATGGGGTGACATAATTCTGAAGTCATACTATCATGACACACATATATACCAACCAAGTTCCCCAACATGCATAAAATCAAGGGGTTCTAAAAGGGAAGCTACAATTCTTGGAAACTTACCCACACTGCTGTCTTCAGCTCACCCGGGTTCATATTGATCTCAAGGGACCAGTGAAGGTGGTAGAAACTAAAACCATGGAGAGATCAAGGAGCGCAAGACGAAGCCGCAATAAGATCATTCTCCAAGGATAAGCATTTAATCAAATGCGTCCAGTCAAGCAGAACAACCACTGCATGATCATGATTCCCCCATGAAACAAACCCGAATCAGCCCAGGGCATCAATCGAAGGAAAAAAACCCCTAAAACGTGCCACCAATGTCATCCTGTAGAGATCTGATGTGACGTTGAATTCCTTCATGGAAATCACAAGATGTGGAAATCCCATGTGGAGGTCAAGAACCTTAGGGAATATAGGAATCAGTAGGAAGGGGGGATGAATGTCATGATTCGAGAAAGTTAGGATGCTCCAGATGTTTCCCCCTCCTTCTGCCTGGGAGGGAGGGGCAAGTGCTTTCGGCATCATGACTCAAGGTTCGCCATATCTGCTAGGGATTCTCCATCGTTGTCGCTCCACAAATGAAATGTATAATATTTAAAGAGTTGAATACCCATGATTGGGGTATTTCATGTTTTGGGGTTCGATCCTATTTATTACCTATTATGTTTTATAATATTGATAAAAATGGAAATATTTTATTTATAAGGTTTATACCTTTATTAAGGGTTCATTTTCAATGTTCATTTGATTATGGTCATTTGGCCTAAAAAATCTTCTTATGCTTGCATTGTTTTTTAGGACACATGTGGTTAAGATGGAGTAATTGATTATATAAAATGCATGTGTTTTCATATTGTGATAGTATGACTATTGGGAAATGACTGTGAGAGATTTTCTAGGTAAGGTCATTTCATTTATATGTTTTAATGTGGACCTAGTGGTATTGACTGTGAGAGTTGTTGGGTGGTCATAGACCAGAGGCGATAGACTGTTTAAGATACCTTGACATTCATTATTAAAATAATGTTGGACCATATGGAATTGATTGTGAGAGATTTTAGGTGTCTTTATATTTTATTATTGTTTTGTAGACCAAGGGGGTATTGACTGTGACAGCTACCCAAGTGGTTTTTTGTAAATGATTTGTGCCATGTAGGATCAAAGGGATTGATTATGTGAGATTTCCCAAAGGGTCACTATTTAGTAAATTGATGATAGATTAAACCATAGGGTTTAGACTGTGTGAAATTTTCCAGAAATTTTCTTGGGATGAAGTGAATAATTGTGATGTGTTTTCCAAGACAAAGCATAAGCTTGGACTCAGTCTTACTTGGTTGTTTAGATGGTCTTCTGGGTTGTCTATGTTTCTATTTTACAAAGTGATTCCGAACATTGGATAGATCTTGTGGTAAAATTGTTAATTTTTTTTAATAATTAATATATGTAAATCAATGTAATTGAAATCATTAGGGTTGTTTACTTTTGAGTACCTCCTAATTTATTGATTCATTTTTCATATTTCCTACTATATAAACTCCCTGATTTTTAGGGACAAATAGTTTTTGTTTTCCAACTGGAATTCATCACACACCCTATTTGGTCATGATTTTGGTCCCAATTAGATTATATAGTTGTAGGTATAGATATGGCGAAGCACCCTTTTTTTATTAGGTACTTAATTGTTGTCAGAGTTCGAGAGCATGGGACCAAGCTGAGGCCTAGGATGCTATTGGAGTTTATAGTTTTTTTATATTGGTTTCATTATTGTATTTCTTAAATTATGACTTGTATGGATTCTTTCCAAGATACATGTGAGATGCATCATATATATTACACATTTGTTATAATATTATCGGTCTTATGATTCTTACATCAGTTGTATGGTATTGATGCTTCTGCTATTTTTTACTATTTGTTGTTCTATTGTGTATACTCTAAAAATTAGGGCTCAGTTTCCCCAATGTCTTACCTTGGCCATTGCTGCTAGTCAGCTACCTATGGAATTTGGGGAAATTCTCTTATGGTTATGTGGCCGACTAGATTTGGGGAACATTTGGGCAGGACCTGGGACTGGGATTTTACAAAGTGGTTTCATGGGAACTTCCTTTCTGCATGTTCTTATTATTTAGAGCCTATAGATAAAGATATAAAGGAATATGTAGTTGGTAATAAGATATTCCATGGAGTAGGTAAGTCACGCAGAGTAAAAAATCCATGTTACCTCAAATATTGCAGTTTTCCTAGTTTTTCAAATGTTATTGTTGATTTGATATCACTGATGGGTGATTCAATTATTTTGTGTTGTTATTGATGAAATCATTATGGTTTTATTTCTGTTGAAACTTGATGAGATGTGGGTATTTCATCTCATTAATCATATATTCACTTTCTAGAGATCACATGTCATGCATTCTCGTCATGCCACATATTGTGCATTCCATGTAGCATGTTATTGTGATAGATGTTGTTCTAGATATGCAAGATGTTGTGTTATATACCATGAAAGAATGCCTTCTATTTTGATAGGTTGTTGATATATGTAATGTTTCATTGTGATTGGCACCAAACATTACTCTCCTAGGTGTTATGGGCCCTCTTGGATCAGAATTTGGTGGATCATGTAATATATTTCATTGAATTTTGTCATGTTATGATTTGAATGAGGATGCCAAACATTGGTACATGGGATTATGAGCTCCCATGGGTCCGAATTGTTCCTTCCTTGGACAATGGATTATGTTTTTAGGGGTTCTGGAGATGTTTTGGAGGATTAATGTCCAAAAACCCATAAAACATGGCATGTAACATTATAAACACACACCATGTGATCATTTGTTCTGGAAGAAACAACATTTCTTAAGTACAAGATGTGTACCATATGTACATGTTGTGTAGTTCTTGACCACCTGACTAACTGTGTGAGTAGAGATATGGGGTTGGGAATCTATTGGTAGAACACCCCATTATTGTATAGTACATGTTGGGATGTAAAGAACCATTTATACATTCATGTCACCAACACCACCGGTGGATGAAACATAGGTTTTTACATCATGCCTTGTTTGTGCATGTCATGTAGATTCTACCATGTATCTAACCATGTGACCAACAAAACTGGTTATTAAAACAAAAGTAGTACATGTTGTATCTAGGTTGAACACGCCGTTTTGTGTTACACAAGGGGAGAACCGTGAAGTTATATCCATGTAGAATAACATGATCTATAAGTACTATTCATGTACTCATCATTTCATAGGGGGAACACGTCGTGTGGAGGGGTGTTACATGTCCAGGTTTGGCAGAGTTACACAACCATGATAAAGATTGATGTAACATGATGTATAGTGGTTTTAAATGCCATGTAATCCATTTTTTAAAAAATAATATTATTTTTAATCCCTTGTTCTGTTCTTCCACTTCTATGTTTCATTCCATTATCATCGTAAACTGAGGTGTGAACTTGACCTTGATGAATTAGGTTTCCATCACGTCCTCTGGTAGTACACTGGGTGCATGGAGATGACCAGACACCATAAATGATAGATCAGGGACTACCATCACATCCTCCTATCATGCCCTTCTTGGCACCATCAATTATACCGAATACATGTGAGGATGCCTAGTCTCGTGAAGGGTTTTGGTGATGTTACAAACTTTTCAAGGAGAATCACATCTTGCACCATCAATGGAAGAGCTGAATTGGGTGTTCCAATGGTAGCATCGTTCCACTTTTTTGGGGGATGGAAGACCACATGCTGCAAAGTCAGGATTAGAGGCAATTTTTGCAATCTTTGAGCATCTATAGATAACCTTAGAGAGGAGAGTGATGTTTTCTATGTACATGCTATATAATTCTTCCAAGGGATAGTGGGATGCCATCTCACAGGCGGGATGTCATTGGTATATGTATTTGGAAGAATTTCAGAGGACCTTCTATGATTACTTATATCTCAGGGTATTGAGGGCCAATCGAGATTGAGAGTTCTGCAATAGGAAGAAGGAACTATTTTGTTAATGGATTACTCTTCTCGTTTTACATATCTTAAGAACTTATCACATAACTTGGTAGGTGATGAGTTATCTTTTCCTAGGCGATTTGAGGATGGTGTTAGGTATGACATCCAATCCCTGGTGAATGTTTTCAAGAAGACTTCAGTGATAGTTATAGTGAACGAGGTGATTCTTACCAATAACAATTTGGTAGAGTATGGAGTTATGAGATCGAATGGTTTAGTATCCACGGTTGGTTATCCTTCGACAGATAGTAGGGGAACCGTCGAGAACTTTAAGATGGTTTTATATAGGTAACCATGTGGTATGATACCAGTGCGGGAAGAGTGGTTTTATGAGGTCACCTTGACCAAAGGACCTAGTTGAGTGATGATCTTTCGGAAAGATGGGCCATCTTTCGCATATTTCCTGGGTGTTCACCCTTAGCAGTGTATGATAAGGGTGCTATTATTACTACATGATTAGATATAGGAACACCAGTTCTCATCATTCAAGAAACTGAAGTTCATCAGGATGTTCAGGGCGACGAGGTGGTCATGGCCTTGGTAGTCATGCTACAGGTTCTTAGTGACAGTTGGGTGGACCAGCTAAGGGTCATCAGGCTGGGTCATAGGGCTATGATACATGTTAGACATTAGAAGTGGAGCATACCCTACAAGAGAAGGGTCATGGGCCCTCATCGAATAAAGGTACAATTTTCATTTCCTCTTTTTTAGATTATACTCATATTGATACAGGGGCTTCCTATAATATTATACGTGTTTCCATTATGGAGAGACTTGATCTCTGTATCATTACTTATGGGGATGTTATAACTCTAGACAATCCATTGGGTATTAGGATGGATATTGTATGTTAGTGCAAGGTGTTCCTTCTCAAGGTTGGGGGTTTCACTTCTTATGGGACCTCTATGTCTTAGAGATGAATGGTTGCGATGTCATTATCTGAGTGGACTAGTTGGTCTCCATTCAAGAATTTATTGTCTGATATCACCACTGGTTGAGTATCACCTCACTAGAGGGTGGGCCTCTTCTACATAAGTATGAATGGGATGTCTATGAAAGAAAAGTTGGACCTGAGCATCCTGGGTTGGGAGGAAATATATCCCTGATTACAAGTTTGTATCTAGATGACCAGGGGACTTCACGGATGGAATTTTTTCAGTGGTGGATCATATCATAAATATATTTCTATATTAATTTCCATGTTTACCTCAGGTCAGAGATGTAGATTTCTCAATTTATCTTGTTCTAGTAGAGGCACTGGTGTCCATTCCTCCTTATCAGATGGCCAGACCAAATTTATTGGCGCTCAACAGGAAGTTAGAGGAGTTTTTGTAAAGGGGATTATTCTGACCCAATACTTGTCCTCAGGTTTCTCCTATTACTTAGTGATAAAGGTATATGGCACCCTTAGAATTTGTGTGGGTTATCGGAAGAAAAACTAGTTGATGGTTAAGAATTGATATCCTTTTCCTAGGATTTATGATATCGGTGATTAGCTTCGAAAATCTAGAGTGTTCTAGAAGATTGAATTGAGATATTTTTATCATCATTTTCAGATTAGACCATCAGATATACCTCTTATATCCATTCAGAGTAGGTGTGGCATGTTCGAGTATTTGGTTATGTCATTCGGTCTCATGATTCTTTCGATACATTTAATGGCACTAATTAAATGAGTGTTCCATCCTTACTTGGATTCATCTGTGGTAGTCTTCATGGAAGATATCATGGTGTTCTCTCACACTAGAACAAACCATGCCATACATCTTGAGATTATATTGATAACACTAAGAGATAATTTTTTATATGATAATCTCTCAATATTCTACTTTTGTATGGGCCAAATTCACTTCTTTAGGGATGTCATCTTAGAGACATGAGTATCACTAGAACTAAAGAATGCTAGATAAGTAGTTTCCTGGTAGAAGACAAAGAGAATAATTTAGGTATGGAGTTTTCTAGGGAATGTTAGTTACTTAATGAACTATATTCAGGACTTCTCACACATAGTAGTGCCAATTATTGGCCTAACTAAGAATGGTGTGAAGTACTTGGGGACAGATTCCTACGATTCATCATTTTTAGAGCTGAATGGGAGATTGACATCAGAACATATACTAATTTTTTCATATCCACAATTGAGTTACACTGTTTAATGCAACGCATCAGGTATCCTGATGGGATCATTTCTTAATAAATGGGAAGGAGTAATTGCATACAGGTCTCGATAGTTGAGGCCAAATGAGATGAATTATTCGACACATGATCTCGAGAAGGCTGTAGTTTTTCATGCTTTGTTCATTTTGAGACATTATATTTTGGGAGCGCATTTTTATGTATACACAGAACACAAGATCCTCAAGTGTATATTTACTATATGAGACATTAATTTGATATACCAAAGGTGGGTTGAGTACAATAAATCTTTTCACTTTGAATTTGACTATATGCATGGGAAAGTCTACCCAATGGATATTTCATTGAGAAGGAGGACTTAGATACATGTAGTTCAGGAGGCCATCAGTGAGTGAAAACTAATGGTTAGGTTCTCTGAGATGTATTTTGAGGTTCATGATAGATATGGGAAGACGGTTCATACTTCTATAGTTGTTACATGTACTCTACTGGATTGAGTGATAATGAGGTAGCCTTCAGAATCCAAAGGCCTTGTCATATGGGAGAATTTGTCTAAAGAGGACCCTACTTTTGGGTGGACCAAAGGTGGGGATGAGGTATTTCATTTTCCTTGGCATGTATGGGTGTCAACCAACATACATGAGGATATGTTGTGAGATTTTCTGGCCTCATCAGGGGTAGTTCATCTTTGACTCACCAATATGTATCGAGTTATACAGCGTCAGTATTGGTGATCAGGTATTAAGAGAGATGTTTTTGGTTTTTTTATGATATGTGCCACCTGTCACCAAATGAAGGCATAACATCAGTGATCGACATGGGTCTTACAACAGATACCCATTCCCAAGTGGAAGTGAAATGATTTCGCTATGGATTTTATGACTTTTTTACCAATGTCACGTCAAGTGAATGATGTAGTTTGGGTTGTTTTTGAAAGTCTCATGAAGTTTTAAAACTTCCTGCTGATTAAAGGTACATTCAGCATTGATGATATTGGAAGGTTTTTCATTCTAGAGATTGTATGTTTGCATTGTGTACCATGATCTATCATTCCAAATATGGAGTCCAAGATTACTTCCTGTGTCTGGTAGGAACTCAGAGGGAATTCAGTACACATGTACTTCTAAGTACAACATACTATCCCTAGACAAATTTCAAGTCTGAGTGCATGATACAGGTTATTGAGGATATAATTTGAGCATGTGTCATGTATTTTGGGGGATCTTGTGATAGACACCTACTCCTAGTATAGTTATCCAATCATAACAGTTTTCAGACGTTGATTCATATGGAACCTTATAAGGCTTGGTATGGTAGGCAATGCTGATCACCCCTATGATGGTTGGAGGTAGGATATGAAGCTATGTTTGGCCTCAAATTGTCCAGGAGACCACTAAGTTGGTGGAGTTGATTCAAAATAGTATGGATAATTCAAAATCTCACTAGAAATTTTATTTTGATCAATGGAGATAACCATGGGAGTTCGATGTTAGATATCAGGTTTTCATATGTGTCATACCGAGGATGGGACACAACAGGATTTGGAGACAAGGAAATCCTTCACCAAGATATGTCCGATAGTTTGATGTTTTGGAGAGAGTCGTTTTGGTTGCCTATCAGTTGTAATTACCTCAAAGTTACCGAGCTATGCACAATGTCTTTCATGTTTCTCAGCTACAACATTAATTTTCAGAACCATCAGGTGTTTTTCAACATGAGGAGGATGAGTTAGAGGTTGATGAGTCCTTTGAGGAGAAGCCTATCCAGATTGGGGATTGTGTCACGAAGGTTCTCCATGTCTGGTCTGTTCATTTGGAACTGGTGTTATGTACGCACATGGGAGTACAAAATGAGACAAGGGGGAGGGAGGCTGATATATGTTCCTAGTGGCCAAAGTTGTTCAATGATTCTTCATCACCACCCTTGGAAGGCAAATTTAGGTACAGATTGCAAAAACGAGTTGTTTTTAAGAATGTGAATCATATTTTTGGGTATGGATCTTTATTTCTCATTTTTTTAGGGAAAATGATTATTTTGGAAATTTTCTAAGTACACACCTTGTACTTTTGAGTACACTTTGTGTACCCAGTTTTCGTGCATATTAGTGTATTGGAAGTGTAATGGAAAATTGCAAGGCCTTGTAGGTTACTAGGTAGACCGCATAAAGAGGAGGTCAGTTGAGGCTAGTACACTAAGTGTGTGTTAAATTAACATGCCATGTACTTTTTTTATTTGATGAGTTGGAGGGGGTCGCATATCATCTCCAGAACACTCTTCTTATCCTCATGTTTCGTACATGAGAGTGATGAATAGCCAATGATGTTAGAGCTCCTCCAGCTCCTCTGTCTAAGTTCCGATTGAGACGTCGTCCGGTGCATTGGATTCTTACCGGTGAGTTATCTCTTTCCCCCGATCCTTTCTTCCTGATTTTATTCTCTCATGTGTTATTTGGTGTTTATCATTTTTACCCTTTTGTATATTTACATCATTCTATGTCAATTCAAGGGCCGATGTTCAAGAGTGATTATCATACAACATCATGGTTTGTGGTTTTCACCTTTTATTGATTTTCTTTGATATATATATTCCTAAATAGGTGAATACCCATGTTTAGGGTATTATGTGTTTTGGAATTTGATCATGTTTAATACCATATATCGTTCAGTAGAGTGATAAAAATGGAAATTTTATATTTATATGGTCTAAACCTTGATTTTTGGTGAGTTTCCCATGTTTTTTTGATTATGGTTGATTGTTCTTGAAATACATGTTCTGATTTCATTGTTTTACATGCCTCTTGTGGCTTGGACGGAGTTACTGATTATATGAGATGCATTGTTTTCACATTGTTAATTTATGAACAAGTAGAATTGACTGTGAGAGATTCCTAATGAATGGTCATTATGTATAAATTTTGAATTTTTATCCTTGAGGTATTGATTGTGAGAGATGTCAGGTGTTCATTGACTAAAGTGGTTAGATAGTGTGAGAAACACATATGTTCATTATTAAATGAATGGTGGGGCATTGGGCATTGACTATGAGATTTTTAAGGGGTCATCATATTTCATTGTAGTTATACAAAATAAGTGGTATTGACCATGATAGTCACTTCGGTTGTAGTTTGTAAATGATTAGTGTCAAGATGGACCAAAGGGGTTAGACTGTGTGGGGTTTCCCAAAGGGTGATTATTTACTGAATTGTTGATAGGTTAAATCCAAGGGGTTAGACTGTGATAAAATTCCTATAGGGTTTCTTCTGAATAAATGCATAATTGTGACGAGTCTGCTAAGACAAAGGACAATCATTGACTCAGTCTTACATGGTTGTTTTGATGGTCTTCAAAGGCTACTATTTTACTATTATTCTTGGGATTGGGAGATTAGGCTAGATCACGAGGTAGCATTATTCAACAGTTTGAATAATTAATAGATGTAAATGAATGTAATTGGAAATTGTAGGGTTGTTTACATTTTAGAAATCCCATCTATATTTCTTCATTTTTAATATTTCTTGCTATATATATTCAGTGCCTATTAGGCACAGATCATTTGGTGGTTTTCTACATATGTTCATCTCACAGCCTATTTGGTTCATGGTTTTGGACCCAAACAGATTATATGGTTGTAGATATTGATAAGGGAACGCTCCCCTCAACCTCGGGTATTAGATTACTGTTGGAGCTGGAGAGAAATAAACCATGCTGAGGCTTCTGATTCTGTTGGAGTTTACAGTTTTCCTATATATTGGATTCTGTATTGTATTTCTAGTATTGTGTCTTGATTCTTTTCATTCCTAGATACATGTGACATGCATCATATATATTCTCTAGTTCTTATATTACTTTCAGTGTTACTCTATTTATATCTATTATATGGTATTAATGCTTCTCCTATTGTTTACTATTTTTTATTCTGCTATGTATACTCTACCAATGATAGAATTGTTTCCCCAATGTCTTACCTTGGCCCTCACTACTATTCGGCAGCCTCTATCATTTGGGAAAATTTACTTCAGGATATGTGACCAACCAGGTTCGTGGCACAATTAGGCGGCACCCAGTACTGAGATATTACACTATCCATCACAGTAGTGGGTTTTACTTTCCGATAATCACTTGCTTGGTTCCCTTACTTCCCACACCTAATGAATTTCCTCATCCACATGGGGAAATTTCCGTGGTTCTTCTTTTCAAGCCATTGTCAAGTGGGGAGTTAAAATTTCTTGGCACTGCTAGATCTCTATATTGGACCACTAGAATTTGACACCATATTCCACTTATTATTCCTGTGATACCCTTGTGACTCAATGATCTCCATTTCTACTTTGAGGGAAAATCATTCAATTTCCTCATAGCTATCAATGTCCCATATCACGAGGAATTTCTATAGGATTGGTTTTAACTCACTTATGATGTGGTCTACCATTAATTCAGGGGTAATGACAATGCCAATGGTGTATCATGAATTCCTTGTCAAGTTTACTGCATAGGATCTGATAGATTCATTATCATTTTTCACGAGTACAAGGAAGTCACATTCCATCATATGTTAGATGATACACGGAAAATATTTATCAATTTTTTTTAGAAATCCTTCTATACCATCACATTGATATCTTCCTCAAGATTTTTATTTTTGATAAATGTACACCATTGACCAGCATCACCATCCAAATGATAAGCTACTAGAAGAACCTTATCTTGTTTGTAGTACTTATGGATGGAGAAGATCATCTCAATATAGTGGATCCATTTTTTAGTGATTGAGTGATTGGATGATCCTTTGAATATAGGAGGACATTATCTCAAGAATCTCTCAAATTCAACTTGTTATTTATTATATGGGGGTGGAAATTCCTCTTAATCTAGGTGTCTATTCAATTCTTGATTTAACTAAAAGATTACTATGAAAACCTTTGTGATTCATGCTCCCATATGATTAGGCATCTCATTATTGTTTTCATTAGATTGATGATTTCATCAGTTAGTAACTTGATTACTCATATTATCGGCCACTGGAGAGAATAAAAGGAAAATTCTGGGTATATATTATAAAGTATTAAACACATAAAGAGAAATCCAATGATATTAGAGTGATGACATATAAGTTACATTTATTTCCTTATCATTTGAAATTCAAGGATTTAATCTAAGTTATTCATTACTTATTTCCAAACGTATATACGTATAGATTTTTTTTCATTACTAATAGTTCAATGTAATATTATTAATTTAACAAATCATATCCCTTGGGAGTAAAAAACAATGAGTGATGTATGGCCTATTGGGGCACACTAGTTCATATTCGAGTCTAGATCAAAAAGGTATTTTTGGGTTTTACCCCTAGATACTTGTTTTCTATTGACACATCCACCTATTCATATCTATACAGGGTTTTATTTGATATATAAACAACATAATATATTTTCCAACAAATATAAGGATTTTTTCATTATAAATACTCTAAACCCTAAGGTTTCCACTAGTGTTTTCTAATTCTAGTCCCTAAAAATAACTATACATTATTTAGATACCAACTACAATAACCCTATTCATTTTCATACATTTATACATGATTTAATTAAATAAAAATACACTTTCTACATCCCGAAACATCAAGAAGTGTACATTATTTGGGAATTGGGTACATTAAATATCATCATGAAACATGAAATAAAGCATATTTATTGAAAAAATCCTTTACATGACCATAATTTTCATTGTACTTCACATTGAATTGGATAACCTGAGAATATTCATAAGAAAGGGATGAGTTGTAAAGAATATTAATGGATTAAAATTTCATAACATGAAAATAATATACATTTTAGGAAATTCATATTAGGGAGGTATAATGGAACACGAATCATAAATCAAGATATAATATGATATTAATAACATGGAAATGGGGAAACAACATAAACCACTAAATCATAGGTTCGAGCTAAACTTCCTAGACATTATAGTGGAAAAGTTCCCAAAATTAAATCAGATAAACCCCAATCCAAACATGATACCTCATGTTAATAGACATTAAAAATGATTGTTTGCACTATATAATTCCGGGAACACCTGTAACACTGTTTTCATTATCATGCTTAAGTGTCCCACATAGATCATAAAACATGGATTAATTCATCATAATAATTTCTCCAATGATCAAGGAGTTTGTAAGACATACATGTATGTACTCAATAAAAATGTATATGATCATTAAAATGAACATCACAATAGGGAATGGGTATTGTATTCACAACATAGATGTTATGAAATGAAAATTCGCAATGAAATTTTTATAGTTGAATAGCGTGAAATAAAAATTAATCAAAATGGTTAATGATAGAGAAATGAGTCTATCATCATATATTAATAAAATTTGAAGTAATTGGGACATATAAATATATGTTCCAATATAAATAATTTTTAATAGAAGTTGTATCATAATAATGAGACCTGATGAAATTGAAGGAATGAAATAAATATTATGAAATTTCGGTCTGGTAAAGAGTGTACATGGGAGGGATTAATCAAAGAGAAATGTGTCTCCCATTATTCAAAAATAATAACTATAATATGGGGAAGGTGAAAATACATTCCTTATGATTTTTAATTGAAAATAAAAGGGATTAATAACATTAGAAACTTGTAAAAAATGAGAAAGGAAAGAAACCCTTACTTGAGTGTGTGACTTCAAAAGCTAGAAGAGAGGATTCTTTAGATAATGGGGTAAATTTGGAGGATTCTATAGCGGTGTAGGGAGTAGGGGTGTCATCCATGTATTTTTAGTGAAGCTATGTGGTTCTGGAGCAGGTTTCTATAAGAAATAAGAGGGTAATTCATTATTATTTCCCAAACATTGGTTTTGAAATATATATAATTAAATATTCAAAACCACAAACCTTTAAATGTGGTTTTCCAATATTATATGGAAAATAGGATTAAAAACATTATTTTATAATTATATGGGCAAACTATCTTAAAATAAAAGGCATTCTTATAATGAGGTGAGTCACATTATTAAAGATATGAATGTAAAATCATGGAATATATTATACATTTTGGATTATTCTCTATAGATCTATAAATATGTAAAAAAAATATAAAATGATTTTATTTTAATTTTAAAACATATATTTCTCCAAATATCCCTTTTATAGTGTTTATTACAACACTTTTAGATCATTTTGAGGTCATTAAACAGACTATATATTTATATGGAATTTAATTTTTACACAAAAAATTGTTTCTCATAAAAAAATGAAAAATTCACCGTTGGATAATTTTGACACCCTGATTAAAAATAGTATTAATTTTCTCCAAAAAAATCTAAATATTTCTATTTTATGTTTTAAAATAAAAACTGACATTTATTAAAAATTGTTGTGTTTTGATAGACACTATTTTTCAACCATAACAAAAATTTCATTGGGAAACATAAAAATTATATGATCATTTATATTTAATAAATTTAATTTAATATTAATATTTTATTAAAATGTAATTTTCTAATTAATCAATAATATATTTATGAAATAATTTTCATTATTAACCAAAAATACAATTTTTTCTTGAAAAATAATAATATAATTTTTGTATTAAATTATTCTATCCAAAAATTACACACATAATCATAATTCTAGGGTCTTGATACATATCCCATTATTACACCAGCATATTCCCTAAGGGTATGTTGTGGGATTATGGAGCTTTCATGGGTTCATTCAGTGTACTTGGTTTGGGTTGTGTTCTCGATGAGGTTAAACATTTACCAAAATGGTTTTGCTTATTCTTAACTTATTCGATCTTGTATTAAGCATGATCTAGGGAAAAGACGAGAAATTATATAACCCTCAGAAGCTCATATAAATGGGATTTATAGGGATTGATCCAACTGGGTGAGGAAATCACATCCTTTGTCTCCATCGAATGGATTTGTTGAAACCCTGTATTTATTCTAGTCATGAGTTCATCGTTAAATGACTATATTATTAATGGTAAAGATATTTAATATTTATTTAATTCCAATAAAAAAATGTAGTGTATGTCCTTTCAATATCTATTTTATAAATAAGATATTTAATTAAATAAAATTTGAAATTTCACTTATAACAGTTCGGTTTGTTACAAATTATGCAATCAGTTATCTATAGGACATACGCCTGATATATATTCAGAAGGTGGGGAACATGTTTGTCTTTTTCAAAGGAATAAAATTTATACCAATGCCATTGTGGGAGTAGATTATGATTGAGTTTCTTACAAACTATGTGGAAGTATATCCTATAGTGGATTAGATGTACCAAGACCAATGACATCTATTTTACGGGAAAGGGATAAAGAAGGAAGTGTTATAGTTATTTTTTGATTCCTTAAATACTAACAGGTGAATGCTGAGCACAGAGTTACATCAGGTTTAGCTAATAATATTGATGTTCTATAATCGAAATGGAATGCTATTTCAATTACATTAGGACTGGTTTTCCACATATATCCATGGGAAACAATTCCATTTGGTTGACCATAGACCAACAAAACAAGTTGGACCACTTCCTATATATCTGAGTTAATATTTCAATAGTGATAAGGAGATTCCTCTACATTCATGAGATATTTTGACTTTATGGTGTCTCATCGATGATATTTTCAGATTTGGATTCATTCATTACATCTTGGTTATGGAAGAAGTTGCAGGAGGCCTTTGGGAATAAGTTACTCCATAGCATGACATTTCACACATAGATAGATGGCCAGACAGAGCGGACCATTCATCTTCATGAGGTCATGTTGTGAGATTTCCTGATGGAATTCACCCATAGTTGGGAGGGGAACCTACCTCTGGTGGATTTCACATGTTATATCTACTACCATTCCACCATTGGTATGGCACCATGTGGGGATTTGTATATGAGATCCTTACGGTCACCACTTTTCCAGAATTACTTAGGAGAGTTAGCACTCAGGGGCCTAGAGATGGTTTGTGCTACTACCTAGAGGATCGTATCATACATGAGCTAATGTAGACTACAAAAATAAATCATAAATGTAATGCTGTTAAGCGAAAATGGACTTTAGAGTTAGAGGAAGGAGACCATGTGTATTTCGTGTTTCACAATGATATAGATTATGGGAATTTGGACAGGGTGAAAAGATATCTCTGAGGTTTATCATACATTTTTAGAGAATGCGTAGAATTAGAGAGGTGGAATTTTGTTTATCTCTACCCCTGTAGTTAGACCTAGAACACGATGTCTTCTATGTGTCTCAATAGAAAAGGTACGTCCATGAACCATTTCACGTCATCGACATGATTGAGCTAAACATTAACGATTACTTGACAATTTCAGAGTACCGAGTGAAGATTGAGGATCAACACGAGAGGATACTTCATGGGTGAGGAAATTTTTTATTGTGTGTTTAGTTAAAGTACTAGAATCTCCATGATATAACATGGGAGAGGGAGGATCAGATACCTACTGAGTACCCACAACATTTTGTATGAACATTTTTTTTATTTTTCAGAAAGGTAAATAAAAAAGGTGTGGACAGTGTAATGTAATTCATTTTTTGATCTATTATTTCTAAATATTATATATAATTAATTATAGACTAGGTACTGAGGAAAAGTTTGATTCTAAAGCATGGTTTACAAAATAAATTTATTAATAATATTAGAAAAATAAATATCAGGTATATTTAGTTTTCCTGATAAAGTAGAATGACTTATAAATGGGTTCCCTGATTCGAAATTTAAGGGCAATGTTGCAATTAGAGAATTTGATTTTCCTCAGGTGAGTCTTATAATTGAACGGTGTAGGTCAGTTTTCAAATGTATTTTTTGGATGTTTTGACAGATAGAATAAATTGAATATTTATTTTATTCAATCCATTTCATCAACGCAGCGATGGTATATCATAAAATAATCCTACATATTTGGATTAATGGGAAGACATTGAAGCCTAGAATTTCCTAAAATCTCTAGAGAGAAATCTAGATAATTCCATGGACTGTAAAAGAAAATGGAACTTGGATTCGAGATTGAAGAATGTAGTTCTTCGATTATCTCACCAACATAAACCACATGGAAATTGATCTTCTTTAGTGAGTGATCCAATACCCAAGTCGGGAATTTTTATTTCAAATTCCTTTGCTATTTCTAGAATAAATGATGATGGTGGATCAATCAATGAATAAGATGACCCATGGATAGATCATTCTTGTGGGATGCGTTTTATTTGTGGTAACTATCTAGGTTTGATATCAATTTTTTTTGGAATTTGTGATCATTTTTATGGGAATAGATTGATGATGGAACAAATAAAGACTATGTTTCCTTCATTGGGTAGTAATTTTTTACAGTTATCCCCGTTATATTCATCATGTTCTTCGTTATTCATGGTCTATAAATGAATTATAATTGATTCTTAGATTCATTGCATAGTGACCTAAAATTGAAGAACCTACATCATCCCAAAATAGAGGAGGAGTGATAATGATGGTGACAAACAAATTAAACCAATTTTGGAATTCTTTTTCTTCAGATGATTTATGAGAGAATGAAAAAAATTAGGTTTCAGAGCTTATTGAAGGACATAAACTCAGTAATTCATTCATCTGATGAGGATGTGATCCTATATTTGTAGCTTCAAAGTGGAATAATCCCCAAAACATTATTGTATCATCAAATGAGGCTCATAGGGGATGAACATTAGTTTCTGGAAAATTGTGATGAAACCCTTGTGTAACTGGGGGGAACACAGTGTGTGGCCCCCACTGAATAGTGGAAATGGATTCAGGATTTAGTTAAATGAAACATGGCATGAGACCCTATCACATGGCCTATTGTACCTTCTCGGATACTCATTGTGTATCTTGAGTGATACACAAAAACAAGGTGAAGTTCACTGGTTTCCTACATGGCGTGTACCCCACCACACGACTAGTAGTTGACTTGTTACATGGGTTACCCCATATACTAGTACACGCATTGGACGACACAGGTTGACACCGTGTACGGGAACAAGGCTAGAGTACATTGGTAGACCCTCAAGGGAGGTCTCATCGTGTGACCCTTTTACACTCTTTTTACCCATATTCTACATAAAATAATCTAAATGACATAGTTCGTTGTACATGGGTAGTACTTGGGGTCAAGTGACATATCATGTGGCCTTAATACACACTGTGTACCACTTTACACAAGGCATGAATCTCTAATCCACCATATCTTAGACATTTTATAATAGGTATTGGGTCCTTGATCCTTTCCCTAAAGGTTTATGTGTATCATTTCCTACTCAAGGGAGTATGATCCCTTCTATAGGGCTTTCTGTATAGTGTTTTTAGAATACCCCATAAGAGCCCCAGAGAAGGATCTTCTATTCATTATATTTGAATTTTTTAGGTTCATTGGTATTGACGTGAAAAAATTAACATGGTGTTGATTCATTACATAGCATATTAATCCAGATTGAGTTATTGGAATCAACCATATAGCCATAGAAGTGGTCCTTATATGTAGTATTTTAACACTCTTAAAATATATTTGAATATCTCTATCAAGAAGTTTTATAATGAATATTACACCTCAAATAGAAATCATTAAATATATCATAATCACATGTGTGTTCTCCCAGATGAGGGCTTCATGGAATCTTCGAGATAAATCCCATATGTTGGTATATAGTAATTTTGAATTAGCTCTACAATGTGGGTCTCAGTTTGAGTATATATGGATATTCATTTTATATGTGTTTTTGGAATATATTTTGTAGATAAGATTGCGTATTTCCTTTATGTATTTCATTGTGGGTTTAAGGTGTCAAAATGAGTATTTTTATATGGACCCCTAAACGGTCTTTTCCAGAACATGTAATGTATTATACAGGCGAGAAAAATGTTTATGGAGTAATGGGGGGACCAGAAATCAAAAAATATTTGGTAGTTCAGGCAGGACGAGGTGTTCCTATGACTTTGAGCATATTTCCTAGTACATATATTGTTTTCAGGTTGGACTTTAAATATTACAGACTGTTCATTTCAGTAGGATTTTATTCTGGACTAATTTATTTTAAATAAGATTAATTCCTACCATACATTTTTTTTGGATAGTGGTATCCATGTTTTTTTATCTTAGTGTTTCTTACATTTCTACTTTTTTGGTATTGGATACATGTGTCTTCGTATAGGTACATAAGAAATGAACCACATATAAGTGATATGCCTACTAGGTGTTAGTCACCTGCTCCTCGCCTATTGGATGTATGACAGGGGAGTCACATAATGGGACCCATAAGAAAGGATCTTGACATGTAATGGTTCTTGGAATGTGGATATATCATTTTAGGCCTTAATTTCATGGTTCAGTCCCTTATTAAGTTTAATTTTACCTTATTAGTTTTTATTAATTTGATCACATTAACTAATATTTTTGGACAAAAACAAATATGGTATTATTATACATTATAAATAATGTTGATTCCAAATATGGAATCCATTTATCCAAATACCAATCACAAAATTATAAGAAATAAATTTTTAAATCATTCCGTTGGAAGGATGACAATGTGTGATTTTAAAGATAAAATGTCGAAAATATTGATATGTTTTTACATTCAATATCAAATTCGAATTGATCTGAAAAAATACATTGTGTTAATTTATATAAATTGGATATAATGTTACATTAAAACTCATTAAAAATATAATTTAATAATAAGAATAAATTTAATGAAAAAACTATTTTGAATTAAGATTCGTTATTTTTAACTATTCACTAAAAATGATTTTTCAGATAAAAATATGAACAATTCATCCAAATAAAATTGTAATATTTCAAATTAAAAGACAAATTTTATTTTTCATGTAAAATTTATAGAAGTTTAATACATTTTATTTAAAATTGGTTCACTATCAAAGGGCGACAACCATACATTTAATAAAAATTTAGTATTTTATGTATAATATTGGTATTGTTAATATCTTACACATATCCAAAATATAATAAATTGTTGTCAAAATATTCTTTTGGATATATAATTTTAATTTAATATATAAAATCTCGAAAATTGTAATAATTTAATTGACTTTCAAAAATGTGACTATGTATTTTTTATTTAAATTAGTTGTTGGGTGTATTGTAAAGATATCAATAAATCTAAATGAAAATATTGTAAAGTCTTGAGGTGCTACATATGTCCCTCCAAAAATATTTCATCTTTGAAAAATCATGGGTATTAAATTCAATGGTATTTGGTAATTTATCCTAAATATAATCCTATGTTTCCCACATTTCATCCTCTATTTTGGGATTTATCAATTGTACTTTTACTAGATGATTTATCCAATTTCTCAGCACATTCTCTCTATCATCATGAATCTGAATGTGTTATTTACAATAGGAAATGTTTGGTTTCAATTCTATCTCATCATAGGTGAAAACATGTATTCATTTATCCATTTATTTCCTCAACATAGATATATGTAACACATCATGTACCTTTGAGAGATTTAGTGACATTACCAAAAGATACAAAACTATTTCTTCTCATTCAATAATTTAGAAGGGTATGATGTATTTGGGACTCAGTTTATAGTTCCTACCAAACTCATTGAGAAAACCAAACTGAAGGTAATGGCTACTCAAAATTATATTAATTAATCTTATGGTGTTAAAAGGAGTCCTACTAAAAAACGAAGGAATGAGTTAGAATTATATGTGGGAGATCAGGTTTTCATGATCGTATCTACATGAAGGGATTTATAAAGTTCATTAAGAAAGGGAAACTAAGTCCCAAGAACTTATGAAATTTCATTTTTTTTAAATTTTAGGAATCATTACTTATTGTTTGGAAAGGATGCCAAATCTCTCCAAGGAACACGATGTGTTTGGTATATCACTAGGGTGAAAATACATGCCTAACCCAACACATGAACTCGCCTATGATGAGGTAGAGTTGGAACCCAAATTTTAATACTATCAATAACCCATATGGATTTTTTATTCTATTAAGAATGTATTTTTATATTAGAAAACTCATCTTGTAAATGATCACTGGAAAAATCAAAAAATAGAGGAAACAAAATGGGGAAAAGATGATTATATGAAAGAGAAATTCCCAAATCATTTTAAATGTAATACCCCTAAAATTTATAAGATGAAATTTTTTATAAGGGATTTGTTTATCAACCCAATACATTAACATATTTTCTTTTTATATTTTTTTAATAGCATTGCAATAGACACAACATCCTATTTTAAAAAATAAATACATAGTCACATTTTTCATAGTAAAATAAATTATAACTATTTTAGAGTGTTTTTATAGTAAATTTATATATTATATATTTAAAAAATCTTTACATCCATTTAATATATTTTATTTAGGCATAAGATATGAAGAAACCAAATATTACACTTAAAATAGTATATTTTTATTAAAATTAGTTTGGCTTCCTTTTAGTGGAGAAAAAATTTTAAAAAGAATATTTTACCCTTTTATAAATATAATAAGACAAAATATAAATTTTTAATGATATTTAATCATAAAAATTAACTTATGAGTGAATTTTTTGTATTTTTCTATGATGATTCATTTTTAGTGATAGTTAAAAATACTAAATATTAAATAAAATTGATTTTTCATATAATTTATTTATAGTGTTAGATTATATTTGGAATCGGTTTTAATGTCACATTATATCAAATACATACCAATTCATCCAATATAGGTAATTGGGATAAATTTTCTTTCTAAATTGAATGTAAAAACATATCAATCAATTGGACCTTTTTATACAAAAAACTAGCATTATTGTCGCGCCGACAAGGTGATTTTTAAATTGATTTTAGCCACTTATGTTATCAAAATATGAAAAAATGGATTCCATATTTGGAATAAAAATAATATAAAATTTTTTATAAGTCCATCAATTTTATTGAAAAGTACTATTAGTGAATGTGATTAAAATTAATTTAAATGTTTAAGGATAAATTAATATTTATAAGGGACTAAAACATAACCATATGACATAAAACGAGATATTTATTGGAAAAAGAGCCAATGGATGGAAATATTTAAACCATATCCTCTTTATAATCAAATTTGGTCCATTATTGGATCCACTGGAAACACTAAAACATGGGAATAATTCCTTTATTAAAATATTAAGTATTGAAACTCCTTCCCCACTATAAAAGTTCACCACTTCTCCTAATTCCTAACACCAACAAACCACATTGTTTCATGCATGATAATCTCAAATATATTCCCCAAATATACCCCCATAAACATTGAAGCCTCCATTTTTACATAAATCCTTCCAAGGAAGCCTTTTGGTATCATCTAAACTGAGTTAACCACTTTTAAGATACAAATTTCAAACAATCTATTTTCTTTCATTTACTCCTCCACAAATTCAATTACATTTAAATAATCCTTATATAATGAAACCTGTATTATTAATATATATTGAAATTTTATCTTATGGGTTCTAACTAAATGTACACAAACCTCCATCTAATGGGTGACAAACATACTATTTATGTGAAATGTATTACTATTCCCTAATGAAACAAATATTGTTCCTACTTCTATTACAGCCAATCATTGTAGTAATTAAGTTGTAAAATATCTTTATATATGATATAAATGATATTTATTATTTATTTAATCTTATATAATTCTATTATAACACATAACAATATACATACCATTCTTTGAAAAATCAATAACATCATTGGTGGAAGTGTGATCTACCGCCCCCTCAAGGGATGTGATTTGTTCACATGATACATTGAATGTATAAAGGGTGGATTAATTAAAATTATGTTAGATAAGAAACTATATAATATTACGGACATAATTAAATTTCTTTAATTATGATATATTTTATTTTTTATTACCAATTAAAACACGTAGAAAGTGATAACATTACTGATAGTCATGTGGATTACCGCCTCCACGACATGATAAGATTCCATTTTCATCAAAAGAATTATTTATAAAATAACATTTGATTAAAAAATATGTTATTTAATATATATGTTTTTTCTATAATGATATGGTTTTACTTTCATTTTCTCCATGATGATCGATGAAAAATAAGTATGTTACTCATGCGTACGTACGCCCTACCATCTCCATGATTGGTAAATAGATTAATTTTTCAGAACAGTATGAAATGATTATTTCCAAAATTATAAAATATATATAGTTATTATAATTATTTCAAAATTATTATAATTTAGGTGATGTTATATAATGACCCCTTTGAACATTTTTCACCTTCCATGGTTTTTTTGACAAAAAAATCGAATTTGGTCAACAAAATTGATGTACACATAATTGATTATGTAGTTGTACAGAATATGGTAATAAGTGAAATAAATGTAATCACAAACCTGAATATGGTTTTTAATTAATTATAAAATTAAAATAATTATTTTATATAGTATTTTAAATGATGATCACCGGAAATGGAACTCATGGTAAGGGATTCACATCTCCCTTTTTACATCCTGGAGAAAAATATATTGTTCACCAAATATATATTTTGTGTAGTGTACCTATTAAACCTTTTTTTATTATATCATTAATAATATTAAACTCATGGTGTTTTAAATGTTCATTTAATGTAATTATTTCATTAGGATTATTATTTAAAATGTTTCACATTGAAATGGGATGCATCAGAATATTTAAAGATTATTTTCCTCAAAAAAATAAATTATTTTTGAAAGTCATTTTAATTAAATGAAATTATATGATAATTTTTCTACAAAACCATCAATTGTTTCTACTAGGTTATTCCAAACCATTTTTAAATATTAGTACCATTTTCCACACAATTTTACTATTTGTTTTAGAAAATTAATTTAAAAAAACCTTACATTTTTTCTCTTTAGTCGGAGAACCTATTTACTTCTAAAATCCACATTTTTTAAAAATTATATATAAATTTATTTTAAAATGATTTAGGAAATAAATTTTTAACATTTTTTATTGACCAATGTTTTCAAAGGAATTTTCACTTCACTTTGCCAACATGGAATGTTTTAAAACATTTTACCATGCAAAAGGAATCTTCTTCTACTACATACGGCTTCTATGGATATACTCACCATAATTTATTTCAAGATTACTTTTCTTGTATACAATGAAATTTTGAAACTATATTGTTTTCAAATGTGACGTCTAAATTTACTTCTTTTTATAAAATTTTACCAATCAAACGGATATTTTCTTCAAGAATGAATTTAAATCATATTTTTATAGTATTTATATTCAACAACAACAATAAAACTTTATTTTTACTCCAATTTGGATTTTTTGTCTTAATATCATCATAATTCATATTATGAATCGTTTATTATTTATTTATCCAATGGAAATATTCCCATTCACTATATTCAATTATTTGTTAATCCCCTTGAAATATTCAATCTTCAATGATCATTGAAAAATGAATTTATCCAATTTATCTAATTAATTAATCAAGGATATTACTAATTCCTACATTATATACCACTTTACAAACAATGTCTATATTGAAAATTATTTTCTTATTTGGGGAAATATTTATAATTTCATATTTTTCGTTTAATACATTTATTTTATAAGTCGTAATATTTATTTAATTATTCGATATGATCAGTGCTTTGGACCTGTAATAATCAGTGAGGCCTAAGCAGTATATACCCCATTGATCCATAAATAGGATCTTATGAGACAAATACGATCCAAAATTTAAAATGTATTTCAGTAATAGTTTTAAATATTATTAGGAAAGGTCATTTTAATAATGGTTTTCATGTTCTATAGACATGATATACATTAGGAAATAATTTATATCATTTAGTTTATGTTATAATTCATAAATTATATTTCATGTCAACATATCTGTGGATAAACATCATTTTCAGTTCATTGATTAAATAGAATGTGTTTCATTTTTCTACCATACCATATTTATTTTTTCTTATAATTTAATTTGAAAATTATTTGAATCTTGTTATTACATTTCCATATTTATTATGAACATACATCTTAGTTTACTAATTATATGGAATGTGAGTTTAGTTATTCTCCTTGTTATAATTATTATTCTCATTTATTCATTACTTCTTCCACTATATATCATCATTAATTATCATTTCAGCTCCCCCTTATTCTGTTTCATTCCCACAGATTCCAATTACTATAATAATAAGGATATGGAAGGATACAATATATTTAATAATGTTATTATTCAAAATGTTATTTATAATGAAGGGAAAAAATAATTTTTTAATTAGAAAATTTATTTGTGTTACAAGAGTCATCTATGTATATTGTATACAAATACTACAAAACACTTAGTCCTTTTGGATTTTACTCCCTGTAATCATGTCAATGTAATTAGTAGTAGAAACTGGCTTCGGGAAATGATGGATGGGTGGCTATCATTCATACCAAATTTTGCAACCCAAGCATAGAAATCTTGGAGTGAATGTCTTACATCAATTACATTGTAATTATTACAAGGTATTAAAATTTTATGGACTAATTGTTTACTAGTCTTAGTAAACTATATACATATTTCAGAAAATAATTCACTGAATATATTATTATTCATTTTACTTCATTCTAAATAAATGACTCCTGGAATAACGTTATTCCATCTACTAAATACCTGCATATATTTCATAGTACACTGGATAAGTTCATATAAAATGATACATGATTAGGTTGAGCTCAAATTCTCATTACAGAGAAACATTTTTTAAATAAATATTGAATCTAGTATAATAATAAATATGACATGGAAATTAAATGAACTCATATGTCATATATTTTATAAATTGAGAAAGAAGTGGAAGAAAAATATGGAAGAGTAATTACAAAAAACAAATTCCAACAAATTAACTACAAAAGGTAAAATAAATATATAAGGGTAAAAAACTAAAACACATGGCATTTAATAAAAGAACTCAGAATTAAATATATCCTTATTTGTATCGACACAAAATCTCATGGATGAATAAAAACTAAATCTAATATTAGGTAAATTATTTCTTAATTGAAATCATGTCTAAGGCACATGAAATACTATAACTTCAATGAATTTTACAAGATTCATTAAAACTATAAATAGAAAATCATTTAATTTTCACAACTTATTTGACTCATGAGATCCTATTGATGCATCATGGAGCTATATAATGTCCAGTCTCCACATGTCATTACCGATTCAAAGAATTTTTCAAAACAATTAATCAAAATATCTAATATTAATTATAAAATATATGTATTGAATGATGAATGTAGAATTGTAAATATTTCCCCAAATAATAAAATAACTAATAAATTAGACACCATATGTAAATTTATACAAGGTTAATTAAATTGTAATATACATTATAAATTAAATGGATAAGTCGGGGGAAATTAAGTGTTCAATGATTATTGGAGATTGAATATATCAAGGGGAATATCAAATGATTCAAGGGAGTGAATGTGAATACAATCATTTCAAAAATTAAAAAAACCCATCCTAAGGAAGAATAAGGTCTGTATCAATAGAACAAATCCAAATTAGAGTTAAAGTGAAATTATTTTCTTGTTGGTTAATATAAATACTATACAAAAAACTTTAAAAAACATTCTTGATGGAGACAACATTTGGTTTTCAAAACTTTTTTAAGTATAGTATCAATTAAAATCACTTTTTAAACTATATTCATTAAAATATCTCCTTTTTAACATGAAAATTATGAATTTTAAAAATCATGGTGCTTAAATTCGTACTTTCTTTATGATGTAAAAAAACATTCCTCTTGAATGGAAAAAGGGTTTAAAAAGTGACTTGTGAGGAAAGAAAAAATAATATTCCTTTGTAAAAATTATTAATTTAAAAAGGGTAACAATAAATTTAAAAAATTATTTTAATAATATTTTAATGAATTTTTTTAGAATAAAATAGGTTCTCTTTCTAAAGAGAGAAACAAACTCATATTTTTTTAAAAACATTTTCTAAATCATTTTGATTACTAAAGATTCGAAAATTGTTCTAATACTTAAATATGTTTCTAAATAATCATTGGAGGGAAAATTAAATTCCTTATTGAACAATGGATAAATAATTTCATCTAATAAAAATACCATTGATTGATCGTTAATTTTATTGTTGTGGAAAATAATATTTAATCAATTTGAAGTGTCCTATACAATTTTTACAAATTCTAAATAATAAATATAATTATAGAATAATATTAAATTGATTATTTAAATACAATGAATATAATTTAATTAATATTATACTATAAATATGTCTAGTAGACACACCACATAAAATAATTTAGTGGTGAACATGACATTTTTCTCCTATTTGAAAAAATTGATATGAAAATACATTTCCCCCAGTTTCATTTTAGATGAAAAAACATTCTCTTATTATACAATAAACTTATTTTAATAATTTAAATTTTTCAGAAACCGTTTCATATTTTAACTACTTTTATTACAGTTATTACCGTATTTTTTACTTCCTTCTAAACAATTAAGATTATGTCAGGTGTTTTGACCAGATTTGATTAATGTGTCAAAAAACACTGGTAGGTAAACTATTAAAAAATGGGTCATTATATAAATACTACTGAATAATATTAGTGACACAACTATCATATTTTTTAATAAATTATTCTTTTAAAAAATAATTATATAAGGAATTAAGAATAAATCAATGTTGCGATCATGGATATTTTAGGTCATATCTACGCATGAGTAACGTTATTATTTTTCAGTGATCATTATGGAATGATTGTAAGTGACACCATATATATATATAATTGCAATTATATGATAAATATTATTATTATTTAACAATATATAGATTCATTTATAATTCATTTGATGAAAAAGGATTCACATCACATTGTGGAGGCGGTAGTCCATACAACCACGAATAACGTTATAACTTTTGGTGTGTGTGAAAGGTTAATAAAGAAAATGATATATATTTTATTTCCATAAAGGTAATTATTTTATTATTATACTATATATTTTTTATGTCAAATATTTTTCATGACACCAATATTTTATATGTTCCTTCTTTGGTTTGAACAAATGAAATCACTTTAAGGTGCGGTAGACAACACTTCCAAAAATGATGTTATCATTTTTATAAATAAAATTAAAGTATAAATAAATGTGTTTTAAATTAATTAAGGAATATTAAATACACAATTTTTATCATATATAATATATATAAACAAATTTTACATCATAATTACCGCAATGATAGGTGGTAATAGACGAATAGAAAATCATCATTTCGTGAGGCGTTTGTTCACTATTCACATAAATAGTATGCGTGTTACACATTAGATGGATGTGTTTGTATATGTAAGAGGAATCAATAGAATAAAAAACCCTAATATAAAAAATATAAATTTTCTATTTTATAACCATTGTATAAGTATAATTTATTTTTTTTGAATTAATTTAATTAAAAGTGATCGTTGGAAGAAATTCCCTTAAATATCTGGTAACTCCTTTTGGTTTATTCCAAATGGATTAATTTAAAGGATTTCTACCTAAATAGAGACATAATGGTATATGGGATATATTTTCATATCCTATTTGGTTAGATATTGGCCGTACCTATGGGGTTCGAGAGGTATGAGGAATTGGGAAAATTTGTGGAACTTTGTAGGTAAGGAAGAGTGGCACTCATGTAATATTTTGACAATGGAATTCATCCAATATTTTTTAGGTTTCAACTGGATCAGAAAAAGAACCCAATTATATTCATGGGTGGAACGTTTTGATATATTCCCATAACATAACTATTGTATAATATTATAGGTCATTTTGGGTCTTATGCTTAAGGTTTAGACCATTATTAAGAATAATTTAACCATTATATTTGTAATTAATTTTATTCAATTTCACATATCATTTTCGTAAAAAAATATGGAACTATTTTAAATAATATATTATTCATCTTCAAAATATTGAGTTAAATTTTACAAAATCAAATAATAGAATTTTATTAAATTGATTAATATTTTATCCTACAGGTAGACCGACAATGGTGGTTTTAAATGTAAAAACATCAGAATGTTTGATGTGTATTTTATAATCAAATTCAAATTTAAATTCATTCCAACGAAAAACATTTTATTAATTTATAAAAAATTATCCAACTAATGATTAAAAATAATTACAATTTTAATTCAACCTTGTGAATAAATTAGATGCAAAAGTAGTTTTAAACTATAATTCAGTATTTGGAACATTCAATAAATATTAAATGTTTTAGGAAAATAATAAAAATTCATAATAAACTATTTTTTCTAGTTACAATTCAAAACATAAGTTTATTTAGGATGATTAAGTCAATTAAATTGTAAAAATTTATATATAAAATGGTTTCTCCACTAAGTGGTGGAAAATATTCTAGTATAAAAATACAGGTTATTTGTTTGAAAATGGTTTTTTTCTTATCTTATGAATATACCATCCAATTAATGAATTTAAAACTACTTTATTGAATATATAATATATATATTTCAATAAAATCAATAAAAAATTATTTAATAATGTTTATAAAGACCAAAAATTCTTTGGAATCATACAAATAACAATATTTCAGTGTATATGAAATTGGTGATTATTTTATTTTATTGATATTTAGTAACCAATGAATTAATTTAATATTTATATAAACCAAAAAAATGTCATAAGATATCTAACACTATTAATAACAGCTAGTATATGACTTAGTTTGTTAAAAGAATAATAAATTATTGTTCGGTAAAACTATGTCTTTCATGTAATAAAACCAAACAATCATTTTTTCTCTTAAATGTAATGCATTCTAAATGGTTTTTGAATGAATTGAAATATATAGAATATATTTTAAAATTGTTCAAAAGTGATTTAAATGGATAATGTTTTTATAAATTGTCTAAAAAAGAAAATTTTCTAAAATTGATTTTAAATGTTCTTTTTTATTATATACTTTCACCATAAAAACCCCATTATATTAAATACACCTGGGATTTATTGTATCGAGAGAATTTTTATTATTCTTATCAATGGTTAATTATTTTTTTGGCTGTGTGTAGTATTCAAATTAACTTTTTTGAATAATTTGTTATTTCCCTTGAATTATTCAATAACATAAGATCAGTTAACATTGAATTTCCCCTAATTATATATTTCATAAATTATTGATATTACAATTGAATAAAAAATATCAATTTTACATATAGAGTCTAAATTGATAATTATTTGATTATTTGGGAAAATATTGAAAATTAAAAATTCTTTATTCAATATGGACAATTGATAAGGCATATTATGGATTTTGATTATTCAATATGTGGAATGTTTTGGATAGTTAATGGTAGGTGGGGCCCTTACTATATATAGCCCCTTATTTCATCAATAGGTTCTCATGATAAAAATAAGTTCAAAAATTAAATAGCTTTCAATATGTATTTGTAAACCATCTTGTGAAAGGTATTCATGTTATATGTTTTCATGATCCTTAGAAATGAAGTTGATTGTGAAAGAATTTCCATTTATTAGTTTCAGTTATTATTATTCTATGACATTTTTTCAACATATCTACTTATTCATTTCATTTTCATTACATCGATTAAATGTAAAATTTTTTAGTTTATTACTTTTCCATATTTACATTCCCATATATCGTTATTTTAATAGAATGTGTTTCTATTTATCACCTTTCCATATTTTGTTCCCTTCATTATCAGTTTGTTGATTATAAGGCATGTGAGTTAGATTATATATCGTGTCATAATTATTATTCCCATTGATTCATTATTTATTCATATATATTTTTTCCTTAATGTGAGTTAGAGATATCCCATATTGTATTCCATTCCTCGAGAGTCCATGAAGAATACTATAAATCATATTCAAGGATTTAATATATATAATAAATTGATTCTCAAAGCTGAAAAATATATATGGAAAAGTAAATTAATGGGCAGACATTCTATTAACAAAAACAGATAAGCCATACGCAACACAGAATAATATGAAATAGAAACACATTACATTAATCAATAAATATAAAATGAAATAAATCCAAAAATGTTTCGATGTAAAAAATCTCAGGGGTAAATAATAACTAACTCTAAATGAGGATAATTATTATTTGTTTTAAGGTATGTTTCCTAGTCACCTGGAACCAGTACTGTCAAGACTCTTCACAATAAGGTTTATAATATTTTATTAATAACCATATTTTTGGGACATATATTTCATATCAAGAGACTATTGATGGATCGATGGGATTTCATTATCTGGTCCCCAACCTATGTGGATTACCTTAAACGGTCCCCAACCTGTGTCCTTCCAATACAAATCATTAATCACATATTAAATAATGGAATTAATTAAAAAAATGACTTATCAAAAAATGTACATATATTTCAAAAATAATAAATATTTAAAAAAATTCTTCATTGTGGTTATGAATCAAAAAGTTTTTTTTATTTTTATGATTAGAAACACCATTTAAATATCCCTTAAACAATATTGAGGAAAATAATATTCAGACAATCCAAAGTGTTTGATACCACCTTGAAATATATAAATCATAATCACATAGAAATTATAAATTTAAAAGGAGCATATAATATCATAAAAATTTTAATATTCATGATTTAACTTGTAAAAGGTGGTATATAAACAACATAAAACAAACTAGGTTCATAATAATAAATTGGTCTCAAATGAATATAAATTGAGGAGAAATCCCTTACTATACCCTTAATTTTTGGTTTGTGGTATTTATCCTACTATTTAGTGTTTTAAAATATGATACTAAAGAATAAAATAACCATATTTATGTTTATAATAACATATAGTAACTTCTTATTATATTTTATTACGCGTTTGTATACTCTTTTATTATTTTATCTATTTTGAGTGTTAATTTCTAGTTTTATCTAGTATCTCAGGACATGAAATTTAATGTCACTATTAATTAGGTCATTATTTTCTTATCATTAAAATATATAACATGAATTTTATATCATATATAGTAATGATAAATTTTTTTATAATAATATATGATAATAGGAGATAGGAAATGGAATGTACCATTCATAGATATGGTAAGTCGTACGTATGCAGGAACACTATATTCAACACATTGAAACATTCCGAAACAATGATGTGAAATTTATATTGATACTCATTTATATTATAATACTAGTATCGTAAATATTTTATATATTTTATATATGTTTATTTATATCATCCCTAATACATTCCAAGTATATCGTGAATGAATCACATAGTATTTATGGGTAGTAGCACAAATATCCACAATCTATGTTATCATATTTAAACAAGGTTTGTGATATAAAATAACTAAATTAGAGTATTTATGTACTAAATATCCTATATCTCATATATAATAATATTCTCCATCATAATTTCTATCATGATAGATCGAAATGGAAGAATAAGCAATTATCATTTCATTAGGCTATACTTCATCTTTTACATAAATATTATGTTCATCATCCATTAGATGATGGTGTGTGTGAGAGTATATATAAATAAATATAAACATATATCTTTTATATTTAGGATATATTTTTATTATTTGAATATGGAAGAATAATGTTTTAGTTGGTGGAAAAGAAAATGATGTAAATTAGATCGTTGGAAAGTGTTACCATAAAAATCAGGTAATGGATTTAGTTTTATAGAAAATAGATTCCATGGAAGGAGTCCTACCAAATGGCAGGATTCATTTTATATTGGATGATTATTGGGTTAAAAATTGAGAAATTTTGGATAGAACCAACGTGATTTTAGAGGTCTAGGAAGTGGGTGAAGTGGTGTCCTTTTATAGTGGGGGTGGAGTGGTACACTTGAAATATATTGACAATGTAATTATTCCCACTTTTTTAATGTTGAAATTTGATACATTAATGGATCCAATTTGATCCAATTGATAATTGGGTCAAAATATTTCCATCTAATGAATCTTGTACATGTTTATTAGTTATTTTCAGCCATACATTTAAGGTTTAGTTTCTTATGAAGCATAATTTAAAAACAGTCATTTTAATAAATTTTTATAACATTCTATAATATTATTGTAAAAAAATTATTATTATTAGAGATTATAAATTATTCTAATTAAAAATATAAAATACATTATTTTAAATTTGAATCATATAAGTGGTATAAATCAATTTAAATTTTATCTGGTAGGTGGGATGACAATGCTAGTTTTTATAGTAAAAATGTCCAAAATATTGATTAGTTTTTATATTAAATTTAAAATTGAAATTGATCAAAATTACATAAATTTGGATTATTAATATATAATAGATATAATTAGACCTCAAAATAAATTCTAAATATAATTCCACACAACAAATAAATTATAAAAATATAGTTTGGAATTAAAATTCAGTATTTTTTTCTATTAACTAAAAATTCAATCTTACAAAAAAATATCAAAAAATCACCCTAAGTTATTTTTTATGTTTCTAGATAAAATAAGATATTTATTTTGGAATATTAAATTTATTAAAGGTTAATTTTTTGGATTAAATATAGATTCAGTAACTAAAGGAGGCAAAACCACTTTTAAAAAATATATATTATTTTAGGTGTCATATTGGGTTTGTTCATATCTTATGCCTACCTAGATAAACTTATATGTGTGTAAAAATATTTGGTAGGATATATAACATAAAAATAAACTATATAATCTCTTTATAAGTGTTATAATTTTATTTACTATAGAAAATGAGACTAAGTATTGTTTTTATAAATCAGGTGTTATATGTGGTGAAAAGCTATCAACCATATCTAAAAGAAAAATATAGTAATGTCTTGGTGTGGTAAATTCATTATTCCTAAAAAATTATCCTTGAAATTTTTTTGTTATTTCCTTAAGTAAATATTTGGTAGTTATACTCTATATATTCTTCTAGTTACAATTTTTCATCCATTATTTTCTGAATTCTCCATAGTACCATTTGTAGACAGTTTGTCCGATTTATCAATGATTTCTCACTGGCATCAATATCTCAGATGTGTTATTTTAAATATTAATGTTTGGTTCCAATTGTATCTCATCATATGTAAACTCATGTATTGGTTCTGGGATTCATTTCATCTGCTCGTATATATGGAATACATCACGTACCATTGAGAGATTTGGCATTATTTCTAAATGATTAGAAACAATTCCAACTCTTTCATGAATTTCGATGTGTCTGATGTACCTGAGACATAGATTCCCTTTCTTATATATCCTTATTACACCATTCCATAGTGATAAATTCGATAAAACATAACCTCACACATGGAATTCCAAATGTTTCCTCTCGTTTCAACATAACTCTTATGCCTACATTGAGCTTCTTTGATATGATCATGAATGAAATTTTTCATTTTTTTTCATTTACTGACTGAGTTCTGGGCCTACGTGTTAACATTCTCCAACATCATTCAAAAAAGTTTGGAGTATGCTAATTATTTCCATATAACACTTCATATGGTGCCAAATAAATACTCAATTAGAAAATATTATTAGAATAAAATTGTACTAATGGTATGTACATATCCTACATAACTTTAATGTCAAGTGATCATGACCTCAACAATTGTTCCATTATTTTTAATGTTTCTTTGGACTTTCAATAATTTTTTAGGATGGTAGGTAGTTCTAAAATGAATATCATTTTTAAGAAGCCTTTGAATAATTATCTATGATTTCAATTTTAAGTGGAGATATCAATCGGAAATGATAGATAGAGGTGTTCCATGAAGTCTTAAAACATAATTTATGTAGATACTTATGACTCACCTGAGAGGAATTTATTCTATTAGGGAATTCATGTGAGCATAATTTATTTGGAGGTCAATGATAATCCATATTAAATTAGTATTTCAATGAGTACATGGATGTCTCTTGATAATTCCTTAGGTAATTTCATCCCAATTTGACATAGTAATAAATAGAAGATGTATTACTCTTTTTGGATGTTTCCATAAAACATTAAATTGATTAAAAACTACACATCAAGACACATATTCCACAATTTCCCACTTCACGGTATCCCACAAAATGTGTTCCTTTAAGTCCTTATACATCTTTTTTCTTCCATGGTGTATAATAAATTTAAGATATGAGAATCATCCCATAATTATATTTTTAGCTCAGTTATAGATGGAACACAAATCTTCTCTCCAAATTTTAGAACACCATCTTCAAAAATAATATTTACAAATATCCCTTCATTTACACCACTGATTATCTTCTGAATATCCTCTTCACCAGATTGAGAATTATATATACCCTCTAAAAAATATGAGTTTTCAATATTTTAAAATTTGATTGTTGTCCAAAATTCCTTAGAAGTTCCCATATACATATTTTTTGGATCCCATATCAAATCATCATTCTATAAATATATATTGGTTATAACTCCCAGATCCTTCCTACACAATGAATCCTCCACTTTATTTTCATTCCCTATTTTGTAGTGTATCGATCCATCCTAATACTTGAGTAAGTGGAATAAGGAAGAAGTTTGAATGAATTAGTAGAGGAGATTACCTCTTCTTCGACATGACTTCTTTAAATCTCTTCTTACTGATGTACAATTGATATTTGAAGAATACATGAACCTCTAGTATGTAACAAGAGAAGTATAGAATGGAAAATTGTAGGTTATATCACAGGTTAAAGGCTCATATTGTTGAGAACTGGTGATGGAGGAGGATCTCTTTTATAATTGAGGTGAGGGGAACTTTTAGGAACCTAAAAAATATTAATTTATAATAAAATGAAATCCCACTCAAAGTCCTCCAAAATGTTCCAATTTATATGTTTATATATGATAGGTTTTCAATATAATCATCCAAAAAAATTCATGTTTATATCTATTTAAACACTATCATTTTAATTATCAATTATTTAATCAATTTAATTTTAATCGGTATGAAAAATATTTATATATTAAAAGGGTAAACTATTTATTTCGTTTATGTAAATTAGACCAAAAATTAGTACCTTAGATCATATTAGACCATATTATAATTATTATATATTTTATATAAATGTTTTATGACTTTTAAATAATTTAATAAAACATTGTGTTATCCAAACAACAGTTGTGTCAATTTTGACACTATTCAATTCATGGATTTTTAATAATATAATGATAAGATGTTATCAACGAACCAATTACTTTATTCTATCCATATGGGATCTAGGTGATCTATGAAATTAATTAGACATATAATTAGATTAAGTTTTATTTATTTTAATATTTTTAATATAATTAAATTGATATTTCTATTTTTAAAATAATTTTTGCATGATAATAGTTTTATTAATTTCTCATCAATTAATTAATTTGTATATCCAAAAAGTATTTTTATTCAAGGTAGTTATATGTTTAAAAAAAAAATAAAAAAAATATCATTCAAATTATTATTTATAATTGACATTATTTTATGAATATCCTTATCTAAAAAATAGTTTATTTTTTAAAATTTGGGTGTTACAAATTTTACTTTTCATTAAATAAAATCATTTAAATGCCATAATCTCATGAAAGTGTCTTACAAAGGACACCATTTGGAACCAATGATGATTTGGGTCAAAACAAACTCATCCACTGATATTAATACAGGTGTTAGTAAAATTTTATATTAATATTTTTACCTTTAATTACTTGATTTACATTTTTATCATATTAAAAAAATGTATTGAAGTTACTATTAATAATGCCTAATAAATAAATTTATTTAAATAATTTGGGCCTACTGATTCAAAATATGGATCATATATTTTAAAATAAAAAATAAAAAATATGCATTAATTACTTTAAAATTATTCTCGTTGTGAGAAAGAGAGGGGATGTGATTTTTAAATGATAAAACATTACAAAATATTGAAATGTTTTTACATGTGATTTTAATGTAATATTAATGCTACTGAAAAACATTATATTTAATAATAAAAATATATTCTATTTACACATTAAAACCCGTAAATAATATAATATTATTACATAAATTATTTTTATGAAAAAATTTGTTTTCAGTTAAAATATATTGTAATTTTATTATTCATAAAAATTTAAAACTTATCATAAAAACATAAAAATTTCATTAAAAGAAAATTTTAATATCCTGATTACAAAAAATAAATTTTTTTCAAAATATAATATATTAAAGTTGTCACGACCCGTCCTCGAGGACCGTGCCGTGACTACCCCAAGCCCACCTTCCATAGGCCAGGGGCTGGCGACTAGCACCAAGGCGTAAATCCCGGTAAAAGGGAAGGCATTGCCTTTGTAAAGTAAACAATCACACAGAGTACAAGTGGAAGAAGTAAACACTGAATACATCAGTAAGTGCGGAAAGTAAAAAGGGGCCGGAAATACAAGCCCAACTGTAAAGTACAACTCGAAAGGGAAAACGACAACTGAAAAGTAAAGCTGGTACGCCGAGCTGTCCATTGGAAATCCCACCTGAAGGGTGGGTACAGATAGCTCCACTCCTCCTCGGGTCCCGTCGTCCGCTCCGAGTATGTCCCGCCCAGTGTTCCACCTCCGGGTACCACCTCGTCGTCACGTCCACCTCTGGGTACCGTCTCGTCGTGAGGTCCTCCTCCGGGTACCATCTCGTCGTAATAGTCCACCTCCAGGTACTGTCCAGTCCTCGAGCACTCGGCCTCTGTCTGCATTGCCCGTCGTCTGCAACCAACACAACGAGGTGCGGGCATAGCCCGTGCAGGGGTGAGTATAACGATACTCATTAGGGATCCCGAGACCCTCAAGGTCTCACTAAACCAACAAGGATAACCACAAAGAAGATCTCAACAGATAACCTCTACTTAGGTATATGCCCATACATATACCTAAGTTATCAAGTGACCCATCTCAATCATGAGGTAAACACAAAGGTCATGAAATCAACGGATAACCACTACTCAGGTATGTGCCCATACATATACCTAAGTTATCAAGTGACCCATCTCAATCATGAGGTAAACAGAAAGGCCAAATGTCTCAGCTCAAACCAGGATTTTCATTATCGAAACCGTAACTGTTGAAGAGCTCTGTCTCTAGAGTGTACAGTGGTCCTGTCACAACTCCGAGTACTGCTCACTAACCTAAGACTGCTGAGGTGCTCCTCCTGACGAGTACCGCGGGCTAGCTGCTACAACCAAGTGCTCCCATGTGCCGCTACAACCAAGCGAACCTCTGTCATGGGTCTGCCGCTACAACCAAGCGCTCCCATGTGGCGGTACAACCAAGCGCACCTCTGTCGTGGGTCTGCCGCTACAACCAAGCGCTCCCATGTGCCGGTACAACCAAGCGCACCTCTATCGTGGGTCTGCCGCTACAACCAAGAGCTCTCATGTGCCGCTACAACAAAGCGCACCTCCGTCGTGGGTCTGTCGCTACAACCAAGCGCTCTCATGTGCCGCTACAACAAAGCGCACATCTGTCGTGGGTCTGTCGCTACAACCAAGCGCTCCCATGTGCCGCTACAACCAAGCGCACCTCTCTCGTGGGTCTTCCGCTACAACCAAGCGCTCCTATTTGCCGCTACAACCAAGCGCACCTCTGTAACACACCAGGTCGTCCGATCAGCAGTCGTCGGGTCTCAGTCAGCTACACGGTCTCCGTACTCCGCACGCTCGTCTCTGGGAGGTTCTGCTCCATGAGCTACTGGTCGATACTCCAACTATCTCAAAGTCCCAGGAAGAAGAATCTCAAAGGACCGTCTCATCATAGGGGTCTCAACGAAACAGACGACACATTAATCGGACGCCCGATCTGTGAGTTACTAGCCTTTTCATTCCAGGGGCCCGGTTGGTTTCGTGTGCGAACCAATCCGGCCGTAACTCAACTATATCCCGAACACTCATAGGGTATACTCATAGGGACCGTTTCACAACGAGATCACCAACGCCGCTGACGGTTCGTCAAACGGACGTTCTGTCAGAAAGGTATCAGCTCCTCCGATCCAGGGGCCCGGTTGGATTTCGGTGCGATCCAACCCGGCCACTATCCAACTGTATCCAAAACTCGGGCAGAGGATGCCAAAAGTTTCGTCTCATCAAGAGGAAAGCAACGAGAGAGACGGCGCGTCAATCGGACACCCGGTCTGTGAGTTATTGGCTTTTTCATCCCAAGGGCCCGGTTGGTTTTTAAGGAAAAACCAACCCGACCGTACTCCACCTGCGTCCAAACCTCGGGCGGAGTATGCCAAAAGATCCGTCTCACTAAGAGGAAAACAAAAAAGCTGACGGCACGTCAATCGGACGTCCGTAGCTCAAGATATGAGCGTTTCCGCTCAGAGGGCCCGGTTGGATTCGTGTACGAACCAACCCGGCCGAACTCAAAGAATTCCGAAACCTTGAGTGTGATATACCGAATCGACCGTCTCAATCCAAGGATCGCATCGCCACTGACGGTTCATCAATCGGAGGTCTGTAGCTCATGTTATGGGCAAAAGACCGAAGTCGATTCGAAAACGGGGGGTCCGGGTCCGGGCCGACCCGGCCCGACCCCCCCTGGGTCGGCCCGAACCGGGTCGACCCGACCCAAGTCCGACCCGGCCCGGCCGGCAGCGGCACGACAACCTGCCGCACCCCACTTAAATAAATGCCCCCCCCCTCACGTGGGGGGCCTCCTTTGAGGAAAACGGGGGGCGCTGCCCCCCCTTGGTGTAACTACGGCCCCCCCATTATGGGGGGGCGGTTTTTGGCCAGCCGGGGGAATTAATTCCCCCCGCACTTCTCCCTTCCTGCCGGCCCAACATGGCCGGCCGATCCTTCCTCAACGGGACCGGCAAGGCCGGTCCCCTTTCCGGCTTCTGACACCGGCGGCCCGGCTAGCCGTCGGTCTTCCCGTTCCGCCGCGGCCCGGAACCGGTCGCAGCCTTCGTCGTCCGGCGCGGTGCGACGGCACCGCGCCCCTCCGCCGCGGCCCCGCTCCGGCCGCGACGCCTTCGGTTTCTTTCGACGCGGCGCGACGACGTCGCGTTCATGATAATCTTTCCACGGCGTGGCGCGACGACGTCGCGTTCATGATAATCTTTCCACAGCGCGGCGCGATGGCGCTGCACAATATTTGTCGTGTGATTCCCGCGTGGTGCGACGACACCATGCCATCTTCATCATTCGTAAGAATATAATATTCAAGAACAAAGGAGGGGGGATTCTGCCATGTTTGTGTGGTCCGTCCCCCCTTTCGTTAGATGATAACACTTAAACATTTATCCTCAAGATTGTCATGCTAGAACCAAGAATGAGAATAAATAAATAAGCAACATCAAACCCCTACCTCGGTTTCAAGAACGATGTTCGTCAACGACCCGCGGATGACGAGCGTCGCGGTGGTCGGCGTCACGGATGAAGTACGTCGATGTCGTGAAGCGAGGATTCGAAGTTCTTTGACGACGATTTCGTTGCGGGAAATCATCGCGGAAAAGATGACGCGGAAGAAGACGTCGCCAGTGTCGCGGGTATGGCGTCACGGAAGATGATTCCCGAGAACGTGGCATTCTTCGTCGATGCTCGAAGGTTCTTCGCGTTCTTCGTCAAAGTTTGAAGAAGAAGAAGAAGAAAGAGCTCTCCAATCCTCTCAAGAGCAAAGGAAACCAACCCAAAATAATTAAATAAGCTTAATCTTATTTTATTACACAACCTTCATCTTAGAATTTCAAATGTTTGAAATTCAAATTAACCCTCCTCAATTAATTAAGCCAAGTTGTCAAACATTAATTGAAATGGGTTAAAGGGGAGTTTTTTTTAGAGAAGTTGAGGAGTTGGGTTTAGTGTGGGCCCCACCACACTTAATCCTCCCAAAGGAGGTTATGTGGTTGTGGGTCCCACCCCCAACTCCCTTTTGGAGGTTTTTAAAAAAACAACAAGTTAAAATAAAAATTTGTATTTCACAAATTTTATTTAACTTATTCTAAAAACCCAAAAACTAACTTTCAACCCGCAATAAACGCAACATCGGAAAAGGTCCCCTTAAGCGAATATCGGCACTGCGAGTTCATCGGTGCCCTCAGAATTTGATTCCGGGCACCGGTTCAATAGTTAGAAATTCCTGCTCGTTCGTTCACTGAACGTACCCGAGCCAAACTTCGGAAGTTGATTCCGGGCACTCCGGGCCTCGGAATCAGGTTCTGTCAGAAACTGCGCTCTTGTAAAATTCCAAAGAAAATTAAGAAAAAATTTCCCTTGTATTTTACAGGTCTTTACATTACTCCCACCTCAGGGCATTACATCCCCGTAAAGATACATCAAAAACTAGGGAAACAAATGAGGGTACTGAGCACGCATCTGAGCCTCCCGCTCCCATGTGCTCTCTTGGAGGTTTCCGTGCTGCCATCTGATCCGTACAAGAGGGTTCGATCGCCCACGTAGGACCCGCTCCTTTCGATCCCCTATCTCCACCGGGACCTCCGTAAATGTCGCCCCATCGTCAACGTCAAGCTCCCCATGGTCAATGATGTGCGTCTGGTCGTGCACGTATCTCCTCAGCTGAGATACGTGGAAGACGTCGTGCACCCGGTGCAACTGAGGTGGTAGAGCCAGGCGATAAGCCACCTCACCAATCCTACTGAGGACCTGTAAGGGTCCGATGAATCGCGGAGATAACTTTCCGCCTCGGCCAAATCTCCGAATACCACATCGAGGTGAGAACCGCAAGAAGACGTGGTCGCCATCCTCGAACACTAGTGGCCTCTGCCTCCTGTCAGCGTATGACTTCTGCCGGCTCTGAGCTGTCCTCATCCTCTCCTGGATGACCTGGACCTTCTCTGTCGTGGCCTAGACCACCTCTGGTCCCACAAGAGATGCTATGATTTCTTCCTTGCCGATAAGAGAAATATGGACTCATTCCCTAGATGAACCACGTTCCTCGCCTAATACTGTAAATCCTGACATGGATGATACTAAACCATACCATGGATGACGTCGTAAGGCCTCGACGCAACTACAAAGAGATCCAACCATTACTCTCGCATCCAAGGGTTGAGTCACACTGTCGGCATCAGTGTGTGGTAACTGGGTCTCCTCCAGTAGGTACTTCTCAAGTGAGGGTCTAGTCAACGGTATAATCCAGAACCTCTTAGTAACAACACAAGAGAGGACAGGGAAATAAATGCCACAAGAAAAGATGTCTTTTATTACTGGAGCTCAAGTACAAAGACACAAAGCATCTACAAACATACATCAACAAAACTAGAAGCAACATGAACAAAAGTCTCCAGGTCTGGAGCTAGTCCCGCTCCAGTCCATATGCTCCCAGAGCCCCATGATCGTAGGCCTCAACTGCCGGAAGCTGAGCTCTCCCATGTCCTCATGTCCCCTACGGTCGGGGTGGACCTCCTGGTGGTGGTGGTGGCAACACCCCGAAGCGTCGTCCACCTCCAGCTGCACGGCCAGCTCCCCTGTCATGGCCGCCTGCTCCTTGCGGCCCGCCCTGATCGAACCTCTGCCTCTGCCTGGGGGGTCCTTCATTCATCTGTTGGTCATCCGTATGGCGGGTCGGACAGTCACGTGCCATGTGACCAACCCCGCCGCAGGAGTAACACTTCCCTCTCATGGCAAGTCGTTGCCCACCCCGAGTGCCTCGCGCAAACGATCCAGAGTCATGCTGTCGACCACCTGTAGGTCTAGTCCTCTTGGACCCCTGCGTCATCCATCTACTTCCCGCTGCAGAAGACTCTACCGCATGCCGGTAAGTGGTGGGTCCTACTTCTGGAGACTGCTCAGCAAGGAAACTCTCCACTAAGAGTGCTCGCTCCAACACCCCTGCCTGAGTCGGAATGTTGAGGGAGATCATCGAAGCCCTGATCTCATGCCTCAGTTCCTGCTCGAAGGTCCGGGCCCGGAAGAATGGGTCTCGTACCATGTCGGTCGAGTAGCGTGAAAGATCAGTAAATCTCGCCGAGTACTGGGCTACTGTCATGCTGCCCTGCCGCAGCTGTAGTAGCTCCTGAATGCGCACCGCTCGGAGGGTGGCTGGGACGAACTCCGAGTGGAAGATGCTCTCAAAGTCCGTCCAGAGATTAAATGTCTCGTCATGCACCTGGAGCATCAAGCTCCACCATCGGCCTGCTGCTGCGTGCAGTAGGCTCGCAGCGAGGATCACCATGAGGTCTGCTGGTGTCCTCACTAGCCTGAAAACTCGCACGACTGCCTCCAGCCATTCCTCGCCTGACTGAGGGTCCGTCTCCCCACGGAACCTGGGCGGTCGCTGGCGCTGAAACTCATGCAGTGCGCTGAGGCGACGTGCATCGTCAACGGCTGGTGCTGGAAGTATCGGGGGCTCGGCGGATAAAACTACCGCTGGTGCCACTGCTGACAAAGGGCCATGCACCGAGGCCTCGTCGCTCGGCGTGCTGTCGTCACACTCGACTCTCGGAACCCTAGCTGGCGGCCGTCGTGGGGCCATCCTGAAAAGGAATCAGGTGCGCCACGGTCAGAACAGTATACCTGGTGAGTTGATACAAATTAATCACAAAGAAAACTTGAAACACACACGCAATCAATGTTTTTGTGCATTAAGTCGGAAATCAGAAGTCAGGGTCCTGGTATACGGATACGTCGGCCGCTGCACCAACACTGGACTCCCTGGACTGATAACCACACTTAATACGCTAAACACTATTGCTTCACAAAGAAAAGATCAGAGTTCGCAGTAGAACCAAACTCCTCTGATACCAATTTGTCACGACCCGTCCTCGAGGCCCGTGCCATGACTACCCCAAGCCCGCCTTCCATAGGCCAGGGGCTGGCGACTAGCACCAAGGCGTAAATCCCGATAAAAGGGAAGGCATTGCCTTTGTAAAGTAAACAATCACACCGAGTACAAGTGGAAGAAGTAAACACTGAATACAATAGTAAGTGTGGAAAGTAAAAAGGGGCCGGAAATACAAGCCCAACTGTAAAGTACAACTCGAAAGGGAAAACAACAACTGAAAAGTAAAGCTGGTACGCCGAGCTGTCCACTGGAAATCCCACCTGAAGGGTGGGTACAGATAGCTCCTCTACTCCTCGGGTCCCGCCGTCCGCTCCGAGTATGTCTCGCCCAGTGGTCCACCTCCGGGTACCGCCTCGTCGTCACGTCCACCTCTGGGTACCGTCTCGTCGTGAGGTCCTCCTCCGGGTACCATCTCGTCGTAATAGTCCACCTCCAGGTACTGTCCAGTCCTCGAGCACTCGGCCTCTGTCAGCATTACCTGTCGTCTACAACCAACACAACGAGGTGCGGGTATTGCCCGTGCAGGGGTGAGTATAACGATAATTAGTAGGGATCCCGATACCCTCAAGGTCTCACTAAACCAAAAAGGATAACCACAAAGAAGATCTCAACAGATAACCTCTACTTAGGTATATGCACATACATATACCTAAGTTATCAAGTGACCCATCTCAATCATGAGGTAAACACAAAGGTCATGAAATCAATGGATAACCACTACTCAGGTATATGCCCATACATATACCTAAGTTATCAAGTGACCCATCTCAATCATGAGGTAAACACAAAGGCCAAATGTCTCAGCACAAACCAGGATTTTCATTATCGAAACCGTAACTGTTGAAGAGCTCCGTCTCTGGAGTGTACTGTGGTCTTGTCACAACTCCGAGGTACTGCTCACTAACCTAAGACTGCTGAGGTGCTCCTCCTGACGATTACCGCGGGCCAGCTGCTACAACCAAGCGCACCCATGTGCAGCTACAACCAAGCGCACCTCTGTCGTGGGTCTGCTGCTACAACCAAGCGCTCCCATGTGCCACTACAACCAAGCGCACCTCTGTCGTGGGTCTGCCGCTACAACCAAGCGCTCTCATGTGCCGCTACAACCAAGCGCACCTCCGTTGTGGGTCTGCTGCTACAACCAAGCACTCGCATGTGCCGCTACAACCAAGCGCACCTCTGTCGTGGGTCTTCCGCTACAACCAAGCGCTCCCATGTGCCGCTACAACCAAGCGCACCTCTCTCGTGGGTCTGCCGCTACAACCAAGTGCTCCTATGTGCCGCTACAACCAAGCACACCTCTGTCGTGGGTCTACCGCTACAACCAAACGCACCCCTATGCCGCTACAACCAAGCGCACCTCTGTAACACACTGGGTCGTCCGATCAGCAGTTGTCGGGTCTCAGTCAGCTACACGGTCTCCGTACTCAGCACGCTCGTCTCCGGGAGGGTCCGCTCCACGAGCTACTGGTCGATACTACAAGTATCTCAATGTCTCATGAAGAAGAATCTCAAAGGACCGTCTCATCATAGGGGTCTCAACGCAACAGACGTCACGTCAATCGGACGTCCGGTCTGTGAGTTACTAGCCTTTTCGTTCCAGGGGCCCGGTTGGTTTCGTGTGCGAACCAATCCGGCCGTAACTCAACTATATCCCGAACACTCATAGGGTATACTCATAGGGACCGTTTCTCAACGAGATCACCAACGCCGCTGACGGTTCGTCAAATGGACGTTCTGTCCGAAAGGTATCAGCTCCTCCGATCCAGGGGCCCGGTTGGATTTCGGTGCGATCCAACCCGGCCACTATCCAACTGTACCCAAAACTCGGGCGGAGGATGCCAAAAGTTTCGTCTCATCAAGAGGAAAGAAACGAGACAGACGACGCGTCAATCAGACACCCGGTCTGTGAGTTATTGGCTTTTTCGTCCGAGGGGCCCGGTTGGTTTTTAAGGCAAAACCAACCCGACCGTACTCCACCTGCGTCCAAACCTCGGGCGGAGTATGCCAAAATATCCGTCTCACTAAGAGGAACACAACAAAGCTGACGGCACGTCAATCGGACGTCCGTAGCTCAAGATATGAGCGTTTCCGCTCCGAGGGCCCGGTTGGTTTCGTGTACGAACCAATCCGGCCGAACTCAAAGTATTCCGAATCCTTGAGTGTGATATACCGAATCCACCGTCTCGATCCAAGGATCGCATCGCCGCTGACGGTTCGTCAATCGGAGGTCCGTAGCTCAAGTTATGGGCAAAAGACCGAAGTCGATTCGAAAACTGGGGGTCCGGGTCCGGGTCCGGGCCGACCCGGCCCGACCCCCCTGGGTCGGCCCGAACCGGGTCGCCCGACCCGACCCGGCCGGCGGCGCGGTCCGGCACGGCGGCGCGGCCCAGCCGGTGGCGGCGCGGCCTGGGCGCCGCTCGGGTGCCACGCGCGGGGGGCAGAGCCCCCGCTTCTCTTGCCTGGCGGCGCGGCAACCTGTCTCGCCCCACTTAAATAAACGGCCCCCCCTCACGTGGGGGGCTTGCTTTGAGGAAAACGGGGGGCTCTGCCCCCCCTTGGTGTAACTGCGGCCCCCCCTTTATGGGGGGTCGGTTTTTGGCCAGCCGGGGGAATTAATTCCCTCGGCACTTCTCCCTTCCGGCCGGCCCAACATGGCCGGCCGGTCCTTCCTCAACGGGACCGGCAAGGCCGGTCCCCTTTCCGGCTTCCGACACCGGCGGCCCGGCTAGCCGCCGGTATTCCCGTTCCGCCGCGGCCCGGAACCGGTCGCAGCCTTCGTCGTCCGGCGCGGTGCGACAACACTGCGCCCCTCCGCCGCGGCCCCGCTCCGGCCGCGGCGCCTTCGGTTTCCTTTGACGCGCCGCGACGGCGTCGCGTTCATGATAATATTTCCACGGCGCGGCACGCCGGCGTCGCGTTCATGATAATCTTTCCACGGCGCGACGTGGCGGCGCTGCACAATATTTGTCGTGTGATTCCCGCGTGGTGTGACGGCACCACGCCATCTCGTTCATTCGTAAGAATATAATATTCAAGAACAAAGGAGGGGGGATTCTGCCGTGTTTGTGCGGTCCCGACCCCCTCTCGTTAGATGATAACACTTAAACATTTATCCTCAAGATTGTCATGCTAGAACCAAGAATGATAATAAATAAATAAGCAACATCAAACCCCTACCTCGGTTTCAAGAACGATGTTCGTCAACGACCCACAGAAGACGAGCGCCGTGGTGGTTGGCGTCACGGAAGAAGGACGTTGATGTCGTGAAGCGAGGATTCGAAGTTCTTTGTCGACGATTTCGTCGTGGAAAAGATGACGTGTAAGAAGACATCGTCGGTGTCGTGGGTATGGCGTCGCGGAAGACGATTCCCGAGAACGTGGTGTTCTTCGTCGACGCTCGAAGGTTCTTCGAGTTCTTCTTCAATGTTTGAAGAAGAAGAATAAAGAGCTCTCCAATCCTCTCAAGAGCAAAGGAAACCAACCCAAAATAATAAAATAAGCTTAAGCTTATTTTATTACACAACTTTCCTCTTAGAATTTCAAAGGTTTGAAATTCAAATTAACCCTCCTCAATTAATTAAGCCAAGTTGTCAAACATTAATTGAAATGGGTTAAAGGGGAGTTTTTTTTAGAGAAGTTTAGGAGCTGGGGTTCGTGTGAGCCCCAACACACTTAATCCTCCCAAGGGAGGTTAAGTGGTTGTGGGTCCCACCCCCAACTCCCTTTGGGAGGTTTTTAAAAAAAACAACAAGTTAAAATAAAAATTTGTATTCCACAAATTTTATTTAACTTATTCTAAAAACCCAAAAACTAACTTTCAACCCGCAATAAACGTAACCTCGGAAATGGTCCCCTTAAGCGAATATCGGCGCTGTGAGTTCATCGGTGCCCTCAGAATTTGATTCCGGGCACCGGTTCAAAAGTTAGAAATTCCAGCTCGTTCGTTCACTGAACGTACCCGAGCCAAACTTCGGAAGTTGATTCCGGGCACTCCGGGCCTCGGAATCAGGTGCCGTCAGAAACCGCGCTCTTGTAAAATTCCAAAGAAAATTAAGAAAAAATTTCCCTTGAATTTTACGGGTCTTTACAAAAGTGACAAAAGAAATATTTAAAATGGTTATGCCATCAAAAAGCTGCAATACTCCATTTCTTTACAATATAATTCTCTTATATGAAAAATAAAATATGTTCCTATATCATGTCTAGAAAACATATAAAATTAATTTTATACATTATGTAGAATATATTACATATATTTTTCTTTAATAAAAACCTTCAATTTGAATTTTAGTATTTTTTAGACTCACATATATTCATTTAAATAGTTTTTTAAAAGGGAGTAATTACAATTAATACCTACCATTATAATGATTAGGTTATAATATTTAGTTGTCCACTTATACTCTGTCTTGCGTGAAATTAATTCTATGAAATGTCTTGAAATTCTTTGTAACTCAGTCCAAGTATAGTGTTGTGTATACCACAAGATAATAAGATGTTGTGTATAGCACAAGCTGATCATGGTGTAGCTTTGAACATTAGTCATCAAAGAAATTAAAAATAATATTTCTCTTAATATATCTGGGTGCTACATTCTACCCCATAAAATGAATTTATCCATTGAAAGTCATCAAGGTTATAAAAAGGATTACTACATGAAATTTTCATTCATAGAAACCCACATCTTAAAAAGTAATAATAAAACATCATTTTAAAAATGGAATAATAGAAATATAACGGTTACACAAAGTAAATTAATATTGGGATTCTATATAAAAGAACCTAGGTGGTAAGATAAAATAGGGATATGGAATAAAAATATAACCATCATGTTCTGATGGTAAGGGACATAGAACATGGTTTAGAGAAAGTTGACAACCAGAAATCCATAAATTTGTGATGATTTAAGGGACCATTTGATTTAAAGGATAAGAAGGTACTAGGATAATATTTTCGGTATCAATATCCTTTTAAAAAATATTAATATTTTTTCATGATAATAAATAATTGCTTTCTTTTGGTACAATTTCACTGTTGTTCGTGCATTGAAAAATTTCCACATCATCTCTTATTCTATGAAATAATGTTGAATTTTTCATTTTTGCAGATCATTTGATCCATAAATAGAATGATAGATCCTTATAACTCTCTCAAAAAAAGGTTAGAACATGTTGTCAAATATTCATAAGTCCTCATATAGTGAGATAATAAATAAATCTTATAAACTTCAACCGGAGAATAACTTATACAATCAAAACATTGATATCATTACAATCCATCCATAAACTGAAAATCTGAAACATTAAAAGGCATTTAACTAAATTGGATTAGAATTTATCTACCATATCTCATATGTCATTTGTTGTGGTCACATTCCAAACATGTGAATACCTTAATCGTGTGTTCTATTTAAACATCTTAATAACATGAATTACAATAGAATCTTTGTGAAAACTTGCATGCTATCAAAAATTAACTATTTTGAAAAATCCAAAAAATTATATATACTGAAACCATGATATCACATTGTCCTTATATTACTCATGAGATCATTAGTATTATAAAACATATCATTATCTTCTTAACCCATCTTTATGCTCATATCTTGAGTATTCCCAAAATATATGAATTAATTTTCATGGTTATTCTTACCATTTGAAATATACTTTCAAATACTTATGGAAAAATATTAGTTTAAAAATCCACATATGTTTATTTATTCCATAGAACAACATAATTACCTATACAGAATTATTGTTGATAAACATTCAATCATTCCACTGTCTTCCAAAACCATTGACGAAGCTTCATCATTGTATTCGTTAACACATCTTTCATCTCATATATCTTTTTTAGTCTCTTTATCATCATCATCATATGTACTAACCATTTAGTCATGATGATTCTCTTCCTGAGATTTTAAATTGGGTAATATATTTTCAAAATCGCTAGACATTACTCATTTAAAAAATTTAACTATCTTGAATGTCTTACCAATACCATTCTCCTTGTCCATTTTGTTAACTGACACATTTTATCTACAATTATTAGAATCGTGTCCTTTTCAACATAAAAATCATCTAATTTTTCCTTTGAAACATTCTCCTTGATTCCTCTTCCCAAAATATTTATCTAAGGAAAATAGAACTTTTTTTCATATATGATCACCATGAAACTCCATCATTCTCTTATTAGGTGGGTCAGTAAACTCACCAATATTGAGATTAATTATTATATTATGAGATTGTTGATTATTCATAATAAATATTTTTCACCGTACAACTCCCATTTCATTTGGTTGATTATGAGTAATATCATTCCATTGTCCATGATATTCTCTATTAAAATGAATCATAATGTTTCCATCCATTTTCTAAAACCCAAAAATAATATTGTGATAATAAAAAAACATGCTAAAAACAACATAATTAAGGAGGATTACATTCATTCTTTAACAACATAGGTTTATTCCTATGTTATTTATTTTCGTTACCATAATTCTAGGATAGTAACCAATATTTAGACATGTCCTAAGGTATATCCCTAGACATAACATTAGAAATTATTTTAGAGATATCACTAATATTTTCATATCCTTGTGTCGAAAGGATAAATAAACTTCCTATCTACTACCCACTCTAATTCCCACGATTTATGTGCATGGACATTAAATTTAAGTTTTTGGAATACTCAATACATTGCACAAATATATTACATAATACCATATTTTCCTAGAATCTTTGGAAATTGGAACATATTTTTCTAGATTGGTGAATGATCATCAACATCTCCCATAAAAATCTTCCCCATTAGTTTTCCTACCTAAAACCATTTTTTATATCATGGGGAAAAGAAACCATAAAGAGGTTGATCTCAAATGCACTATAAGGGAAAATTTGGATAACATAAAAACAAAATATAAATATAATAATTTAAAAACATGAAAATATATTTTGAATATCAAAATATGGAGTCTTAAAATAATGCATTATTTTACGTAAGGAATTATTCAAAAATCAACATTATCCACGATAATAGAGCATTATCATAAAACATGATCTTATAGAAAAAACATAATAATAGAAAATAATTTCCATATTATCCAGGGATTATCCACAATAATATCATAGAATATAAATTCCACTACAAAATCCAGCTCACTCATTGTTCTAGACCTACATTACTCATCTAGTTTTATATTCTGTTTCACCCTTTTATTATTAAACCTGATTGACATGTCATTTCATCTGTATCAATACCATGAGATATATATATTTACCTAATGAATTTTAGGAATATATAAGTCTCAACCATATCATAATGAAATAATTAATAAAAGTTCCAAAAAAACATAAATCATTCATCATAGTACAACCCAAGATATAAAATGGGGTTCTTAAGCACCATTCCTTCATAACATAATCCATATTAAATATCAATCCATAAATAACACAATATAATAATATTAATAATTGAGATATAAAATAACATGATTTAAAGATCATTATATTAAATGTAAAATAATTTTGTTAAAACACTTGACCTTTTTTTGAAGAAAATATCCTTTCTTCTAAAAAAAAACTTTTATTTTCTCAAAATGCCATGAAATTTTAAAATAAAATAATTTAACTGAAAATAATAATTATAACTTGTATTATAATCTTTATGGAAGTAATGAATTATAAATATGTAAGAATATTTTCATGCTGCATGACATAAAAAACATTCTTCTCATACTGTTGCGGTAAAAGTCAAAAAGTACCTAATATGGAAAATGAATGAAAGATTCATTCCATACCATTTAAAAAAATTCAAAAATGGGTAAAATTTAATTTAATAAATAGTATAATAATTGAAACAATAATATATATTTTGGAAACTTGGTTTTGGATGATAAATATACCCTCGTAAATACATATGTATAAACTGTCTCATATAATAATGAGATTGTGATATTATATCTTACCTTAAGTCTGATTTCCATTGTAGGTATCAAAACCTAGTGAATAATTATTTATATAATATTATTGACTTATTACTTAATCAAATACATTTTTATGATTTCATATATGATAATATTATCATCGTTTTGGTAAAAATATTTCATTATTACTCATTATTCAGGTATTAACTACTTCATATACTAAGGAAACTTTTTCCAGATAATTTCATGTTAAAGTTCATATGTTATAGTTATATTATTCGAAAAAACATATTATTACTATATATGTCATGTTTATTTATTCAATAAATTTATATTATGATGGTTAAATAAATATCATGTAGGATGAATCGCAACACACCATAGAGACTGCAGGGTTTACATACGCATGAGTGGTGATATCCTTCCTTTAATTATATAATGGTATCAAAGTGTATGGTATATATATTATTAAATAATAAATACCTTGTCATCATAAGTATATAGAGTTACTATTTCCATCATTATACCTATCCATGTCAAGTGGTTTTCAAAAACATATTACACCACAGAGTGTATACGATAAGTTGTACGTACGTACAGATGGTGATTTTTATTATTTGTTGGATAGAAGGTGGAATATGGTTGTATCATATTTATAATAATATCTCATTATATATTTTATACTATAATTATTAAATTATAATGAAACAACGCATGAAGATTACGTCGAATATGAATCCAATTTGAAAGAATCATTAGTGCATATTACCCCTTATTCGACATGATTTCTCTAAATATACACATAGAGCACTATAGTTGGTTATTGAAGAATAAAAAACTATTAGAATGTTACTATGGATGTTTAGAAGAAAAAATAGCTGGTTATGTCTATAATGAAACAAAATTTTATTAATGAAAATTCCTCATGATCTAATTTAATTTTTTATTATGTAACATTGTTATGTAAAACATATGAAATTATTTTGTTTTATGATTTTGGATTTTAAAATAAAATTAATTATTGTTATGCTTTCTGATATAGTTATTGAAAAGTGATAACATGATGAGTATAAATATGGTTCTTTCATAAATCCAATTTATTCAGACAAAGTAATTGATGGCCTCATCTCATATAATTGCTCAGTACAAAGCCCGTTTTTCGGAGCTCAGATAAGAGGTGGCATCACTGGTCTTCACTCTTGAACAATACCAAGCTGAGCTTATGAACGTTAAGATTGAACGAAACCGCCTACCTGAGAAGTAGATGTCAATAGAGATTACCAGCTGAGTGATGATATCTCAGACTGTAGAGACCCGAAGCTTGACGTACATGAACATTACATTAATTTTGCGGAATACATAATACATAACAAAAAAAGACAAACATGGACCGTAATAGTTTAGTGCCTTTGGAAACTTGGAACATAATCTTCTAATCATGGTGAAAGATCTTCAACATCTCCCATAAATATCTTCCCCTTTTTTTCTTACCTAAAACATTTCTTTATATCCTGGGGAAAAGAAAACATAAAAAGGGTGAGATCAAATGCTCAGTAAGGGTAAGCATGGATAAAATAAAACATACCATATACATTTGAACTTAAAAACATGAACGTAATTTTTAAACATTAAAAGCTTGAGAAATGACATAAAACATGGAATTATGTAAGGCATAGATCATAAATAAACACTAAGAATGATAAAATAACATGGGAATAAAACATGTAATTGTGGCAACCATTAAGCACATGATATGATTTCCATAGTAGCCAAGGCATTGCTTCCAAGACCATCTTAGTGGACAAAGTCCCTTTCTGAATCGAGTTCACTCCTCGTTACAGTCCTGTATTATTGAACCAGTTTAGCTTTCCATTCCAGCCATGTCTATCTCATGAGATATAAATCTTTACCCAATGCATTTTAGGGAGATATAGGTCCCACCCATCTCATAATTAAATCATTCTTACTTGTGCCAAAGCATAAACATAAATCATTCATCATAACCCAAAAAATAAAAATGGGTTTAATAAACATCATCCAATCATAACGTAATCCATATATAAAATATGGATATCATTTCATCATAAGAAAAGTGAAACCATGTAAATCATAGAGTCATTATACTTGAAACATACACATATGAAATAATGCCATCTTAGATGGAAACTAATTTTGATAAAACACTTGAACTCCATTATTGAGGAAAATATCCTTTCTTTTTGAAAATCATTTTATTTTCACAAAATTCCATGAAGTTTTAAAATAAAAGGATTTTGTTGAATATAATCATGACATATTTTGGTGGAATCTTCCTGAAAATAAGGGTTTATAAAACCGCAAAAATCCGTTCGTGCCGTATAAGTTAAAAAAACATTCTTCTCTTACTTTTGCTGGAAAAGTCAAAAAGTACCTCCTAACGTAAACAAAATAAATATTTTTTACATACCATGTAGTAAAAGTCAATAATGGGTAAAAAGGACATTAAACATACTTGAAAACACTTTTATAAAACATGGACATGGATGATAGATATAACCCCAGTAAATATTTACGAATAAGCAATCTCGGATAAAAATTAGATTTGCAAAATTATCCCTTACCTTACGTCGGATATGCTTCGTATGTATCTGATACTCCTATATAATGATTCAAATAATTTCCTTGACTTATTAAAGAATTATATTCATTGTTATTATATCATATATGGTTCACTTATGACTTTATATTACCCATTCTTTTGTAAATTAATGTTAAAGTAGCGTTTTGGGTAAAATGGTTTCATTTGTCGTTCGTGTTTTAACTTGTAATTATTCATATTATTACTTAGATCATGGTTATTTACATAATGTAAAACACGATTTATATATAATATATATTCAGGATATACATATATATAATAGATCGATAAATGGAATGAACTACACCATTCTTGGAGACGGTAGTCCGTACGTACGCATGAACGCTGTTTTCATTTCCTTATTGAATTGAATGGAATTAAGTACATGATATAAATATATATATACATAAATACAGTAGAATTATTATTTCATATATTTTTTGATTACTTAATATATATACTTTATAATCTTTCTTGAATGGTTATCATGGAGAGTAAATCTCATCGCGTCATGGAGACAGTATTTTGTACGTACGCATGAGCAATGATATCATTCCCATGATTATAGAATTGTATTAAAGTGTATGTATAATATTACAGAACCAATATCACATTACAATAATATTATATAGTCATTATTTACACCATTATACCCATCCAAGTAATGTGGTGGTGGAAAATAGATTACACCACGGTGTGGAGACGGTATTCTGTACGTACGCACGCGCGGTGATTTTGTTTTCTGTAAGATGGATAGATGGTGAAATAGGGTTTTTTCATACATATAATAACATATCAGTATATTAGTGATACTGATGTGATTACATCATAATGAAACAACTAAAGAAGAAGAAGTAGAAGAAGAAATATAGTTGAAAGAAACGGTAATGGATATTACCTCTTCTTTTGACACGCCTTTTGAAACCACCTCTTAGGGCACTAAGATTGGTCTTTGATGAAGACCAGAAACTCTATGATGTTTCTAGGGAAGTGGAGAAGATAATTTGGCAGGGGTTGGCTTAGATTGAAGTCTCATATTGTTGTGAGGAAGAGAGGGATGAGGTGCCCTTTTATAAGGGAGGAGAGGGGCACCTTTGGAAAAAATAAAAATATTATTTTATTATAAAGTCATATTATGTTTTAAATAGCTCCAAATTGATTTATTTCGAAGTTAAGGTGGGTATGGGTCGAAACCCTCTCATCCCATATAATTTAGAAAAGTTTAGGTTTCTATTTTAACCTTATCATTTAGATTTAACTTTAAGTTAAATAATTTTACTCTTACCTTGTCTTCTTGTTTTCTTACACTATAATGTTAATAAACATACTATAACAAGAAAAACGAACCCCAAGTTGTTTATTATTTATATATATAACCTTATCTAAGTCATTTTGCCGAACGTTAGATTTTTAGGAATAAAATATCAATTAATAAAATAATATTTGTTTTAAAAACTAATTTATGTCAATTTTGACACTATTTGGTAATTGGTTTTTGTGAAAATCGTAACAGAATGATTAGTTATAACCAAGTTAATTAAATCAATGATAAAATTTTATTTTAACCTATAAAATTAGTTTAATTCTTAAAAAGACTCAAATTACATTTATTTGTGTATTTATAACATCAATTATGTTAATATTTCATTAATAAGATAATTACTGCATCATCTTTGTGTCATAAGTAAATTAAATTATTTAATGTCTAAAAATTAAAAATAAAATAACATTACTTAGGAAATCTTCTTATCTTTCTAATGAATATTTATAGTCGAATTTAGCTTATGTATAACCCTATATTAAAAATTATCTACTTATTAAACTTTAATTTTAACTATTTTATCCCTTCTTTAAATAAATTAATAATAAATATCCTAATCTAATCCAAGTGGGCCTAAATGGTAATATTGTATTCCTAAGGTTGTTTTTGGTCGAATTACACTTATCCAATAGAATTAGGACATGTGTTAGGGTAATAATAATATCATTTTTACCCTTAATTACTCTATTTACTTTTAACCGTGGTAAAAAAAAGTAAAAAGTTACTATTCACAAAAAAAATTATTTTCATCTCATTGTCCCACATTTTACGTACTGACATCAACCGCGTCTCTAGGATTTTTGAAATTCCACTCACAGAAGCAGTAAAATTATGTTTTATGAAAAATTCATTTTTTTAACTACCACTTAGTGGTTTCACTATTCATCAAAAAATGAATGTTTCCAGAAAAATACCAAAAAATTAGGCCTAAACTATATTTGATATTATGAACTCAAAAATGATTTCTATTTTACCAAATTCAAAACATATCAGTTTCTTTAATTATTTTAAATATTAATTCCCGTTGTCATAACAAATAGCGTGTTCTTAAGAGATAATAACTATCAAAAGATTGACATTTGTTTATGTCTGGTTTAAATGTGAAATTAAATCCAATGACCAACATTGTATTAAATTGTAAAAATATATTATAAATATACTTTAAAACCACTCAAATTAATAATTTATCACTATTAATTATTTCTATTAAAAAGGTTGTTTTTAATTAAAATTTAGTAATTTTCACTATTCATCGGAAAATGAACGTTATCCTAAAAGTACCAAAATTTTACCCTAATCCAATTTCAGTATTCCAAATCAAAAAATGAAGTCCATTTTGAAAAATAAAATTTACAAAATTTCAAAAAGTGGTTATTACTATTCATAACGGCTAGTTTTAATAATATTTTAATAGCATATAGTTGTTCAGTGAAACTCAGTATTGCGTACTACACACGCTATCGAGGAAAGTCGTGATTGTGTGTAATGCAAGGGAAGTCAAGGATGCATGTTGTGCAAGATCCTTTTGGTGTATCATACAACACAATACATTAATGAAATTAAAAAGAATATTTTTCATAAAATCTCGGGGTCTTACATTCTACCCCCCTAAAAATGAATTTCTCCCTCGAAATTCGTCGGGGTTATAAATGGTTTACTCTTCGAAAGTTTCTTTAATAGAAACCCACATTATAAAAAGGAATAACAAAACCAATATTTAAAAGCAAAAGTATGAAACGTAATGGTTACCCAAATAAACTAATCACTGGGTTTCCACATAAATGAAAATATGGATATGGAAGAGAAATCTACCCATCATGTTCTAATGGAGAGTGGTAGAGAACATGGCTATGGGAAAGCCATAAATCACAAATCCATAGATTTTTGATGATCTAAGGTACCATCTGATTCATCAGATATAAGGGCACTAGGACAACATTTTTGGTTTTCAAGATCATTTCCAAAAAGTTGATGAATTAAAATAAATACATACATGATTTTGGTACAATCTCACTGTTGTTCGTTAATTGAACAATTTCCACTTCATCCCATAATGAAATGAAGTTGAATTTATTATTCGTGATATGTTAGCAGATCAAGTGATAGAATGATTGGTCATTCCATCTGTCTCAAACAAAAGGTTATAAAAGTTATCAAAAATACAGAAGTCCATCTATAGTGTGATTAATCATATATGGTTCCTAAAATGGACTTATACTTCATATATCATACTGCATAATATAATAAAACTAGTTTCTACTAAACAGGGACTTCATGTAGGCCAGTGGTAGGCGATAAAGGCCAGTCGCACTTCGGTTGTGGGTTCGATTCCCATAGCCTTGTTCGACGCGATGGGTCGTCACCCGTCTTGCAGGTTGTCCTTTTTCTAAAACTACATTACTATAACATCCCATCAATAATATAGAAAAAATTTCTATCCTTAAACAATACTAACTTTTTCCAAACATAATCCATTCCAATCTTTAGGCTTATCTAAAATAATGTTTTCCAATCTCATATAATAGTGAATATGATTACCAAGCATGTTAATACCATCGTTGATCCCCATATATCATGAGATATGTCTTGTTGGTCACATTCCAAACATTCGAAGGCCTTAATCATGTAATGTCTTGAAAAATGAATACCCATTGAATCTTAGTGAAAACATGAGTGCTGTCAAAAGTTAACTCTTTTCACATACCAAAACCTCAAACCATGATATAACTATTTCCTTTTATCAGTCATGACCTCATGAATACTGTCAAACATTTCATTTTCTCCTTATCTCTTCATTATGCGCATATCATCTATTTTCCAAAAATATCTCAATCACTTTCCATGGTTACCGGTACCATAAAATTATTGAAAACCACAATAGACCAATAAATATTCCAATATTCCACGATACTATATACAACATTATTTTGGAATCCCATTACATAAACACTTAATCATTCCACCACATCGTTTTCATATTAAACATTTCCAATAGTGATCTCATGTGACTTCCCTTTTTCCTTTGCCTTAAGTGGTTGCTCATGTCGATCATCACTAACCCTTAGATTAGGGCATTTATTAGAATAATGCCCCATTTCCTTGCACTTGAAGCATTGAAGTGTTGGTGGTGAGTTCTCTGCAGTATTTTCATTATGGTTACCGGTACCATAAAATTATTGAAAACCACAATAGACCAATAAATATTCCAATATTCCAAGATACTATATACAACATTATTTTGGAATCCCATTACATAAACACTTAATCATTCCTCCACATCGTTGTCATATTCATCATTTCCAATAGTGATCGCTTGTGACTTCCCTTTTTCCTTTGCCTTAAGTGGTTGCTCATGTCGATCATCACTAACCCTTGGATTAGGGCATTTATTAGCATAGTGCCCCATTTCCTTGCACTTGAAGCATTGAAGTGTTGGTGGTGCGTTCTCTGTAGTATTTTCGTTATTCACATCATTAGAAAACCTTTTTCCATTACTTCTACACTCAGCTTCTCGATGACCTTATTTTCCACACTTAAAGCATTTCCTAGTCCATTTAAGACAATCTCCACCATGCTTCTTTCCACACTTTGAGCATAAGGAAACATTTATCTTCTTTTCACTATTATTCTGGGATTTCTCCTTGAACTACATCTTTCGTTTCTTGTCAAAACTATGAGATGGATAAGTAACACCAACTTCCATTTCAACCTTGATTGCACAACGCAGAATTTCTTCATAGCTACTAAAGTCTCTTATAGTTAATTCCCTTCAAAGATTTGGTTTTAATCCACTGAAGAATCGATCAACTTTACTTTCAGGTTGGATGATAAATCCAGATGCATACCTTGAAAGCCTTGCAAAATTCTCTTCGTATATACCAACAGATTCATCATCCTTTTTCTTTAGTTCAAGAAACTCCTTCTCCATCTTTGTTCGAAGAATATGAGGGAAATACTTATTGAAAAATAAGTTCTTGAACTTGTCCCATTCCATGGTCTCAATTTCATCTCTTGGCCTCGTATTATTGATAAGATTCCACCATTGATCAACTTCACCTTCCAAACGATATACTGCTAAGATAACATTATCATGTTCAGAAAATTGAAGAATTGAAAATATCTTTTCAGTGGTACTAATCCATTGTTCAGCAACAAGTGTATCAGAATACCCACTGAAAGAAGTTGGATGTTGCCTCATGAAGGACTCAATAGAATATCATTCCCTTTTCTACTCATTTGGATGTCCAGAATGATTCATCGCTTCTGTAATTATAGCAATAAGATTTTTCACTCCATCTCCCATAAAATTTGTTTGTTCAAGAGGAAAATCATTGCATTGTCCATTTCATTGATTAAAACGGTTCCTTCGGGTTCCAGCCATCGTCTAAAACCCAAAAACAATAGTGTGAGAGGCAAAAATAATGCTAGGGAAAAAACATAATAAAGGGGGAGTACCTTCAATATCTATCATCTTAGGTTTAATTCTTAGATCATTACCGTAATTCTAGGACTATAACCTATACTTATACTAAACCTTAGGGACATCCCTATACATACCTTAGAAATATCTCTTGGGATCTCACTAACATTTTCGCATCCTAGTTTCCAAAGGTTAAATAAACCTTTCCTCTGATACCAACTGTAGAGATGCGAAGCTTGACGTACATGAACATTACATTACTTTTGCGGAATACTTAATACATAACAAAAACAGACACACAAGGACCGTAATAGTTTAGTGTCTTTGGAAACATGGAACGTAATCTTCTAATCATGGTGAAAGATCTTCAACATCTCCCATAATGATTTTCCCCTTTTTTTTCTTACCCAAAAACTTTCTTTATATCCTGGGGAAAATAAACCATAAAAAGGGTGAGATCAAATTCTCAGTAAGGGTAAGCATGGATAAAATAAAAAATACCATATACATTTGAACTTAAAAACATGAACATAATGTTTAAACATAAAAAGCTTGAGCAATGACATAAAACATGGAAGTACATAAGGCATAGATCATAAAGAAACATTACGAATGAAAAAATAGCATAGGAATAGAACATGTAATTATGGAAACCATTAAGCACATGATATGATTTCCATAGTATCCAATTAATTGCTTCCAAGACCATATTAGTGGACAAATTCCCTTTCTGAATAAAGTTCACTCCTTGTTCCAGTTATGTATTACTGAACTGGTTTAAATTTCCGTTCCATCCATGTCTATATCATGAGATATAAATCTTTACCCAATGCATTAGAGGGAGATATAGGTCCCACCCATCTCATAATGAAATCATTCTTACTTGTGCCACAACATAAACATAAATCATTCATCATAACCCAAAGAATAAAAATGGGTTTAATAAATATCATCCCATCATAACATAATCCATATATAAAATATGGATATCATTTCATCATAAGAAAAATGAAACCATGTAAATCATAGAGTCATTATACTTGAAACATACACATATGAAATACTGTCATCTTAGATGGAAAATAATTTTGATAAAACACTTGAACTCCATTCTTGAGGAAAATATCCTTTCTTCTTCAAAATAATTTTCTTTTCACAAAATTCCATGAAGTTTTAAAAGAAAAGGATTTTGTTGAAAATAATCATGAATTATTTTGGAGAAAGCTTCATTAAAATAAGGATTTATAAAACCGCAAAAATCCATTTGTGCCGTATAAGTTAAAAAAACATTCTTCTCATACTTTTGCTGGAAAAGTTAAAAAATACCTCGTAACGTAAAAAAAAGAAAGATTCCTTACATACCATGTAGTAAAATTCAAGAATTGGTAAAAATTAATTTAAAAAAACATGAAAACACTTTTATAAAACATGGACATGGATGATAGATATAACCCCGGTAATAATTACGAATAAACAATCTCAGATAAAAATGGGATTTGCAAAATTATCCCTTACCATACATCTGATATGCTTCGTATGTATCTGAACCTCCTGTATAATGATTTAAATAATGTCATTGACTTATTAAAGAATCATATTCATTGTTATGATATCATATATTGTTAAATTATGACTTTATATTACCCATTCTTTTGTAAATTAATGTTAACGTAGCGTTTTGGGTAAATTCGTTCATTTGTCGTTCGTGTTTTAACTTGTAATTATTCATATGATTACATAGATCATGGATACTTATATCTAGAATGTAAAACATGATTTATATATAATATATATTCATAATATACATATATATAATAGATCGATAAATGGAAAGAAATACACCGTTCATGGAGACGGTAGGCTGTACGTACGCATGAACGTTGTTTTCGTTTCCTTATTGAATTGAATGGAATTAAGTAGATGACATAAATATATATATATATATATATATATATATATATAAATCCAGTAGCATTATTATGTCATATATTTTTTGATTACTTATTATATATACTTTATAATCCTTTTTGAATGGTTATCATGGAGAGTGAATCTCATCGCGTCGTGGAGACGGTATTCCGTACGTACGCACGAGCGATGATATCATTCACATGATCGTCTAATTGTATTAAAGTGTATGAATAATATTAAATAATAAATATCACTTTACAATAATAATAATATATAGTCATTATTTACACCATTATACCCATCCAAGTAAGGTGGTGGTGGAAAATAGATTACACCACGACGTGGAGACGGTATTCCGTACGTACGTATGCGCGGTGATTTCATTTTCTGTAAGATGTATAGATGGTGAAATAGGGTTGTTTCATACATATAATAACATATCATTATATTAGTGATACTTATGTTATTACTTCATAACGAAAAAACTAAAGAAGAAGAAGTATAAGAAGAAATAAAGTTGAAAGAATCGGTAACGGATATTACCTCTTCTTTCGACACGCCTATTGAAACCTCCTCTTAGGGAACTAATATTGGTCTTTGAAGAAGACCATAACCTCTAGGATGTTTCTATGGAAGTGGAGAAGATAATTTGGCAGGGTTTGGATGAGCTTGAAGGCTCAAATTGGTGTGAGGAAGAGAGGGGGGGGAGGTGCCCTTTTATAAGGGAGGAGAGGGGCACCTTTGGAAAAACTAAAAATATTATTTTATTATAAAGTCATATTCGGTTTTAAATAGCTCAAAATTAATTTATATCGAAGCTAAGGTATGGATGAGTCGAAAAAATATCATCCAATATAATTTGGACAAGTTTAGGTTTCTATTTTAACCTTATCATTTAGATTTAACTTTAAGTTAAATAATTTTACTCTTACCTTGCCTTCTTGTTTTCTTACACTATAAGGTTAATAAACATTCTATAACAAGAAAAACGAACCCCAAGTTGTTTATTATTTATATATATAAACTTATCTAAGTCATGTTCTGAAATTTATATTTTTCGGAATAAAATATCAATTAATAATATAATATTTGTTTTAAAAACTATTTTATGTCAATTTTGACACTATTTGGTAATTGATTTTTTTGAAAATCATAACTGAATGATTAGTTCGAACCAAGTTAGTTAAATCAATTATAACATTTCATTTTAACCTATAAAATTAATGTAATTCATAAAAAGTCTCAAAATACATTTATTTGGGTATTTATAACATCAATTATGTCAATATTTCATTAAGAAGATAATTACTGCATCATCTTTGTGTCACAAGTAAATTAAATTATTTAATGTCTAAAAATTACAAATAAAATAAAATTATGTTGGAAATCGTTTTATATTTCTAATGAATATTTATAGTCGAGTTTATCTTATGTATAACCCTATATTAAAAATTATCTACTTATTAAACTTTGATTTTAACTATTTTTTCCCTTCTTTAAATAAATGAATAATAAATGTCCTAATCTAATCCAAGTGGGCCTAAATGGTCATATTTTATTCCTAAGGTTGTTTTTGGTCGAATTACACTTATCCAATAGAATTAGGACATGTTTTAGGGTAATAATAATATCATTTTTACCCTTAATTACCTTATTTACTTTTAACCGTGGTAAAAAAAAGTAAAAAGTTACTATTCACCAAAAATTATTTTCGTCTCATTGAACCACATTTTACTTACTCACATCAACCGTGTCTCTCGGAGTTTTGAAATTACACTCACAGAAGTGGTAAAATTATGTTTTATGAAAAATTCATTTTTTTTAACTACCACTTAGTGGTTTCACTATTCATCAAAAAATGAAAGATTCCAGAAAAATACCAAAAATTTGGCTTAAGATATATTTGATATTATGAACTCAATAATGATGTTTATTTTACCAAATTAAAAACATATCAGTTGGATTAATTAATTTAAAAATAAATTCCCATCGTCAAAACAAATAGCCTTTTCTTAAGAGATAATAACTATCAAAAGATTGACACTTGTTTATGTATGGTTTAAATGTGAAATTACATCGAATGACCAACATTGTATTAAATTGTAAACATATATTTTAAATATACTTTAAAACCACTCAAATTAATAATTTATCACTATTAATTATTTCGATTAAAAATGTTATTTTTAATTAAAATTTACTAGTTTTTACTATTCATCAGAAAATGAAAATTATCCGAAAAGTACCAAAATTTCACCCTAAGCTAATTTCAATATTCCGAATCCAAAAATGAAGTGCATTTTGAAAAATAAAATTTACAAAATTTCAAAAAGTGGTTATTACTATTCATAACAACTATTTTTAATAATATTTTAATAGTACATCGTTGTTTAGTGAAACTCGTTATTGCATACTACACACGCTATCGAGAAAGGTCGCGATTACATGTAATGCAAGGCAAGTCAAGGATGTGTGTTGTGAAAGCTCCTTTTGGTGTAGCGTACAACACAAGACATTAATGAAATTAAAAAGAATATTTTTCATAAAATCTGGGGGTGTTACACAGACAGCCCAAGAGTCAATCATTATCACAAACCTTACCATTAGGTCTTATGGGGGTGTTATAAGGGGTTATATAACAAGACCTTATCCCTGTGATTAAAAGAACTGATTTTTTATAGAGAATATAACTTCATTTATATATGGTTACTTTTTAAATATTTTTTAAAGAAAAAAATAATATTTTTAGTTATTATTAAATTCTGAAATATATTTTGATGAATTAATGTGTTATTGAATTATATAATATTTAAATAAAATATTTTTATTGAACTACTTTTTATTAACTATGAATGACAATATTATATTTATGAAAACAATTGTATTTTTTATTATGGGTTCAATGCTGTTTTTTTTCAAAACCCCATGAATTTCTTAAAAATGTTTCTTTTTATTTTAAAAGTAAAAATTCCCATATTTAGAAAATTATTTAAATAAAATGAATAATATTTTTAGAATCAGGGAGTCAAAATTATCCAATGGTTAATTTCTCATAATATTCTGAGTCCATCGAATTTTTGGGTAAAAATTAAATACCATTTAAATATATATTGTTTTTTCTAACATATTAATGACCCAATATTGATTTAATCAAATACAATAAATTTTATTTTCGTCCAATATATGTTTTTCCTTTAATATAATGCGATTTTTAGGTCTGTTTTATTTAATTTAGAAAGGATTAGTGGAACCTCCAAGACTAATAAAACAATTTAACATTTTAAAATGATTTCTTAGAGAGTGTGACTCACCTCTACATAAGAAAGCATAATATTTTAATATTTTCATAAATTGAACTTATAAAATATGGGTTTACAATCCACTTTGGCAAAAACCATGGGCAAAAACCATGGTTTGTTTTGCGGTTTTGATTAGTTTAATGTGTGGTGTCCAAAACCTAAATAATAAATAATTCCCTCTCCTTTCCTATATAAAACTACTATACCTCCCATTAATCATCACTAAACCCATTTTTAGCTTGACCAAAATATTTTCTTCTCTCTATTTAATCCTCCCAAGGTGTCCCATAATCCCAAGAAGCCTCTCTCAGTCCTCTCCCAAGCTTTTGGGGTGACACATCCAAGTAAGGGATTTCTTCCTTCCTCAATATTGTCCAAATTTCATTTTGGTTATATTCCCTCTTATATTCAATTACAAATGATTTGGTACGATTTAAAACTACCCATATACTTCACTCATTATGTTTTAATGATTAGATACCCCTTTCCATCTCATTAATTCCTTCCATCTAGAACTGTTATCATGCCGAAATTTCTGTATGAAATTTCTCTCTTCTCATTTGTGTTCAAAAAATTCTCTTATATTATGGATCTAAATTCGATTACCTATGTTGGGACATGTTTTTATATGACCCCATACTATCCACTTCATTTAAATATTAAAATATAGTCATTTCTCTCCCATAAACCATTTTTTATGAATTCTTATGTTACATTGTTATGCTGTCAAATTGCATAGCGATTTTCCAATCCAAAGTCATTGTGAGTGAATACCATGAAAATTTATATATCAATGGTACTAAACATTATGAAAATTTACATATTGATTATATATTTTCATTTATGTATTCCATATTAATTTATCATGCAATAAATTATGACGTTTAATTATTCCATGTTGTATGATCAATGTAGCACACTTATGCCTGAAATAAAATGATTAAGAAGGGTGGGCCTTGATAGTGCTCCAATGCATTGGGTAAATATTAGTATCCTGATATGTCAAGTGAAATGACGGTTTACTCATGCTAATTAAGGTAAAATGAGGTTTTACTCATTCTCCCTATTAAATGAACCTTGTCTCATGATAATATCATGTTAAATTTTGTATCCACATTTCCTTATAATGATAATCTTGTTATATCAGGCGTTTATGTTCATGTTTATCTTGTTCTCCATTGATATGGATGTTGCATAACATTTACTATATTCATCAGGTTACACATTTTTTACTCCCTTATTGGTATTTATATGTCACCGTTTTCTTATGTAAGTCATCTGGTTATCCCATGCAATGCCATATACAAATGCATTTTGTGGCCTTCTAAAAGAAGTTTTCAATAAATATGTTTTGTTTCAATGTTCTAAGTTGTTATGTATTTTTCTTAATTTCCCATGACACTAGACCTATTGATTCTCAAAGATGTATTCAGTGAAATTTTATATAATAAATCATGATTATCTTGGTAATGAAGACAAATTTTGTTATAGTGGGTATCATAGGATATGTGTAGTTTTTTGGGATCTAAGGTTATAAAACCCTAGTGAAATCCTTAGGTATTAGACTATGTATAATAAAAACACCGAATATTTTGTGAGTATTTATTAAGTGGTTTATCAATAAAATATATCTATGTCAGGATATTTGTAGGTAGAGGCATATTTGGAATATATATATCTTGGGGTTAAACCTGAAAACAACATGTTGAGCTAGACTTGAATGGGAACTGGTGCATGACAACAAGACTTATTGTACTATTGGATAGAACATTCTTGGGGGATATGCTTTGAAAAATTCATATGCTTAGTATGAAAAAATATTAAGGGAAGTAAAAAAATCCCCTAAGAATATATATTGGGAATTAAATCATTAATAACATAGATAAGTTAAATAAATTAATGTAATTTATAATCTATCCTTTTTGTCATTGGATTACCCTTTATGTGTTACCCCTAACATTCCTTTTATCCCAGCCAATAGCTAGTAATATGAGGATTCATGATAATAACTGATGTGAAGATCAATGTGATGATTGTTCAAATGTGATGCCTAATCTGATGGGAGCATGGATATCATGCTTTTTCATAATAATCACATAGTTAAATCATGTTTTTAATTGAAACATGGGTCATGTGGAATAATCAACCACACCTAAGAAATAACAATTATCAATCAAAATCTTCGTGAGACAATGGCCTCCTACTATTAATTGGTCATCTGATCCCACAATCATCGAATAATGGATCAACTCCATTGAAAGAATGTCACCATCCTACAATGTTATGATAAAGAGAAGGTACTTAGGGCTTCTAATCTTATGGAGGGAGAATCTGATATATGGTAGAAATTGGAAAAAAACAATTCTTGAAGAGGAGATCAAGGTGTTGGAATGGAAGGATTTCCGAAAAATGTTTTTCAATTAATATTTTCTTTACACCCTCTAACTTAATATGGAACGAGACTTCCTTTACATAAACCAAAAAGATGACCAATCCATTAGGGAGTATGAGGAAAAAAATACAAGGAATGCATGATATGCCTCTGTATTTGTCGTTACTCTTGAATTAATGGTTGACCACTTCATTGGCATGCTAAAACCTAGCCTACGTAAATCCCTACAAATCTGGGACTTCGAGACCAATGAGGAAATTTTCGGACGTGCCCTAAAAGTAGAAATGTAGATTGAAGAAACTATGGGGTATCATTAGGATAAGAAGTATAAGGTGGACATTAATTATAGCAGACCAAGAGATAAATCCAATGGTGCTAAGAAAATATAACACCCCACTTGCAAAAGTTTCAAAAAGAATCACCCATGAAATTTTCTAAATGGGAAAGGAAAATTCATTATGTGTGGAAGAGATGGGCACATGGAAAGTTACTTCCTTCAATAAAAGCCCGTGGTTGTGACATAGGAGAGTAATTCTCCATTTTACCTTCAACATGTTGTTTATTACTTCAACTACAAATAACCTGGGAAATTTTCAAACCAGATCTATAATATAAGGACTTTTTTAGGCAACCAACAACCTCCTAGGCAGAATGGGAGAAATTTTTCCGTCACTACCACCGAGGAGAAACCAGAAAACAAAGTGTTGATAGGTACGCTAGTTATTCATTCAAGAATATCGAATGTAATTTTTGATTCTTTTCCAATTAATTCTTTTATATCTAAAAAATTTGGTATAATAATACCCACATCACCACAAATCATGGAAGTAAAGATATCAGTGAGAATTGAAAATGTGGAAATCATTGAATCCCATGAATATAACTCATCTCATATAAAAATTTTTGTATTGAACCTCCCAGTGAACCCCGTAATACTCCCTCTAGTTATATTTGAGGCAATTCATGTCTTGGATTAGCTTTCCCTCTATAGAACAGTCATAAATTTTCATGAGAGGAAAATCACTCTCTATTTGGAAAATCGACCCTTGATTCTGTAAATGTCCAATGAGGAGGATGATTCTTATTTGGAACCATCATCTCAAGAATTGATACTACTTCCCTATGATAATGCTTATCTTGCTCAAATGATTGTTTATACGGAAGAAACCATCTTTGAAGACATTCCTATTATGAGGGAATTTGTTGAAGTGTTTCCCAAGGAATTCTATACTCTTCCTCCTAGAAGAGGTATCAAATTCTCGATTGATCTTATACTAAGGGAATTAACAATATACAAGACTACAAATAGAATGGTTGTTGTGGTGCTCGAGGTGCTAATGAAACCACATGAGGAGAATCCAGATATAGGGTTTATACACCCAGGTGCTTCACCATGGTGTGCACTAGTCCTCTTCGTCATGAAGAAGGATTGTTCAATGATACTTTGACTTGATTATCAGGAGCTCAACAAAGTCACGATAAAAAAAATGTAACCTCTTCCCTGAATTGATAAATTGTTTGATCAGCTACGTGGAGAAAAATACTTCTCCTAAGTGGATTTGTGGCTGGGATATTACCAAGTAATGTTGAAGAAGGAGGATATCCCCAAGAATGGTTTCCGTACAAGGTATGGGAACTATGAATTCATATTAATTCCATTCAGACTCACTAATTCTCCAACAATATTCATGGAAATGATGAACAAAGTCATTAGAGATTACCTCAAAAAATTTGTGGTAGTCTTTATAGATGATATTCTAATATAATAAAAAACTGAGAAGTATGAGGAGCATCTAAGCATTGTACTAGAGACCTTGTGAAAGGAAAATCTCTATGAAATGTACATCAAGTGTGATTTATTGTTGACGGAAGTCTCATTATTGGGTCATATCATCACAAGCAATAGGATATATGTGGATCCCTCCATGACCCCTGTAATTAAAGGATGTTTGAGGACAACAATAGTGACATATATCCATAGCTTCCTAGGGTTAGATGGATATTATCCCTAATTTTTAAGAAATTTATCATGATATTTAAACCCTATTATCAAGATAACTCATAAGGGAGTCATGTTTTCTTAAGGTGTTGAATTTGAAGATAACTTCATCGAGTTGAAATGAAGTCTTAGCATTGTGCCCATGCTCACACAACCAATAAGTGGATAACTATTTAATGTATTTAGTGATGCGTCGAAGAAGGTCATGAGCTGTGTATTGATGAAAAATTAAAAATTCATTACCCATGTTACATGGAAATTTAATGCTCATGAGGAAAAAAATCAAACACATTATCTACAGTTGGATTCAGTAATCATATCTTTAAAAATATTTCAACATTACATATTTGAGAGAAGTATAAAATATATAGGGATTAGAAATGTCTCAAATATATATTAACACAGAAAGAGTTAAATATGTACCATCAAAGACGGTTAGAGAGGATAAATGACTATGGCTTCTCAATCCATTACCACCCTGGGAAAGTGAACAAGGTGGAATATTATCTAAGTATAAAGGACACATCAACACATTCAATGATGAAAATTTAAATGGGTCCAATCTTATTAGTTATAATAATGATAGAAATGGGAATCATAATTAAAGGACGATCATCAATAATTTCAGAAATTATTTCTCAACCATCATTTATGGAATTTATAAAAGATGCTATAATGTATGATGTGGGAATTCATATGAATGTTGAAACCATCAGAAAAGGGAAATCCCCATAGTTCAATTTTAACAAAGAAAGAATTGTGAGATTTGGGACAAGACTGTGCATTCCATCATATCCAGAGTCAATGAATGAACTTTTGGATGATGCACATAGTTCTAATTTGTCTCTTCAACTAGGGAACAAAAGGTTGTATTGGGATTTATGTGAGCATTATTGGTGGGATAATAAGAAAAAAGAGATTAATGAGTATACATCAAAGTCCCTGGTATGTCAACTAGTGAAGGCTAAGAGGCAGAAGTCTAATGGGGTGATGAAACCATTACCCATACTGACATGGAAGTGGGAGAACATGGCCATTAATATTGTCCCCAGACTTCCAAAGACATCCAATGGAGACTAAGCTATCTAGGTTGTTGTGGATCATCTTAAAAAGACTACAAAAATCATTGCAATTAGAGAGGAATTCTCATTGGATCAATGAGCATAGATATAAATCATAGAAGTGGTAAGATTTCATTGAGTACCACTATCTATTATATCTGACCAAGATCCAAGATTTTCTTCCATGTTCTAGAAGAGTCTTTAACATGCTCTGAATGGTGAGATGAACATAAGTACGACTTATCATCCTCAAACTGATGGCCAATATGAGTAGACTATACAAACACTTAAGGACATGTTGAGAGCATGTACAATTGAATTCAAAGGAGGATGGGATCCACATCTTCCTCTTGTATATTTCTCATATAGTAACAATATCCACTGAAGCATCCAAATGGATCCTTATGAATACTTGTATGGGAAGAGGTGCACAACAATGGAATATGGGGATGAAGTTGGGGAGACAAAACTCATAGGTATAGAAATGGTCTAATAAATAGTGAAGAATGTTAATACCATCTAAAATCATATTAAATATCCTCAGATTTGAAAAAAGATAAATGATGATAATCATCGATGATAGCTAGGGTTTTATGTCGAGGATATGGTATTCCTCCACATATCACCATGGAAGAGAGTTATGGGATTTGGGAAGAAGGGAAAGCATAACCCATGTTACATCGACCCTTTTGAGATCCATGATTTCATTGGAGCAGTGACCAATCAACTAGCACACTCACCAAACCTATCTCAAGTACATGATATATTCCATGTATCACTGTTGATGATGTAAATACCTAACCCATCACAAGTACTAAATCGAATGGTGGTACCATTGGATAGTGACTTATCCTATGGAGAAAGGATGGTGATTATCTTAAATCATATAGAAAATATTCAACAAAATTAGACAATGCCCCTCGTCAGGGGGTTCTAGTGAAACCACAAGTTTGAAGAAACAATGTGGGAATTGGAGGAAGTGATGAATCAAAGTTACCCACATGTTTTTTAGTGCGGGGAATGAAAATTTTGACGGTGAAAGTTCATGAGGGGGATATTTTAATGACTATAACTTTTATTAATGAAAATTCATCTTTATCTAATTAAATTTCATATTATGGAAAAAATTGTAATGTAAAATAGATTCACTTACTTGGTTTTATGTTTTTGGATATTAAAACACCGTTATGAATTTTTACCATTGATAATATATTCGTTCAATAGTGGTCACATGATTAGTATAAATAATGGCTTTAACAAATCGAATTTTCATAGAAAATGAAAACGAAGGCCTCATCTAGTAGAATATCACAATATGAAACCCATTTGTTAGTGCTCAGAAAGGAGGTTTCATCACTGGCATTCACTCTTGACCAAGACCAAGTTGACCTTTAACATATTAAGCTTGAACAAAACCTCCTACATGATAAGTGGAAGTTAATAGAGATTACCACCTAAGAAATGTTATCCATGCCACCCTGAGAGTCTTCCACCATTACACACCTTACCCTAACGTCTTATAAGGGTGTTATAAGTGGTTTTGTAATGATCACTTTTCAATATGATTATGTGCAAAATTTTTGTATAAACAATAAACATTCAAATTATTTTTGTTACTTTATAAATATTTTTTAATGTACATATTGTATTTTTACTTATTATTATATTAATAAATCTATTTTGATGATTAATGTATATTTTAATTAAATAATATTTTAATAAAATATTATTACTAAATTATATTTTATTAAATATAAATGATCGTATAATTTTTATGATGAAAATTTTTATTTTTATTAAGGATTGAAGGTGGTTTTGGTCACAACCCCTGATTTTTTATTAAATGTTTGTTTTTTGAAATTAAAAATTAAAATATATAGACAATTATTTAGATAAACTGAATATTATTTTTGGAATAAGGGAATCAAAATTATCCAATAGTGAATTTTTCATAATTTTCATAGATAGTCATATTTTTGGGAAAAAATTAAAAACCATTTGAATACGTAATGTGTTTTATGGAATCATAATGACCTAATAGTTATGTAATAAAATATTATAAATGGGTTGTTTGGACAATAGATGTTTTACCATCAAAATAATCAGATTTTAGGTTTTTTCTATTGATTTAACAAATCCTTAGTAGACCCTACATGACTTATAAAACATTTTATCATTTTAAAATGATCTCCTTGAGAGTGTGACTCACCTCAACATAAGAAAGCCCAATATTCTAATAAGTTCAGACATTGGAATTATAAAACATTTTTGTATACTCCACATTGGAAAATTCCATGGGTAAAAACCATGGGTTGGTTTGTGTTTTTGATTAGTTAAATGTGTTGTTTCCAAACCCCTAATAATAAAAACTTCCCTCTCCTTTCCTATATAAACCCAGTAAACCCCTGATTCCTCTTCACTCAAACCATTTGGAGCTCGCCCAAACTCTTCCTTCCTCACTCTAGAATCTCCAAAATGTTCCAAATCTCTATAGAAGGATCTCTCATGCCTCTCCCAAGCTTTTGTGATAACAGTTTCATGTAAGGGATTTCATTCATTCTCATTTTTTTCCAAATTTCATTATCTTTTTATGCCCTTCTATTTTCAATTATGAATGTTGGGTCATGATTTCTCACCTCCCATATACCACCCTAATTATTTTTTAGTGATGAGAGACCCCTTTTCTCTCATTAATTCCTTCCATGTATAGTCATTATCAAGCAGAAATTTCCTAAGGAATTTTCCACTTCTCATTTGCATTCAAGAAATTATTTTATGTTATGAATCTAAATTAAATTACCTGTGTTGGTATATGTATCTATATTACCCACATATTGTCCATTTCATGTAAATATGATAAGATACCACTTTATTTATCTTCAATATTTTTATTAATTCTTTTTTCACGATGTTATGATGATGAAATAACACCACGATTTTCAAAGCCAAAGTCATTATGTGGTGAATACCAAGCCCATTTCACTATTAAGGGTATTAATCTATATGAAAATTTAATTATTAATTATAGAGTTTCATGTATGTATTCTACATTCCTTTATCTTGGAATAAATGATGATGTTGAATTATTCTATGTTGTGTGATCTATGTGGCAGACATAGGCATCAAATGAAATGATTTAGAAGGGTTTTCCCTTATAGCTCTCCAATGCATTGGGTAAATAATAGTATCATGATACGTCAAGTGAAATTTGGGTTTACTCATTATAATTCAATAAAAATGAGGGTTTACACATGATCTATGTGCAATGAGCCTTGTCTAATTCTAATATCTTGTTAAATGTTGTTGCAACATTTCCATGTAATGATAATCTTGTTATATCATGCCTTTATGTTCATCTTTTTCATGTGCCCCATTGATATGCCTATTCCCTAACATGTACTATATTATTCATGTAAATCCTTCTTTACTCCCTTAATAGGATTTATAGATTACCTATTTCTTATGCATTCTTCATGTTATCCCATGCAATGCTAAGTATGAAGGAATGTTGGGGTCTTTAAAAAAATGTTTTGACCAATGATGTTGGGTTTTTATGTTCTAAGTTGTTATATATTGTTCAGAATTTCCCAAAACACAAGACCTCTAAATCTTAAGATTTTTCATAAGTTCATTTTTATGTAATAAATCAGGTTTATGTGTGTAATAATGAGAAGGGTTGATATAATGTCCAGGAAAGATGGTCAATGGGTTGTGAATAGCTAGGGGAGGAGGTTTCACTTTATAATTTTGGTGAGGGTTACTTTTGGAAACCTCAAAAATATTAATTTATATTAAAATCAAACCCATCTAAAAACCACCAAAATGACCCAATTTAAATTTTTACGTGAGATATGGTTTTGATATCATCAACCAATAATTTTTTATATATATTTTTATGTAAATTTAGTATTTATCATTTTAATTATGACTTACTGATTATTTTTAATTTTAATTAAGATAACAAATATTTCAGTATTTAAAGAGGGAATTATTTATTTATATGATGCCAATTAGACCATAAATTAGTACCTTAGATCCGTTAACACTATATAATAATTATTCTATATTTTTTTAGAAATGTATTTTGGTTTTCAATACATTTAATAAATAATTGTTTCAACCAAACAACAATAGTTTCAATTTTGACACTATTCAATTCATATATTTTTAAAAATAACATGATGATATTTTATTATTGAACAAATTTTTCTATTATATACATATGGGATCTAGATCATCTATTAAAATCTTTGGAAATGTTAATTATCTCAATTTACATTTATTCTAATATTTTTGATAACATTAATTTGACATTCCATTAATAAAATAATTACTACTTCAATTTTGTGTAATTATTTAGTACACTTTTTTATGTGTAAAATTTAAAAATAAAATACTATTATAAATAAAAATATAACATATTTGATAATAATAATTTTTGTCGAATATATCATCCAAAAAATTCAATATTAGAATTTTTACAATTATTAAATTATGAATGTGACAACTGAACAACACATTAGATAAAATAATATAAGTGTCACAATCTCTTCCATTTGGATCTAAATGGTCAATATATCTACCCATGGAGGATCATGGTCTAAATATACTCAAAAAATAAGAATATAGAATGTTTTCGGGACGTTTTATGGTTATTATTAATTTAATAAGAATTGATTTATTGATTTTTTATCAATAATTAATTTGTAAATCATCAAAGTATAAGTCTTTAAGGTTATTATATATTTCCAAAAAATAAATTTAAATTACCATGATATATAAAAAAATTAACATTTATTAAAGTATTTATAATTGAATTTATCTCTTGTATATCCTTATACAAAAACTGTTTTATTTATTAAAATTTGAGGGAGACGTATTTAACAATTCATTAAATAAATTAAATTAAATTTCATATTCTCATACATGTGACTTCCAAAGGAAACCATTTTGACCAAAGTATGATTGTGGTAGAAAATTTTAATACAATTATATTATGACAAGTTTGCGATTAATTTTATAATTGTATTCATACCCTTAATTGCACATTTTACCCTTTTACATTATTAATAAAAAATAACTAACTCACTATTTGTAATTCAGAAAAATAAGATATATCTATTTACATAATTTGTTCCTACTGAATAAAAATATTGAATCAATTTTTTAAAATTAAAAGTAAAAATTTTTCAGTAATTAATTTAAAAATATTCCCATTATCAAAAAGAGAGAGAACATGTTTTTTAAAATATCCCACATTGTAAAATATTGAAATGATTTTATATCTGATTTCAACGTAACATTTTTGTAAATGGAATAAATTAAATTGAATGAAAATATTGTATTCTATTTATACTAGAAACATATTAAAAATATGATTTAATTACATAAATTATTTCAACGAAAAAATATGTTTTCAATTAAAAATATGTATAGTTAACTATTCATCAAAATTTAGGACTGATCAGAAAAATATCAACAATTAATCCAATATAAAATTTATAACTAGCTTCCAAATAAGATTATTGTTTGGTTATATAGAATATATAAAAGTGTCAAAAAATAATTACATTAGGTGCTCTATCAGAAGATGACAATAATTTTTCTTTTGAAAAATACTTCTTTTATCTGAAAAATAAAATTTGTTCCTATATAATATCTAAAAAAACATTAAATTTAATTTTACTTATTAGATTAAATATATTTCATATATTATTCCATAATAAAACCCATAAAGCATAATTTTATTATATTTTAGAATCAATTATTTGCATTAAAAAAAATTTTATAAGGAATTTATTAATTTTCATACTTACCATTATAATGGCTAGGTTATAATATTTATTTGATCCCATATATTTGGTATTGCATGAAATAAATTCTATCAAAATTACTTTTAAATGTGTGTAAATCTAGAAAATAATAGTTTTTTACATACCATATTCTAATATGGTATTGTCTATATTGAAATCTAATCTAGATGTAGCATTAAACACAAGACATCGAAGAAATTAAAAAGAATCTATATCATAATATATCAGGGTGTTAAATTCCTCCCCCCTTAAACATAATTTCACCCCAGAAATTCATTAGGTTTAAAAATGGTTTACTACATAAAAGCTTCTTATATAAAAACCCACATCATATAAAGGAATACTAAAAAAATTAAAAAGGAAAGTATTAAACATAAAGGTTACACAAAGTAACTCTTCACTAGGATTACATATTGAATAGAATTGGTGGGATAAAACATGGATATGGAAGAAAAAACCTAACCATCATTTTCTGATGGAGTGTGATAGAGAACAGGGTTTGGAGAAAGATAATAGCTAGAAAGCCATAAATATCTGACGACTTAATTTACCATCTTATTCATTGAATAAGAAGGTACAAACCTAAAATTTTTGGATTCAATATACATTTCCCAATGTTTAATACTCTTCATGACAATAAATAAATATTTTATTCTATACAATCCAATTGTTGTTTTTACCTTGGACTATTTCAACATAATGTTATATTCAAAGAAATGAAGTTGAATTTTGCATGTTAATAGATCATGTGATCCATAAATAAAATTATAAGTCATTATATCTATCCCAACAAAAAGGATATATTATGTTTTCAAATATTCATAAGTCCATCAATAGTGAGATATTACATTAATATATATATCTTCAATGAGAGAATTACATATACTATCCACAAATGTATAATATTAAAATCTTCTAAAAAGTGAAAAATTAAAACATTAGAAATATGTGAACTAATTCATCTTTTCATTTAACTGCCATATCTCATAAGGAAGTTCTTATTTTTCACATTCCAAACATGTAATTACCTTAATCATAAATACTCTTGAAACATGGTAAAAACATGAATTACAATATAATAATAGTGAAATCATGCATGTTGCCAAAAGTTAACCCTTTCCGAAAAATGTAAAATTTATATATAGTCAAACCAAGATATCACATTGTCCTTATATCTATCATGTGGTCATTAATAATACCAAACATCTCATTATCTCTTTAACCAATCTTTGTACACATATCTTGTGTTTTCCAAATGATAATAGATAACTTTCCTTGGTTACGGGTACAATTCAAAATATACATTCAAATACTTAAGGAAAAATAATAGTGTAATAATCCGTAGATTCTTCATTATTCCATAGAACTAAAAAATTACTTATACGACATTATTCATGGTAAAATTTCTATAACTCTATTATCATCCTAAACTATAAACTGAGATTCATCATTTTATCTATTAACACGTTTTTCATATAATATCTCATTGTAGTCACTATATCACTAACAACAAGAATAATACCCACATGACCATACTAATTATATTCACTATAATTTACCTTAGGGAACATATATTCATAATTCCAAAATATTAAAAATTTAAAAAAATTTATAGTAGTTCATGTCTTGGTAATTCCATTACCCTTGTCTATAGTGTCAACTGAACCTTTTACTTGACAATTACTAGATTTGTGTCCTTATTTTCCACACCGAAATCATCATCTAGTTCCTTTAAAACATTCTCCGTGAAGCCTCATCCCTTAATATTTACATGGGGAAAATTGAAAATTATATCCTCAATTATCCCCATGAAAGTCCATCGTTCTCTTATTTGGTGGTTCAAGAAACTCACCAAAGTTCATCTTATTGATCATATAATGGGATTTCTAATTAGGCAATCTAAATATGTTTCATCTTATAAATCCCATTTAATTTTTCCCTAATGGGGAATATCATTCCACTATCCATATTATTCTAAATTAACATGAATCATCCAGTTCCCATCCATTTTCTAAAACCCAAAACCATTGTGTGATAAGTAAAAATCATACAAGGAAAACAACATAAGGAGGTGGGTTACATTAAATATCTAACAGCATAGGTTTTTTCCTAGGTTATTCATTATCACTATTATAATTCAAGGATAGAAACCTATATTATCCTTAACTTTATGTACATCCCTTAACATGACATTATAAATACATTTATGGATATCAATAAAGTTTTCAAATCCATTTTTAAAAAGGATAACTAAACCTTCACTTGGATACCCACTCTAATTGTCCAATCATGAAGTACATGGATATTATGTTTCTTTTATGGAATACCTAATACATTAAACATATATAAACCTAAAAAATGTATTAGTTTAGGGTCATTGGAAACTCAGAACACATTCTTCTAACTTGGAAAAAATATCTTAAACATCACCCATTATGATCACCCCCCTTAGTTTTTCTACCTAAAACAATTATTTATACATTAGGGAAAATAAAAAATAAAAAGGGTAAGGTCAAATTATTAGTAATGTTAAACATGGAGAACATAAATCAAAACATAAAATAAAGACATTAATAACATGAACATATATTTCTAATAAAAAAATATTGTGTCTTAAAATAAAACATGGTAGTACATAAGGCATAAATCATAAAGGAACATTAAAGATGATAACATAGATTTATCATAAAAAAGAACTTATGGAAAACCAATAAGCATATAAAATAATTTTCATATTATCCATGGCTCATAGAAAAGACTATCATAGTGAAAAAATTATATTACTGAACCGAGTTCACTCCCTATTCCTGCCTTATATTACTTAATGTGATTTACATTCTATTTAAACCTTGTATTACTAAACCTGATTTAATTTATATTTTATACATGTTTATTTCATGAGATATAAATCATTACCCAATTCACTGGAAGATGATATAGGTCCCACTAATCACATTATTAAATAATTCTAATATGTCCCACAAAAACATAAAACTTTTATCACAGCAAAACCCATGAAATCTAATGGGTTTCATAAAAATCATTATATCATTAAATTATCCGTATAAAATACCATTACATAATTAAAATAACAAAATCATAGTAATTACAGGGATATAAACATAATCCTATTTAATTATTGGTATCTTAGTATGAATATAATTTTGATAAAAGACATGAACGTAATTCTTGAGGAAAATGTATTTCCCTCTTAAGAAAGGTTTTCTTTTCTCAAAATGATGCACAATTTTAAATGTATACAATTTAGTTTAAATTAAACTTGCAATCGTGTAGAGGAATATTCATGGAAATATGGATTCATGACAGTATAAAAATCTGTTCAGGAAGTATATATTAAAAAAACATTATTCTCATACTCATTCCAGAAAAGTCAAAAAAGTCTTCATATGAATAACAAAATAATGAAAACATCAATACCATTTAATAAAAATTCACTAATGGGTAATGATGAAATTAAAAAAATTAAATTAATAGAAATAATATTATATATTTAGGATATATTTACATGGATGATAAATATACCCTTGTAAATACTTACATATAAACAATGTCAAATAATAATGAGATTGAGGAATTATCCCTTACATTAGGTCTAATATCCATTGTATGTATTTGAGAATCCTTTATAAAAATTTATTTAATTTCAGTGAATTATTCCAGAATCATATTCACATTTATGATATCATATATGATCAAATTATCATTCATTTGGTAATAATGTTTCATTATTACTCATTATTCGAGTATTAACTGCATTATGTACTTATGCATGTTTTTTCGAAAAATTTAATGTTTCACTTCATATGAAATGATTATATAATTTAAATAATAATATCAATATAATATATATATATATCATATTTTTAAATTAAATATATTTATAAAATGATGGTTTAATGAATATCATTTAGAATAAATCACATCGCATCGTTGAGATGATAGGTCGTACGTACGCATTAGCGATGGTATCAATCCATTAATTATGAAATTGTATTGAAATGGACAGTTTATATATTTTAACAAAATAAATAAATTGTTATAATAATTATATATAGTTATTATTTCCATCATTATACTAATCCATGTCAACTGGTTGTGAAAAATATATCACACTACCACACGGAGATGGTAAGCCATAGGTACGCACACATGGTGATTTTGTTTTTCCGTAGTATAGTTATATGGTGGAATGTGGTTGTATCATAATTATAATAACTTCTCAGAATATATGTTACACTATATTAAATGCATTATAATGAAACAAAACAAGATGATTATGTATAAGAATAAGAATGTGGGAATGAATCAGTAGAGGAGATTACTGTTTCCTTGATGTGCCTTTTCCATATCTCATATTAGAGAACTAGATTTGGTCTTTGAAAAAGACCAGAACATATAAAATGTAACTAGGTACGTTTATATTAGAATAATTTAGGGTATTTATGAGCATTAAGCCACAAATTTATTTTATTGAGTGATGTAGGAGGCGCATTTTTATTATTGAGGTGACATACACTTTCGAAAACCTCAAAAATATTAATTTATAACAAACTCAAACCCCACTGAAAACCAATAAAAGGTCCCAATTTTTAATTTTAGATGATATTTTTTCCTAATATCGTTAACATAAATTTTTTATAAATGTTATTATGTCAATTTAAACATTATAAATTTAATTAATACATAGGTATTCTATTTAAATTTATTTAAGATAAAAAATATTTCTACATTAAAAGGGTGAAAGTTTTTTTATTTCATTTAAATAACAACAAAAATAAATAAATTAGATAATTTTAGACCATATTAAAATTAATTTATATTTTTGAGAAATTTTTTATGATTTATAAATAATTTAATAAAATAGTTTTTTTACAAAATATCAATAGTTTCCATTTGGACACTATTCAATTCATGGATTTTTATAAAAAACAAGATAAGATGTTATCATCAATTGAATAATTGAATTATATACCTATAGTGTCTGGGTATGTTATAACAATTATTGGACATATTAATGAGCTCAAATAAAATTTATTTTTAAATGTTTAATAACATTAATTTGATATTTTCATTAATAAATTAATTACAACAGCAGTATTGTGTGATTATTTAATATTCATATTTTTTAGGTAAAAGTAAATAATAAAATACTATTATGAATATAAATATTTTATCATTAAACATAATTCTATTTTTATAATTTATCTTTTGGAAAATTATATATGAAAATTGATATTCTTTTCAAATTATGAATGTGACAACTTTGACATCACATTAAATAAAATATTATTAGTGTCACAATGTCTCCAATATGGATCCAAATGGTCTATAACATGACCATTGGATGATTATGATCATGGTATTTTTGAGAAATATGAATAATTCCTATTTTTTTAATTTTTTTATTCTTAATAAATTTTTAAATGTATTTTCTTTATTGATTTCTCATTAATTAATTATTTTTTACCACATCTAAGAATAAGCCATTGATGTAATTATATATTTCCTAAAAATTAAAAACAAATAACCATGATAAATAAATTTATTTGTTTCAAATAATTATTTATAATCGGATTTATCTTCTATATATCCTAATTTTAAAAAAAAATTAGTTATTAAAATTTAAGTGAGGCATATTTATCTATTTGTGGAATAAAATAAATTAAATGTCATATTCTTATTCAAGTTTCTTCCAATAGACATCATTTCTACCCACTGATGAATTTTTTCCAAAAAACACATACATATATATCAATAAAAGTGTTAGGTTAATTTTATTAATGTATTTTTACCTATAATTACCCATTTTACCCTTTTTCTGTATAAATAAATATTACCAAAATCTCTCTTTAAAATGCCCAAATAATAAAATAAATCTACATAAAAAATTTCTGCCTACAAATTCCAAATATGGATTATATTTTAAAAAAATAATAATATATAAGTTGAATTTTTTTATTTAAAATTAACCACCCTATCAGAAAAAGAGAGAGAAGCACATTTCTATAAGATAAAACATTGCAACTGAGTGATATGTTTTTACATCTGATTTTAATGTAAAATTAATGATAATGGCCTAAATTATATTGAATGATAAAAATATGTAATATTTATATTTTAATCCCATTCAAAAATATAATTTTATTATAGAAATATTTTCTATGAAAAAAGTGTTTTCAATTAACATTTAGTATCATTATTCTATTCTTTGAACATCAAAACATATCAGAAAAATATCACAAATTCATCCCAAGAAAGTTTTTTTATCCCACTAAAAAATAAGATATTTTTTTTGTTAAATTGAGTATATAAATGTGTTAGAAAGTAGATTTAAAATGGGTTCCCCATCAAAAGGTGTCAATAATGCATTATTTATGAAAAACACTTCTTTTATCAAAAAAAATTAAATCTATTTTTATATCATGTCTAGAATACATATAAGATATATTTTAGACATTAGATCAAATATATGGCATATATGATTCATTAATAAAATCCATCAAGAGGGAATTTATCATTTTTAGACTCACTTATTCTAATTTATATAGTTTTTTATGGAAGCTAATAATATGTATATGTGCCACTATAATAACAAGGTTAAAAGAATTTGTTGTTCACTTATACTCAGTTTTGAATTAATTTAATAATATTAAAGGAATATGAAATTATGTGTAACACAATCCACGAATAGTGTTTCAAATACTGAAATCTAATACAATGTTTCTTATAGCGCAGGCTAATCATGGTGTAGCAAACCACACCAGATATCAGAGAAATTAAAACGAATCTATGTCATTATATCTTGAGGTATTACAAAACTGATATTGATATAATTTATTTAAAAGGTTAAATTATTATTATACATTGTTTTAATTTTTATTTATAAAATATTTTTATCAATTAATCCTATGTATGTCGCTGGAATCAATTTTACCTTGAAAATTTTTATAAAAATTTGCAGTCTTTTGGACGTTTTTTCATTAAAAACCTGTATTATTATCCCGCCCGCTGGATTAAATTTAAATCAAAATATTCTACTTATATTATTGGAATTTTTAAAAATGGATTCCATAATTAATATATTAATCATTTATAATTTATAATAATGCAATGTAATTTTGACCATAAATATTATTGAAGGTTTTGAAAATCAATTACATTGATTAAAGATAAATTTAGAATCACAAGCCACTAAAACATAACCAAAAGGACCAATAAAATTCTAAACATGTAAAATATATATTTTTTTGTAAAATATCTACCATATCGTATATTTTATTTTATTTTTCATATTTTTGTATCAACATGAAAAATATGGGAAGAGTTACTTTGTCCAAATATTACAAGAGGGTCACCCCTCCTTCATAATAAAATACCACTACTTCTCCTCATTAATCAAAACTATAAAACTAGATAGGTTCTGAAATTATATTCCAAAATAGATTCCCAACATCACTCCCCTCTACCTTTAAGCCTCTATTTTTGCAGAAGGCATTCCAAGGAAGCCTTTTCGTATAAACCAAAAGGAGATCCGGGTTGTTTATGGTAATTCATTGCGAAGATCAATTTTATTTCAATTAAATCCTAACCACCTCAAATGTAATCGTCTCATTATTATATAAAAAACAAACATCCTTAGTATTCTAGGTTGTTTTTAGTCAAATTTTATTAACTAAACTTTCAAAAACATCCATCTAATGCATACCGAACAAACTATTTCTATGAATGGTGAAATATTGTCTTACTAAATGATGATTTTTCATTCTTCCTTTACCTCATATCATGGTGTTAATTATAATTTAAAATCAATATATATGTGTTAAAAATTATATTTATTACGTATTTAATTTGTTTAAATTCTTTTACAACACATTTCTTTATACATTCCATCTTTTAAAAGGTAACACTGTTTTTTGAAGTGTGGACTACTTCCCCTTAAAAGGGATAGGATTCATTCACACTATACATGTATAATATAATGGATGGGTTTAAATAATATTATATGACATAAAAACCACTATATGATATTAATTTAATAATTTTATTTCTTTAATTATAATATATATTATTATTTTTATTACCATTTCACAAAAATAAAATTGGATAACGTTGTTTGTAGACGTGTGGAAAGCCACCTCCTTGACATGATGTCATTCATTTTAACCATGTGTATTATATATATTAGTATATATGATTAGATAATATTTTATTTATTATATAATATGATTTTGTAATGATATGGTGTCACTTACCTTCTTTCCATAATGATCATTGGAAAATAAGAGCATTACTCATGTCTGTGTATGACCTAACATCTCCATTATTGAAAGGTTGATTAATTTTTCTTAACCATATTTAATGAATTATTTAAATAGTAAAATTGATATATAAATATGATAATTATGCAATTATTATTGTAATTTAGATGTTATATAATGTCCACTTTGACCATAGTGTACCTACCAATGTTTTTATTAACACATAAATTAAATTAGGTCCAAATGCCTGATGTAAATTTAATTGTTAAATTAGATGTACACAACATGGTAATATGTCAAATAAATTTAATGATAAACATGAAAATTTGTCCCAATAAATTATAAAATTAATAATATTTTACTATATATGAAATTAAAGGATGTTTACCTGAAAGGAAACATAGGGTAAGGGATTTTCATGTCAATTTTTCTTTTGAGAAATAAATATAATGTTCCACAATTTCGTATTTTGTGTGGTGTATCTATAGACAAGTTTTATATTTTTATTCTGTGAATTTATTTATCTTCATGGTATTAAAAAATTAATTTAATATTTCTCCATCATAATGGTTCTGATTTAAAATGATTCAATGTGTTATGAGACACTTTAGAATGTCTGAAGGTTATTTTCCTTAATGCTAACATTAATGATATTTCAAAGGAATTAAAATTTGTATAAATTATGTGACCATTGTTCTGTAAAATGTTTCATTTTATCTCTTCTGGTTACTCGTAATAATTTTCAAGAATTTGTATCATTTTATTAAATTTGGTATTATATATGTTTTAGAAAATTCCTTAAATAAAACATGACTTTGTTTCCATCAAAAATTGGAGAACCCATTTTCTTCTAAAACCCCAGTTTTTAAAAAATTAACTTTTAAACAAATTTTTTTATTTTTCTTATTTTACCAATAATTTAAAAGGATTATTCTTGTTTCATTCCCTATGTAGAATATTGAAATCCTTTTTACTGTGAAAAATATATTTTTCTTTTACCTCAAATGAAAAATACAGATTTACACACTATCATTTTTTTGGAGAATTATTTTCATGTATAAAAATATTTTTTAAACAAAATATTTTAAAAAATGACTAAAAATGAAAAGGGTTTTTTTAAAGGATGTACCAAATAAAATTATATTTTCAATAATAATTTTTTTAAAGATATTTCTTTTAGTATTTATAATCATCAACAACAATAACCCCATATTTTTACTCTACTTGGGATTTGGGTTATCGATACAATATAAATTATTTCATTGGATGAGTTATTATTCATTTGATCAAGTATAATATTCACATTAACTTCCTTGAATATTTTTTATTCCCCCTGAAATATTCAATCTCCTATGATCATTGAGCATTGAATTTCCCACTAATTATATATTTCATTTATCATGTATATTAACACATCCAATCTCGTATACCATTTTATTTATGGTGTCACATTGAAATTAATTTGATTGTTTGTGGAAATATGGATAAATCTATATTGTTTATTCAATATGGATATATTATAATTCATATTTTTTATTTTTATTTTTCGATATGAGATATCCCATGTACTAGTAATGACATGTGGTGTATTGACATTATATAGCCCTCAATGCATCGATAGTTTCTCATGACACAAACAAGTTGTGAAAATTAAACTGGTTTCTATATGTATTTTTAAACCATCATGTGAAAGGTATTGACAGTATAGTTTTTCATGTTCCATAGACTTTTTATCTACTAAGAAAGAATTCCCCACTTATTAGATTCAGTTATTATTCATCCATGAGATTTTGGGGTGACATATCTATGGATACATTTCATTTTTAGTTCATTGATTAAATAGATTGGTTTTTTGTTTCTTACAACTCTATATTTATTTGGATTCATCTTGTTATTTGAATAGAATTTGTTTCAAGGTATTTCCATTCAATATTGTTTAGACACTTCCTTCCTAGTTTATTAATTATATGGATTGTTAGTTCAGTTATTTTCCATGTGAATATTATTATTATCATTAATTCATTATTTATTCAACTATATTTTTCATTTACAGATCATTTTACCTCACCCTTAATATGATTCATTCCACTGTAATCCATGAATCTTATTATGAATGATATGAAGGGATTTATAATATGTAATAGAGTTTTTATAATAGTTATTTATTTATAAAGAAAAAAAATGTGTTCTATTTCATATATTATTTTCTCATATATGTATCCATTTTATTAAGAATAAAAAAACTCAATCCAATAGTATTTGATTACTTGTAGTCATGTCATTTTAATTTATAGCAGACATCGGATCCAATATTTTTGGTGTTGAGTCTATATAGTACCATTTGGAAAATAGTCATATCTAGGATAAATTTATTGAATAATTATGGGGATTTCAAGGTATAATGATCATTGGAGATTGAAAATTTCAATGGGAATATAAAACTATTAAAGGATTTTAATGTGAATATTATCCTGGAAAAATTCGTTAATGTACCACCTAGTGGAAGAATAAGGATTCTATCAATAATAAAAATCCCATGTGGAGTAAAAAAATTGTTTTTGTTATAAATAAATACAAATTAAATAAAACTTTATTTTAAAAACATTCATAAAGAATATATCATTTTATTGCAAGTTAAAAAGTTTTTGAAAATTACATGTCTAGAAAGTTATAAAAGTATTCCATTGAAAATAGTATTAAATGAAAACAGTATAATTTTCATCACATCATCATTTTAATTTTTTTATAATTATCTAAAAATGGTCTTTATTATAATATAGGTTCTCCGACTAAATAGAAAAAAATTAGTTCTACGGAAAAAAAATTATCTAAAACATTTTGAGTACCAAAGAGTGAAAATAGAAGAAATATGTGAAAAAGGTTATGAATAACCATAGGATATAAAATGAAATGTTTTATTGAATATTGGACAAATAATTTATTGATTGAAAATATCCATGAAATGTAATTAATGATAGTTTTTAGGAAACAATTCATTAAATATTCGAATGTGTCTTATACAAATTTGAAACATTTTAAATCATAGTTTTCATGAAGGAATACCAATAAATAAATTTGTTAAATACCATTAAGAAAAAATAAATAAACATATAATGTATAAATAGGGGTATTAGATACACCAAAAAATATTTATGTGTTGAATGTGACATTTATCTCAGGAATAAAATATGTGAGATGAGAATCCCTTAACATGAGGTACCATATGGATGAATGTACTTTAACATATTCTATAATAATTATATGTTAATTTTATACTTTTTTAAGAACCATTTAAATATTTATCATTAATTTTATTTCACTTATTAAAATATATTATAAATCTTCTTAACTAATTATATTTATGTTAGTTTTTTTTACCAGATTCGATTTATGTTTCCAAATAAATTTGTATATCAGCAATGGTAAATGTGTAAATATATAACATCCAAAAAATTCTTGAAAAAAAATATTATTTTTATACATAAATTTCATTTTTATAAAAAAAATTAGACATGTTTCTGAAAAATAAATCAAAGTTACAATCATGGAGAACGTAGGGCATACGTACGAGTGAGTAACATTCTTATTTTTCTATGTTCATCATGAAAAGAAGGTAAGTAATACCATATATTTTAGAATGATCATTATATAATAAATAAGGTATTCTTTAATAAAATATATGCATATATTTAATAATGTGATGAAAAAGGAATCACATCATGTTGAGGAGGTGGTGTTCCACACATTCGTGGATAACGTTATCACTTTTTAGGTGTGTAAAAGGGTAAGAAATAAAATGGTAAAAATTTTATTTATAAAAAGGTAATTATATCATAAATATAATATATAATTTTTTTGTAACAAATGTTTAACTATAAACATCATTTATACCTTCCATGTATCATGTGAATGAATCACATCACTTGAGGGGCTATAGTCCACACTTCCCAAAACAATGTTATCGTTTTTAAACAAATTGAAAATTATAAAGTTATGTGTTATATACTTGTCATGACCCGTCCCCCGGGGCCCTTGCTCGGACTACCCCAAGCCTGACTTTCATATGATAGGGGTTGGCGACTAGCACAAAAGGCGTAATTCCGTAAATCTAGGAAGGAATTTTCTTTATAACCTGTAAAAACACACAACAGAGCACAAGCTGGAAACAAAACACTTAGTAAAACTGTATAAAAAATGTGTGCTCAATGGAAAAGGGGCTGGAAATAAAATCCCAACTATAAAGTACACGAAACTGAATGTACAACTGAATAAAAGAAAAACTGTCACTGGGTCGTCCTCTGAGGTTCCTATCTGAAGGGTAGGTACAGATCGCCTACTCAAAACTCCACGTCCTTTCGTCTCCTCCGTGTATTGATACGCCATAAGGTCCACCTCTGAGTACCATCCAGTCCAGGTACTCTTAGTCTCAGTCAACAATGTTCATCATCTGCATCCTACGCGATGAGGTGCAGGCATAGCCCGTGTAGGGGTGAGTATAGAAATACTCAGTAGGGTCCCCATGACCCTCAATGTCTCACAAAAACCAACAATTATAAACGAATTTTTTTTGAAATCAACAGATAACCCCACTTAGTTATATTCCCATTCATATTCCTAAGTTATAAAGTAATCCATCACAATCATGATGAAAACACAAAATTTAACGACTCAGCTCAACCAGGATTTTATACACATTTTTCAAACCCTGACTGCCGAAGAACCCCTCCTCTGTTGAGTATGTTGGGTCTTCAGTGACACCAAGGCGCTTCCAACTAATCATGTACTGCTGAGGTACTCCTCCTGTCGAGTATCATGGGTCTTTTGTGTCACCAAGGTGCTCCCCACAGTGGGACTGCCACCCCAACCCGGCGCTCCCCCTAATAGTCTATAAAAGAACTCCTCCTGTCGAGTACCATGGGGTTTCCACCACAACTAGGTGATCCTCCAACGTGGGTCTACCGCTACAACCAGTCTCTCCCCACTGGGATAGTCGAGTCACTCCCAGTCAATCGGTCAGTAATCGTCACGACTCATCCTGCTACTAGGTCTCTGCACTCTGTCCGCTCGTCTCTTGAAGGATCCTCTCAACGAGCTACTGTTCGATACTCCAACTATCAAAAAGTCCCACGAGCAATTATCTAATTGGTCTACCATGACATAGAGGTCTCAACACAATAGACGGCGCATCAATCAGATGCACGGTCTATGAGTTATTATCCTTTTAGTCCCTGGGGCCCAGTTGGATTCATGCACGATCCAACCTGATCGTATCTCAACTATAACAAAAACACCAGGGGGGTATAATCATAGGGATGGTCATGCTACAATATTACTATGTCCACTGATGGTTCATCAAATGGACGCCCAGTGCTAATGATATGGACAAAAGAAATTAAATGGTCATAGTGGGCCTATGTCTGGTCCGACTCGATCAGACTGACCCAGCCTGACCCTGTCTTGGTCGACACGGTCCGGTTCGACCCGACCTGACCTGTGGGGTCTGGCCAGGCCTGTTAGGTGGACCGGCCCTTTTGGTTTGGCCCAGCCCAGTGGGCCGCGAGGGGATGTTGAGTTCCACGAGAGCACGGACCGACTGTGAGTGTGTGGCTGACCACGGGTCGGCGTGTGGGCGGTTCATCCCAAAGGGCACTGTGAGGGGTTGTCTCGGCCTGAAGGGCACCGCAAGGGTCCAGATCAGGGTGGCTCAGCCCAGGTCTTGGGGGTGCAGCTGTGGTCGGGATGTTGGCTCGACAAGGGCGTTGCGGGGTATGTAGACGGCGGAGCCGCAAGGCGCGCGGAGGCCAGTGGGCCGGTTCGGCCAACAGCGGTGTGGGGCACGCAGAGCATGTGGGGTGTGTGGATGATGGAGCTGTGGGTCGCACAGAGCATGTGGAGCCTGGAAGGTCGGGAGTCGGGGTGCGGTGGGGCTGGAGTGTGGCTCGGTCAGGGTGCGACTCCACTCGGCTGACTCGGCTGGCAGGGGGTGCGGTCGGCATGCAGCACAACCGGGGTGGCTCAGAAGCTGGAGGGTGGCGTTGTTCGTCCCTGGGCACCGGAGTATCACGGGGGCGGTGCAGGTTTCCTTCGTCCCCTTCGTCGCATCGTCACCATGCTGAAGAACATCACAAAGATGATCAGTGGAAGGGTCGGAGCACTTTGTTTTGGTCTACACCCTTCTGCGTTTTGGGTGATAGCGATTGGCTCACAAGAATGAATCAAATAACGATCATGGAAGATATCTTAAAAACATCAATTTCCATAATACATCATTAACATGATATTCCAAACCTGCTGGGAAAAAAATCCATAGATCAACATGATAATAAGTTGGCATGTGATCTTTGTTTTATATGAAAAGTAGCAAGGGAATAATATCATATTTAAATAAAATTAACCCCAAACTTTGTTCGTTTTTCATTGATGTAGTCGCGGGGAAGAAGACATAGTTTTCGTCATTCGTTGTGTCTGCCACACACTTCTAATTATGAGCTCGTGTGTCGTTTCGTTGATGATGATGAGGCGGGAGGGTTGGTCATTGATGATGTCCCATGTCGGTTTCTTCTAAAAGGTGATTCCAGGAAAAATGTCAAAGATTCTCCTTTCCGACATTCTTTTTTGGAAGAACGCGTTCTTCATTCTGCATTCGCAAAATATTTTCTCTCAAAATATCTTTCCTCCTATGCCAAAAAAAGAAAAGGTAACCAAGAATAATAGATTATTAAATCTATTACATCATTGGCATAAGATTTCAAATTGGGTGAATTAATTGAGTTGGCCCCACTTAATTAATTCATGATGATGGCATAATTAAAAGAGAGTAAGGGTTGACACCAATAAAGGAGGGGTTAGAGAGACTCTCCCTCATTAATGAGGGGATATGATAGGGTTTCCTCTCCCACCATTATTAGGGGGGTTTAGTCTTGGGTGGTCCCCACATCGTAACCTCTCATGGGAGATTTGGTTCGGGTGGGCTCCACAACCATAACCTCTCTTGAGAGGTTATGGTCGGGTGGTCCCCACACATCAACTCTCACAAGGAGGTTTAGTTCTAGTGGACCCCACCTATAACATCCACATGGTGGATCAAAAATAATATAAAGTATAGTTCATTTTATTTTATTATTTTCCACAAAAAACCCGAAAAAAATATCTTTTATTCTCGACCCACTGTTGTCGAGGTGAAATTATCTTTAAACGAATACCATCGCTATGAGTTCAATTGTGCCCTCGGATTTTAGTTCCATTCACTGGCTCAAAAGTTATAATATCCCGCTCATACGTTTATTGAATGTACCTCAACAAAACTTCAAAAATATATTTCGGGCACACCGGGCTTCGGAATCATGCACGGTCAATTTTCGCGGACTCGTAAAATTCCCATTTAATAAAAAAAATTACTTGTAAATTACGAGTCTTTACATTCTCCCCACTCAGGGATTTACATCTCAGTAAGAAACAACTCATAAATAAGGAAAGAAATGGGGGTACAAAGGACACATCTGAGCCTCCCGCTCCAATGTGCTCTCTTGGAGGATCTCGTGCTGCCAACCAACGCACACCAAAGGTATCAACCTTCCACGAAGGACCCACTCCTACCAATCCTCAATCTCAACTAGATCCTCCATAAAAGTCACCCCATCATCAACGTCCAGCTCTCCTTGGTCGATGATGTGAGAAGGTTCATGAATGTAGCTCCTCAGCTGGGATACATGGAATATTTCATGCACTCAGTGCAATTGAGGTGGAAGAGAAAAGAGGTATGCCACATCTCTAACTCTGTTAAGAACCTGAAAAGGTAAGATGAATCTCAGAGATAACTTATAGCCTTGGCCAAATCTCAGTTGACCTCGTCAGAGTGAGACTTGTAGAAAGATTTTGCAGCCATACATGAACTCCAGAGGTCTCTGTATCCTATCAGCATATGACTTATGCCTGCTCTGTGCAGTCTTTATATGCTCTTGTATGATCCGAACCTTCTCTGTGGTAGCCCATATCATCTTTGGTCCCACTAGTGCTGACTCCCCTAGGTCAGTCCAGCACAATGGTGATCTGCAAGGTCGCCCAAACAATGCCTTGAATGGTTCCATCCCAATGGTGGAGTGATAGATGTGGTTTTACGAAAACTCAACCAAAGGAAAGTTATCTTCCCAGCTGCGACCAAAGACTAGAACACAAGCATGAAGCATGTCCTCGAAGTTCTAAATGGTTCACTCAGTCTGACCATCTATCTGAGGATGGAAGGCGGTGCTCAAACGAAGATTCATCCCGAAAGCTTCCTGCAACCCCTTCCATACTCGGGAAGTATATCATTTTTCATGATCAGAGATAATCATCAAAGGTACTCCATGTATCCGCGCAATCTCCTTCACATATAGAAGTCCCTAGCTCTATACTGAACCCTTCTCTCTGATTGGTAGGAAGTGGGCCAACTTGGTGAGTCAGTTGATGATCACCCAGATCGAGTCATGACCCCAAGATGTACATGGAGGTCCTGTCACGAAATCCATGGATATCCCATCCCACTTCCACTCTCGGACCTCTAAATGCTGAACCAAGCCTGCTGGTACCATATGCTCCGCCTTCACTTACTGACAAGTGCGGCACCAAGAAACAAACTCTGAAACTGCCTTCTTTATTCCCATCCACCAATGTTGTTGTCAGTGTTCCTAGTACATCTTCATCACTTTATAATGATTGACTAGAGGGGATGTGTAGAACTCCCTCAAAACTACCTCCTAATGTGATATTGGTACCATGGTACATTCTCTGAAGAGGATGACATGCTCCCCACCTTTAGAAAATCCATCAGGTGCCTGCCCTAGGGATATATGAGCACGTCGTGTCTCACAGGAAGCATCCCTAGGTCACGCCTCCCTAACTCACTGAAGAAGTGGGGGAGTGGTAATATGATACTGAAGGAAGGGTGAACCATCTCTATCCATAAAGGATATCTGTAGAGCTGCCAGTTGCTCTGTCTCATCGCCTGGTAGCTATATACCAGTTCTCCTACTGAGTCCATCTGTAACAATGTTCCCCTTCCCTTGAGTATAGACTATCTCAAAGTCATAGTCTTGGAGGTAATCAAGACAATGCCATTGTCTCAGGTTTAGGTCCTTCTAAAAGAAGATATACCTAAGACTCTTGTGATCAGAGTACATGGTAAAACGATTTCCAATCAGATATTGTAACCACATATTCAAGTAAAAGACCACTTTTGGTCACTCTAGGTTATGGGTAGTGTAGTTCTACTCATGTTTTCTCAGCTTACAAGAACCATAAGTGATCACTTCTCACACCTACATCAGGACACATCCAAGTCTGGTCCCTAATACGTCACAATAAACTATGTACCCAACTCCATTCTCGAGAAGTTTCAAGATGGGGGCACTAGTCATCCACTGCCTCTACCCCTGAAATCTCTGCTAACATCTCTCCGTCCACACAACAGGATGACCCTACATTGTCAAGGCCGATAGTGGTGCTTCAACTCTAGATAAATCTGGAACAAATATCTAGTATTATCCAGCCAAACCCAGGAAACTCTGTTCTTTAGTCACACTCTCAGGTGGCTCCCAAGAAAGTACTGCCTCAATTATCATTAGATCCACAGAAAATATATCCAATGAGTTGAAATTTCCAAGAAATTGAAACTCTCAGATCCAGAACTGTAACATCAAAATCTTACTGTAAATCTTGTTCTCTCAGAGTGTGTCAATTACTACCCACAAATGGTAGGAATGCTCCTCCTCAGTAGTCGAGTAGATCAGAATGTTGTAAATGAAGAATATGACAAAGGGAACAAGTTATGGATAGAATATCATGTTCATGAGTCCCATGAACATTGTTGGAGTGTTGGTTATTCCAAATGGAATAACCACGAACTCATATTGGTCATACTGACATCTGATGTCCATCTTCTATACATCCTCATCTCGAACTCTGAGCTGGTGATAGACTGCTCTAAGGTCTAACTATGAGAACCATTGTGATCCCTTCAACTGATCAAAGAGGACGTCAATCCTCAAGAGTGGGTACTTGTTCTTCATGGTCACCTGGTTCAGGCAACGATAGTCAACACAAATCCTCAATATCCCATCAGCCTTCATAGCGAATAGAATTGGGGTTGCCTAGGGAGTAACCCTGGCCCAGATGAATCCCTTCTGTTTCAAGTCTTCTAGTTGTACTCGCATATCGCGAAGCTCCGCGGGAGCCATCTGATACACTGGTGTAGATTTCGGTGTCGTCACCGGGTACAAGTCAATGGAAAATTCCACCTTTATGCAAAAAAGGTAGACCGGGGACATCATCAGGGAAAACATCTGTGTATTGTTCCACCACTACATGATAGCTTAGAATCTCTATATCAACTACTCCGAGGGGAAGGCAAGCCAACTGATGAGTGATCGGCTGCACCCACCACCCAGTAAGTTTGTCATGTGCTATAAAGGCACCCTTCTTGCCATTGAAGGTCAACCTGGTCCGATCTGTATAGACACACCGCACATTGAGCTGAATAAAGTCAATCTATGCATGGACTGCAGATAACCAGTCCATACCCACGATGACTTCTTAAGGCCTCGATTCCACTACTAGAAGATCCAAGTTGAAGAACTCGCATCCTAGAGTAAGCTCACTCTGCCGGCACCCATGTGTACTCATCGAGTCTCCTCTCGTAGGAGTCTCAAGTCGTAAGGATCGAGCCAATGGCTCCGTCGGAATCTCTGAGCACCGAATGAGGGTAGTGGAAATGAAAGGGTTACTGGAGCGTATGTCTATAATAACATCAAATATGGTGGAATAGACACAGATGATACCTCATATCATATCTAGTGTGTTGTGATCATAGGCCTCAGGTCCCTGGAGTTGAGCTCACCCTTGTCCACCTAATCCCTACGGTTGGGGTGGACCTCCTGGTGGTGGTGGCAGTAGCACCTCGAATTCTCATCCACCGACAGCTCCACGGACAACTCCTTTGCCTCGTTCTCCATATCCCTACGGATCACCTCGATCGAATTGATATCTCATCCTGGGTAGTCCGTCGAACATCTACTGATCATCTGAATGGTGGGTCGGACAATCATGAGCCATGTCACCCAGCCCGCTGCATGTGAAACACTACTCGCTTCTGGAATGTATGTCTCTGCTCCAGGTGACTCACCCAACAGATGTTAAGTCATGCGGTCATCCACCTGTAGGTCTGGTCCTCTTTCTCCTCTGCGACATTAATCTACTTCTAGCTACAAAAGACTCCACTACGTGTCAACTGGTGGGGGATCTCATTGTTGGAGACTACTCAGCAAGGAAACTCTCAACTAGGAGGGCTCTCTCAAACACACCTGCATGCATCGGGATGCTGAGTGAGATCATCGATGCTATGATCTCCCACCTGAGTCCCTACTCAAAGGTCTGGACCCTGAAAAAAAGGGTCGCGTACCATATCGGTGGTGTAGCAAGAGAGGTCCCTGAACCTCACTATGTACTGAGCTACAGTCATGTTGCCCTGCTATAGACGAAGTAGCTCCTATATGCGCACTGCACAAAGAGTCACTGGGACAAACTCTGCCTAAAACAGGCTCTCGAAGTCTACCCAGAGATGTTTCATGTCAGTATGGACCTGGAGGAACAAGATCTACCATCTTCCCACTACTTCCTATAGAAGGCTAGCAGCAAGAATCACCATGAGGTCTTTTAGTGTCCCTACAATTAAAAACACTCTCACCATAGCCTCTAGTCAATCCCAAGCCACCTGTGGGTCCATCTCTACCCTGAACCTGGGTGTCCTCTGGCACTAGAACTCGTGAAATGCAGTCAAGTGGCGTGCACAGTCTACTACTAGGGCCGGTGGCATCAGTGGCTCAACGGGAAGTTGTACTGCAGGTGCCTCCACTGGAAAAGGGCCTTGTATCAAGGCCTCATCGCTCGGTGGGATATCTATGTGTACAGACCTCAAGACTCTATATGGTCATCTGTGGGGAGTAATCCTGATAGGAACAGATGATACACGGTCAAATGATTATACCTGGGGAGTTGAACGGGTTGAGCTGACTTAATGAATACTTTTGAAAACACGCACATAATTGGTGTTTTTGTGCACTGAGTTGGAAATCAGAAGTCAGGGTCCTGTTGTATGGATACATCGGCAGTAGCAACAACACTGGACTCCTTGAACTAATAACCACACTCACTACACTTAAGAATATTTCTTCATATATTAGAAATACCAGATTCCTATGTTTTGTTCTCGAACCGGCTCCTCTGATAACAATTTTTCAAGAACCTTCCCCATGGGCCCGTGCCGTGACTACCCGAAGCCATCCTTCCATAGGCCGGGGGCTGGAGACTAGCACCAAAGGTGTGATTCTCTAAAATTGTGAATGCATTTCTTTTAAAACCTATAGACACACCCAACATAGAACAAGATAGAAAAAAACACTAATTAATATTTTATATCAAAAGTGTGATGAAAGTAAAAGGGGTTGGATATACAAGCCCAACTGTAAAGTAAATGAAAATAAAAGTACAACTGATAAAAGAAAATTCGATGATGGGACATCCTCCAAGGTTTCTACTTGATGGGTAGGTACAGATCACCTACCCAGCACTCCACATCTGTCTGTCTCCTCTGTGTATCGACACGACGTAAGGTCCACCTCCGATTAACATCCAGTCCTAGTACACTCAGCCTCGGTTAGTGTTGTCTATCAACTGCATCCAACACAACGAGGTGTGGGCATAACCCATGTAGGGGTGAGTATAACAATAGTCATTAGGGTCCTTGAGACCCTCAGGGTCTCACAAAAACCAACAAGGATAAAACACAAACTATGAAATCAATAGATAATCCCACATAGTTATATGGACATACATATACCAAAGTTATCAACTAATCCATCACAATCATGACATAAAGACAAAAGTTCATGACTCTGCTCAACAAGGATTTTATTCATATTATTAAAACTACTGATTCTGGTGAACTCCTCCTCTATCATGTAAGGTGGGCCTTCCGTGAAACCAAGGTTCTTCCCACTAACCTTGGAATGATGAGGTACTCCTCTTGTCGAGTACCATGGGTCTGCTGTGTCACCATGGTGCTCCCCACTGTGGGTCAGCCGCCACAACCAGTCACTCCCCCTAATAGCCTATAGAGGTACTACTACTGTTGAGTGTCATAGGTATACCACCACAACCAGGTGCTCCTCCGCAATTGGTCTGCCACTGCAACCAGGCGCTCCCCACTGGGCCCGTCGAGTCACTCCGAGTCAATCAGTCAGCAGTCATCAAGTCTCAGCCAGCTACTAGGTCTACACACTATGTCCACTCGTCTCTTGAAAGATCCAATCCATGAGCTACTGGTCGATACTCCAAATATCAAAAACTACAAGGAATATGTATCTCAAAGGTCTGCCATGTCATAGTGGTTGTAACGCAATAGATGACGCATCAATTGTACGCCCGATCCGTGAGTAATCATACTTTTATTACCCAGGGCATGGTAAGATTCCTGCATGATCCCACCTAACTGTATCTCAAATATATCCTAATCTCCAGTGGGGTATACTCAAAGGGACCATCATGCTCCAAGAATACTGGGGTCACAGACGGTTCATCCAAGAGACGCACGGTGCCAATGATATGGCCAAAAGTAAGTAAAGGGTTGTAGTGGGCTCGGGTCCAGTCTGACCCTGTCGGACCATCCCGACCTGACCCAAACTTGGACAACCCAGTATGGGTCAACCCAGCCTAGCTCGTTGGGTATGGCACGACCCATTAAGTGGGCCATCCCATTTGTTTTGGCCCAGCCCATGGGCCCATCCCAGCAGGCCGCAAGAGCGCAGACCGGCCTCGAGGGCATGGACCATCCGTGGGTCGGCGTGAGGGCGGTTCAGTTAAGAGGCCACCATGACGGGTCGGCTTGGCCAAGAGGGATCCACAAGGGTTCGTCTTGGGGTGGCTCGGCCCAAGGATGAGGTGGCACTACAGGGGTCGGGAGGCCGGCACGACCTGGGCATCGCGGGGTGGGTGGACGGCGGAGCTGCGGGCCACGCGAGCCGGACGGAGGCCGGTAGGCCAGTTCATCCAGCGAAAGTGCAAGGCATGTGAGGCATATGAGGGGCACGAAAGGTAGAGCTATGAGTTGTGCAGAGCACGTGGAGAATGATGAGGTCGGCGGGCCAGGAGCCAGGGCGCGGTGCGGCCAGAGCATGGCTCAGCCAGGGTATGGTGTGGCACGGTTGGTTCGGCTGGCGGAAGGCATGGCTGCCTGGCAGCATAGATGTGGAAGCTCGGAAGCCGGAGGGCAGCACGGTTTGGCCCGAGGCACCAGAGCATCACGGGAGTGGTTCCGGTTTCCTTCGTTGCCTCGTCACCATGTCGAAGAACATCACAAAGAAGATCAGTGGAGAGGTCGGACCACATTGGTTTGGTCTGCGACCTTTCATAGTTAGGGTGATAGAAATTGTCTCACAAGAATGAAAGTATGAGCCTGTAAGATATCATAAAAACATCAATTCCCATAATCCTTCATTAACAAAATATTCCTAACCCGCAAGGAAAAACATCTGCAGAACAACATGATAATAAGATGGTCCTCGTTGTTTGTTTTGGAAGAAAATTAACAAGGGAATAATATCGTACTTAAATAATATTAAACCCCTACCTGTTTTCACTGTTCGTTAACAGAGTCGCGAGGAAGAATAAGGAGTTGTCATCGTATGTTGCGTCTCTCGCATACTTCCAATCCGAACCTCGTTTGTTGGTTCGCTGATGATGATGAGGAGGAAGGGTCAGTCATCGAAGATGTCCCACGTCGGTTGCTTCTGCAAGGTACTTATGAGGGAGAAGAAGAAGACGCTCCTTGCTGGCATTCATTATTGGAAGGACGCGTTCTTCTTTCTTCATTAGCGAGATATTTTCTCTCAAAAGCTACTCCATCCTTTACCTACAATAGATAAGGTAGCCATGAATAATAGATTATAAAATCTATTATGTCTTTGGCATAAGAATTCAAATTGGGGGAATTAATTAAGTTGGCTCCACTTAATTAATCATGAGGTTGGCATAATTAAAAGAGAGGTAGGTTTGACACCAATAAAGGAGGGGGTGGAGAGACTCTCCCTCATTAATGAGGGGAGTTGAGAGGTTTTCCTCTCCCACTATTATTTAGGGGGTTCAGTCCTGGGTGGTCCCCACATCGTAATCTCTCATGGGAGGTTAGGTTTGGGTTGGCCCCACCACCAAAACCTCTCATGGGAGGTTATAGTCCAGTGGTCCCCACACTTTATCTCCCACAAGGAGGTTTTGTTCTGGTGGACCCCACCTAAAACTACAACATAGTGGCTGAAAAATAAAATAAACTGTAGTTCATTTTATTTTATTATTTTCCATGAAAAACACAAAAAATATCTTTTATTCTCGACCCACTTCCATTTAGGTGAAGGTATCATTAAGCGAATATCGGAACTGTGAGTTCAAAGGTTCCCTCGGATTTCAGTTCTGAGCACCGGTTCAAATGTTATAAAATCATGCTTGTACATTTCTCGAACGTACCTGAACAAAACATCCGAAATTGATTCCAGGAACACCGTGCCTCGGAACCATGTGCTGTCAATTTTTGTGGACTCATAAAATTCCCATTTAATAAAAAAAATATCATGGAAATTTTAGGTATTTTCATTCTCCCCATCTCAGGGATTTAATTCCGCCTAATCTATACCTCATAACTAAGGGAACATGTGGGGGTTCTGAGCATGCATCCTAGCCTCCCACTCCCATGTGCTCTTCTGGAGGTTCATGTCCTGCCAATGAACGCGCACCAGAGTTATCAAACATCCACAAAGGACCCACTCCTATTGTTCCTCAATCTCAACTAGAACCTATTTAAAAGTCGCCCTATCGTCGACTTCTAGCTCTTCATGGTCGATAATGTTAGAAGGGTCATGCATGTATCTCCACAGTTGAGATACATGGAAGGCGTCATGCACCAGGTGAAAATAAGGTGGAAGAGCTAAGAGGTATGCCACCTCACCAAATCTGCTAAGGACCTAAAAAGGTCTGATGAATCTCAGAGATAACTTTCTGCCTCAGCCAAATCTTCGGAGACCTCATCCAGGTGAGACCCTTAGAAAGACATGGTCACCATCCTCAAACTCTAGAGGTCTCTGTCTCCTATCAGCATACGACTTCTGCCTGCTTTGTGTAGTCTTCATCTGCTCATAGATTATCTGATCATTCTCCATGGTAGCACGTACCATCTCTGGTCCCACTAGTGCTGACTCCCCTGGGACAGTGCAGCACAAAGGTGATCTGCAAGGTCACCTGTACAATTCCTCGAAAGGTGCCATCTCGATAGTGGAGTGATATCTATTGTTGTATACGAACACCACCAAAGGAAAGTGATTATCCCAGATGCAATCGAAGTTGAGAAAACAAGAACGCATCATGTCCCCAAGGGTTTGAATGGTCTGCTCAGTATGACCATCCGTCTGAGGATGGAAGGCAGTGCTCAAATGAAGTTGCGTCCTGAATTCTTCCTGAAACCCCTTCCATAGCTTATAAGTAAAGCGTGCATCAATATTGGATACATTCATCAAATTTACTCCATGTAGCTGCAGAATCTCTTGCACATAGAGGAATTCAAAGCACTCTATTAAACCCTTCTCTCTGATCGGTAGGACGTCGGCTGATGTGGTGAATCATTTGACGATCACCCTAATAGAGTCATGACCCATCTATTTATGTGGAATTCATGTAACTAAATCCATGGATATCCCATCCCACTTCCACTCTGGGACCTCTAATTACTGAACCAAACCTTCTGGTACCAGTTGGTCCGCCTTCACTTGCTGACAAGTGAGTCACCGAGAGACAAACTCTGCCACTACCTTCTTCATTACCATCCACTAGGGCTATCGCCGAAGGTCATGGTCCATATTTTCCACTCTTGGATGTACCGCTAGAGGGTATGTGTGGAAATCCCTTAACACTACCTCCTGAGGTGACACTACTACCGTGGTACGTCCTCTAAAGAGGATGATGGGCACCCCACCTTCAAAAAATCCATCATGTACCTGCCCTATGGATATCTGACCACGTCGTGTCTCGTAGTTAGTATCCCTATGTTGCACCTCCCTAGATCTATGAAGAAGTGGGGGAGTGATCATAAGAGACTGAAGGAGGGTTGCTCCATCTCTATCCACAAAGGGTATCTGTAGATCCGTCAACTGCTCTGTTGCCTCATCTAGTATCTTTATACCAGTTCTCATGCTGAGTGCATCTACAACAAAATTCCCCTTCCTTGGAGTATAGACTATATCAAAGTCATAGTCCTATAATAACTCTATCCAATCCCCTTTTCTTAGGTTCAGGTTGATCTGAGAAAAGATATACCTGAGACTCTAGTGATCAGAGTACACGGTAAAATGCTTGCCCATCAGATAGTTTCACCACATTTTCTGGGCAAAGACCACTGATGCTAGCTCTGGGTCATGGATAGCATAGATCTTCTCATGCTGTCTCAACTAACGAGAATAATAAGCGGTCACTACTCTCTCCTGCATCAGGACACATCCGAGTCGGGTCCCTGATGTGTGGCAGTATTCTATATACCATATGTCTTCCTCTTGAAGCTTCAAGACGGGGGAACTAGGCAGCCAGTACATATGGTTATGAAATCTATGTTGGTATCTCTCCGTCCTCACAAAGGGATGACACTTCTTCATCATGGCTGATAGTAGTGCTGCAACTCTGGATAAATCCATCACAAATCTTTGGTTGTATCCGGCCAATCCCAATAAACTTCTTAATTTTGTCACACTCATGGGTGACTCCCAAGCAAGTACATCCTCAATCTTCACTGGATCCAATGCAACTACAGCCTCCGAGATTACATGTCTTAGAACGTGAACCTCTCGGATCTAGAACTCGCACATCGAGAGCTTACCATAAATCTGGTTCTCTCAGAGTGTGTCCAGTACTACCCTCAAATGGTAGGCATGCTTCTCCTCAGTAGTCTAGTATATCATAATGTCATCGATGAAGACTACAACAAAGCGATCAAGGTATGGCTGGAATATCTGGTTCATGAGTCCCATGAACACTGCTAGAGCATTTTTTATGACGAATGTCATAACCAGGAACTCATAGTGGTCGTACCGAAATATGAAGGTTGTCTTCTGCACATCCCCATCTCGAACTATGTGCTGGGGATAGCCTGATCTGAGGTATACCTTCGAGAACCACATTTCTCTCTTCAAATAATCAAAGAGGTCGTCAATACTTAAGAGTGGGTACTTGTTCTTCACGGTCACTTGTTTCAGGCGTCGATAGTCAACATTAAGCCTCAAGCTCCCAAACACCTTCTTGGCGAACAGAATCATGGATGCCCTTGGAGAAACACCGGTCTGGATTAATCCCTTTTACTACAATTCCTCAAGCTGTACTTGTAGCTCGCGAAGCTCCGCGGGAGCCATCCACTATGCTGGTGTAGATATTGATGTCATATCGGGGCACAAGTTAATGTAAAAGTCCACCTATCTATGAGGAGGTAGACCTGGGAAATCATTAGGGAAAAAATCCTTGTACGGGTCCACCATTATAGGACAACTCAGACTCTCTAGGTCAACTGCTCTGAGGGTAAGGCATTCCAACCAATGAGTGATCAGCTACACCAACTTCTGGGTAAGTTTGTCCTATAATACAAAGGCTCCCTTCTTGTCGGTGAATGTAAACCTGGTCCCATCCGTGAGGACACACCGTACATTGCACCTTATACAGTCAATCTAAGGAATGACTTTAGATAACCAGTCCATACCCAAGATGATGTTGTAAGTCCTCGACCTATCTACTAAGAGATCCCAGCCGATGCTCTCGTCTCCTTGAGTTAGCTCACAGAGCCCGGACAAGTACGTAATTGTCGATTATGCTCATGTAGGAGTCTCTAGACTTAAAGATTGAGCCATTGGCTCCATAGGAATCTTTGAACTCTAAACGAGGGTAGTGTTAATGAAAGAGTGACCGACACTTGTGTCTATAAGAACTGCAGCTATGGTGGAATAGACACAGAGGGTACCTCGTATCATCTCTGGAGTGTCGCAATCATAGGCCTAAGCTGCCTAGAGCTGAGCTCTCCCATGTACACTGGCTCCCTGTGGTCGGGCTGGACCTCCTGGTGGTGGATGCAATAGCACATTAAATCATCATCCACCTCCAACTACATGTCCATCTCCACTGCTACATCCACCTACTCCCTGCGGACCGCCTCTATCAAATGTCCGTCTCTACCTGGGCGGTCCTTTGACCTTCTTCTGATCATCCGAATGGTGGGTCGAACAGTCACAAGACATTTGACTCTGCCCGCTGCATATGAATCATTTCCCACTCATGGCATGTATGTCTCTGCTCTGGGTGCCCCACATAACAGATCCTGAGTCATGCGATCATCCACCTATAGGTACGGTCCTCTTAGAACACTGTGACATTTGTCTGCTGCTAGCTACAGAAGACTCTGCTACGTGTCATCTGGTGGTGGATCTCGCTACTAGAGACTGCTCAATAAGGAAACTCTCCACTATGAGGTCTATCTCTAACACCCCTACGTGCATTAAGATGCTGAGTGAGATCACTAAACCTCTGATATCCAGCCTGTGTCCCTACTCTAAGGTCCAGGCCCTGAAGAAAGGGTCCAATACCATATTGGTGGAGTAACATTGGAGGTCTGTGAAACTCTCTGAGTATTGGGCTACAGTCATGCTGACCTGCTATAGATGAAGTGGTTTCTATATGCAAACATCGCGAAGAGTATCTGGGGAAAACTTTTCTCGAAACAGGCACTCGACGTCTTCCCAGAGAATCTCCATATCGTCATGGACCTGGAGCATCATGCTCTGCTATCTACATGTTGCTTCCCGTAGAAGGATGGAAAAAATATTCCCCATGAAGTTTGCTGGTGTCCCAACCAGTCGGAAGACTCTCACCGTAGCCTCCAGTCAATCCTAAGATGCATGTGCCTCTGTCTCTCCCCTGATCCTGGGTGGCCTCTGGTGCTGGAACTCGTTCGATGCGCTCAAATGACTTGCACCATCTGCTGCTAGATCTGGTGGCATCGGTGGCCCAACAGGAAGTGGCATCGCAGTTGCCTCCACTAGAAAAGGACCCTGCACTGAGGCCTCGTCCCTCGGTGGGATATATGTGTGTACATATCTCGGCACTCATGTCGTTCGTTAGTGGGGAGGCATCCTGAATGAAACAGATTTGACACGGTCAAAATTTTCTACCTAGTGAGTTGACCCGGTTGAGCTGACTTATTGAACCCTTTTGAAAACACACACGCAATCAGTGTTTTCCTACACTGACTCAGAAATCAGAAGTTAGGGTCCCAGTGTATGGATACATTGGATGAGGCACCAACACTGGACTCCCTGAACTGAGAACCACACACACTACTCTTAAAAAAATTGCTTCATAGAAAAGAAATATCAGTGTCCTAAGTTCTACGGTAGAACCGGCTCCTCTAATACCAATTTGTTACGACCCGTCCCCTGGGGCCCGTGTCCTGACTACCCCATGCCCGCCTTCCATAGGCTAGGGGCTGGAGAGTATCATCAAAGGTGTAATTCCCTAAAACTAGGAAGGAATTTCCTTTATAACCTGTAAACACACACAATAGATTAAAAGCAGGAAACAAAACACTATGTAAAACTGTATAACATAAGTGTGCAGAATGTAAAAGGGACCGGAAATACAAGCACAACTGTAAAGTACAAAAAAATGAAAGTACAAATAAAGAAAAGAAAAATCGCCACTGGGTCATCCTCCGAGGATCCTACCCGAAGGGTAGGTATAGTTCACCTCCTCGACACTCCACGTCTATCTATCTCCTCCGTGTACCGACACGCTGTAAGGTCCCCCTCCGGATACCATCCGTTCCTGGTACTCTCAGCCTCAGTTCACATTGTCAGTCATCTGCATCCAACACAACATGGTGCGGGCATAGTTCGTGTAGGGGTGAGTATAAAAAACATTGTAGCGACCCCGAGACCCTCAAGGTCCCACAAAAACCAACAAGGATAAACCACAAAGTATGAAATCAACAGATAACCCCACATATATATATTCCTATACATATACCTATGTTATTAAGTAATCCATCTCAATCAGGAGGTAAATGAAAAAGTTACTGACTCATCTAAAGCATGATTTTATTCACATTATTGAAACCACGACTGCTAGAGAACTCCACCTTTGTCAAGTATAGTGGGCCTACTGCGACACCAAGGTGCTTCCCACAAACCTTGGACTATCGAGATACTCCTCTAGTCGAGTACCGTGGGTCTTCTACGTCACCAAGGTGCACCCCACCATGGGTCAACCGCCACAACCAGGAGCTCCCACTAATATCCTGCAGAGGTACTCCTCCTATCGACTACCACGGGTCTACTACCACAAATAGGCGCTCCTCTGTCATGGGTTATCCGACATAACCAGGCGCTCCCCACTGGGTTAGTCGAGTCACTCTGAGTCAATCGGTCAGTAGTCCTCAATTCTCAACAAGATAATTGGTCTCCAAACTCTGTCTGCTCGTCTCTGGAAGGATATGCTCCACACACTACTGGTCCATACTCCAACTGTCACGATGTCCCGTGAAGAAGTATCTCAACGTTCTGACATTTCAAGGAGGTCTCAATTCAATAGACGGCGCGTCAATCAGACACTCAGTCTGTGAGTTATTAGCCTTTTAGTCTCGAGGGCCTAGTAGGATTTGTGCATGATCCAACCTAAATTTATCTCAAATATAACCCAAACTATAGTGTGGTATAATCAAAAGGACAATTAGGATCCAACATTACCAGGGCCACTTATGGTTCATCAAATGGATGCTCGGTGCCAATGATATTTCCAAACGAAAGTAAGGGGTCAAAGTGGGCACGGGTCCAGTCCCACCTAGTCAGACCGACCCAGCCCATCCCGGTCGAGGCCCACCCGGTCGAGGTCGGCCCGACCTAACCTGTTGGGTTTATCACTACTCGTTAGCTGGAACATCCCATTAGGTTCGTCCCGGCACGTTGTGCCCGGCCTAGCAGGCTGCGAGGGGTCGCGGAGGGCCGCGAGGGCGCGGACAAGCCGCTGTTTGGCCCGGAGGGCGCTACAAGGGACCGGCTCAGGGCGGCATGGAATGGGGCTGGGGTGGCACGACTAGGGTCGGGAGCCCGGTGCGACCAGGGCACCATGGGGCGCACAGACAACATTGTTGTGGGGCGCACGGTGCATGTAGAGGTCGGCAGATCAGTTCTGCCTGTGGCGGTGTGGGGCCCACGAGGCGCGTGGGGTGTGAGGATGGTGGAGTAGTGAGGCCCGCTGAGTGCATGGAGGCCTGTGGGCTGGGAGCGGGGGTGTGGTGCGGTCGAAGCGCAACATGGCCAGGGGGCGGCATGACTCGTCCTGTTCTGCCGGCGGGTAGCGTGGCTGGGGCGGCTCGGAAGCCGGATGGCGGCGCAGTTTGGCCTAGGGCGCCAGAGCATCGTGGGGGTGGCACAGGTTGCCTTCTTCGCTTCGTTTCCATGAAAAAGAACATCACAAAGAAGATCAGAGGAGGGGTCAAACATCATTGGTTTGGTCCGCACCCTTCAATGTTTACGATGATAGCAATTGGATCAAAATAATAAATCAAAGAACGAGCATGGAATATCTCATAAAAAATCAATTCCCATAATCCCTCATTTACAAAATATTCCCATTCCACAAGGAAAAACATCCACGGATCAACTCGATAATAAGTTGTTCCGTGTTCCTTGTATTGGAAGAAAAGTAACAACAGAATAATATCATACTTAAATAAAATTAAACCCCTACCTTTGTTCGTTGTTCGTTGTTTGTCGACGGAGTCGCGGGGAAGAAGACAGAGTTGTCGTTGATCGTCCCATTTTATGCACACATCCAATCCTAAGCTCATGCATCAGTTCTTTGACGATGATGAGGAGAGAGGGTCAGTTGTTGAAGATATCCCACGTCGGTTTCTTCCATAAGGTTCTTCTAAGAAATAAGTCGAAGACGCTCCTTGTCAGAATTTTTTATTGGAAGAATGTGTTCTTCATTATTCGTTGGCGATAGATTTTCTCTCAAAATATAATTACCCATTTCCCAAAAAAATAAATGGTATTCAAGAAAAATTGATTATAAAATCTATTAATTTGTTTTCATAAGAATTAAAATTTGTTGAATTAATTAAGTTGGCTACACTTAATTAATTCATTAGGATGGCAGAATTAAAAGAGTGGAAGGGTTGACACCAGTAAAGGAGGGGGTTGAGAGACTCTCCCTCATTAATAAGGTGATTTGAGAGGATTTACTCTCCCGCCATTATTAGGGGGTTTAGTCCCGGGTGGTCCCCACATCGTAACCTCTCATGGGAGGTTTGGTTCTGGTGGCCCCACAACGATAACCTCTCATGGGAGGTTATGGTCTGGTGGTCCCCTCATTTCAACTCCCACAACGAGGCTTTGTTCTGGTGGACCCAACCTCCAACTTCCACATGGTGGCTCAAAAATAAAATAAAGTGTAGTTAATTTTATTTTATTATTTTCCACGAAAAACATAAAAACTATCTTCTTTTATCGACCCACTACCGTCGAGTTGAAAGTCTATTTATGTGAATACTAGCACTGTGAGTTGAACGGTGCCCTTAGATTTTAGTTCTGAGCCCTGGTTCAAAAGTTATAAAATCACACTTGTACGTTTACTGAACGTAGCCGAACAAAACATCAGAAATTGATTACGATAAAACCAGGCCTTAGAATCACGAGTCGCCAATTTTCCTGGAATCGTAAAATTCTCATTTAATTAAAATAAATTTCATGGAAATTCTTGGCCTATAAAATACTATTATAAAAATAAAAAATAAAAAACAAATTTCATGCATAACAAATATAAAAATAGTTTCTGTCATAATAACCACCATGTGATGTGGTAATAGGTGTACTAACAATCATTGTTTTGTCTGGGGGTTGTTCCTTGGTCCACATAAAAAGTATATTCATGTCTTATTAGATGGAAGTGTGTTTTAAGTGTAGTTATAACCCAAAATAATACAATATCATAGTATAGTGAGAATACTGGTTTAATTATATATGTATTATTTAAAAATAATTGAAGTGGTGGATGAGTAAATAAATGAAAAGAGATCAGTTGAAATCATTACATTAAAAATTGGGTATCCAAGTTTGGTCCATGGAATAGTTGGATGTTTCTAGGTATTTTTTATTGATTTTGGGAAGATATGTGAGCCGATCATGGGGTCACCTAAGTGTTTTGAGTGGTTTGATGAATAGGGAGAAATTATGGCCTTTTATAATTGGGGAGGAGTGACACTAATGTAATATTTTTACAATGGAATTATTCAAATATTTTTCATGTTCCATGTTGATCTAATAATTGACCCAATTATATAAGATATTTGATCGGGTAAATATATGGTCATCCAATAGCTCTTTTACAATTTTATATGGAATTTTGGCCTTATTGTTAAGGTTTAGTCCCCTATTATGCTTGATTTTACCTTATTCAATGTAATAAATCTGTATCACTTTCTATTTTTTCAAAAAATAGTTGATCATATTATAAATTATAAATTATAATGTTTCCAATCCCAGAATAAATTAATAAAAATTCCAATCATTGAACTGGCCGAAATAGATTTAAATTTAACCCCGAAGGTGAGAGGATAATGTTGATTTTTTAAGTAAAAACGTCTGAAGGATTTCAATGTTTTTATAATCATTTTCAAAATTTAATTCACTGAAATTAATTAAATAATATTATTTGATAAAAATATAATTAAAGTAAACCTTAAGTAAAAAAAAATTTATATTTTAACCTTAGAAATAAATTATATGAAAAAGTAGTTTTGAACATAAATTTAGTATTTTTTACAATTCATTAAAAAAGAAATGTTTATTAAAAAAGAAAATTCACCTTAAACTAATTTTAATATTTATATTTCAAATATAAAATTTATTTTGACATATTAAATCAATGAATGTTTTAACATTCATATTTAAAAAGGATTCTCTATTAAAAATAGGTAAAATAGCCTTTCCAAAAATATAGGCTTTTGTGTGTGAAAAAATGTTTGTTATTATCTTATGCATATAAAATTCAATGGAAGAATATCAAAAATATATGATTGAGAATCTAAAATATGTAATTCATTAAAATCATTAACTAATTTTATATAATATTATTTTAAATAAAAAATTCTTATGGAAGCATAAAAATAAATATATTTTGTATTATATCTAATTGGTTCCTATTTTCATTTTATATTAATTGGTAACCCATGAATTAATTATAAATTTATTTAACCCAAAAAATTTCATAATTTATTCTATATTATTCATAATTACTTACATTATTTCTTGGTTATATCATATTATAATAAATAATAATATTTTAATAATTCATTGTATTTTCATGACACAAAGTCTTCATGATACATAAGATATTGAGGAAATATTATCATGCATTCATTTCATGTTATATTATAGATTATATTTATTTAAGATAGTAAATATATTGTAATGTTCCAGAATATTATATTCCATTTTTACACATTTTGTTTCATGTTATACACTACTTCGAATACAAGGTCCGTACATTAGAATTTGGGGGTGTTACATTGTCCCAATCTTAATTAAATTTCATCCTTAATATTAAAAAGGATCTTGGTGATATATTTTATGATACATCCTATGATTGAATCCCACATCATGATAAGGGTTTGTAACGAAACCTCTTGGAATGAGAGAATGGGAAGTACAAGGATCACATGGAATAATATATTACTAGGTCCCGATATAAGAGAATATAGTGGAATGAATTGATATATACTTATATGAAAAGGGAAGATATTTATATGGAGTGATTGCATACATAAATAAAAAACATGTTAATGATCAATAGAATATTGGGGACCTCAAATCTATAAAATGGTTGTTATTTAAAAGTTCACCAGTTCAATAATAAAACATGTTATTATGATAACATTTTTTTTATGATACTTTTCCAAATTTTAATGAAATATCATACTACCAAGGTATACTAAATTGATATATTTCAAAAAACCTAGTTTCATCATTAGGTTTTTCATCGATCTATTTTCTAATTCATTAAAAATATATATATTTATTAATAAAGAACTAAAACTTATTTATAAAGGATCATAAGGTCTATTAAAGAGTTAAAAGATATAATATCTGTCTTTAACTATCATCCAAGGCCAATATCTTTAATAGATTAATCACTAATCATCAAAAGTGTTATTATGGATATTCATTAACATTTTTTCTCAAATTATTTTACTAAAAACAATGAAATATTATTATTGAAGATGCATAGGTCAGTTGATAGTGAGAAACTGTTATCATCCTTTGGTCATTGGTTCATGACCCACAACCTTACTGATTTTGATTGGTTTTGAACTAGTTTATTGGTTTTCCATTTCTAAAACAAAATTAATATAATTAACAAAATAAATTTTAAGAACAACTGTAACATAACATTAATAACTAAATAATCTTTTAACTATCATTTTCAACATAACATCAATGCATAAATACCTCATCCACTTATTTTCACATAAACCCTTATTTTTTCTAGATTTTATCCTCTAAAATATGTAATTTACTTGTTTAATATCCATGTTCCCCCCACTTACATCAAGGAATTTAAAATTGATTTGTAGGATGATATTTATTTTCTCTTATATTATTATTCATTTTTCCTCAACAACCCTTTTATTTTTATTCTTCATTCCCAAATAGAAGTAATTTCATTATTCTATTCAGTCACATTCCAGGTTGTCTCCTTCCACACCTCTAACTTATCAGAAATAAAGACATATTTTCATTACGATCGCCAGCACTAATTCTCTTAGAAACCTCAATCCTTATATTCTTTTATGTGTTTTTGAGTTGGAAAATGTATATATTGTTAATCATATTTTATGAAAACTTATTTGGAATAAACACTATATCCATAAATCTTATAAACAATTAATTTTGTTCCTCACTTTCACTTCCATTTCATTCATGATCAATATTTACTTAAATCCTTTGGGTTACATGAATTGACTAAAACTATAAAGAATAGTTTGAGTAAAAATAGTCATAGTGAGAAAAGTTTATAATTATCTAGAATATATCTGAATTATGAAATCTAATTTTTACATTTAAAACCCATTGATCTTGATAAATTATTTTCATTATCCTTTTATATTCATCATAATGGGTTGTATAGAAAAATTGTATTTTTATAATAATATCCCTTGAGAATTTCACACTAGTAGTGTATTAAGGACCATTTTCATGTATAAGGTTACCCCGAGTCAGGATCAGAACACCTTTTCAGATTTATTAAACATAGCTAAATTTGTTCATGAACTACGTCCAGTTGTAGAATCTAGACATGTATCTATTTCTCGTAAGAGCCTCATAATCACTACCATAAAAATCATAATATTTTATAATATACATATCCTAAGATTATACCTTTCTATTATGTTCTATATTATAGGTTTTTATAAATCTACTTCCTATTGTGTCTACTAAACTATATTTGTTAAAAATAGTATTAACCTAAACCTGATAGCTTGATGCCACTTTTTTCTATAAATTACATTGACATGATTAAAAGGAATTAAATCCCAATGGAATAAGTGTATAGTAGTATTGGTAGACTTGATTCATATATAGGTCTTGTTTTACAATTGATTACACTAATTAAAACATAATGTGTTTTCTTCTTTCTAAATAATTACATTAAAAACCTCATTACTGTACCAGATGAATGATTATTTGTAAATAAATTTCTACTACATATATGATGTGACTTTTCAAAATTTAAATAAATATTTTAAATCAAAATAATTTATAATTTTACTAATAATTACTTTTTAATTTTCCAAAAATATCAATTAATGTATGTCAACTTAATTCCAACAATTTATCTTAATAAGTGTCTAAACATAAACATAAGGACTAAAATGACTGATACCCTTTTGGAAAACATTATTTGGTCCGTATATCAATATTATCCTACATTTCATCATATTGGGTCCATTATTGGATCCACGTTCAGCATGAAGAATGTTTGTGGAATTACTTTTTCAAAATATTACACGATTTCCACTACTCCTCCACTATAAAAGCCACTACTACTCCATATCCCTAAAAATTCTCAAAATACTTAGGTTCGGAAATGGTATAACCATATATCTTCCCAAATACCACCCCATAAACTTGAAGCCACCATTTGAGTATAAATATTAATACGGATTAATTTTTCTATATTCTAAAAGTTGTTACACAATATTAAAATTAACACTTTCAAACAATCACTTTTCATTCATTTACTCCTCCACCTTTTCAATTATTTTTTATTCATGCTTATATATATTCAGAATTATCCTCAATATAATATTATTTTGAGTTAATAAGGTTTATAACTACAAAAACACAATCCTCCCCCAAGTGGGTGTTGAACATACTGTTTATGTGAAATGGAAAACTACCACCTCACAGAACGATTATTAAGAGTACATAGATTAACTCATCTCCTGGTGGTAATTATGATGGACACACTATTTATATATGTTAAAAATGATATATATTATGTAATTAAGATTATTTATTTGTTTTATAGCATGCAACTTTTTACTTTCTATTTTGTGTAAAAACGATAACACCGTTTGTGGAAGTGAGGACTATCCCCCCCAAGTAATGTGATTCATTCACACGATACATAGAATGTATCAAGGATATTTTTAATTAAAGATATGATAAATATAGAATATATATATGTGTGTGTTATATTCATGATATAATTTCCTTTTTAGAAAGACAATATATTATATTTTCCTTATTACCCTTTCACAAAATTAAAAGGTGATAACGTTATTCACGGATGTGTGGACCACCACATCAAAAACATGATGTGGTTAATTTTTCCTCACAATATCTGTATATATATATATATACATATGATTACATAATATTTTATTTATGATACAATTATCATTTTGGAAAATAATTTGTCACTTATTGTAATTTAATGATGGTACATTATGAATTAGAACATTACTCATGCATACGTATGGCCTACCATCTTCCTGATTGCAACATTAATTCACTTTTAATAATAGTATGAATGGTTTGTTTTTAAAAGTATTATTTTTGTATAAATATGATAATTATTTCCAGATAATTATTATTGAGATGTTATATAATTACTCTTTTGACCATTCTTGAGCTAGTAATGTTTTTTACACATAAATCAATTTTGGTTAAAACACCTAAAATAAACAAATTTGTTAAGATAGTTTTACAGAAAATTGTAATATTTGAAAGATAAAACACCATTGGAATAATATAAATAAAAATATTTTTTTAATCCAACTGGTTATTATTTTTCTTTCTCATTATTTGGTAACCCATGAATTCATTATATATATATATATATATATATATATCATAAATTAATATATGATGGTTATTTCTATTCATAATATGTAGTAAACATATTATTATATTAAATTATAATATTTTCATAATATATTATTATTTGGTAAAACATGATCTTGCATATAATGAAATCCATAAAAGAATGACAGTCAATAATGTAAAACATACTATCTAGGTTTTGCATGTTTTCAAATATATAGATTCTATTTTAAATTGTAAATATTTTATAACATGTCTCGATATTATATTCTTTTACGTTCATGGTTCCATGTTACATAAATTCTATCTAATAAAATATTCTTACTATATAAATTCAGGTTTTTACATTCTATACATATTAATTAATTTTTTTCACAAATTTTAAAATCGACCATGGTGATAGATTGTTTGATATTTCTTATGTTGAAATACTACATCATGACATAGTTTCCTATAACATAATATAGAAAAGAGAGAATTCGATTTCTAAAGATTAAATGGGCTAACATTTTACTAGGTAGCTATGTTGGAGATAATATGTGGAATGTATAGGTAAAAAAGAGGAAAAGAGTAAATATTTATAGGGAGGGAATAAGGTCATCAATAAAAACATGTATATGGTAAATGGAATGTAGAGGGCATTAAATCATTGAATATTAGATTATTTAAATGGCCCTTAGATCAACAAAAAAATGTATTATTGAAAAAATTGTTTATATGACCTTTTCATAATGCTGAGGAATTCATTTATTACTAATTTTTAATTACATGATACATTTCGAAAAATATTATATAAATAATTCTATGTTCTTAGAGGTATTTTCCAAATAATTAAAAAATTAATACTGATTCCTAGAATTGAAAAATACATTTCTAAAGTTTATAGCCCATAAAATAATGACATGTCTATCTATTTTTCATTAACTATCATCCAAAACCAATATGGTTCGTATATTAATCTGTAGTCCTATGAATTTATACAATTGATCAATCATTAACATTTTCCCATAAAATTATTTAATTAAAAACAATGAAAAAAATAACTAGGACATTGCGTAAGTTTGTGGATATTGTGAAAAATGTATCTTCAATCGATCATGGGTTCAAGACCCTTTCCTTTTTCAAATTTTATTATATTTCACCGCATCATAAATTATTTCCATTTCTAAAAATAAATTACTATAATATCTTAAATAAATTTGATGCACATCCATGAAATAAGATTAATCACTAAATATCCTATTAATATTGGTTTTCATTAAAACCTCAATAAAAAAATACATTATCTACATATTTCTACATATATCTTTCCTTAATCTAGATTTTCCCCTCTAGTAAAGGGTATTAACTTAGGTTACATCCATGTTCCGCAAACTTGAAAAAAAATACTGTAAAAAATTTTGTAGGATGAGGTTCATTTCCCTCCATTATACACTTCATTTTTCTTCAAGAGAATATTTTTATATTCTTCATTTCCACATATAATGAATTTACATGTTCCATTAAAATACTTTCCTTGGAGTCTCCTTCCACACATCTCAAATATTGGAAATCGACCCTTATTTACATTATGGTCTCCACCACTCGAGATATTATAAGCCTCTATAATTATCTTCTTTGGTGTTTTCGAGATTCGGTAATGTTATATATTTTTAATCATATCTCTAGAAAACTGAATTGGAATAAATAAAATATCCTTCACCCATGGCAACACTTTATTTTCTTTCTCATTTTCACTACCTTATCCAGTTTGTTTGACCTTAACATAAATCCATTGGGTTCAATCCATTGATTAAAATAAGAAATAATATTTTGATCTGCAACTGTCACAGTGAGAAATATGTAAAATTATCTATATGATATCAATATCATGAAACATTGTTTTAAAATATAAAAAACAAAACTATGATTATTCATTATCATTATGCATTCAATTTATTAATAATGATTAGTAAATAAAAGTGGATTATCCTAATCATATCCCCTAGGACTGTAAAACTAGGTCTGTAGTAAGACCTATTGTCGTATACCATGTTACCCTAATTCAGGCAGGGAATACATTTTTAGAGTTATTACTCCTATATACATCTGTTCTTGTACCACATCCACTTGTATAATCCAGATATGGATGTATTTCTAGGAAGACCCACACAATCTCTACCTTACCATAGTCATTGTATTTTATTCTATACATTTCCTAAAATTATACCATAAGGTAATGTTATCTAACCTATATTTTCCTAAATCATATACTCATGGTTTCAACTAATCCTTCTCTAATACCAATTGTAGTTACCAGACCTAGATAGCTTGGATCCATTGCATGCTACTAAGGAGATTAGCATGACTCAATGAATGAAATATCAAGGTAATGACTGTTTAGTAGTCTTGGTAACCAAATACATACATGGATATTGTATTAAAAATAAATACACTAGTTACAAGATATTTGTATTATATTATTTATAAATAAGTTCAAAAATAATAACTTTTTTCTATCAGGTGTATCATTTCATATTTATCATATTATTGTTCATAGATTCATAGAGAAAGAAACATTATAAAATTCATCTTGAAATCTCATTAATGAATGAATATAATGGAATAAGTAATAAAATAAATAGAATAATAATTACGGCATGTTAAATAATATAAGTCACATGAAATATAATCAATAAACGAGATTTAATTTCAGAAATATTATGGAAATGTGATACCTAAAAATAAATTTTTTCGAATAATAATAAAATCAAAAATAAATATGGTAGAATAAGAAAATAAAAAACATGTTATTTAATCAATGATTTGAAAATGAACTATATCCATAGATATATTGACTAAATATATGATCGCTGAATAATAATTAAAGTAATATGATAGAAATTATTTCATAATGTATGGAATATTTATGGATCATGAAAACATATAATTTCAAGACATTTCAGAAGGCATGATAATACTATGTATAAAAACAAATTTAATTTTTTTAAATTATTAGTGTCATGAGAACATATGAATGATTCATGAAGCTACATAATGTTTAGGATCCACAATTCATTACCAGTCTAAATCATTACTCATATATAATAATAAAAAGAAATTATATTCCTTATCTTATATCCATATTGAGTGGGAAATATGGAATTATAAATATATCCACAAATAATTAAATAAATATCAATATATAATACATATGTTAAATGATATACATTTTATGAAATAGTAATATCATTTATAAATGAAATGGATAATTAGGGTAAATCAAATTTTTAATGATCGTAGGAGATTGAATATTTAATGGGAAATAAAAAATAATTAATGGTAGTTAATGTGAATACTATCCTGTTCCAAATCATTAATAAACCACCCAAAGGATGAATAAGGATGGTATCAATAAAAAAATGCCAAATGGAGTAAAAATAACAATTTTTTTATTATTGATAAAAATATATATAATAAAAATATCTTTCTAAAATAAATCTTGAGTGAAATATATATTTACTATGAAAAACCATATGAAATATATTTTATTTGAAAATCCACTTTGAAAATATTTTCTTCAATATGAATCCTTTTAAAATAAAAAATTATCCTTGAAATAGATGATGGTGAGTAAATACAAAATTGTCGTTCAATGTAAAAAAGAACATTAATTTTGAATGGTAAGTGGTTAGAGACATTCCTTATAAGAAATGTGATAATAATTTTCAATTGAAATATTTGGTAAAATAAAATAAATTGAAATAATTTCATTACCAAATATTTTTAAAAATATTATTGAAACTACTTAAATAAGAAATGGTTTTAAAAGAAAACAGGTTCTCTATCTAATGAGAGAAATGATGTCAGGTTTTCATTAAAAAATTCAAAAACACCTTGATTAACAATTTTTGAAAACATTACACTAATAAATGATAATTATAATACTTAAACTATGTAGTGTAAAATTAAATGTATTATTCAAAAAAAGATATATATTTTACTCAAATGTAAATGAATGACAATTAAATTTATTCTTTAAAAAAATAATTGTAAAACATTAAAAAGTGTCACATACCACTTTGAAACATTTTAAATAATAATAATTGTGAATTAATAAAAGTAAATTAATATTATCATATCAAGAGAGTAAAGAGATTCATGATATATCATGTAAAATCGATTTATATACACTGTATAAAATAAAATAGGTGTATAAAAAACAATTCTTAATGGGATGTAAATTGATATGAAATCCCTTAACTTGAGATTCCTTTTGGGTGAATGTTTGTAACTCTAACAACCTGGCCCATATAGCCTAGAGTTAGTGTCTTCTATTAATTACATTGGAATGATTACGAGAAATAAACTCTCAAAGTATAAAGAGTTTATTAGTTTTTGTAAACCATATAAATACATTATTCTTTCATTAAAAATGAACACACTGATTAAAACATAATTTCTTTCTTCATTATAAATAAAATTGAGAAGAAAAACATCATTCCATCTAGTGAGTCCTTGCATATGTTTCATAATATTGTTTTTTGGATTCCTAGAAAAATAATCCCAAAAAATGTGTGTCAAGTGCCCAGTAAGGAAAAGATATAGTTTAAGAAATAATGATTTAGTGATAATATTAATTATGACATGGTTAATAATTGATCTCAGAGGCCACATAATATCTAGCCCCCACCCATCATTACTATCCCAAATAATTTCTCATATACAATATTCAAATAATAATATTCCTTATTAAATGTAATTATTAAATAAAGAATACAAAATTATAAATATTTCCTCAAATAATAAATTAACTTTCATAGTAGTGAACGTATGTAAAATAGTGTACAGTTTTAGAAAAAATACTATACATGATAAATGAAATGGATAATTATGGGGAAATTAAATTATCAATATCCATAAGAGATTGAATATTTAAAGTGGAATAAAAAATGATTCAAGGAAGTGATTTTGAATAATATCCCTTGTTAAATTAATAATAAATATTTTTAGTAAGAATGGATATTGTATTAATACAACAAATCTGAATTAGAGTAAAAATGATTATTTTTCATTGTTGATCAATTTAAATTGTATAAAAATATCATTTAAGAAAATGATTAAATAAATATTAATTTGTTTTAAAAAAACCGTTGAGAAAACTTTTATTTAGAAATCACGATTGAAAATATTTTCTTTAAAAACTAACCATTTAGAATTTAAAAGTATGATATGATTAAAATAAAATGAGTAAATTACTACTTCGTGTATGAGGTAAAAGAACATTCCTTATTTATGGTAAAAAGATTTCAAAAATTAATTGTTGTGAAATATTGAAAAATATTCCATTGAAAATGTTGGTAAAAGAAACATGTTTAGGTATTTAAAACCAAATTATTTTAAAATAATTTTTAAAACATATTGATAAAACATGTTTTCAATAATAAAATAGGTTATTTGATTAATGAGTTGAACAATTTCAGGTTTTTTAATAAACATTTTCTAAAAAAATTACTACCAAAGAGTGGGAAAATAGGTTATAATAATTGAAATTTATCATGAATAAATAGGGGAGATAAAATAAAGTTTTTATTTAAATGGGTCATTATAGAACATCTACAGAATAATTAACAAGAAATAATTATCATAATTATATAAAAAATATACTTTTAAAAACTATCATTGCATACGATTATGAAAAGTGAATCTGTGCTCCAATCCTTGATACGGTATGCCATACATACGAATAAGTAATATTGTTATTTTGAAATGATCATCATGGTATTAAGTATGTAAAAAAAATATTTCTAGATTTATATTTATGTAATAAATACCATTTTTTTAATCATGTACACTTATATATATAAATTAATGTGATCCAAAAAGAAATCACATCATGTCGAGGAGGCGGTTGTCCACACGTCCACGAATAATGTTATAACTTTTTATTTGTGTCAAAGGGTACGAAAGATAATGATATATATTATACTTATATAAAGGAAATTATTTGATAAATATAATATATAGTATTCTTATGTCACATATTTTTAATTAAATTCTTCCTTTATACTTTCTATGTATTGTGTGAGCGAATCCCATCGCTTTGAAGAGGCGGTAGTCTTCAACTTCACAAATGATGTTTTCATTTTTTAAATGGATATTATAATAAAATTTGTTTAAAAATATTTATAAAAGAATAATTAAATAATAAATATTATATTTTACATATATAACCATACTTTTCATCATAATTTGTGCCATGAGTGTATGTAATGGAAGAATTAACTATCATTGTTTCTTGAGGCAATAGTTCACTGTTCACATAAACAGTAAGTTCATCAAATATTGGGTGCAGGTAAGTGTAAGTGTATATATAACCCATAATACAACATGAAAATCGTAGATTTATCATTTTTTTTCAATTTATAATAATTATTTATGAATAATTTATGTGGAAGAAGAGTAAATGAAATTAAAGAGATTGTTCAAATGAATTACCTTTGAAATCGGGTAACACCTTTTGGTTTATATGAAAATGGTTCCATTGAAGGATTTGATCCCAAATAGAGGATTCAATGTATAGGATTGGGATTCTAGGAATTTATTTCGGATGATCTTTCCAGATATTTTGTGGTTTGAGGGGTTTGAGGAACTGGGGAATTGTTGGCCTTTAATAGTGGTGGAGGAGTGGAATTGATATAATATTTTGACAAGGAGAATTTTTCTCACGTTTTTCATGTTGAAATTGAATCTAATAATGAACAGACATAAATCCAATATATTATAGGATTGATATATGTCCACCCAATACTTCTTTGATATGTTTATAGGTTTTTTTGGGCCTTATGATTACGGATTGATCCCTTATTAAGCCTAATTTATTCTAAATCATTGTAAATTGTTTTATCCAATTCACTAAAATTTTTCATCAAAAATATATATGGACATTTTATAAATTTTAAACTATTTTTGATTCATAATATTTAATCTATTTTTAAGAATTAAAATAATTTAAGTATTAGAAATTGATTTAAATTTAATCATGTAAGTAGGATGACGGTGAATATTTTTAAATTATATCTTTTTGAATGTTTGCTATGTTTTTATAATCAAATTCAAAATGAAATTTATTCGAATGAAATAAATGTCATTAATAAATATAAATATTTAATAATTAAAATTTAAAACAAACATAAATTATAATTTTACATTATAAATACATTTGATTAAAAGGAGGTTTTTAACTAAAATTCAGTTTTTAAACTATTTATCAAAAAAGAAAATGTTTCCGAAAAATATAAAAAAATTTCCATAAACTATTTTTAATTACTATGATTTAAAAATTATGTTACTTTTGAAATATTAAATATTTTATATTTTCATCATGCGGGTTTATTATGTTTTCTACATTAATAGGTGGTAAATTTTCCTTTATAAAAATATACAAATATATGTACGAAAAAGGTTATTTTCTTATCTTATGCATAACAAAACCAATGGATGAATATCCCAAAAAATTTGATTGAATATATAACATATATATTCCATTAAATTTTTTAAATATTTTTAATTAATAATGTGTATTAATACAAAATTCATTTTGAATCATAATAATAAGAGTATTTATTTTATATTCAAATTGGGTATTATTTTTATTTCTCAAAAATTGGTAACAAATGAATTCATGTTATATTTTAATAAAACAAAAAAATTCATACTTTAGATAATAAAATTCATATCGGCTAGTTATATGTTACTATCTTGAATAATAATAATTTAATAATATATTATTTTTCCAGAAAAACTCTGTCTTTTGAGTAACATAGGCCATCGAAGAAGGTTGAACATTTGCGTAATGCAAGATAACAAATTGTTTCATGCATTGAAATATTTAGAATCTATTTTAAATAGTACTTATTTTATAGATGATCCATATATTGTATTCCATTGTGTTCTCGGTGATAGATTTATTTTTATATTTCCATTGTTAAAATCCCATATCAGTACACAGGTTTGTAAAAAACCCCAAGAAAAGAGATAATGGGAAGTAATAGGGTCACATGTAAAAATATATTAAATCGTCCCTAATTATGATATCACTAGTGGAATTTAGATATATTTACATGGAGTAAACAGATAAATATTTATAGGGTGTTATTGAGGCCATCAATAAAAAATAAGTAAATGATCAATAGAATTTTGTGGTGTACAAATCCATAAATTTGTGATGGTTCCAAAGGACATCAGATTAAAAAAAATAAGGTTTTAGGACAAAAAAATCATTTATCCAACATTGAGTAATTCTTTTACTTCATAATAATATATAGAAATAAAATTACTTGATATATTCTTAAATAAATAATTTAAAATTTTATTGATTCAAAAAACACAAAAATACATTTCTACAGCAACTTAAGGCCAGTAAAAGAGTCACCAGTCTATCTATTTGTATTTAATTATATTCCAAAACCAATATGGTCAATGTATTAATCTATAATCTTCAAAATTGATACTACTAGGTTGACATTATAGTTTATTCATCTCTTTCTTTAACTAAAAAAATGATAATTTTCATAGACAATGTGTTGGTCAATGATAGGAATGAAACAATTATTTCCCTTAGGTCATGGGTTAACGAAGCATGACCTTGCCGAATTTTATTGGTTATCTCTAAACATTAATGTTGAAATTTTATAAAACCAAATAAATGTATTTTCAAAAATAAATATGATGGAAAGTCGTGATCTATGTTTAATCACTATATAGTCTTTTAAAAAAGGTTCTCAAAACAACCCTAATAAATAAATAATTTATCCTTTTATGATAGTTTTCCTCACAATATATAAGTGTCTACAAACTACATGTGTATGTGGTTCTGGAATGAATGTACCTATGTGTAACAACTCTAACAAGGGGTCTCGGGCCTGATTCAGTGTAACCTAGTACGTGACAACATGCCTTACTACGCACCTGGTTTGACACTATTAGGGGAAAAATTAAAATAATTTAAATTTAATTTACAAATCATTATTAATCACATTTAAATAATGATATCCCTAATGAATCCATCCTTACACTTATGAGATTAGCTATGCATAATTTTTTTTAATTTATGTGATGTGTTACACTAGTTTTGAGATTATACAGTATTTTATGATTTAATATTTTGTATTCCATTATTTAGAAAAATTTACTAGAAGAAGGAATGTGAACTCCACAAATGTAAAAGATACAAATTGTAATAAGTAACATATATTTCATGTCCTTAAGACAACAATTCATAGGGAACCATTCTTCCATGTATTATCATCATTTGAGGATATAATATCATGTTTTAATGAGATTTGTTTGCAATTATCCAAGTCCTATGGCATTGAAAGTATCTAAGTGGAGATGAATATGATAGATAAAAATATGGATGAAGGGAATAATGGGATGATGTACATTCCCACATGTTGTAATTTAGGAAATAGACACTATAAGGATCCAGCTTTAAACATTACATAATCCGGAATTATGTTAATAATTCACATTGAGGATCTTTTCAGGATTAGTGTTTCAGAGAATTATTCCATAACTATTACATTACAACTCAGATATTAAAATGTAGATAATTCTAATCAGTATATATTTTTTCATAAAATAAAATACTTAAAAGAAAAAAAAATATTTTCTTGATATAAATCTTCTTTAATTATTCCTTTCTCTTACCGATCGTTATACCCTTTGAAAGAAATTTTAAAAACATGGGACGAGCCTAAAAATATTATTAAGGGTTATATAATAAAGAAATGAATCATTAGTCCATAAATAAATAAAAACATAATCTCTTTAACATACCTCATGAAATCATAAGATTTATGAATAAAATATTGAAATCATAAATCATAGAGGTAACTTCTAGCATCCATAACATACATACGGTGTAGCTTTCACAGCTACACAAGAAGTTATGTTTTGAGTAAACATCATAATATATTCCCTAAATCTCTGAGGAGAAACATACAAATTTTCCTCTTTCAAGATTCCCAATGCATTAGAGAGCTATCTCAGGCTCCCCCACCCAAGGATTATCGCAGAACCACCTATATGGGTAAACAATTCCCATGAATAATAACATATTCATAACACATGAACAAGCATAAAGAAGAGATATCATTTCCACATTGAAAACACAATATAAAATTTCAATATATTGAAATTATCAATCCTTTTTCAATTCCATTTTCAATACCAAAATATGTAAAAAATAGTATATGGTATTTATTTTATTTTTAAAAACATTATGGCTTGTTAATGAAACCAAATATCAAATAATGCTCGTTGCGGCGGAAAGGTTTTTGTCATCATATATGTTAAAAAGAAACATTAATATTTTCATTTTGTAAAACACTACATAGAGAAAATGTTCCCTTTGATTGAAATTAAAATTCAAAAGGGGTTTATACCCATATAAAAGCAATTCATGTACGAATCAAAGTATCCCTCAATGAAAGGAGACTGAGCCGATGTCCCTTACCTCGTGTCTGATTTTACTCGTTCATTATTTAATCTACTGAATAACAAAATAAAGTTAATTTATATTTTCTTCAGAAATTTTTTCATGTTTATTATTTCTTTTTTATCAGTTATTACCACGTTATAAACAATACATAATCATTTAAGTTAATAATAGTCATTTTTTCGATATTTGGTACTTGAGTCAAAAATGAACCTCTTATAATTACAAGTTTCCCATGTGGTAAAAAGTAAATTATCTATAGAATTATATTCACAATATAGATATATTATATATCATATATATCCAGTACATATATATTTATGTGTATTTATAATAGTACATAACATTTGGAGATAAGAAATGAAATTCACTATTTATGGAGATAGTAAGTCGTACGTACGCATGACCCCTACTTTCATTTATATTTCATATTTAATGGAATGAAAAATTAATGAAAAACTATTATATTATAATTACATTATAATATCATATATAATTTTATTATCTACATCCATTATATGTTTCACATTTGGAATGAACGACTCTTATCACTTTGGCGGGGTGGTTGTCTGCACTTCCTCAAATGAATTTATCATATTTACCAGTTTTGGAAACCATAAAGGTATGATAAAAATAAAAAATAAAGTGGTATAGAGACTATATAAATATAATATATATCACATATAAACAAAGTTCCATCTTAATTTCCACCATGATAGATAGTAAGAGATAATTGTACAATCATCGTTTCGTGTGGCAGTAGTTCGTTATCCACAGAAACAGTATGTTCCTATCCATTAGATAGAGGTGTGTGGAAGTGTTGTTCTAATACTCATCATAAAAACATCACATAATATTGAATATAATTTTGTCATTATAAAATAATGGAATAAAGATATTTTAGGGTGTTGGGGAAGGAAAATAAGAGAAAAGAACATGTGAGATGCCGTTACCTTTAAATCTGGTAACTCCCTTTGGTTTCAATCGAAAGTCTTTATTGATTTTCATTCTACAAAAAATAAGGATTCTGGGTGGAATAGAGGGTTGTGGGTAGATTAATGGAGTAGATTTTGGTTGATCCAAGGGTCTTGAGAGGTCTGAGTAATGGGCTAGAGTTGGTGTCCTTTTATATGAGGGAGGAGGGGCTCTTTAGGAATGATTGAATGTGTTATTTTATTATAAACTTATTGTTGGTTTAAAAAGGACCAAAACTTATTGAATTATAATATAATATGAATATATGTAGAGATAAAATAATCCAATAAGAATAGGACATGTTTTGGGTATTTTTGAATTCTTATCTTTTGTATTTAAAGCTTTTTTAACATATTTATCTTTTAGCATGTCTTCTTGTATATTCGTAATATATGGTTATTATTTTTAGAATAAAAAGTCAAGAGACCCAAAATGGATCATTAATGTCATTTTTAACATCATATATGTCATATTTTCCAATATAATATTTTTTGGACTATTTTATCTTTTAATAAAATATTAATGGATTTAAAAACAAATTTATGTCGTTTTTATACTATTCATATCATTACTTTTTATAAATACATAAAATCCTGAGGAATTAGAAATAATTTCTTTATTTTAAATATAAAAAGTCATAGTAATCAATAAAATTCTTGGAGTGTATAAAAAGTTTCAAAAATAAATTTATTGTAATATTTATAATCTCATTTATTTAAAACGTTCATTAACAAGGTAATCCTTACATCATCATTGTGTAATAAATAAATTTATTTATATTATGTAATAAAATTATAAATAAAATATGATGATGTATTAAATATATTTAACTTCATAATTACTATTTATAGTATATAATATCATTTACATAAGACCACTAATTTTTTTTTACTAAATGATATATGTTTATGTTACATATTCCTTAACATTAAATTAATTATTATAATATGTCATTTCCGCATACAAGTGTCTCCATGTAGTCCGAAAATCGACCCAAGGATACCCATGGTAAGACATATATCATTCAATAATATTTATTACATGTTTTTATGGTAAATTAATAGTATTTATTATTTATTATTTACCCTTATTTATCAGATTTACTCTTTAAACATGGAAAATAAAATATTTTCCGAAGTTTCTGTTCGTAATGTCTAAAAATAAAATTTACTTATGAACAAAATTTGGAACTCCTAATTCAAAATATGGAATCCATTTTTTGAAATTCAAAACACCAAAGTTGTAGAAATTAATTTAAAATTAATTCCCATAGTCAAAACCCAAAAAAGTGAGTTTTTAAGAAATTATAACTATCAAAATATTGACATGTGTTTATGACTAATTGAAAAATGAAATTATGTTCAATGACCAAAATAGGATTGAATGTTAAAAATATAATCCAATTAAACATTAAAACCAATTAAAAGTACAATCTAATTATATAAATAAATCCAATGAAAAGACAGTTTTGACTTAAATTACAATATTTTTCACTAGTCTTTAAAAAATGAACCTTATCAGAAAAAACCAAAATTTTACCCAACATAAAATTTTAAGTGCCTATTCTAAAGAAGAAATTTATTCTGTCAAATGGAATATATAAAAGTGAGAAAAACTGGATTTAAAACGGGTTCATTATCAAAAGGCGGTGAAATGACCTTTAAAGAATATTACAGCATTTCATGCTTAATTCATATTTTCTCTTGTTTTAAGGCTCTAAAATTTGTTGGACCAATATAATGACATTTATCAAAAATGAATAATCATATTTTAGATAGTTTTGTTCATTCCTTCCAGTACAATGACAAGGCACTTACTACTATTAAATATAATATTATTATGTCATTGTTATCATTATTATTATTTCATGTATGACTCAACATTCTGTGAAACATAAGATTTTAGAGAAACCCATTTTTATGTTTTGTTTACACCATCGATCATAGATTACCCGGGAATTGGAAATTTTATCCTCTCAATTTTATTCAATTATAAAATAAATCAGGGTTTTTATCCCACACCACATTCTTAGATTCCCATGTTTCCTAGTCAACCATATGGTTTTTACACAAATCCTTTACCTAATTAATTACCTTATTTAGCAATAAATTCTCTCTTCAGTCGAGAATTTGGACTAGTTGTTCTTTATATGAAATATTCTCTTCAAACTAAACTACCTATGGACTCAAAACATGAGATGGTTCTGGAATATACTTTATCAACATTGAAACATTAAAAACATTGTATGTAAAGCCACTATTTATGCAACTGATCAAAATTTACATAGGATTTCATAGGGTCTAATGAACCCCAGACTCATATTTCCCTTCTTACTAAAGTGCATCACACTTCTTCTTGGAGAAACATTGAGAAATACAAGATCACCTACCTCGAAAGAAATATGTTTCCTCCTTTTATCTACATAATACTTCTTCCTGCTCTGAGCTATTCTCATGTGCTTCTGAATCATCTATACATTATCTACCATGTCTTCTACCAATTCTAGTCATGTCAACATCTATTCACCTACTTCATCCAAAAAACCAAGAGTTAGACCCTACTTTTTATATAATTCCATAAATGGAGCCATTTGTAAATTAGAATGAAAATTGTTCTTATTAAAAAATTCAACAAAAGAAAGATGTTTCTCCCAACATCCAATGTAATCCATTTATCAAGCATGTAGTGTACCTACCAATGTATGAATTGTTCGTTCAAATAGACATCTGATTGAGGATGAAAGGCATTACTAAAATTTAATTCAGTACCCAAAGACTTCTGAAGGCCTTTTCAAATGTTATAAGTAAACCTCAGATCATGATAAGATACAATTGAGAGGAGAACTCCGTGTAACCTGACAATCTCTTTAGCATACAACTGATAATGTTGATCATGAGATGGAGTATCTCGAATATGAAGGAAATGGTCAAATTTAGTCAATCAATGAACCATAACCCAGATTTCATTATTAACATGAGATGTCTTCGGTAATCCCACAATGAAGTCCATGGATTTATTTTCTTATTTCCACATTGGCATGGGTAACGGCTGAACCATACCTTTTGGAATAATGCACTTTACTTTAACCTGTTGACAAGACAAACACTTCACAGTAAAGTCAAAAATATATCTTTTCATTCCATCCCACCAGTAATACTTTCAAAGATCTCTGTACATCTTAGTACTGCCTATTTGAACTGAAAACGGAGAACTATGGGCTTCACATAACAACTCGTTCTTTAACTATGAATCACAAGGAAGACATAATCTCTTCCCAAAATCATAAAATATAATCATTATGAATGTTAAATTCAGGAAACATTCAATTTTGAACCAACTCTCCCTTTCTCTCCAAATCACTATCTACCCTCTGCGCTTGGATTATTCGATCAGAGATAGATGATTTCACTAACTCCTGAAACAAAATAGATAAATTTCCTGCACCAACAACTTCTATGACATAGTTAAACAACTCAATAATCGAAGGATCCTGTTCAAAACATAAAATGTTTAATTTAACATTAAATTTTCAACTCAAATTGTCATCCAATTTATTTTCCTTTCTTTTATGGAAATTAATCATGCAATCACAATCCTTGATTAATTCCACCCATGTCCTATGTCTCTTGTTCAATTCTTTTTGAGTGAATATATACTTCAATCTTTTTAGTTGGTATATATTCCCTGTTTTACTCCATATAGATTATGCCTATATATTTTTAATGAAAAAACAATATAAGATAATTCCAAATCATGTATAGGGTAATTTAACTCATTAGGATTCAACTGACGTGAAGCATAAGAAATTACATGATCATTCTGCATAAGGACACAACCATGTCCTTTAGATGAAGAATCACTATAGCAAAAAAATTCACCATCTCTGGAAGGTAATTCCAAAACTAGAGCACTCACCAATCTTCTTTTCAATTCCTGAAAAACTTCATCACATGATTTTGTCAAAATGATCGAAACACATTTTTGAGTTAACATGATCAGTGGGCTAGATAACATTAAAAATATTCAGGATACCTTCAGTAATAACCTTCTAGACCACGAAAAATATGGATCTCAGTTATATTTTTGTATCTTGGACATTATTTAACAACTTTTGTTTTATAAGGATCAATAGTTGTGCCATTTTTTGAAAAAATGAGACCAATGAATGAAATTTGTTGAAACCAAGACTTAGTCTTTCTTAAAGTACGATACAGTTTCTTTTATTTTATGATTTGGAAGAAACCCATTAAATGAATTTCATGTCCCTATTTACTTTCCAAATATACCAAAATATCATCAATCAATATAGCCAAAAAAATATCCAAGAACTCAAGGAAAAATCTATTCATAAGATCCATGAATACAACAAGTGCATTAGTTAACCAAAAAGGCATAAATACAAATTTAGAATGGCCATATCTACTGTGAAACGTGGTCTTCAGAATGTATGCTTCCTTTACATTAAACAAGTGGTACCCAAACATCATGTCCATCATCAATAAATACGGAGCTCCCTGGAGCTGATCTAACAGATCATAAATTTGAGGAAAAGTATACTTTTTCATCATAGTTATGTTATTAAAGGCTCAATAATCAATGCAAAGTCTCATTGTACCTTCTTTATTTTTAAAAAACTATACTGGAACACCCCACAGTGATGTGCATGGTCAAATGAAACCATTATCTAACAGCTACTACAATTTCTTCTTTAACTATAAAGTTAAATTTGAGCCATTCGATAAGGTTGTTTTTAAATTGGCTTAGTAGCAGGAATAAAGTCAACAGTAAATTCAACATCCTGATTAGGTATTATACAAGGAAACTCATCAAGAAAAACATAAAGATACTCATTTACAATTGGCACATAATTAATATGAATAGTAACATTTTTCAACAATATGTGAAAAGTGACATTCATTTCCATATTTTTCTAGTTTCATAGCTTCCGGGTATGTTATCAAAAGTAAGGGTTCATTTATGAACACAAACTAAAATTATTTCTGAATATAAACCACTTTATCTCGATAGTCAATATTAACATGATAACCAGAAATCCAATCCATACCCAAAATAACATCAAACTCTACTAGAGGATAAACAATAAGGTTTGAATGTAGATTCTTTCTGCACACAAGGATATGAAGGTTCTTATAATTTCATTTCTTTAATCATTTCCTCCTTGTGTTTTTACTGTATGTTCATGATTCATACCATGAGTGGGACTTCAAAATTTACTAGATAATTTCTTATAAATGAATGAATGTGTAGTCCCAAAATCAAATGACACATTTTCATAATCTGAATAAACTAATAGTCAACCTGATACTACGACAATCGATGGCCCTACATCTACTAATGTATTTGCAAAGGATTTCTCCACACCTTTTTGCTTGTAGTGTGGATGCTTTCCCTTAGTTTATTTCTTCATTGGACATTGATTTCCATAATGACCCATTTCATTTCACATAAATCATTTTACTGATTGTAAATAAAATTTTGACTTACCATTTCCATGATCTTTTTAAATGAAATTCCAAGCCTTATGTCCCATTTTACCACATCGGTATCACTTATCAGAATTCAAAAGGCATTCCCCAGTGTGCATTTTACTGTAATTTTCACAAATTGTAAACTTATGTTTCTTACCATCAGACATTTTTGAAGAGTTCATCCCTTTTTTCTACCACCACAACCAATTATTCTATTGTTTTTTCAAGAACACCCGATCATCAGAAAACTCCATTTCCACCTTCACACATAGTACAAGTTCTTCATAACATTTGAACTCACATGAAGCTAAATTCCTTCAATACATTGGATTTAATCCTTGAGTAAAAATGATTGATTTTATTATCAATATCTCATATGAAATTTGGAGTATACCTTGCCAATTGAGTGAATTTTTCATCATAAGAAGACATTGAGTCATCCTGCAGCCTCAATTCAAATATTCTTTTCCATCCTATGATGAACCACATTAGGATAATATTTCTCTTGAAACGTACCTTTGAATTCATCCAAATCAAGAGCATAAATATCCTCACTATCCCTGATATTTTTCACCATTGACCACCACAGATTGTCTTCTGCTTCAAAACAGTAAACATCAGGACTAACCTTATGATGTTTTGAACACCCCATGAGATCAAAAATTGTCTCTAGTGATTTAATCCACCCTTAATGTTGCACACAATCAGATGATCCTCTGAATGATGGGGGATGTTGCCTCATGAAATGATCTACTACTAACATGTTCCTATGGGGTTGATCTGGCTGATCTCGTGCATGGATACCACCAATATTTATTGCCTGAGTCAACTTTTCCATCAATTCAACAATCTGTTTGGTTCTAATTTAGACCATATTAGGTTGCAGATTTGGAAGTTTGTTTACCTCTTGTTGTTTTCCCATCATAACGGTCATGTTTCCTCTATAATAAACCATTGTGAACATAGAAATATCATAGGTGAAGCAACATGTTAATCCTTAAATTCTATATCATTTCAATAATTCCATAATTTAAAAATAATTTATGGATATTTATATAGAAATATATTAACCCCAAAATTTGTCTCAACCAGAATTTAACACCAACTATAAGGCCTCTGCCATAAATAGTACATAATCTAGAATTATGTTAATAATAAACATTATGGATCTTTTCAAGTTTATATTCTTAGATAATTAGGCCTTAACTATTACATTACATCAAAAATATTACAAAGTAGACACTTCTACTCAGAATCCATTTTTTTCATAGAATAAAAAATAATTATAGAAAAGATGAATTATTATTTTTATATAAATATTCATGAATTCTTCCTTTCTGTTTCCCTTCTTTATACCAGGTAAAAGAACTTTCAAAAACATTATATGATCATAAAAATCTCAGTATGGTTTATAAAAAAAAGAATGAAATCATTAGTCCATAACTACATACAAAACATAATATCATTAAAACACCACATGAAATCTTATGAATTATGAATAACACATTGATATCAAAAATAATAAAGTTGAATTGTGGAATCCATAACATACTTTTGTTGTAGCTTCTAAATCTATTTAATGAGTTTTTTTTTGAATACCCATCATAGTATATTCCATATTTATATTAGTAGAAAAACTAACATTTACCGTTGTCACATTACATAATGTATTGGAGATCTATATTAGGCTCACCCACCCAAAGTTTATCATGGAACCACCTAGATGTGTAATCAATTCCCAAGAACCATAACATAATCATAACACATGAACATGCATAAAGGAAAGATAAAATTTCTACATTGCAAACACAATATAACATTTCAATGTATTGAAATAATAAATCCATTATAAAAATAATTTCCAATACAAACATACATATAAAAATTATATGGTATTTATTTCCCTTTTAAAAACATTGTGGCTAGTTAAGGAAGCCAAATATCAAATAATGCTCATGGTGGCGGAAAGGTCGTTGTCACCGCGTACGTTAAAAAGAAAAATTATTTTCTTAATTTAGAAAAATTATGTGTTCAGAAAAGATTACCTTTGAATAAAATTAAATGTAAATGGGGTTTGTACACAGTATAAAATCTAGTCATGTATAAATCAAATTATTCCTCAATTAAAGTAGATTGAGACCAAATCCCTTACCTCAAGTCCTACTTGACTCGTTCTCTTGTTAGTCTCTTGAATAATAAACTAATGTTAATTTATACTTGCATAAAAACATTTTTAAACTATATTATTCATATTATATCACTTCTTAACATGTTATAAACATTATATAATCATTTATGTCAATAATTGTTATTTTTTTGATATTTGGTACTTGAGTCAAAAATTAACTTCTTATAATTAAGAGTTTCCCATGTTGTCAGAAGTCCAGTATCTGTTGAATGATATTCATGATTCAGATATCATATATATCATATATATCCCATATATATATATATATTTATATATATATTCGTGTGTGTTTGTGTGTCTTTTTATAATAATAAATAATATTTGGAGATAAGTAATTAAATGCACAGTTCATGGAGATGGTAAGTAGACTGAAAATTCTCTTTTTTTGATTTTCTAAATACCCGCTTTATGGGTAAGCGGTAACCAAAACAACACAAAACCCAAACGTTACAGCAAACGCGGGATACAAAAACAAAGGGGAAAAATTCAAAAACCAAACAGTTACAGGACCCGAGGAAAACTCGAGCCACGAGAAAAATTAAAGCAGTCAAGCAATGCATCGAACTCCACACTCTAGACCTCGAACCGCGAACCCATCATCACACATCTCCATCCTTGCAGGTACACCGCCATACTTGCAGGTCGCCGGAGAATGGAAGCCGTCACCGGAGCACCCACAATCGACCGAACCACCCACCATCCGCACCGCCAATTCAATGAACAGAAGCAGTACACAGAAACGAAACCATAAACCTTGCCAGAAACACCAAGTCCAGAAGGAAAAGAAACCAGAAAACCATCGTCTTCATCACCGCAAAAGAAAATTAACACCGCTCATCAAAAGGAGACCGGCCCTGCATCCTAATACGAGATCTCAAAACCACAAGAAACCAAACAGAATCGCATATTGAGAACATGAGAGCCGTCCTGCTTCCATCAGAGCATCAACGCTGGTATGAAACCACCAGATCCATCCACAAAACGGCATCACAAAGTCACCAAAACAGCATCCAGCAGCAGAAATGTAGAAATGAGAAAACTAAAAACTAAAAACAGGAACAGAACCCGATCAAAAACCAGATCTTGTTCCAAAACCCATCGCCACCAACCCGGTGAGCCCCGGAGGCCACATCCAACCACCAAGTGCCTGCATCCGATAGCAGAAATACTCCCTCACCCCGAGGAATAAAGAGAGTTTAGGGGGTTGGTGAAGAAAAATAAAAGAAAATATATTGAGAGAAGATGTTACCTTTAAATTAGATAACTCCCTTTGGTTTGAACCAAAATGCTTTATTGAATTACCTAATTCCCAATGTAACTCTTCTAGGTGAAATATAGGGATGTGGTGAGATTATTTTATTAGTAGTTGGATTTTCCAAGGAGATTTATAGGTGTTAGTAATGGTTTAGATGTGGTGACCTTTTATAAGAGGGAGAAGGGGCTCTTTATAATAGTTTCAAAGTATTATTTTATTATAAAATGGTTTTCAGTTTCAAAAGATCCAAAACACTATAAATTATATGATAAGACGAATTTAAGTCAATATAAAATTATAAAATATTAATTGTACATGTTTTGGATATTTTTTAATTCTTTTCTTTTGTATTTAACCATTTTTAACTTATTTAACTTTTACCACGTCTTTATGTATATTCATACTATATGGTTAATATATTTACAATAAAATTCCAAGAGACCCAAAATGGATAAAAAATGATATTTATATCATCATATATTTCATTTGGACAAATATTATATTTTTTGTACTATTTTACAATTTAATAAAATATTTATTGATTTAAAAACTCATTTATGTCAATTTTTAAACTATTCATATCGTGACTTTATAAAATTTTTTAACAACATTATCAATTCGAAAAAACTTCCTTAATTAAAATATAACAATTTATGGTCATCCATAAAAGTCATGGTTGTCATAAAAATTTTAAAAATAAATATATTTTAATATTTATAATCTCATTTATAAAAAACATTCATTAATGAGATAATCATTACATCATCATTCTGTCATATATTAATTAATTTATTTGATGTATAAAAAATATAAATGAAATATGATGATGTAGGAAATATTTTTATATTCCTAATAAATATTTATAGATTAAAATATCTCTTATATAACAAAGTTAATTATTTTTTCTAAATGATATATGTTAATGTTAGATTTTCCTTAACATTAAATTAATTTTTATTCAATATCATTTTCAGTTACAAGTGGCTCCATGGTGTCCCAAAATTGACCATAGGATACCCATGGTCATACATGTATCATCCAATTGGATTAGGACACTTTTAGGTTAAATTAATATTATAATAATAATATTATTTTTCCCTTATTTACTAGATTTACCCTTTAACAATGTTAAATAAAATATTTACTAAAGTTACTATTCATAATGTCTAAAAATAAAAGTAACTTAATTAGATAATTTGATCCACTTAATTCAAAATACGAAATCCATTTTTCCAAATTTGAAACATAGAAGTTTCAGAATTTAATATAAAATTAATTCTCGTTGCCAAACCAAAAAAGCGTGTTTTTAAGAAATAATAACTATCAAAAGATTGACATGTGTTTATGTCTAATTAAAAATATAAATTACTTCCAATGACCATAAATGGATTAAATGGTTAAAATATAATCTAATTACACTTTAAAACCAATAAAAAGGATATTCTATCTATAAAATAAATCAAATTTAAAGATAGTTCTGTCAATAAATACAATATTTTTTACTATTTATTAAAAATTAGCTTTATTATAAAAATACCAAAATTAAATTTTGTTTCCCCATTCTAATAATGAATTATATTTGTCAAATGGAACATATATAAGTGAAAAAACTATATTTTAAAGGGGATCCCCATCAAAAGGCTGTAAAACAACCTTTAAAGAAATTTAGAGTATTTTATGCTTAATATTGGGTTCGTTCTTATAATAAGCCTCTAAAATTTATTAGATAAATGTAAATTCATTTATCAAATATTTATAATACAATTTTAGTTTGTTCTTTTCATTCCCTCCAGTACAACAGTTTGGCATTTGGAATCATTTAAAATAATAATATAATATTATTATTGTTATTTTTAGTATGACGCATCATTGTGTGCAACCTAAGATTTCGGAGAAACCAATTATTTTGTGTAAGGTATACAATATATCATAGAATCTCTCTTAAAATAAAATTAATATATAATTCACAAATATTAATAAATATGAAAATTTTACATTCTTTATTTACCTGGGATGTTACAGACACCCTGGTAAATTCATAAATGGATGGTAGATGTATTGGATATCATATAAATTTAATTTTCCTTGAGAATTATCTATATTTATTCCTCATGTTTTATTTATATGGTTCATGTAATGACCTTTGACCAAAAAAATTAACGAATCTCCTTTGGTTTGCAGGAGAGGGTAAATATCGGTCTACTAGATTTGAAGCATATAATGATCATATTTGCCCAAAGGAATTTTTTATACTTGCTAGGTCAAGCATACCATGTTTTTGGGGTGGTTATAACTTCATTATATTCATGTGGTCCTATGAATTTCATATGTGGTGTGATTCTCCCTCTATTGTGATCTGGGTATGTTTCAACACCATCCACTTCCTTTTCAAAACCCTTCCATTTTTTGCATGTAAGGGAACCTAGTTGGTCAATACCAATGTTTGGATAATCAAACGAAGGCTATGGTTCATCCCATTTCATATAGGATTTCAATTTAGGATGATTTTTTAATCCTCTAGTTGATATTTTTTAGGTGACCTTGGGTGAGGAGTTCATATATAAACAGAATTTCATTTTTGAGTCTTGGTTTGATTACTACTCCGTGTGAAAACAGAAAATGAATAACAGTGAGGTTTGGAGACATGGACAACTCGATGTCATGGATTCTGATAAACCAATTTCAATTGAGTCGGTCCCTGTTAAGATGCTGGACAAGGACAATGCCTTGATAGAAGCTTGAAATTCCTCTATATGTAGTCATTTACCTGGTTCTGATATGTCTGTTGAGGTGGATGGAACTAAAAAAGTGAGGCCAAAGCAACCTATTTCTATTCATTTTGATCTAAAAGTCCATGAAATATTTAGTGTACTGAAACTACATCTCAATTGATTGTCTCCTATTGTTGTGATGGTTCCTCACAATAGAGTATAGGGTGGACACTATGAAGGTAGTACTGAAAATTATGTAATTTCATTTATAAAGGAGGAACATCCTATTGTGATTTCAAAGGATTTTATTGAGTAGAGGCAGGATGTGGGTGAAAATCCCCTTTCAAATGTTAGTGTTTGAAACTGGTTTGAGATCCATGAAGCTAATAACTCAAGGCAGGAGGGGGAATGTCTCAGGATCCTATTGTTGAGGTGAATGTGATTTATGATGAATATGTTGATTTTGTGTCTTTATAGGATGGTGGACCAAAAAATGAAGTTCAATAAGATAACTATCTTAAAGAGTACGTTGATCCTCTTTAAGAGCCTGGCACAGATGGGAGGAAGGGAATCTGCAAAGAGAAGAAGTATTACATCTCTCTACCTCCTCCAATGGAGATTCGGTTAGTAAGGAATTTGAATCTATAAAGATATAGTCAGGTGACACGTTTGATCAATCTTTGGATTTTCTCATGAGCACGGATGAAGAAGTGGTTGAACCAGTTATATCTCTCCATGCTACTGAAGAAGAACCTTCTAAAATTATTGGAATACCATTAAAGGATATTATCAATGGGGAACAAAATTCCTATATTTTAAAGAATGACCAAGTCATAGTTGGGGGTTTCAATAATGCTTTGATCAGCCTTGAGGAGTAGATTTAGTCTTTGGAAAAGTTAGACTTTCAGGTCGAAGATCTTCTTATGGATGAACATGACACTCAGGTAAATTATATCTCCTAGAAATCATTTTTAACACCCCAAGATTTCATAGTGTGTTATTTCTTCATAATAATTCAATAACTTGCATTACACGCAACACTGAGTTCAAGCACACCATGACTTAACAATCAAGGTGTTCATAAGAGGTTATGAATAGTATTAACTAAATTCTAAACATTTTATAATACTTGTAATTTTAGAATCCATATTATGAGTTTCTTAGACATAATGTAAGAACAAATTCCTTTTTTCAGATAAAAGAATTATTTTTCAAAAATACACTTTTACCAACTTTATTAGTGAACCCTTTTTAAATACAATATTTTAAACTTTTATATATTCAATTTGACTAAATTAATTTATTCTTTAGAATGGGGACATAAAAAATTTTACAATGTAACACCCCAAGCTTCCACGGTACGATTCTCTTTGAATAATACAGTAGCGTGTGTTGTACGCAGCTTCGAGTTCAAACACACACTACAACCAATCAAACTAGCTGTAATGAATAGTAATACCTACTTTTTAAAATTTTATAAATTTTATCTCTCAAAATAGACTTCATTTTTGGATTCTAAATATCGAATTTAGCCTAGGGTTAAATTTTGGTACTTTTCAGATAACTTTTATATTTTGATGAATAGTGAAAATTACAAAATTATAATAAAAAACAACTTTTTTAATCAAAATAATTTGTAGTGATAAATTATGAATTTTAGTGGTTTTAAAGTATATTTAGAATATATTTTTACCATTTAATACAATGTTGGTCATTGGAAAAAATTTCACAATTAAACCGGACATAAACAAGTGTCAATCTTTTGATAGTTATTATCTCCTAAAAACACGTTATTTTTAACAACGGGAAATAATATTAAATTAATTTCTGCCACTTCTTTGTTTTGAATTTGGAAAAATGGATTCCATATTTGGAATCAGGATGTTAAAATTGTGTAAATAGGTACCTTTTATTTTTAGACATTTTGAATAATTACTTCGGTAAATATTTTATTTACCATGGTTAAAAGATAAATCCGGTAAATAAGTGTTAAACAATAATATTATAATAATAAAAATTTTCCCTAAAACGTGTCATAACCATATTGTTTGATACATGTTCGACCATGGGCATCTTTGGGTCGATTTTGGGACCCCATGGAGCCACTTGTAAGTGATAGGGACACTTTATTTTAATTAAGTTAAAATGAATACAAAAATGACACAAGCATATATCTTTTAGAAAAACAATTATTACATAGGATTATATATGTTGTATTTTCGACTATAAATATTCATTAGAAATCTAAAAAGATTTCCAACATAATAGTATTTTATTTATAATTTTTACACATTAAATAATTTAATTTATTTATGACACAATAGTGATGCAGTAATTACCATAATAGTAAAAAATTAGAATAATTGATATTATAAATACCAAAATAAATTTAATTGGGTTCTTTTTATAAATAAAAATACTTTTATAGGTTAATATGGAAGGTTAGGAATGATATAATTAACTTTTTTCGAAGTAATCATTCTGGTATGAGTTTTAAAAAATTCAATTATTGAATAGTGTCAAATTGACATAAAAGAGTTTTTAAAACAAATATTATATTATTAATTGATATTAAATGCCTAAAAATCAAAGGTTCAGAAAAGATACTTATATCATGATAGGTGTATCATTAATGGACAACTTGGGGGTCACTTGGATGTATATAGTATTTTTATTAACCATATAATATAAAAATACAAAGAGACATTGTAAAAGTGAATCTAATTAACTAAGAGTTAATACTTAAAGATAAGGTTATTATAATGACCCAAACCTGCCGAAATTCTATTGATTGAGTGGTTTTCTACCTATTCCCACCTTAACATTTAAATTATCCACTTTTGGGCTATTAGAAACTGAATATGAATTTATTATAAAATCATATTTCTAGCTTTTCCAATGGTGCCCCTCACCCCTCTTATAAAAGGGCACTCTCCCTTATCTTTAATTCATACGTTCAAAGCCTTTTGGTTCGGAAAAAATCTTCCCAAATACTCTCTCAAATTCCCTCACTTAATCCTAGAGGCCTTCCTTTAGTTATAAATCCATCCTAAGATCCCATTTGATCAAATCAAAAGGAAGAACCCGAAGAAGAGGTAATGATTTCACCACCCTTTTTCCAAGTTCCTTTCTTCTTCCACTTCTTATTCCTTTGTTATTAGCATTATAAAATAAAAACTCTAGTATCTTATATATACTGTGATGTTATTATAAATATGGTACAACCATATTCAGTATTCTGCCAATCCTTTGAATAACATGTCACCATACGTGCGTACGTACGGCTTACCGTCTCCACGTCGTGGTGTAATTGTTATTCAATAAATTATTATTTGGATGGGTATAATAATGATGATTAACTAATGTAATTAATAAATATAGCATGATAATGATTATTTATATATGTTATACCATCCAATTATATATTATTTTAATATCAAAATAATGATATTGTCGCTCGTGCGTACATACGGAGTGTCGTCTCCACGAACGCGATGAGATTCATTCTCCATCGTATCCATTCAATTATAATTCTCATTTGATGATTAATAATAGTATCTAAGGACTTTATATCATTCTGGATATGATTAAGATACAACCTATCCATGACAAACACATCTTACGTAACAAAACATATAAAATAAAATGAGTAAGTTAACACCCGAAAAATGATAATACTAAGATATTATTAACAAATCAATGTTAAAAGATCATATATGATATCATATTAATGTATATGATTCCTGTATAATTTAATAACAATTATTTCACCATTATACACGAGTTTAACCTACCCCCAGCCAAGGAAAAGTACAAGGTAAGGGTTTATTTTGCAATCTTTTTGTTATCCGAGGTTGTTTATACGTGATTATCTACTGGGACCTCTTTATCATCCACATCCATGTTTCTTAAAAATGTATTTCAAATAATTATTTCTATTTTAGAGACTATTTTATAAATTCATTTATACCCTTGTTGACTTTTATAAGTGGTTTATAAAGGAAACTTTCCATCATTTTCCAAACATGGTCCTTTTTAACCTTTTCGACAGAATTAAGGTAAGAATGTTTTTTTAACTTATACGGCGGGTGCAGCTATTTTCCGCCGTTATAAAATCTTTGAAGCTTCCCTTCAAATATTATAAGAATATTTTCAAATTAAATGTTTTATTTTATAATTATGTGACTTTAAATGAATTCAAAATGAATATTTTAAGAATTTGTGAAAGGTACTCTTTATCAAGATCATAATTTTAAATGTTTTAAAGATTTATCTTTCTAAATCTTTTAATTAATGTCCATGTTTTCAAAATGATTTTAAGGATTTTTTTTATATGGACATGAGTTTTTTTAAATGATATTTTTTTCAAAAGTTTCAAAGTGGTATGGGACACTTTGATTCAAAAATCTCTTTTAAATTACTTCCTTTATAAATGTGTGACTTTTAAATGATTTCGAGAAAAGAGATATTTCTCTCAAATAGTTTTGATTTCATCTATGTCAACATACATTGATAGATTTTAAGCTTATTTTATGTTGATTTATTATACAAAACTTTTTTATTGTATTGAAGGTTTTGTGATATTTTTTACTGTGGATGTGTTATTTTTATACCATTCATGGTTTATGGAGAAAGTAATGACATTTTGTATGCTAGTTTTAATAAAAGTGTTTATGTTATGTTTTAACCTTTTCATATGGGAATTCATTGGACTTAGTAAGTGACGGGTGAATCCCGCTATAGCTCCTCGATGCATTGGTAGGTCTCATTAGACAAACTAGTGTCTTGGTACAAGGCCTTGACAAAATCGTATTTGTAGTCTTGCCACGAGCCCTTGGCTATGTGGTTATGATAGTCTGGCATTATGAATTCCATCATTATGAAAGTGGTTATTGATAATTCATGTGATTATTCGACTAGTATAATATCCATTGAATAAGAAAAATACATTATTTCATTTTATCTTTTGCATATTATGCTGAAGTTCAAGTTTTAAAGGCTTTTGTGTTAGTTATACATTGCCTCAAATGTTTATGCTTATTTCTGAAAGTTTCTGCTATATTTCTTACTCTTACTGAGTGTTTGAGCTGACCCCTTTCTATGTTTTATTTTTCCCAGGATTCCAAGAAGTGTATTGTGATTGATATTCAGGGTTAAGACAAGGGAAAAATGGCATTCATAAAGGATTATTTATGTTGTTTTGTATGTTATGAAGTGTAATTTAACATTCATGTATGTAATCTATTTTCCAAGACTTCTAAACTGATCAGTTCTTCGGGACATGATTTCTTGTAATCATGCCAATGTATTAAAATAATGAACTGAATCCGGGTAACTGGGGTCGGGGCGTTACATTATTTAGGGATATTAAATCTAGTAGTCTTAAATTTTACATTAATAAATATAGTTTTTCACTTTTTTATGAACTCGTGGTTTCCCCCTTTTCCTTTAAGTTATTGGAAAATATAAATTTAAATTTCTTTTAGACATGATATTCTAAGTTTTATTTAATGTAATAAATTCATGGTAATTAATATTTAAATTTTTCTAAGTGGTATGGGACCCTTTAGAATGATTTAATGTTTTTCTCCTCAAGAATGATCTTAATTATTATCATTGTAATCTCAATTCCTTTTATGATTGTTAGAAATTACTTTATGGTAATATTTTTTATTGTAAATTTACATGAATATAAAAATTCCCAATCAATAGAGATTATTGTTTCCTAAAATGTTTATTATTTTTAAATAAGGTGTTCACATTTATTTAATTAACTGTGGAACTATTCACAAAACTAGATTATTTATTCAATACAGTTATTTGAAAAGGAATGTTATTTATTTTATTATTTTATATAAGTATTATTAAGAAAAGTAATGATATAAAGAGGGAAATTATTTCCTTATTGATGTCATTTATTAGGATCATGAAATCATATACCGTCATTACCTTTCATAACATAGTTTTAAACTAGGGATGGAAACAAATATTATTTCACAACATATTCATCTCATCAGATCTTATCAATGCGTTGAGGGGATATATATAGATTTTGGGCCCCACTAATCATTACCAATCTAAAGTAGTCATTATATTGATTAATAAAATAACTAATATGCCTTATCAAATTTCTATTTTAAAAAATTAATATGGAATTATCCTTATTTCCACAAGAAAATTGATATTTATGTAATGAGTCACCATATGTGAAATGGAATATAGTTTAGGAAATATTAGTATCTATGAAAAATGAAATGTATAATTAGTTGGAAGTTCAACGTTTAATGATCTTAAGAGATTGAATATTTCTATGGGATTAACAAGTGATTCATGTAAGTGAATGTTAATATAATACTAGGATAAATCAATAATAAACCATATAGAGGAAGGTTATGTATGGTTTCAATAAAAAATATCATCTAGTGTAAAATAATGGTTTTTTTGTTGATGAATATATATACTATATAAATTTATTATTAAATAATTCTTGAGGAAAATAGTATTTTGATATGTAAAATCATTTCTTATAAAATCATTTTGGAAAACGTTTTTAAAAAAATAATCCCTTTAGATATCAAAAAGCAAGGTTCAATGAAATGAGGATGAGTAAATCCATTCTTGTCATTCGAGGTAAAAGATAATTACTTTTTCTCAGTAAAAGTGGTTGGAAAAAATATTTTTCGATAAAGCAATAGGAATATTACATTGAAAAAATTGAGAAAAGAAAAAAAGAGTAAAAATTATTTACCAAATAATTCAAAAATACTCTTTGAAAATATGTTTACAAATCATGGGTTTTGGATAAAAATAGATTCTCTAAAAAATGAGAGAAACAAGGTCAGGTTTTCTAAAAAACTTTTGAGAGCAAAAGAGTGGAAAAATTATACTAATACATGATAACGGTCATAAAAAACTGGATTTTATAAAATTATAGGTTTTATTGAACAGTTTTAATATTATATCCTCAATTGAAAATAACATTGAATGATAATTTAAGTTATTATTGAGGAAAATAAATTTCAAATATTCCAAAGTGATGAATTTAAATTTGTAATTCTCAAGAGTGAATATCATTAAATTTATTTTAAAAATAATATGAATTTAAATAGATTAATTATATAATATAAAATAATAGTATCTAGATATACAACACAAAAGATATATTAGGTGAACATGACATTTAACTCGCAGGTGTAAAATGTGAGATGAGAACCCTTACCTTGAGTTATTGTTCAGGTGAACATCCTTTAACATCATTTATAATAAAAATATGTCAATTTAATAAATTATTCATAATCATTTTCATTTTTATCTTTATTGTTTTTCACTTTTTACCTTCTTTTCTATAACTACAAATATAATTATGTTTATGTTGGGTGATTTATAAAATTTGATTTACGTGTCAAAAAAACATTGGTAGTTCAGAAATATTCAAATGGAAAAATATTTAAAATCACCATAATCATAATAATGAAAAAATTATCATATTTAAATATCAATTAATGTTTTAATAATAATCATTACTTACACTAATGAAAAATGAACTGATGTTACAACCAAGGAGACAAGAGGTCACACATATGTATGAGTGACATACATATTTTTCAATGATCCTCATAGAACTGAGGTATATAACAACACATATTTAATGAAATATTATTAAATCATAAGTAACATAATATTTTATCATAAATAATTATATATAGAATTATTTTAATGAAAATCAAATCACATCATGTCATAGAGGTTGTATTCTACACATGCATGAATAATGTTATAACTTTTTATTTGTATGAATTGGTAATTAAAAAAATAGTATATATTAGATTCCCAGAAAAGTTATTGTTTCATGAATATCATTTATATTTTTTATGTTAATTATGTTTAATTAAAACCATCCTTTATACATTCCTTATATCGTGTGAATGAGTCACATCTCTTGAGGGGGTGGCATCCCTCACTTCCACAAATGATGTTGTCAATTCTTCACAAAATTTAAATTGCAATCGTATGTGTTGTAAGAAAATTACATAAGATTATATTAATAATAAATGTAATGTATGAAATATATAAACAGAGTTTTCATCATAAGGAACATCATTTGAGGTGGTAATTCAAATATAAACAATCATCATTTCAGGAGGTAGTAGTTTTCATTTAACAAAAATAGAATGTTCATCACCCATTAGATGGAGGTGTGTGTATGTGAAGGAAGAACCGATAATAAAAAAATAGTGTATTGATAATATTTATGTCATTATATAATAGTTATTTAAATATAATTTATGTGTTGGATTATTAAATGAATTAAAATAGATCATTTGAAAGAATTACATTAAAATCGGGAAACTAATTTTGGTTTCTGCCAAAAGGCTTCTTTGGAGTGATTTTTACCAATATGGATGTTTTTTTAGCACAAATGTACCTAAAATTAATAAAATCCCCAAGTTTTTCTGGGTTTTACTTAGGTTGAACCAGTACAAAATAACGGGCCTTAATATGCACTTAGTTTGAAACTCACGGAGGATATGCATAGGATTATTCCCATTTTATTTACCGACTAGTATGAACGGTTCAAATGTACGGATGACCCAAAATAACCATTGATTATGAATCTATGAATAATTATGCATAACTTTTTGTTATAAACTATTCCATATGTGATTATATATATATATATATATTAAGTTCTAATAAATTGTATCCCATTTTTTAGAAATTGTGCCTAGATTAAAGAATGATATCAATACATGTGGAAAATACAGAGATTTCCCCCTAAAGAAAACAATAAAGATATTATAGGAATAGATAAAATTATGGATTTTTAGGTAATATTAATAAGGTTATGATAAATAACCATTCCCAATTAGAGAAACATAATCCTCAAAGAGAATTTCCAATGATGGATCATGTTATACGACAGAATCCCCCATTGTATAGTGGTACTAATAATCCAATTATAGATGACCAAGGGATTAATTTGTAACATCAAAAGTAAGTAAAGTATTATTGATTTTCATATATATGAATATTTATGAATTAGATATTGTTTTAGAGGCTTAAAATGAGAATAAATCCAATCTTAAGCATAGAATACTCTAATATTTTAAAAGATCTTTTTATTGCCTTTTTATGGAAAACCTTATTTAAAATCAAACTTCTGACAAATTTATAAGCGCTTTTTGTCAAAATAATCTTATTCTTTTGGATTGGGACATTGAAATTTAATTTGGATAAATTTTTGGTATTTTTCTGACAATGATCATTTTTTTTTATGAATAGTGAAAATACTGCATTTAACTTCAAAACAGCTTTTTCATATAATTTAATTGTATTATTAGATTAACTTTTTAATTTATTTCCCCATGTAATTAGAATATATTTTTACCATTTAATCCAATTTTGGCCATTTTAATTAATTTCACTTTGGAATTGGGTATAAACAAGTGCCAATCTTTTGATAGATATTGTTTCCAAAAAACCCGATATTTGTTTTGACAACTGGAGTTATTTTTAAATTAATTACTGTAATATATGTGTTTGAAATTTGGTTAAATTTATTCTGTAATTGGAATCAGATGGTATAAATTATGTAATTAAGAATCTTTTGTTTTTGGACATTATAAATTGTAACGACAGTAATTATCTTTAATTATCATGATTAATTAGTAATCGGGTAGTTAAGGGTAATAAAATAATATCTTAATAATATAAAATGACCCCAACATGAGTTCTAATTCTATTGTTTGTATCATGGCCGACCATGGGATTCCTTGTTCCATCTTTGGGACCCCATGGAATCACTTTTGTGTGATAGTGACATTTTATCATTTAATTTTTAAAGAAAGGAAAATATAACAAAAGTATGTAACACCTAAGTAAAACAATTTTAATTTTTCCTAGTAACTGATATCTTAAGCTATAAATAGTCATTATAAAATAAAACTATTTCCTACATCATGGTATTTTTTTATAATTTTTATATATTAAATATATTTATTTATTTATAAAACCATGAGGATGTAGTGATTACCTCATTAATGAACGATTTAAATAAAATGAGATGATAATGAAAAATATATGACCTAAACTTGTCAAAAACCAATTTTATGGGTGTATTTAGAACCCTTATCACCTTATCCTATAAATATATCATTTTGGGACCCTTAAAATCTGAAAATCATTTTATAATAAAGTAACATTTCATGACATTACAGGAGTGCCCTCCTCCCTCTTATAAAAGTCCCCCACCACTACCCCCTTACCCACACCTCTCAAGCCATTGGCATGGCCAAAATCTTCTCATTTAATATCTTCACATACCTCTTTTAATCATAGAAGCATTAACACTGGCAGAAAACTCTTCAAGAAACCCTTTTGGTTCAAACCAAGGGGAGTTACCCAATATAAAGGTAATGTCTTCTCTAATGTTCTTTTGTTTTATTTTTCTTCTCCAACCCACTAAACACATTTTATTCCTTTATTTTGTAAAATAAACTCTATATTCAATATACTAGAATTTTTTTATGAGAATTATTCTATTTACACTTACACACACTTCCGTCTAATGGTTGAAGAACATACCGTTTCTCTGAGTGGTGAATTAGTGCCTCACAAAATGATGATTGTTCAATATTCTTTTAACACCTTTCATGGTGACCATTTAGATGTCACTATATTTATATATGATATATATTATATTTTTGTTTTCCTTATGCCTCTGTATTTTTCATTTATGGCATACCTTTATGGTTTCCATTATGGGTAAACATGGTAATTTCATTTTAGGAAATGCGGAGCACCGCCCCCTCAAAGTGATTTGATTCGTTAATTCCATATGTGGGACGTATAAAGGATAGAGTTAATGATTTTATATATGATATTATACTGTAATTATAATATACCTTTATATAATTAGGATTTCATTCCATTAAATACAAAATATAAATAAAAGTGGCGTTCATGCGTACGTAGGACTTACTGTCTCCATGAACAGTGAATTTCATTTCATACCTCTAAATATTATGTAATATTATAAATTCATGTATATAATGGATATATATGATATATATGATATCTACATCAGGAATTTAATTATGTATATAATGGATATTTTACCACAAGAACAACTTATAATTATAAGAAGTTTATTTTTGGTTCAAGTACCAAAGATCGAAAAAATGATTGTTATTAACATAAATGATTACATAATGTTCATAACTTGGTAATGAGTGATATGAAAGAATAATTAAAATGAAAAATGTTATTAAGAAAGTATAAATTAACACTATTTTATTATTGAGTAGATTAAAGAATGATCGAGTCAAGTCGGACACGAGGTAAGGGACTTCGTCTCAATCTCTTTTCGTTGAGGCATATTTTGTTTTATACACAACTTTCTTGTATACGGTGTATAAAACCCTTTGAATTTTACTTTTATTCAAAAGGAATCCTATTATATAAAGTGTTTATTAAATGACAATAGGGAATGTTTTTGTCTTACGTATGTGGTGATAATGACTTCTCCACCACCATGACCATTATTTGAGTTTCGGCTTCCTCTACAAGCCATAACATATTTTAAATGAAAAATAAATACCATGTTTTAATTTTCTATTATATTGGTATTGAAAATGGTTTTGATAATGTTTTTATTATATCAATGTTTTTTGATATCCTGTGATTGATATGTGGAAATGTTATCTTTCCATTATGAATGTTTTATGTGATACGATTATGTTACGGTTCTTGGAAATTGTTTATGGAGAAAGGTGGTTCCGTGATAAACTATGGGCGGGTGAGCCCGTGATAGCTCTCCAATGCATTGGGTAACTCAAAGGGGTTAAACTCTAAAGTTTCTTTGAAAAGATTTAGGGAATATACTGTGATGGGTATTCAAAACTTAACCATGAGGGTTACTCCCTATGTAAGAATGTTATGAATGCCTCTAGGTACCTTCATGTCTTATGATTTCTATGAGTTATTCATAAATCTTATGATTCCATGAGGTATGTTAAAGTTATTATGTTTTATGAGTGAAGTATGCTTGCATTTATTCATATGAATACATGGACTATGGTTTTCTTTCCGTATTTTTATATCCCATACTGAGCTTTTTGTGCTCATCCCAAGTTTTTGAAATGTTTTTCATTGGTTAAGGGAAAGGTACACGATGTGATGATATTTTCAAGGAAGTCTAAAGAAAGAATCCATGTTTTATTTTAAATATGTTTCCTTTCTTGAGAAAAGTGAATATTGTCTTTAATGTAACCACTTTGTTTAAAAGTGGAATGTAATGCATGATCTATGATCTAATTCTCTAAAACTCTAAACTTGAAAACATCCCCAATGTGTATTTTTGTAATAACTTAAGATTAAGTAATGTTTAAGGTTGGGGCCTTATAGTTTCTATTAGAGGTCTGTTTAGATAACATTAGGAGTTATAATTCTATTAAATGATTTTCCAAAAATATTTTTTTCATCATCAAATTGAAATGATATAGCATTTTAAGATTACCATGTTGCTTCATCTAAGACTTGTTTGTTCAAAATGGTATTCCATAGTGGAAACAAGGAAGCAGTGCTAGGAAGGCATACAAATGGAAATGACCTTCCAAATCAGCATCCTGAGATGGTCGGAATTGGAACTGAATAGTTTGTTTCAGTAATGGTGTAGTTGACTCAAGTGATAAATTGTGGTGGAATCAATGCACGAGATCAGCTAGATCAACTGTAGATTAATATGTTAGTGGTAGAACATTTCTTGAGGTAGCATCCACCATCATTCAGAGGATTATCTGACTTTGTGCTAGCTGATTGGTGGATTAAAGTGCTAGATAAGATTTTTGATTTCATGGGGTGTTCGGACAATCAAAAGGTTAGTCTTGTTGTTTACCGTTTGGAGGGTGAAGCAGATCAGTGGTGGTCAATGATTAAAAATATCCTGGATGCTGATGAGTTTGATGCACTTGACTGGGATGAATTCAAAGTTATGTTTCTTGAGAAATATTTTCTTAAGTCTATTCGACTTAGGATGGTAAAACAATTATTGGAATTAAGGAAAGAGGATGACTCAGTGGCTGCTTATAAAGAAAAGTTCACTCGATTGGCAAGGTATGCTCAAAATTTTATCCATGACCATGATAGTAAAATCAATTGTTTTTACTCAGGATTATAGCCAAAATATTTAAGGGAATTAGATTCTCATGAGTTTAAAAGTTATAAAAATCTTGTTCGATGTGCTAAGATGGTGGAAATGAAGTTTGCTGATGATCAAGTGTTCTATAACAACCAACAGAAGAAGAGACCAAGGTGTCAGGAGAATGGGAAGAGTCCTTCAAAAAGGATTGATGGTAAGAAAAATAAGATTCTAGTTTGTGATAAATGTGGTAAAAAATCATGCTAGGGAATGCCTTTTGAATTCTATAAAGTGCTACTAATGTGGCTAGATGGGACATAAAGCTCATGATTGCACTGAAAAATATCAGTTTGATGGTCAGACCAAATTTTATTTACAGTTAGTGAAATGTTTCAAGTGATATGAGATGGCTCATTATGGAAATGAGTGTTCGAAAAAGAGCTCAACTGATGGGAACTAGTCAGAAAACAAGCATAAAGGTGTGGTGAAATCCATTTCAACTACTCCATCATATGTTGGGGCATCAAATGAAGTGGTATCAGGTACTTTGTTTTTTTTTTTCATATTATTCTAATGTATTGTTTGATTCGGGGTATACACATTCTTTCATCTCTAAAAACTTTTCTAGTAAATTTGGAATTATATCTCAAAAAATTACTCTTGAACATGTGGTAAAAACACCTGGGTGAAATGTGGAGGGTAAAGAATTTATAAGAATCTTCCTATCATTATCTTTGGAAAGAACCTAGTTGAAAACCTTATTATTTTACTTCCAGTAGAGTTAGATGTTATCCTGGGTATAGATTGGCTCTCTGTTTACCATAATAAGATTGATTTTGGAGCTAAAGAAGTTTCTTTTCAGAAATACTTTCAGTTTGTGTACAAGAATGAACCCTTGCTATTGATAACATATCGAGAGGCTGAGAAAATTGTCAAAGATAGAAATGAATATTACCTTGAACATATTGTTGAAAACAAAGGAATAGTTCATATTAATGATGTTCCAGTGGTAAATGAGTTTCTTGATGTTTTTCCTGATGAGTTTCCTGGAATAATAATAGATCAAGAATTTGAATTTACTGTTGACTTATTTCCTGATGCTAAGACAATTTCAAAACCCCCTTATCGAATGGCTCAAATTGAACTTTTAGAGCTGGAGGAGAAATTGCAAGAATTATTAGAGAATGATTTCATTCGACCTAGCACATCACCATGGGGTGATCCTGTCTTTTTTTAAAAAATAAATATGGTTCAATGAGACTTTTCATTGATTATAGAGCCTTGAATAACATCACTATTAAGAAAAAATCTCCTTTGCCTCATATCGATGGTTTTTTTGATCAGATCTAGGGAGCTCAGTATTTTTCAACGATTTATTTGAGATTGGGGTACCATCAGTTGAATGTAAAGGAAGCAGATATTCCAAAGACTGCGTTTCGTACAAGATATGGCCATTATGAATTTGTAGTAATGCCTTTTGGGTTAACCAATTCACCTGCTGTATTCATGGACCCTATGAATAGAATTTTCCATGAGTTCTTGGATAACTTTGTGGTTGTTTTCATTGAAGATATTTTGGTGTTTTCTAAATGTAAAGAGTAGAATGAATGTCATTTAATGGTTATTTTGAAAACCATAAATGAATATAAATTGTATGGTAAATTTGGAAAGTGTGAGTTTTTGTTGCAACAAATTTCTTTTCTTGGTCACATTGTTTCTAAAGATGGAATAACTTTTGTTCTGGAAAAAACAAATGGTGTTAAAGGATGGAAAAGAACCACAAATGTAACTAAGATTCATAGATTTATTGGTTTCACAGGCTATTACCGAAGGATTGTTAAAAAAATTCACGGATGTCCATCCCATTGACTAAGATAATTCGGAAGGGTGTTAAGTTCTTTTGGACAAAATAATGTGATGATTGTTTTCAGGAATTTAATGGAAGACTGGTGAATGCTCCAGTTTTGGAACTACCCTCTAGGAATGGTCAGTTTGTTAACTACAATGATTCTTCTTTGAAAGGACATGGTTTCATCCTAATGCAAAATGATCGGGTAATTGATTATGCTTCACATCAGTTGAAAAATCATGAGATAAATTACCCTACAGAAGATTTGGAATTAGCTGTTGTTTTTTTCACTTTAAAAATATTGAGGCATCATTTGTATGGAGCAAAGTGTGAAATATATACCGATCACAAAAGTTTAAAATATATATTCACTCAGAAAGAATTGAACATGAGACAGAGGAGATGTCTAGAATTAATCTTGGATTATGATTGTACAATTCATTACCATCCAGGAAAAGAAAATAAAGTGGTTGATGCTTTGAGTCGAAAAAGTAATGCTTCATTAACCATGTTATGTTTGGAATGTGATACTTTTGTTAAGGATTCAATAAACTTTTTAATAGAAGTTTTTGGTGCAGGATGTTCTTCTATTTTGTTTCAAGTATTAGTGAAATATTCTCTATCAGAAAGAATTAAGGAATAATAGAAGCAAGACAGTGAGTTGCAGAAAAAGTTAGAGATGGTTCAGAAGGGTATGTTACCAGAATTAAACATTGATAATGATTGTGTTTTGAGATTTGGGAAGAGATTTTGTGTGCCTTGTGATTCACATTTGAAGAGAGAGTTGTTATGTGAAGCACATAGTTCTCTGTTTTCAGTTCATCCTAGCAGTACTAATATGTATAGTGATATTCATGAGTATTACTGGTTGGATGGAATGAAAAGAGATATTTATGATTTTACTGTGAAGTGTTTGACTTGTCAACCGGTTAAGGGAGAGAGGCAGTTACCGAAAGGGATTATTCAGCCTTTACTAGTGCCAGAGTGTAAATGGGAGAATATATCCATGGACTTCGTTGTGGTCTTTCCAAAGACACCTTGAAGTAATAATGAAATATCGGTTATTATTGATCGCTTGAATAAATATTCTCATTTCCTTTCTATATGAGATACTTTTTTCCATGGCCAACTTTCTCCTTTGTATCTTAAAGATATAGTCAGGTAACATGGAGTTCCCCTCTCCATTGTATCTGATCATGATTCCCAGTTTACTTTTAAATTTTGGAAAGGGCTTCAGAAGTCATTGGGTACTGAATTAAATTTTCGTACAAATTTTCAACCTCAATCAGATGGGCAGTCAGAACGAACAATTCATACATTGGATGATATGCTACGTTCTTGTTCGATGGATTATCAGGGAAATTGGGACCAACAACTTTCTTTGGTTGAGTTTTCTTATAATAATAGTTTTCATTCCAGTATATAGATGGCGCCATTTGAGGCATTATATGAGAAGTGGTGTCAAACTCTATAATTTTGGGATGAAGTAGGTGAAAGAAAGTTGATGGGACCAGAATTGGTAGAAGAGTTGGTAGAAAAAGTTCAGCTGATACATAAACACATGAGAACATCTCAGAGCAGACAGAAACGTTATGCGGACAATAGGAGGAAGGATCTCTCTTTTGGGGTAGGTGATCATGTCTTCCTCAATGTTTCACCATGGAAAAGTGTGATGCGATTTGGTAAGAAAGCAAAGCCAAGTCCATGGTTCATTAGAACCTATGAAATTCTGGAGAAAGTTGGATTAGTTTCATAATGAGTGGATTTACCTCCGAGTTTATATCAGGTACACAATATTTTTCATGTTTCAATGTTAATAAAGTACATGCTAGATTCATCTCATGTTTTGAGTCTAGAGGTAGTTTAGCTGGAAGAGAATCTATCTTATAAGGAACAACCGGTCCAGATTAATGACCACAGGGAGCATGTATTGCAGAATAAGGTGATTCATCAAGTAATGGTTTTGTGGAAAAACCACATTATTGAAGAGGCAACATGGGAATCTAAAAATGAAATGAGGGATAAATACCCCCACTTATTCGATACGTAAATAAATTGTGGGGAAAAAATTTTCTAAATGAGGGAAGGATGTAACATCCCAAGTAGGTAAGGAATTATAGATTTTCATATCTATGTCTATTAATGAATTTGATAGTGTTTTAGAGGCTTAAAATGAGAATAAATCCAATCTTAAGTATAGAAAACTCTAATATTTGTAAAAGATTGTTTTACCGCCATTTGATGGAAAACCATTTTTAAATAAAACTTTTGACACTTTTATAATATATATTTTTCAAAATAAACTTATTCTTTAGTATTGGGAAATTGATATTTACTTTGGATGGAGTTTTGGTATTTTTCTAACAATTGTCATTTTTTTAATGAATGGTGAAAAATACAGCATTTTACTTCAAAACTGATTTTTTATCTAATTTAATTAAATGGATAGTTTATGTTTTTAATTGGTTTTAAAGTATAATTAGAATATATTTTTACCATTTAATCCAATTTTGGACATTTTAATTAATTTCACATTGGAATTGGGCATAAACAAGTGTCAAACTTTTGATAGATATTGTTTCTAAAAAACCCGCTATTTGTTTGGACAGTGTGAATTATTTTTAAATTAATTACTGCAATTTTTGTGTTTTGAATTTGGTAAAATGGATTAGATATTTGGAATCAGAATTTCAAAATTATGTAATTAAGACTCTTTTGTTTTTGGACATTGTGAATAGTAACGATAGTAATTATCTTTAATTATTGTGATAAATTATTAATTGGGTAGTTAAGGGTAATAAAATAATATCATAATAATATAAAATGACTACAACATGTGTCCTAATTATCCTGGTTGTGTCATGTTCAACCATGGTATTCCTTGTGCCAACTTTGGGACCCAAGGGAATCAATTTTGTGTGATAGTGACATTTTATCATTTTATTTTTAAAGAAAGGAAAATAGACAAAAGTATGTAACACCTATGTAAAATAAATTTAATTTTGTCTAAATAAATGATCTCTTAAACTATAGATATTAATTGGAAAGATAAAAATATTTCCTACATTATGGTATTTTTTAATAATTTTTAGACATTAAATAAATAAATTTATTTATGACACCATGATGATGTAGTGATTACCTCATTAATGAACAATTTAAATAAAATGAAAAGATATTTTAAAATATAAGACATACACTTGTCAAAAACCTATTGGATGGGTCGATTTCGAACCCTTATCACCTTATCCTCGAAATATATCATTGTGGTACCTTTAAAATCTGAAAATCATTTTATAATAAAGTGACATTTCAGGACATTCCAAGAGTACCCCTCCCCACCTCTTATAAAAGGCCCCCACCACTACCCCCATACCTACACCTCTCAGGCCATTGGATCATCCAAACGTTGCTCCATTAATATCTTCACATCCCTCTTTTCATCATAGAAGCATTAACATAGGCCGAAAGCTCTTCAAGAAACCCTTTTGGTTCAAACCAAGGGGAGTTACCCGATATAAAGGTAATGTCTTCTCTTGTGTTCTTTTGTTTTATTTTGATTCTCCAACCCCCTAAACACTTTTTATTCCTTTATTTTGTAACAACAATAGTATATTAAATATACTAGGATGTTTTTTTGAGAATTATTTTATTTAAACATACACACACTTCTATCTAATGGTTAAAGAATATACTGTTTCTTTGAGTGGTGAATTACTGCCTCACGAAATGATGATTGTTCAATATTTTTCTAAAACCATTCATGGAGGCCATTGAAATTTCTTTATATTTATGTATGATATTTTTTTTATGTTTTCCTTATGCTTCTTTATTTTTCATTTATGGCATACCTTTATGGTTTCCATTATGGATAAACGCGATAATTTCATTTTAGGAAGTGCGGACTACTGCCCCCTCAAAGTGATTTGATTCATTAAGGCCATATGAGGGATGTATAAAGGATTGATTCAATGATTTTTTGTATGATGTTATACTGGAATTATAATATACCTTTATATCATTTTGATTTCATTCCATTAAATACGAAATTGAAATGAAAGTGGCATTCGTGCCTACGTACGGCTTACCGTCTCTATGAACGGTGCATTTCATTTCTTACCTCTAAATGTTATGTAATATTATAAATGGATGTATATACTGGATATATATGATATATAGTATATCTACATCATGAATATAATTATGGATATAAGGAATATTTTACCACATTAACAACTTGTAATTATAAGAAGTTTATTTTTGGCTCAAGTACCAAAGATCGACAAAACGACCATTATTAACTTAAATGATTACATAATGTTCATAACATGGTAATAAGTGATATAAAATAATAATGGACTTGAAAATGGTTCTTAATCAAGTATAAATTAAAATTAGTTTATTATTTAGGATATTAAAGAATGATCAAGTCAAGTCGGACATGACGTAAGGGACTTCGTCTCAATCTCCTTTCATTGAGGCATATTTCGTTTTATACACAACATTCTTTTATACGGTTTATACACCCCTTTTACTTATAGTTTTATTAAAAAGGAATATTTTTATACGAAGTGTTTTACTAAACAACAAAAGGGAATGTTTTTGTCTTACGTATACGGCGACAATGAATTCTACGCCGCCGTGACCATTATTTGAGTTTCGGCTTCCTATACAAGCCATAACATTTTTTTAAATGAAAAATAATACCATGTTTTACTTTTATTTTATTTTGGTATTGAAAATGTTTTTGATAATGTTATGATTATATCAATGTGTTTTTGATATCTTATTATTGAAATGTAGAAATGTAATGTTTCCTTTATGCATGTTTTATGTGATACGATTATGTTGTGGTTCTAGGGCATTGGTTATGAAGACAGGTGGTTCCATGATAAACTAAGGGCGGGTTAGGCAGTGATAGATCACCAATGCATTGGGAAACATGAAGGGGTTAAACTCCAAGGTTTCTCCAAAGAGATTTAGGGAATATACTGTGATGGGTATTCCAAATGTAACTGTTAGGGTTACTCCCTATGTAAGAATGTTATGAATGCCTAAAGTTACCTTTATGTCTTATGATTTCTATGATTTGTTCATAAATATTATGATTTCATGAGGTATGTTAAAGTTATTATGTTTTATTAGTGAATTATGATTTCATTGATTATTATGTACACATGGATTAAGGTTTTGCTTCCATATTTTTTATCCCTTACTTATCTTTTTACGCGAATCCCATGTTTTTGAAATGTTTTTCACAGGTCAAGGGAAAGGTACATTATGTGAGGATAGTGTCAAAAAAGTGTTAAGAAAGAATCCATGTCTTATTTTAAATATGATTCCTTTAATAAGAAAAGTGAATATTTTCTTTGATATAACCACCTTGTTTAAAAGTGGAATGTAATGCATGATATATGATCTATTTCTCTTAAACTCTAAACCTGAAAAGATACTCAATGTGTATTCTTGTAATAACTCAAGATTAAGTAATGTTTAAGGTTGGGGCCTTATATAATTATCTTTAGAATACATTTACAACATAGGGATTTAATTAAAAGAAAATATTTACACTTTTACACTATTTTATCAATGTATATTCCAATTAGAGGTCGTCTTTGATCCAAAATACAAGGGAGGAAGATGAAATTGAACTCAGGGAATAAAAGACTTTTAAAGAGACATGTTTTGATAAATACATCCATTTTGATCGAAGAAATGAGATGAAGAGGAAGTTACATAACATAATTAATATGAAAGGAGAGAGTTTCATGGATTATGAAGTTAAATTTACTTGGTTATCTAGGAATTCTATTGATTATATATGCAATATCGAGTGTATGATTGATCCCTTATTTGAAGGACTGAATCCAATACATTGAAGGGAACTAGTCTCTGACAATTTTTCATCATATGAAGAGATAGTTTTATGTACCATCATTATGGTGAGGTAAATTTATATAATCAATATATTCATTGGGACCCAAAACAATAATATGCCATCTGATCACCATGATAAAGGGGATACAATGAATAAGAATAATTTTGAGAGATTTCCATCTTCCGATAAATGTGGACAGCATCACCTGAGGAAATTATTGTATGGTATGGGGTTTTATATTTTTTAAGAGATAAATGTCACCATGATAATAAATATGAGGGGAAGATGCTAATAAATCATTTCCAATTATATAATTTCAATGATATTCGACATTATGAAAATGATTTCCCCATGTGCCAATAGAATCTCTTGTAGAAGTGGACAAGTGGAAATTTACAAGCACATAAAATCAATATAGTGGAGGTAGAAGTTCTAAAGGAAATGGTTTAAGGTAAATTAATATTATCCTAAAAATAATCTGATGTGTTATTTGTTCGGTATCATTGATCTATTTTATATATACCCAGTTTGTTGAGAAAATTTCATATTTCAATTTTTTTTAATAATGGAGTTCTTAGTCAAAACTCCAAAGGGATGTATCATTGAAAAAAATTTGTATCACGAAATCATAATTTTGACACACAAAAATGATTTCTAAGATGAAATATTTATGATACATATTTGATGAATTTTATATAATGATTGGAATGGAATGGTCCCCAAAATATGGTTTAAAATTTTATTTCAAGAGAAAGGAACATACGATTTGTGAGGAAAATTTTGAATCCCACATATTAAAAGAAGTATTTCCATCTCTTAATTATTATCTAGATCCACCCCCAGTAGCTATGCTAAGTGAAATTATTAAATAATAAGTGCAAAAAAACTCTATTTATAAAGAAGTTAATCTTCAAATGGAGGATACACCAATTTTGCAGGAATATATTGGCATCTTCCTTGAGGATTTACATTGACATCCCTATAATAGGAGGTGGAATTATCCCATTATTATATATATATATAATACTAGGATTAGAATATATTTATATTACATAATTTTAGAAGAATATTCTATAAATTAAAAAAAATTCCTTGGATAGTAGTAGTTAAGTGTCTTTAGAATCATGGTACCAAAATCCCTTATCCTGTTGAAATATCAGAAAGAACTCCTATAAATATCACAACCTTTATTTATTCTACCTAAATATATTCTTTATTACTAGTGAAATTAAACATAAGTTAAGGGTGGACTCTGATGATCAGTAAGAGTAAATAATGTAAATTTGTTTGTATAACATGAAAAATGGTGTGTAACATGAGTATAACATATAATATCAACCACTATATATTAGAGGTCATAATAAATATTTGAATTTAATAATACATGGATCAAAAGATAATTAAGAGTAAAATTAATTAATTCATTAAATAAGAATAATACATGATATTTGGTCTAATAACATTTGTTTATAACACAGTGAACATATACAAGTTCAAACAAGTTCACTCAGTAAGCTAAGTACATGAATATAAGACACCACATTATATTATGGAAATGCAACTAGGTACATATATTAAATTGTGATTATGTAATAAATTTCACACATAATTTTATTGAAATGAAACAATTCCCATGCATAACATTCTGAACACGTAATCAGGATCGTGTATAACATTGTGAACATGTAATTTGGTTTACACAGAAACATATAGAAATGAAACCAGGATCACTCATAGCATTTTTTAAAGGTAATAGGGTTCATTCATAAAATTATTAATGTGTAATCAGGGTCAATTATAATCAAATGTAATTGAGACTAGGTCCATGCATAACATTGTGAAGATATAATCATGTTTGTGAAAAAAATATTGAACATGAAATCTAGTTCACGCAAAACTTATATAGTGATGATTCATGCATCGTTACCCAATGAAATAGAGGGAGATATAGTTACCACCCATTGAATAATAAATTTATTCATAAATTTGCTAAAAATAAGGTTTCAAAAATCATAAACCAAGAAATAAAATGGGTATGTTTAACATTACAATAAATCATAAACAATGAAATAAGAAGGTTTCAAATAAAAAATTGCATGGAAGATAAAAGGGTTTCATAAATATCATGTAATATAATCCTAAACCATTAATAGAATCAATTCAAATAGAACTGTTAGATCATACATATAAATTAATGAGTTATGTCAACATATGCCACCTTATACATAAAATTATTTTCAAATATCTTTTGAAATAGTTACTTTATGAAATACTCATTTCTTCAATGAAAAATAGATTTTTTTTGAAAAAAAATACTTTTGAAAAACATTTACTTGAAAATAAACATTAAAATCTTTAAATATTTCATATATATAATATTAGAAACATTTTTCATTGAAAAAATTTAAATAATTCATCAAAATATTTAAAAAATATATAAATTAGAAAATAATCTTGAAAGCCATTTTTTGAAACAAGAATTCAATCATTTTAATAGGATTTTTTAATTTCGCAAAACATTTCAAAAAAAATTTCCTCCTTGAAAATGGAATTCATAGGTCATTTTAATTCTTTAAATCATGTTTGAATACAATATTTTTAAATTAAAATTGATTTCTGACCACATATATAAATGCATTAAAATTTTATTAAAAAACATTTCTTAATTTTCATTAGTAATAAAGAGTGAATTTTTTTAATAATACATGGATATACCATGAATAATCTATGGTGAAAGAAACTCATCAATTTTCTAGAGTGGTGGATCATAATGATTCCTCAATTAAGCATAATCATTATCAATTTCGAAAAGCGATGAGATTGTATCAATATAACAATACCACTTGTCAACATGGGATCCTAATCTTCGTGCATGAAAATTAAATTAAAGAAAAATTTTAAATACAATTAAAATATTTAAATTCATGATATAATATTGGAAACATAAGTATACACACCCCCAAATTTAATTATGTTCATAACCATAAATGAGTCTCAAAGTAAGAAAATTTAGATTAGAATATTTTATCGATTGGATAACATCCAAAACATAAACCCCATGAAATAAATTTCATATAATGTATATGTAAATTATTGAAAATTTTGTTATAATAATCATAGAATATATATTTTTTATATATACAATCCATAAAAATTAAATGGTTTGCGAATATAACACATATCTCACAGAAATAAAAAATGAGATGAAATTTCATTGCCTTCTGTCTTGACTCTCGTTGTACTCATACATGATTCATATATAATAAATGTAATTTAATAATAAATATTTTATATAATAATATAATTATTTATAATAACATATATTGTATTATTATGACATTAAATTTCTTTCTTTTAATAATATTATGTTTTGGTTTCACATACTATAATATTTTCTTTGTTCTTCAAATGTGTATCAAAATGTTACATCTTCAGTACTTATTCGTATATCATAAATTAAAAAATATAAACCATAATAAAAATATAAACATTATACTATATATCTTTATAATAATAATCTATATAATATATAAGTATGGAATGTAATACACTATTCTTGGAGACGTTATAACGTATATATGTATGAACGTAATTTCTAGATTTATTATCATATTGAAAAAAATAATTAAAATGATATAAAAGTATATATATCATTATTCTAGTAGCATTAAAATATCTTATATATAACATATTTCTACTAAACCAATCATTAATACATTCTATGTAGTGCGTTAATAATTCATATTGCTCTGAGGGGATGATAGTCCACATATCCTGAAATGAAATTATGGTATTTATACTAAATGGAATATAAAAAAGGCATGTGATGTAAAAGGAAAAAAAGCGTAAATTAATATTAAATATAATATTTGACATATTTATAAATATTATCCATCATAATTCCCACCCTGATATTTGGTAAAGGGTAAAATTAATAATCATCCTTTAGTGAGGTGGTAGTTCATCGTACACAAAAACTGTATGTTTGTTACACAATAGATGGATATGTATGTATGTTTAAGGTATAAAACATAGAATTAAAAAATAATATTATATTTATTATATTGGTGATTTATAAAAGAATTGAATAATAGGATTGGGGAGGGGTGATGATAAGAAATAAAAGAAAGGATTTTGAGAGAAGGTGTTACCTTTAAATTGGGTAACTCCTTTTGGTTTCTTCCAAAAGGATTCCTTGGATTTAATTCCACTAAAAGGGGGATTGAAGGAGGAATGGAGGTATTTTTTCATGTTTATTAGGTCGATCCTGGGCAAACACATATGGTTTGACAGATTTAATGATGAGGGAAGGGTGGTTTCCTTTTATAGGTAAGGCAAATGACACAATTTAAATTTTATAAAACATGTAAGGTATACCCCACATTTTTACATAAAATACATATAAAAACCATCCATACACAATAATGGAACGATACTGGTCGAATAAATTCCATAAAATGGGTGTTGGGAAATTGTATAGGTCATTTTGGGTCTTAAAGATAAGGTTTAGTATTTCATTAACCTATTTGTTTTCTTAACCTTTATAATCAATTTTATTCACATTCACTAATATTTGGGGTAAAAAACGAAATTAAACTTATTAAGAAAATTCATTATGATGATTAAAAATATAGAAACCATTTTTCAATATTATAATTAAAAAATTTGATGAAATTTATTTAAAATTAATTCATCTAATGGGATGACACTCACGGTTTTTAAAGTAAAAACTTAATAACATTTGCGATGTTTTTATACATAATTTCTGGGTGAAATTGATCAAAATGACCTTAATTATACTAATTGATAAAAATATTACCTTATTGAAATTTGAAACCATATTAAAATAAAATGTCTCCTTATAAATAAATTACACAAAAAACTAGATTCGAATTAAAATACAATATTTTCACTACTTATCAATAAACAAAGAATCTCCAAAAACTCCCAAAAGATAATCCATAAGATAAAATATAAATTATATAATAAAAATTATTTATTGTTTGATTAATTTCAATTTCAAAGTGTTTCTAAAATTAATTTTATTATTTTCCATAGAAGGACATGAGATGAAGTTCATTTGGGAAAATGGAATTTTAAACATATATAGAAATATCTAAAAATTATATGCTTTATTATCAATATGATTTGTTTTATAAAAAAATTATAAAAAACATTTAAAATTTTGATATTACAATTTATATTAATATGTTTTGTGAAGTTTTTAAAACTATCTCATTAAAATAATTATAACAATAATTTGATGTTTTGTATAACATCAGTGTTTCTTATAATGTATAAAAAGTAAATATTTACTATAACGTGCACCAAGTCAGTGTTGTGTGCAAGCTAAACCAAATATATGTTCCATGAAAATTACTCCTAGATAGTTACATGTGAAATGAATGTTTTTATTAGTGATATAATATAAAAACTATTTTTAGTGTTGTGTAGAACGAAAAATCTCAAAATATTTAGGTAATCTGAAAAAAACTTATTTCATAAAATCTTGGGGTGTTACATAATACACCCATTAAATTTAATTTCTCCCCCAATATTAATATTGGCTATCAAATGATTAATGTAATAGTGTTTACATAATAGAAGCATGAATCATAAAAATTAATTCTAAAACAACCCTATAAAAGGGATAGTTTGAACCATAACAGTTTCCCAAAGTAACATTTAAATGGGTTTTGACAAAGGAGAAAGTATATTGGGAGTTAATATTGGTAATGGAAGAGAGGTATTACTATCATGTTTGGTATGAGAGTGATAGAGAACATGTTTAGTAAAAATTTAACAATCACAAATTTATAAATATGTGATGATCTAAGGGGCCATTTTATTCACTGAAGAAGAAAGAGGTAAGATAAAATTTTCACTTTCAATATTATTTCCCAATAGTAGTATAAATTTCATGAGAAGATATACTTACTCAATTTTATTCAATTTTATATTCACAATGTCACCCATTAGTGCTTCCTTTAAATATTTAAACATCCTCTCTTAGCTTAATAAATGAATGCATTTTTTCCTTCCATATATACTAACAAATAAGGATATCCATGATATGTCATCCCATTTATATTTAGTAACCACTAACCCAATTGAGTTGTCCAATATGCATGAGTCCTCCATTGGTGAGATTAAATATTTATCTCAAAATATTTACTCAATGTTAGAATTAAAATTTCAATAAATGTATAACCTCATAACCCTTCAAAAATATAATTCCCACTTTTTTATTCAATATTATTATATATTATACCAAAAAAAATTTAATTGGATACTTGTGTTCATCCATGCAATGATAGGATATTAATTTTGTTTTTATTATTCCAAAATCCATGTAATGGGATATAATAACATTAAAACTCAATTAATAAGGGAAAATAGATTATCATAGGGATTAATCATACTATACCAAACATGAACATCCATATTATGGGGGAAAGGATAATTGTTCCCTGAATTTTCATTAATCACTTTATCTATTGTTATTTCACATGAATTACATTTTTCTTCCTTGAGGGTTTTCTGTCTTATCATCCATATTATCCATTAGATTGTGAAATTTATTCACATAATTCCCTATCTCCATACACCTAAAACACTATTGTGGGGTGATTTCATTCTGGTGAGATTTCAATCAACCAATTTAATTTTATTTGAAATTCTAATATATTCTACATTATTTGTTTATATGTCTAGGAATCCAACACTTGAACCACCATATTTTTCCTTGCAGGAACTCTCCTATATGCTATTTCCCAAAGTTATGAGTTCAAATCATTTTCTTCTCTACATTTTTTTAGATTACCCTTTAAACCCCATCTTCTTATTCATGTTAAATCTATGATATTTATAAGAAAAACCAAAATGAATTTTCAAATTGGATTCCGAAACACAAAATCTCTTCATTATTACTAAGGGATATTAAGGAAAAATCTATTATGAGTGTTATAATTAATCCATTAAAGAACATATCAACTTTACATTTGGGTTTGGATGATATTACCAGAAGAATAACTTACATGTATTGTCAAATTATACTTTTAATTACCAATAGAGTCTTAATAATTATTCTTCAATTCAAGGAAATCCTTTTCAATCATTGAATTAAGAACATGACAAATTTACTTAAAGATGAATAAGTATTTGAACTCATAACAATCATTGGATTCAATTTCATTATTTTTCTTGTATTCTTGATTAGATTCAACAAATAGTATGCTTCAACTTCTAATAGATAAATAGAAAGAAAGACATTCTCATTATCTAAACACTAGATAGTGGGAAAATTTTTTCTGTTGTATTAAGGTAGTTTTCAACATAAAATATGATCAGAACAACCACTGAAAGAATGTGGAAGCTTTCTAATATAGGACTCAACAGGACATCCCTCCATTATTTTATCATTTGGAATCTCATCATGATTTGTATCTTGTGAAATTTAAGAGATTATAGAATTGATTTTATGTATTCTATCCCCTATAGAATTCAAATATTTAGGAGAACAATCATTTCATTGTCAGCCACAATCACCATTAATGTGGTTCATTCGGGTTCAAACCATTTAAAATAACAAAATAATATAGTAAAAAAATATTTATCATAATTAAGAACCACATAATCATGAAAATTCACTTATAGAATGACTAAATTATGAATCCATCCATATTATATTGCACCTTAGGACTATTTTAGGTTATTCATTGCCAACATCCATTTAAATCCTTCAGGATGGTTTGTGATGATTTTGTAAATTCACAACGCATATCCCCTAGGAATGTCAAACCAGGTGATTAGAAATTCCCATTGTCATGTACCAGATTACCCAGACTCATGCCTGGAACATCTTGTCTGAGTTGTTACTCCTACGTTTATTTTTGTTAGAGTCACATCGACTTTTAATATCCTATAATGGTTTAATTTGTAGGAAACCACTTACTCTATCCTTTAACAAAATTACAAGACAGTTTTCCTAATCTTGAACTCTTACTTATACATATCCATAGAAACATCACTAAAAATATCATTATAAATATTCATAGGTATCTCAGTAAATTTTTCTCATACTAGTTTTCAATGGATGACTAATCCATTCCCCTCATTCCAACTATAGTGGTCTGGTCTTAACATACATTTATATTACATCATGATAGAATAATATTAATCAAATTACAAGAATACATGCCCTTAGGACATAATATATAGTGTCATTGGAATCATGGAAACATCATTTTCAATCGTGGTGAGTTATCATCAATAACTCCCATTATTATCTCCACCTTTAGTAATTCTACCAAAAATATTTCTTTATAACCAAGGGAATGGAAACATAATAATGGGGTGAGCTTAGATTCTTAGCAACAGTAAATTAAGTAAATGAGTAAGAATAACATGAAAAAAATGGTATAGAACTTGAGAATAACATTTGATGTCCATACCTGTCATTTTATATATTATAATAAGGATTTGTAGTTTATAAGAAATTAATCATAATATAAATTTGATAATAATTTATTAAATCATAATACAGGATCATGAAATTGTATTCGTCGAATGGAAATTTCATTTTAACATTGTGAACCTATAAAATTAGAAGTAGGTTCTCTCATTAATTTGAGGTCATGAAGTAAGGCCCTGCATTATCATATGGACCTGAATCCAGGTCCATTCATAATAATAAAAACAAGTAATCTGGAAAAAACATAACCCTATATACATGAAAACATGTCCATGAATAACATTGATTATATGTAATATGGATACACATAAATTTTTTTACTTATAATGATGTTTATGAATAAACATATAGATATGAAACCAGTTTTGTTCATAATATTGAAAAAATGTAATAAGGATCACTCGTAACATTGTGAATGTGTAATAAGATTCATGTATGACATTATGGACATGAAACCATATCCATGCATAACATTTGGAATATTTAATCAGTTTCACACATAACATAGTGACCAAGAAATAATTTTAAACAATAACATTTATTCTCAGGAGTCCTCCATTGTTTCCCAGTGACATGGAGTGAGATATAGGTCCAACCCATCTCATAACAATATCATTAATAAATGTTCCACAAAAATAAAACATCGATCATATCATGTTAGATAAAATGAATAAGTTATATAAACAACAAATCAAAACAGGTGTAAAGAAATGGGAATCTTTAACATTTCATCAAATCATAATCTATGAAAAGAGAAAGGTTTTGTATATTCATCACCAAATCATAACCCATGAAAAGAAGTGGGATTACAAAGAATAAAAGTCATTGAAGAGAAACAAGTTTCATAAATATCATGAAAAAATAGAATAAATGACTCAAAAAAATAATATTAATGGAATCATTAGATAATCTCCTATATTTGAATGAGTTACATCAATGCTTTTCATCTTAGAGGAGAAATATTTTTGAAAAATATTTTGAAGAAAATATCCTTTATTATATATAAAAAAATCCATTTACAAGAAATAAATCCTTTTGAAATTCATTTCCACAAAATGAACATGACAATTTATAAAGAAATAGTTGAAATCATTTTGAAATCATTTCCCCCTAGAATCTTGTAAAGACTGCATGAAAACATGTAAAACGTTTCTCAAACATAAAATATTATTTAAAAAAATCATTTATAATATTTTTTTATATATTTCAAAAGATAATTTCAAAATAATAAAAAAATTAAAATTAGTTTTTCATGAAAGTGGTTATCAAGGATCATCTAAAAACATTTTTTAAATCATTTATGAAAACATGGGTTTTGAATTAAAATAGATTTTATAACAATAGGTGAAACATGGTAAAGTTTTCATAAAACATTTTAAAAATTATATTAACTACAAAAGAGAATGAAATGATATTAATACATTGATATATCATGAATAAATAGTAGATAATGAAACTCATTAGTTTTCTTGAGATATGAATCATAAGATTTCATCAAAGAATCATAATCATTAACCATATCGAAAAGTAATAAGATTGTTTCAATAAAATAATATCACCTTCTAGAATTGGATCATACTATGCATGTAATAATTGGAAATTTATTAAAGTAAATATTATAAATAAAATAATGATATTTATTATATACCATGTAAAAAGGAAGTATATACAGCTCGAACATGAATTAAGTGCATAACCAAACATGAGTCAAAAGAATTAAAATAGAGACCAAAGTATTTTACCGACATCGTAACATTTGAAACAAAAAAACCATAAAATAAAGATAATTTAATTGAGATTTAAATAATAATAAATTTAATTATATTATTTATATGATAAATCCATGTGATGTATACACACCCCATAAAGGAATTAGTGGTGAATAAAACATATTCCACACAAAAATAAAAAATCCTATTGAACCACGCTTATATTGTGTCTTGTCTCTCTTCATATTTGTAAAAGTTTCCTATATAATAAATTTATTTTAATTAAAAATAAGTTACTTAATAATATTATTATTTTTAATAACATATATGGTTTTATTGATACTATATATTACCATCTTGTTAATTATCCTATGTTAAGGTTTCACTTCGGGTAATATTCGTTTTGTTATTTGTATGTGTCTCAATTTGTTATATCTGTGTTGCTATTATATATATCATGGTTTCAAGACTGTAACACATGGTATTAATGTCATTTATATACATTATATATGAATTATAATAATATATACAATATATAAGTATGAAATATAATACACAGTCCATGGAGATGATATGTTATATGTATGCATGAATGTTCTTTCTTATTTTATTATCTTACTGAACGAAAAAATTAAAATAACATATAAGTTTCTATATATCATTATTATAATAGAAATTATTATATCATATATATTATATAATTTATATAAACCCATCCTTAATCGATTCCATGTAGTTTGTGATTAAATCCCATCGCTTTGAGGTGGCGGTAGTCTATACATCCACAAAATTAATTATTGTATTTACACTAAACGTAATAAAAAAGGTATTTTTTAATGAATAAATAATATTTAATACATAATAAATATAATATATTAAATATGTATATATATATATTAATTCATAAAGTTCACCATGAGATTCATTAATGGAAAAATTCATAATCATTATTTAGTGAGGTGGTAGTTCACCATACACCTAAATAGTATGTGCATTGCCTATTAGATTGATGTGTGTGTATGTATAGGTCAAACCCATATCATAAAAAAAATATTTTATTTAAGATACATGTTTTATACAATAATGGAAAAAATAGAGTTGAAGGTGGAGAAACAAATTAGAAGAAAGGATCTTGAGAGAAAGTGTTACCTTTTAATTTGGTAACTTCTTTTATGTTATGCCAAAAGGCTTCCTTGGATAGATTTTGTCTGAAATAGATCCTTCAAGGAGAAAGGGACGTTTTCTGGGAAGTGGATTTGGCCGATATTATACAAACATATTTTCTTTCATATTTCTAAAGAATAGGGATATGTGGGGGCCTTTTATACAGAAGGAAAAGGACACACTTCACATTTTTTAAAATAAGTTCGGTGTTGCCAAAAAAAATACAAAACAAAACATTTTCTATAATGGAAAGTTAATGGAAGTTAATTTATATAAAATTGGTCTTTTAAAATATAATTGGTCTTTCTTGGTCGTATATTTAATGTTTACTACATTAGGAGACAAATTTTTCTCTTAAACATGTAATTAATTTTAATCACCTTCACTATTATTTTTGGAAAAACAATAAGATGACCATATTATAGAATATAAATAATTATGATTAAAATATATAATCAATATTTCAAAATTTGAATCATATAAATGGAAGAAATTAATTTAAAATCAATCTTATTGACAGGATGACCATGTGTGTTTTTAAAGAAAAAACATTTAAGTGATACTGAGTTTTTATACCCAATTTAAAAGTGAAAATGCATAAAATCACCAAAATTGGATTAATTTAAAAACATTGATCCAATTAATCGTTGAATCCAAATTAGTATATAATTTTACCTTATAAGTATATTAGAAAAAAATGAATTTCTTAATTTAAATCGGGTATTTTTTCACAATTCATCCAAAAAATATATTTTCGTAGAAAAATATTGAAAAATCACTGTAAGAAAATATGAACTTTCTAAATTAAAAAATGAATATTACATTATCAAATTAAATTTATAAATTTCAATTTTTTTATATTCCATAGATTTAGTTTAAATTTTGTTTATTTGAGAAAATAATATTTTTAAATATATAAGAAATTTACCAAAAATTATATCCTTCATTATCTATATATTTTATATATATTAAAACATTGTAAAAAATTATTGAAATTTAGTTATTACTATTCATATTATTATGTTTAACATCAAAGCTATAATTACCTCCTATCACTAATTATAAAAATACGTTACCTAATATTCCTTTAATAACCCCCAACACCAACAAGGTATCAAATATTCATGAGTCCTCATGTGGGGAGATAATAAATTAATCAAAAAAACATTACACGTAGTTTTGACTTAAACATTATATAAATGGTTAACCATATAACCATTAAAAAATATAATTCACTGTTTCTTCCTGAAATATGATCTTATCTTCTACTAAAAACATTTCAATTGGATAATTGGATTCATCCTTACACCAATGGAACATTAAAGAAGATTTTATTATTTCAAAATCCATTTAGAGGAATATAATCACATGAAAAATAACTAAAGGATTAATGAGAAGACTCTCACAAGGATTATACATACAAAATCAAACATGAACTTCCCTTCCATGTGGGTTAAGGATATGTTTTCCTATTATTTTAATTATTCACTTATTTAATTATAATTTCTTATGAAGTACCATTATTATTTTTCATTAGAGGTTGCTATATCATATTATCCATATTATCCCATGTACCAAATAATTTATTTTCCTAATTCACAATATCCAAGCACAGGAAACATTGATGTGTGGTAGGTTCTTTCTATAGAGTTTTTTATACACTGATTACATTGAATTTACCATTCTCATCAATTTTAAGTTCCATTACTCAGTGTCTAGGATTAGCAAACATGAAACAACTTCATTTTGTTTTTATGAAAACACCTATGTTCTCTATAACAATTTGTTAGAATGTAGGAGACTTACCCATTTTCTAATCTCCATCACTTTAAGAATCCCCTTTGAACTCCATCTTCCTCTGCCTGTTAAAACCATGATATTGATACTTTCCTCCAACTGCAATTTAAAATCTTATTTCACAATGCACAATATATTCATAGAGAATAATATATCATATGAAATATACCCTTCTATGAATAGGATTTCATCCACTAATTAACCTATCAACATTATATTCAGGCTAGATTATAATACAAAAAGCGTCCATCCCATATCATGTTAAATTAGAATCATATGTACCGAAAAATTCATCATCCTTTTTATTCAACTAAACTAACTCCCATTCTAACATAGTATTTAGCACAATTGTTATGTTCTTATTAAAGAATAAGTTCTTGAACTCATCCCAATCCATGGATTTAATTTTACATTTCTTCATTTTATATTTTATTAGTGCATGCCAATGGTTTGCTTTACCATATAATAGATAGAAACTAGAATGAATTTCAATTTATCTGAATATTGAAGAATAGAGAATATCTTTTTAGTGATTCTAATACAATGTTCAACAATAAGTGTACTATAATACCCACAAAATGAAATTGTATTGTTACACATGAAGGACTCAACAAAATATCGTTCCCTCTTTTAATCATTTGGAATCTCAACATTATTCATATCTAGATAATGATGTGGGAGTATAATTATTAGTTTTTGTATTCCATCCCGCAAATCATTCAGATATTCTGGAGAACAATCTTTGCACTGCCTGCCGCATTAACCATTAACTCTGTTTCTTCAGGTTCCAATCGTTGACTAAAACCAAAAGTAGTGAGTAGGAAAAAAAATTCATATTGAGGAACCACATAATCATGGAAATTCACTTATATGATTTCTAAATTATGACCCCTTCCTTAATCTATGACGCCTTATGTTTATTATTGGTTATTCATAGAGAAATAATATATAAATCCTTCATCATGGTTAGTGAAGTGTTCATGAGTCTCAAGGAATATCTCTTGGGAGTTTCAAACCAGGTGTAACGATAGGTTCATTTCCTTTTAGAACATTTTAGTGAGTATAGTATGGAACATCTCTTCAGAGTTGTTACTCCAAGGTACATCTGTTCCCGAGCATATCTACTAGTAGTATCCACCTAAGGATGTTTTTATAGAAAATAACTCACTCTATTATTTACAGAAATTCAAATAAATTTTCCCTAAATCTAAAACCAAACTTATACTTATCCTTAGAGACGTCCCTATACATATCCCTAATAATATAAATAAGAAACACATTAATTATTTTCTATCTGAAATTGCAATGGTTAACTAAGCCTTTCCTCTGATACCAACCATATGGACCTTGTCTTAGGAAACATGGATATTACATTCTATTAGATTAATATTCAATACATTACAAAAATACATGCTAGAAGTCCATAATAGTTTAGTTTCATTGGTAATATAGAAACAAAATTTTACATCCTGGTGAATGAACTTCAGAAACTCCCATAAATATCTCCACCTTTATTACTTCTACCTAAAACAATTCATTATAACCTACGCAAAAGAAAAATTCGAAGGGGTGAGCTTATATTCTCACTGAGTTTAAATAATGGAAATGTTAATGAATAACATGAATGAAAGAATTTGGAAATTTAGAATAACATTTTAATAACATACCTGTCGTATTAGATATCATAATAAAGACTGGATGATAATAATACATGGGTCATAACATAATTAAGAGAATAATTTAACAAAGTGTGACATTCGAAAAAGAAAATGTATTTATGGAATACACATTTTTTATAATGTTGGTAACATGTATTTGTATAATAAGTTTCACTCATTATGATAAATACTTTAAATTAGGCCCCGCATCATCTGAAGGACATGCCAGAAGGTCTATGTATAACATTTTTAACTTGTAATCAAGTTAAAAAACAACTTTATGGGCATGAAACCGTGTCCATGATTAACATTGGGAAAATTTATTCATGTTCAGGAAAGACATTATGAACATGTAATTAAGATCATTCATAAATAAATGTATATAAAACGAGGTTCACACATAGAATTATTAACATGCAATAAGGTTCATTCATAACATTTTGAATGTGTATTTAGGTTCATGAAAAACCATATGGACTTGAAACCAGGTCAATGCATAACATTTTTTACATTTAATCAGGTTCACGCATAAGACACTGAACATGAAATCAGATTCACACATAATGTATATACTTATTAGTCTCAAATAATTACCCAATGCATTGGAGAGAGATATTGGTCCCACCCAACTTATGATATAATCATTCATACATGTAACACAAAATAAAACATCCATCATATCATGGACCATAAAAATAAGTATGATTTATAGAAATAAAATCCGAACACAAAAAACTAAAATTGTATCATTATCATTTCATTAAAAATTAACTATAAAAAGAGATAGGTTTCGTAATAAATTCATGCCGGACTAATCGGTGAAAAGAAGCGGGATTCAAATGAATATAACTAATGGAAGAGAAGTTGGTTTTATATACATCATGAAATGAAACAATAAACCAAATATAGAATGTATTTGAGTCGAACCTTTAGATCATTACCTAGAATGGTATTTTTAAAATTAAAATATGTCATCTTAGATGTAAAACAATTTAAATATATCTTTTAAATTATTTACTCCAGAAAATATAACTTCTTATTTGAACAAAAATCCATTTTTTAAAATGGGTCCTTTTAAAAACCATTTAATTTAAAATAATATTAAAAACATATAAATAAATATTTGAAATAATTTTTTACATATTTTTCTTAGAAAATATATAATTAGTTCTTGAAAATAGTTAAAATATTTCATAATCATAAATAATTATTAAAAAAATATTGGCTTTGAGGCTTATTTGAAAACCATAGTTGGTGTGCTACATAATGTGTAACCCCCTTAATGATTATCAAATAGTTAGATTCCATAATCACTGAAATGATAGTTACTTTGATTTAAAAACCTGATCATGAATTAACTCAGGGCGTGTAATAACTCATCTTATCATGTAAATTTTATATTTGTTAACCTTTGAAGGTATTTACCTAACAACCATTACACATCGTGTAGCCTAGTTACGTGACATGTAACCATCCTTCCACGTTCATAAATGACTGATTGATGACCAGAGTCCAAAACAATATTTAACATCACCATTAAAGGTATCCTTCCAATTCATTCTCAACATCACTGAGTAAACAAAAAGTGATAACCCTGATATGTTTAAAGATGTATCTGTTATATTCGTAATGGGATGTTATTGTTTTTCATCTAAAACAATCTAACTACACATACTGACATATCAATCCAATATTGTACCTCTTTAGGGTCCTTAAAACTTTTAAAATTTCATGTTATCTATCATTGTAAATTTTGAAATTAATTAGTCATGCTCAAATTATCCTCCTGATCTACTTGAGTTATCAAAAACTCGACCATTGGTGACACTAATATATTAAAACCTTGACGGAACACCTCATGAATGAGTCCCTAAAATAAGGCCTTGTCACATAATGAAAACATCCAAGAACTAGTATCAGTATCCTACATAGTAATTGCAATGGAGTCATATTTAATAATGTTATGACATACCACAATTAGGTTTTCACATATAAATATATAGCAAACTCAACATGCACATGATGTTCAAAAATTGTAATCCAATATGATTTGTATATTATTTTTCTATTTAACTAATTTCCGAAATTGAGGAGTTGACAAGATGGTAGTATGATTCCAGGTGAATGGATACATCACCCATCACACCAGCCCAATTTTCCATAGAATAAGAGCTGGTCTTGATATAATCGCACACCATTTATCTATATTCCCAAACAAATAGTCGCCTCTGGTTCTAACTCCAAAACAAAAACCATGATAAATTTAAATAATGATACTCCTCTATTATGACCTCACCCACTAGGTACACCTACCCAATGGCATGCTAAGTAAGGAAACACAAAGACCATCTCAAATTGGATATTAAATTTTGATAAGAAAATTATTAAGAAAAAATAAAAAATGTATATTATTTCCTGAGTACCTATATCATCCCAACCCAACTAGATTCAAGTAATAGTGTAGAAATGAACTAAAAACTAAATATCAAAGGAGAAATAATGAATGAAACAAACCTATATGAATGAATCAAAGTAAAATATTCTAGTAAAATTTAAAACATATAAAATTTCATATATAACAAAAAATTAATTATCAACCTCAATGGAACTAGAATATGGGAGACTTATGGGATCTGGTGTAACACCGCAACCCTAGTTACCCAGAGTCGGTGCATTATTACATAACATTGGCATGATCTCAAGATAATAATTTCTCGAAAGACCGATTAGTTTAGTATTATTGGAAACAAGATTCATACATAAGTTTAACTTTATAGGTTGAAGAGAAATACAACAAAATATATTTCATAAGAAACATCCAAGCCTCCTTGATTATGCATATAGGTCACTCATAACAAACTTATTCATATCCTAGGAAAATAAAACATAAGAAATGGGTGGGCTCAAACCCTCAGTAAAGGTAAGTAATACAGTGGAAAAAGACATAAATATTAACCACTGTGAATAATTGGAACCACATGCATTTACCAATAATAAACATGAATACTTTTATGGAAAGAATATGAGTTGAGAAAATAATGACATAATAAAACATAATCATGGGTATTATACTAGTAGAATGACCAAATGAACCATCAATATTATTTCCATAATGAGGGAATGTATAATTCCAGGCATTCTGAAACATTTTATCAAGGCCTCAGCCAAGACGTCTAAAAATGATTATGGCCTCAGCCAAAACCATAAATCAAATTGGGAAAGGGACTTGGCCAATTACATGTCTAGTTGTTTCATGAGACCTACTAATGCATCGAGGAGCTATAGCGGGCTCCACCCGTCACTTCCTAAGTCCAATACATTCCTCGTATGATAAGGTCTAACCATATCATAAGCAATCGTATTAAAACTAGCATATGAAATGTCGATGCTTTAACCATAAACCATGAATGGTATAGAAATAGCACATCCATATTCAAACAGATCAAAAAACCTTCAATAAAATATAAACGTTATTGCATCAAAATAAATCAACTTCAAATAAACTTAAAATCCTTCAAAGGATGTTGACATAGATGATATGAAAACCCTTTTTAGAGAAATATCTCTTTCTGTTTGGAAATAATTTAAAATTCACATAATTATAAAGAAAAAATTTATTTTTGAAAATATTCTTATAATATTCTAAGGGAATCTTTGATGATGTTATAACGGTGTAAAATAGTCGCACCCACCGTATAAGTTAAAAAAACATTCTTACCTTAAATTTGTCGAAAAGGTCAAAAAGTACCTTGTTTTGAAAAAGACGGAAAGATTCATTTCAAAACACACAAGGGTATAAATGAAATTAACCCATTTTCTAGTAAAGAGTAAAAATATTTTGAAATATATTTTTAAGAAACATGGATGTGGATGATAAAGGGGGTCCCAAAATATACTTACGTAAAAACAACCTCGGATAATAATGAGATTTTGAAATTAACCCTTACCTTGTACTTTTCCCGAGTTGAGGGTTGGTTATCCTCCTGTAAAATGGTGAAATAATTGTTATTAAATTATAAAAGAATCATATACATTAATATGATATCATATATGATCTTTTAACATTGCTTTGTCAATAATATCTTAGTATTGTCGTCATTTCTGGTGTTAACTTACTCATTTTCTTTTTTATGTTTTGTTACATAATCCATGTTTGTAAAGGATATGATGTATCTTATTAATATCCAGAATGATATCAAGTACTTAAACATTATTTTTAATCATCAAATGATAATTATACCTGAATGTATATGATGGGGATTGAATCTCATCGCGTTCGTAGAGACGGTAGTCCGTACGTACGCACGAGCGACAATATAATTCTTTTGATATTAAAATCAAATATAATTGGATGTTATATCATATATACAGAATCATTATAATGTAATATTTATTATTTACATCAATTACACATCATTACCATACCCATCAAAATAATAATGTTTTGAATAACAATTACACAACGACGTGGAGACGGTAAGCCGAACGTATGCACATATGGTGACATGTAATTAAAAGGATAGATTGAATACTGAATATGGTTTTACCATATTTATAATAACATAAACTTATATAGATGATACTAGAGATATTATCTTATAATAGAAATATCAATGAAAGAGTAAGTGGAAGAAGAATGGAACTTGAAAGAGGGTGGTGAAATCATTACCTCTTCTTTGGGTTCTTCCTTTTGATTTGATCAAAAGGGCTCCTTAAGATGGATTTATGGTAAAACTTGGCCTCTAGGTTTAAGTGAGGGAAGTTGGGTGGATATTTGGTCAGAGGTTGGTAGAGCCAAAAGGCATAGAAGGTGTGAATTAGTGAGAAGGGGGAATGCCCTTTTATAAGAGGGGTGAGGGGAACCTTAGGAAAAACATAAAATATTATTTTATAAGAAATTAATATTCGGTTTCTAATGGCTCCAATATTATATATTTCGAGTATAAGGTGAGTATGGGTTGAAACAACTCAATAAATTGGTTTTAGACAGGTTTGGGTCACTTTATTAACCTTATCGTTTAGTTTTAACTCTTAGTTAATTAGTTTGACATTTACCAGGTCTCTTTGTATTTTTATATTATATAGTTAATAAAAATACTATATACTTCCAAGAGACCCCCAGGTGGTCCATTAATGATAAACCTATCATTATATAAGTCCTTTGGCTGACCCTTATATTTTTATGAATAGAATATCAATTAATAATATAATATTTTTTTAAAAAAATCCATTATGTCCATTTTGACACTATTTAATAATTGATTTTTTTAAAGTCATAAAAACTTTATTAATTCGAACCAAATTCATTTATGCAATCCTAACATGTCATATGAACCAATAAAATTCTTGGATGTCATCAAAACTTTCAAATTATATTTATTTTATCATTTATAATACGAATTATTTGATTCTTTCATTAATAAAGAAAATATTGCATCATTAGTGTGTCATAAATAAAATTAATTATTCAATTTATAAAAATTATAAATAAAATACCATTATGTATAAAATAGTTTTATATTTCTAAAGAATATTTATAGTCGAAAATATAACATATATATCTCTATGTAAAAATTGTTTTTCTAAAAGATATATGCATGTGTCATTTTTGTATTTACTGTAACTTAATTAATATAAAGTGTCCTTATAACTTACAAGTGTCTCCATTGTAACACCCCAATCTTCCACGGTATGCTTCTCTTTGAATTATACAGTAGCGTGTGTAGTACGCAACTTCGGGATCTAACACACATCACAACCAATCAAACTAGCCGTTATGAATAGTAATACTGACTTTTTTAAATTTTATACATTTTATCTTTCAAAATGGACTTCACTTTTCGATTTGCAATATCGAAATTAGCATTGGGTGAATTTTTGGTACTTTTCTGATAACTTTCATATATTGATGAATAGTGAAAATTACTGAATTTTTTATTAAAAACACTTTTTAATCGAAATAATTAATAGTGATAAATCATGAATTTGAGTGGTTTTAAAGTATTTTTAGAATATATTTTTACCATTTAATCTAATTTTGGTCATTGGACATAATTTCACATTTAAACCGGACATAAACAAGTGTCAATATTTTGTTATTTATTGTTTCATAAAAACATGCTTTTTGTTTTGACATCGGGAATTAATTTTAAAATAATTCTACCACTTTTGTGTTTTGAATTTCGAAAAATGGATTCCATATTTGGAATCAGGATTCCCAAAATGTGTAAATAGGTGACTCTTATTTTTAGACATTTTGAATAATTATTTCGGTAAATATTTTATTTACCATGGTTAAAGGGTAAATCTGGTAAATAAGCGTAAAACAAATAATATTATAATAATATTAAATTTCCCTAAAACGTTTCCTAACCCTATTGGTTGATACATGTTCGACCATGGGAATCTTTGGGTCGATTTTGGTACCCCATGGATCCACTTGTATGTGATAATGAAACTTTATATTAATTAAGTTAATGTGAATACAAAAATGACATAAGCATATATCTTTTAGTAAAACAATTTTTACATAGGGTTATTTATGTTATATATTCGACTATAAATATTAATTAGAAATATAAAAATATTTCCTACATAATGGTAATTTATTTATGCTTTTTAGACATTGAATAATTAAATTTATTTATGACACAGTAATGATTCAGTATTTTCCTTATTAATGAAAGAATAAAATAATTAGTATTATAAATATTAAAATAAATATAATTTGAAAGTTTTGATGAAATACAAAACTTTTATTGGTTAATATGGCATGGTAGGATTTCATAAATAAATTTTCTTCGAATTAATAAAGTTGTTAATATTTTAACAAAAATCAATTATTAAATAGTGTAAAAAATGACATAAAAGAGTTTCTAAAACAAATATTATATTATAAATTTATATAATATTCCTAAAAATATATGTTTCGGAAAAAGGAATTATATAACAATAGTTTTATAATTAATGGACAACTTGGGGGTCGCTTGGATGTATATATTATATTTATTAACTATATAATATAAAAATACAAAGATGCATGGTAAATGTTAAACTATTTAACTAAGAGTTAAATATAAATGATATGGTTAATATAGTAGCCCAAACCTGTCTAAAACATATTATTTGAGGGTTTTTCGACCCATCACCACCTTATACTTTAAATAATTCAGTTTGGATCCATTATAAACTGAATATGAATTTATTATAGAACAATACTTTATGTTTTTTCCTAAAGAGCCCCTCCTCCCCCTTATAAAAGGATACCACTTCTAACCAATTCTTCATACCATAAAAGCCTTTTGGTTCAGCCAACCCATTCCCAAATATCCTCTCAACTTCCCTCACTTCAACCTAGAGGCCTTAGTTTTATCATAAAACCATCCTAAGGAACCCTTTTTGATCAAATCAAAAGGAAGAACCCGAAAAAGAGGTAATGATTTCACCACCCTCTTTCAAGTTCCTTTCTTCTTCCACTAATTATTTCGTTGTTATTTCCATTATAAAATAATAAATCCAGTATCTTCTATATACTGTGATGTTATTATAAATATGTTACAACCAATTTCATTATTCTATCCTCCCTTTGAATGACATGTCACCATACGTGCGTACGTACGGCTTACCGTCTCCACGTCGTGGTGCAATTGTTATTCAATACATTATTGTTTGGATGGGTCTTATAATGATGTTTATTTGATTTAAATAATAAATATAACATGATAAGGATTCTAGTTATTATATATGAAATCCAATTATATATTATTTGAATATCAAAATTATGATATTGTCGATCGTTCATGCGTATGGACTAACGTCTCCACGAACGCGATGAGATTCATTCCCATCGTATCCATTAAAGTGTAATTATCATTTTATGATTAAAAATAATTTTTAAGGACTTGATATCATTCTAGATATGAACAAGATAAAACCAATACATATCAAACATGGCTTATGTAACAAAACATATAAAAGAAAACAAATAAGTTAGCACCCGAGACGACGACAATACTAAGATATTATTAACAAAGCAATGTTAAAAGATCATATATTATATCATATTAATGTATATGATTATTTTATAATTTAATAACCATAATTCCACCATTATATAGGAGGTTAACCTACCCTCGAAAAAGGAAAAGTACAAGTTAAGGGTTTATTTTACAATCTCTTCATTATCCGAGGTTGTTTATAGGTAATTATCTACTAGGACCTCTTTATCATCCACATCCATGATTCTTACAAATGTATTTAAAATCACTATTAGTAATTTACAGACTATGGGTTAAGGTCATTTATACCCCTATTTTACTTTTTATAAAATGGTTTGAAATGAATCTATCTATCCTTTTCCAAACAAGGTCCTTTTTAACCATTTAGAAAAAATTATGCTAAGAATCTATTCTTTTTTAACTTATATGGCGTGTGTGGCTATTTTCCACCACTATAAAATTGTCGAAGATTCCCTTACAAGATTATAAGAATATTTTCAAAGTAAATGTTTTCATTTATAATTATGTGACTCTTAATTTTTTTTAAAAAAAGAGATATATCTCTCTAATAGTTTTGATTTCATCAATGTCAACATCATTTTAAATGTTTTAAAGATTTCTTCTTATAAACCATTCAAATTATTGTCTATGTTTGAAAAATGTTTTTATGGATTTATTTAAAGGTACATGAATATTTTAAAATTACTTTAAAATGTTTCAAAGTGGTATGGCACACTTTGATTCAAAAATATATTTAAATGTATTCCTTTCTAAATTGTGTGACTTTCAAATGTTTTCATGAAATGGATATTTCAATCAAAGAGTTTTACAAATAATTTCCATCTATGTCAAATCCTTTAAAGTATTTTAAACTTGTTTTGAAGTTGATTTATTATGATATAAAACTTACATATTGTATTGAAGGTTTGGTGATATTTTTTACTATGGATGTGTTGTTTTTATACCATTCATGGTTTGTGGTTAAAGTATTGACATTTATTATATGCATGTTTATGTTATGTTTCAAACTTATCATATGAAAATTGTATTGGACATAGTAAGTGACGGGTGGATCCCACTATAGCTCCTTGATGCATTGTTAGGTCTCATGAGACAACTAGATGTGGAATTGGCCGAGGCCTTTTCCCAATTTGATTTATGGTTTTGGCTGAGGCCTTAATCATATTAGACGTCTTTTTCGAGGCTGTGAAAAAATGTTTTAGAATGTATGGAACTATACATTCCCTCATTATGGAAAAAATATTGATGGTTTATGTGGTCATTCGACTAGTAGAATACCCATGATTATGTTTTATTATGGCATTATTTACTAAACTCATATTAATTTCATAAATTTATTCATGTTTATTATTGGAAAAGGCAAGTGGTTTCAATTGTTCACCATGATTAATATTTATGTCATCTACCGCTATATTTCTTACCCTTACTGAGCGTTTGAGCTCACCCCATTCTATGTTTTATTTTTTCCAGGATTCTAAGAAGTGTATTATGATTTATATCCAGAGTTAAGATAAAGGGAATAATGGAATTCTCAATGAACTATTTAAGCTATGTTTTATGTTTGAAATTTTAATGTATTGTTAAAATATTTAATCTATTTTCCAAGACTGCTAAACCGATCGGTCCTTTGGGAAATGATTGTTTGTAATCATGCCAATGTATTAAAATAATGCACCGACTCTGGGTAACTGAGGTCGGGGTGTTACAGTTGGTATCAGAGGAAGTTTTTCAATAACCTTGGAAACAAGATTTAGATAAACTTTGATTAGAGCATATAACCCTAAGATAAAATTTGAGGATTATAATAGAAGAACATCCTAAAATTTTGGTATTGTAGAGATTTTGTGAGTTTTCCAAGCAGTACATCGTTGTATGGATACGAGAAGGTAGAGGTGACTCTGGCACAGATGTACCTAGGGGTAAAACCTGACAACACTGCTTTGAGATAGACTCGAAAGGGAACTGGTGCACGACAAAGGGCTTTACTGCACTCTGGGTTTCGACACTCTCGGGGGATATGCATATGATAATTCTCATTTTCCTTACAAAACATTATAAAGGGTTTATGAGTATATACTTCCTCAAAGAAATTTTCTTATGATTATGGATTATATCCATAAATTGTTCAATTTACGTTAGTTATTTTACAAGTTAGGAATTATTCATTGCAATTCATAAACTGACCTAGTGTATGCCATTGTTTAGAAATGGTGCCTAGTAGAAGGATTGAGAACTCCAGAAATATGCATGATACAAAGAGTAACAAGGATCATATCTTTCATGGTCTTATGCCAGAATTTAGAAAGGAAATAGTCTCCCATTGTAACACCTCAAGATTTTATGAAAAATATTCTTTTTAATTAAATTAATGTCTTGTGTTGTACGATATACCAAAAGAAGCTTGCACAACAAGCATCCTTGACTTGCCTTGCATTACACGCAATCACGACCTTCCTTGATAGCATGTGTAGTACGCAATACCGAGTTTCACTAAACAACGATATGCTATTAAAATATTATTAAAAACTAGCCATTATGAATAGTAATAACCACTTTTTAAAATTTTTTAAATTTTATTTTTCAAAATGGACTTCATTTCTAGATTCGGAATATCGAAATTAGCTTAGGGTAAATTTTTTTTACTTTTCGGATAACTTTCATTTTCCGATGAATAGTTAAAATTACTAAATTTTAATTAAAAACAACCTTTTTAATCGAAATAATTAATAGTGATAAATTATTAATTTGAGTGGTTTTAAAATATATTTAGAATATATTTTTACAATTTAATACAATTTTGGTCATTGGATGTAATTTCACATTTAAACCAGACATAAACACGTGTCAATCTTTTGATAGTTATTATTTTTTAAGAGCACGATATATGTTTTGACGACGGGAATTAATTTTTAAATTAATTAATGCAACTGATATGTTGTGAATTTTTTAAAATAGAAACCGTTTTTGAGTTCATAATATCAAATATATATTAGGCCTAATTTTTGGTATTTTTCTGGAAACTTTCATTTTTTGATGAATAGTGAAATCACTAAGTGGTAGTTAAAAAATGAATTTTTCATAAAACATAATTTTTCCGCTTCTGTAAGTGGAATTTCAAAAATCTGAGAGACACAGTTGATGTCAGTAAGTAAAATGTGGTTCAATGAGATGAAAATAATTTTTGGTGAATAGTAACTTTTTACTTTTTTTTACCACGGTTAAAAGTAAATAGGGTAATTAAGGGTACAAATGTTATTATTATTACCCTAACACATGTCCTAATTCTATTGGATAAGTGTAATTCGACAAAAAACAACCTTAGGAATAAAATATGACCATTTAGGACCACTTGGATTAGATTAGGACATTTATTATTAATTTATTTAAAGAAGGGATAAAATAGTTAAAATCAAAGTATAATAAGTAGATAATTTTTAATATAGAGTTATACGTAAGATAAATTCGACTATAAATATTAATTAGAAAGTTAAAACGATTTCCTACATAATGGTATTTTATTTGTAATTTTTAGACATTAAATAATTTAATTTATTTATGACACAACGATGATGCAGTAATTATCTTATTAATGAAATATTGACATAACTGATGTTATAAATACCCAAATAAATGTAATTTGAGACTTTTTATAAATTCCACTAATTTTAGAGGTTACTATGGCATGTTATTATTAATTTAATTAACCTGGTTCGAACTAATCATTCTGTTATGAGTTTCACAAAAATCAATTACCAAATAGTGTCAAAATTGACATAAAATAGTTTTTAAAACCAATATTATATTATTAATTGTTATTATTTTCTTAAAAATCTAAGGTTCATCCAAGGTACTTATATCATGATAGGTGTATCATTAATGGACCACTTGGGGGTCTCTTGGGTGTATATGGTACGTTTATTAACTATATAATATAGAAATACAAAGTGACATGGTATATGTCAATCTAATTAACTAAGAGTTAAAACTAAAAGATAAGGTTAATATAGGAACCTAAAATTCTCTAAATTCTATTGGATGAGAGTATCTGGACCCATCCCCACCTTAGCTTCGAAATAAATCAATTTGGATCTATTTAAAACCGAATTTGGATTTATAATAAAATAATATTTTTAGTTATTCCAATGGAGCACCTCTCCTCCCTTATAAAAGGGAACCTCCTTCCTCTCTTCCTCACACCACTTTGAGCCTTCAAGATCGGCCAAGCCCTTCCAAATTCTCTTCTCCACTATCCTAAAAATATCCTAGAGGTCCTGGTCTTCTTCAAAGACCAGTTTTAGTTCCATAAGAGGAGGACTCAAAGAGGCGCTTCAAAGAAGATGTAATGTCCGTTACCGATTCTTTCAACTGTATTTATTCTTCAACTTCTTCTTCTTAGGTTGTTTCATTATGAAGTAATAACATCAGTATCACTCATATAATGATATGTTATTATATGTATTAAACAGCCATATTTCACCATCTATCCATCCTATGGAAAATGAAATCACCGCGCGTGTGTACGTACGGAATACCGTCTCCACGCTGTGGTGTAATCTATTTTCCACCACCACCTTACTTGGATGGGTATGATGGTGTAAATAATAACTATATATAATTATTTTAATGTGATATTGATTCTGAAATAGTATACATACACTCCAATACAATTCCACGATCATGAGAATGATATCATCGCTCGTGCGTACGTACGGACTACCGTCTCCACGACGCGATGAGATTCATTCTCCACGTTAACCATTCATGAATGATTATAAAGTATATATAATAAGTAATCATGAAATATATGACATAATAATGATACTGTATTTATGTGTATATATATGTATGTCATCTCCTTAATTCCATTCAACTCAATAAGGAAACTAAAACAGCGTTCATGCGTACGTACGGCCTACCGTCTCCATGAACGGTGTATTTCTTTCCATTTACTAATCTATTATATATATGTATATTCTGAATATATATTATATATGAATCATGTTTTATATTCTGGAATTATGTAATCATGATCTAAGTAATCATATGAATAATTAAAAGTCCAAACACGGATGACAGATGAAACGATTTTACCCAAAACGCTCTTTAACATGGAATTTACAAAAGAACGGGTAATATAAAGTCATAAGTGAACCATATATGATATCATAACAATGCTTATGATTCTGTAATAAGTCAATTACATTATTTTAATCATTATACAGGAGTTTCGGACACTTACGAAGCAAATCAGACCTAAGGTAAGGGAAAATATCACAATCTCATTTTTATCTGAGATTGTTTATACTTTGGTATTTACTGGGGTGTATTTTATCATCCACATCCATGTTTCCTCAAAATTTAATATTATTTCCATCAACCTAAAATTGTTTAAATCCAATTTTACCCTTCCGTGAGTTTTTAGTAAAAGATATGAAAGGAATCTTTTGTCGTTTTTCGTACGAGGTACTTTTTGACTTTTCCGATAAAAGGACGAGAAGAATGTTTTTTTAACTTATACGGAATGAATGGATTTTTAAAATATTATTTCCAAGAAGTTTCCTTTACAAGTTTTCAAGTTTATTTTTAATCAACTTCTTTTAGTTTAAAATTGTATGACATGTTAAGAAAGGAAAAAAGGTTTTTAAAGTAGAAAGGATATTTTCCTCAAGAATGGAGTTCAAGTGTATTATCAAAATTATTTTCCATCTAAGATAATAAAGGGTTCTGTTTCTATCCCTATTATTACATGGATTCGATTATGTTGTGATGGAAATATTTTTATGAATTCCTTTACCTTATATGAATTGTTTTATGATGTCACGACGCTTAAGATTCCCATTTTTATTACATGGGTTATGCTATGATGTATGGTGTATGATTTTTTGGCACACATAAGAATGGTATCATTATGAGATGGGTGGGACCTATATCTCCCTCTAATGAATTGTGTAAAGATTTTATATCTCATGAGATAGACATGGCTGAAATGGCAGGTTAAATCGGTTTAGTGAAACAGGACTGAAACGAAGAGTGAACTCGGTTCAGAAATGGACTTTGTCCACTAAGATAGTCTTGGCAATGAGTCTTGACAAATAAGAAATGATTCTCTATGATTATATGTGTATGACACAATGTTTCATGTTTTATGTTATGATTATTGGGATTACATTTCACTACTATGATTTATCCCATGTTATGAAATTATGATCTCTTTTGTAGGTTAAGAATTCCAAAATGTTACGTTCTTATGAATATGATGTGATTGATATTTCTTTTGTTTACCCTTACTGAGCATTTGAGCTCACCCTTTTATGTTTCATTTTCCCCAGGATATAAAGAAAGGTTTTAGGTAAGAAAAAAAGGGAAGATCTTTATGGGAGATGTTGAAGATCTTTCACCATGATTAGAAGATTATATTCTGAGATTCCAAAGACACTAAACTATTACAATCATTGTGTGTGTGTTTTTGTTATGTGTTAAGTATTCTGAAAAAGTAATGTAATGCCCATGTACGTCATGCTTTGGGTCTCTACAGTTGGTATCAGAGGAAGGGTTTAGTCAACCTTTGGAAACTAGGATGCGAAAATGTTAGTAAGATCCCTAGAGATATTTCTAATGTATGTCTAGAGATGTCCCTAAGGATATGTATATGTATAGGATATAGTCCTAGAACTATGGTAACAATATTATAATTTAACCTAAGATGTTAGATATTAATGGTACTCCCCCTTTATTATATTGTTTTCCCTAGCATGATTTTTGCCTCTCACACTATTCTTTTTCGGTTTTAGATGATGGCTGGAACCCGAAGCAACCGTGTTGATCAATGTAATGGAAAATGCAATGATTGTCCTCCTGAAAAAACAAATGTTATGGGAGATGGAGTGAAAAATCTTATTGGTATACTTACACAAGCTATGAATCATTCTGGACTTCCAAATGAGAAGAGAAGGGAACAATATTCTATTGAATCATTCATGAGGCAACGTACATATTCTTTCAGTGGGTCTTCTGATCCACTTGTTGCGGAACAATGGATCAGTACTACTGAAAAGGTATTTTCAGTTCTTCAAAGTTCTGAACATGATAAAGTCATCATAGCAGTGTATCGTTTAGAAGGTGATGCTGATCAATGGTGGAATCTTATTAAGAATACGAGGCGAAGAGATGAAATTGAGTCCATGGAATGGGATGAGTTCAAGAATTTATTTTTCAATAAGTACTTCCCTCGTATTCTTTGAACAAAAATGGAGAAGGAGTTTCTTGAACTAAAGAAAAAGGACGATGAATTTTTTGGTATATACGAAGTGAGTTTTACAAGGCTTGCAAGGTATGCATTTGGATTTATCATCCAACCTGAAAGTAAAGTTGATTGATTCTTCAGTGGCTTAAAACCAAATCTTCGAAGGGCATTAGCTATAAGAGACTTCAGTAGCTATGAAGAAATTGTGCGTTGTGCTATCAAGGTAGAAATGGAAGTTGGTGTTACTTATCCATCTCATAGTTTTGACAAGAAATGAAAGATGGAGTTCAAGGAGAAATCTTAGAATAATGGTGAAAAGAATATGAATGTTTCCTTATGCTCAATGTGTGGAAAGAAGAATGGTGGAGATTGTCTTAAAGGGACTAGAAAATGTTTTAAGTGTGGAAAAGAAGGTCATCAATCAGCTGAGTGTCAAAGTAATGGAAAAAGGGTTTCTAATGATGCGAATAAAGAAAAGACTACAGAGAACGCACCACCAACACTTCAATGCTTCAATTGCAAGGAAATGGGGCACTATGCTAATAAATTCCCTAATCCAAGGGTTAGTGATTATCGACATGAGCAACCGCTTAAGGAAAAGGACAAAGGGAAGTCACATGCGGTCACTATTGGCGATGTTGAATATGACAACGATGTGGTGAAATGATTAAGTGTTTATGTAATGGGATTCCAAAATAATGTCGTATATAGTATCAGGTAATATTGGAATATTTATGCCTTGGTCTATTGTGGTATTAAATAATTTTATGGTACCGGTAACCATGGAAAGTGATTCAAATATTTTGAAAAGAAGATGATATACGCATAATGAAGGGATAAGGAGAAAATGAAATGTTTGACAGTATTCATGAGCTCATGATTGATATAAGGACTAAGTGTTATCATGGTTTGAGTATATAGAATTTTTGAGGATTTTGGATTGTGGAAAGTGTTAACTTTTAACTGCATTCATGTTTTCACTAAGGTTCAATGGGTATTCATTCTTCAAGAGAATAATTGATTAAGGTATTAACATGTTTGTAATTTGACCAACAAGATATATCTTGAGATATATTGGGGATAAATGATGTCATTCAGGTGATTGTTATGTGACATTTCAAGTAATCATTTTCTTTATACTATGAGCTTGGACTGAAGTATTTTAGATAAGCCTAAAGATTGGAATGGATTATATTGGACATAAGTTAGTACTATTAAAGGATAGAACTTTTTTATGGGATGTTATAGTAATATAGCTTTAGAAAAAGGACAACCTGTAGGACGGGCGACAACCCATCGCGTTGGACAAGGCTGTGGGAACCGAGCCCACAACCGAAGTGCGACTAGCCTTTATCGCCTACCACTAGCCTACAAGAAGTCCCTCTTTAGTAGAAACTAGTTTTATTATATTAAGCAGTATGATATATGAAGTATAAGTCTATTTTAGGAACCATATATGATTAATCTCACTATAGAAGGACTTATGTATTTTTTGATAACTTTTCTAACCTTTTTTTGAGACAGATAAAATGACCCATCATTATATCACATGATTTGGTAACACATCACGAATGACAAATTCAACTTCATTTCATTAAGAGATGAAGTGGAAATTGTCCAAAGAACGTCCAACGGTGAGACTATACAAAAATCACGAAAGTATTTCTTCTTATTCCAATTTCATCAACTTTAGGGAAATGATCCTGAAAACCAAAAATTTTGTCCTAGTCCTCTTATATCTGATGAATCAAATGGTACCTTAGATCGTCACAAATTTATGGATTTGTGATTGCTGGCTTTTCTATAGCCATGTTCTCTACCACTCTCCATCAGAACATGATGATTAGATTTCTCTTCCATATCCATATTTTCACCTATGTGGAAACCCAATGATTAGTTTATTTGGGTAACTGTTAAGTTTCATACTTTTGTTTTTAAAGATTGGTTTTGGTATTCATTTTTATGATGTGGGATTCTCTTAAAGAAACTTTCAAGTAGTAAACCATTTATAACCCCTACGAATTTCGAGGGTGAAATTCATTTTAAGGGGGGTAGAATGTAAGACCCAGAGATTTTATGAAAAATATTCTTTTTAATTTCATTAATGTCTTGTGTTTTACGCTACACCAAAATAAGATTTCACAACACGCATCCTTGACTTGACTTGCATTACACGCAATAGCGACCTTCCTCGATAGCGTGTGTAGTACGCAATACCGAGTTTTACTAAACAACGACATGCTATTAAAATATTATTAAAAACTAGCCGTTATGAATAGTAATAACCACTTTTTGAAATTTTGTAAATTTTATTTTTCAAAATGGACTTCATTTCTGGATTCGTAATATCGAAATTAGCTTACGGTGAAATTTTGGTACTTTTCAGATAACTTTCATTTTCTGATGAATAGTGAAAATTACTAAATTTTAATTAAAAACAACCTTTTTAATCGAAATAATTAATAGTTATAAATTATTAATTTGAGTGGTTTTAATGTATATTTAGAATATATTTTTACAATTTAATACAATGTTGGTCATTGGATGTAATTTCACATTTAAACCAGACATAAACAAGTGTCAATCTTTTGATAGTTATTATCTTTTAAGAACACGCTATAAGTTTTGACGACGAGAATTAATTTTTAAATTAATTAATGCAACTGATATGTTTTGAATTTGTTAAAATAGACATCATTTTTTAGTTCATAATATCAAATATATCTTAGGCCTAATTTTTGGTATTTTTCTGGAAACTTTCATTTTTTGATGAATATTGAAACCACTAAGTGGTAGTTAAAAAAATGAATTTTTCATAAAAATTAATTTTACCACTTCTATGAGTGGAATTTCAAAAATGTGAGAGACACGGTTGATGTCAGTAAGTAAAATTTGGTTCAATGAGATGAAAATAATTTTTGGTGAATAGTTACTTTTTACTATTTTTACCACGGTTAAAAGTAAATAGGGTAATTAAGGGTAAAAATGATATTATTATTACCCGTAAAACATGTACTAATTCTATTGGATAAGTGCAATTCGACCAAAATAAATCTTTGGAATAAAATATGACCATTTAGGCCCACTTGGATTAGATTAGGACATATAATATTAATTTATTTGAAGAAGGGATAAAATAGTTAAAATCAAAGTTTAATAAGTATATAATTTTCAATATAGGGTTATACATAATATAAATTCTACAATAAATATTCATTAGAAATCTAAAACGATTTCCTATATAATGGTATTTTATTTGTAATTTTTAGACATTAAATAATTTAATTTATTTATGACACAACGATGATCCAGTAATTAACATATTAATGAAATATTGACATAATTGATGTTATAAATACCCAAATAAATGTAAGTTGAGACTTTTTATGAATTCCACTAATTTTATAGGTTAATATGACATGTGATTATTAATTTAACTAACTTGGTTCGAACTAATCATTCTATTATTAGTTTCACAAAAATCAATTACAAAATAGTGTAAAAATTGACATAAAATAGTTTTTTAAAAAAAATATTATATTATTAATTGTTATTATATTCCTAAAAATCTAAGGATCGGCCAAGGTACTTATATCATGATATTTGTATCGTTAATGGACCACTTGGGGGACTCTTGAATGTATATGGTATGTTTATTAACTATATAATATAAAAATACAAAGTGACATGGTAAATGTCAATCTAATTAACTAAAAGTTAAAACTAAAAGATAAGGTTCATATAGGAACCTAAACTTGTATAAATTATATTGGATGAGAGGATTTCTACCCATCCCCACCTTAGCTTCGAAATAAATAAATTATGAGCTATTTAAAAAAGAATTTGGCTTTATAATAAAATAATATGTTTAGTTATTTCAAAGGAGCCTCTCTCCTCCCTTATAAAGGGCACCTCCTCCCTCTCTTCCTCACAGCACGTTGATCCTTCAAGCTCGGCCAAACCCTTCCAAATTCTCTTCTCCACTCCCCTAAAAACATTCTAGAAGTCATTTTTTTCTTCAAAGACCAATTTTAGTGCCATAAAAGGAGGACTCAAAGAGGCGCTTCAAAGAAGAGGTAATGTCCGTTACCGATTCTTTCAACTTTATTTCTTCTTCCACTTCTTCTTATTAGGTTTTTTCATTATGAAGTAATAACATCAGTATCAAAAATATACTGATATGTTATTATATGTATGAAACAACCCTATTTCACCATCTATCCATCCTATGAAAAAATAAATCATCACGCGTGCGTACATACGGAATACCGTCTCCACGCCGTGGTGTAATCTATTTTCCACCACCACCTTACTTGGATGGGTATGATGGTGTGAATAATAACTATATATGATTATTGTAAATTGATATTGATTCTGAAATAGTATACATACACTCCAATACAATTCCACGATCATGAGAACGATATCATCGCTCGTGCGTACCTACGGACTACCGTCTCCACGACGCGATGAGATTCATTCTCCACGTTAACCATTCATGAATTATTAGAAAGTATATATAATAAGTAATCATGAAATATATGAAATAATAATGATACTGGATTTATGTGTATATATATATGTATGTCATCTAATTAATTCCATTCAACTCAATAAGGAAACGAAAACAGCGTTCATGCGTATGTACGACCTACCATCTCCATGTACGGTGTATTTCTTTCCATTTAATGATCTATTATATATATATATGTATATTATGAATATATATTATATATAAATCATATTTTATATTCTGGAATTAAGTAATCATGATCTAGTTAATCATATGAATAATTACAAGTCAAAACACGGACGACAAATGAAACGATTTTACCCAAAACGCTCTTTAACATGAAATTTACAAAAGAATGGGTAATATAAGGTCATTAGTGAACCATATATGATATCGTAACAATGATTATGACTATGTAATAAGTCAATGACATTATTTAAATCACTATACAGGAGGTTCGGACACTTACGAAGTAAATCGGACCTAAGTTAAGGGAAAATATCACAATCTCATTTTTATCCGAGATTGTTTATACTTTGGAATTTACTGGGGTGTATTTTATCATCCACAACCATGTTTCCTCAATATGTAATATTATTTCCATCCGCTTACAATTTTTTAAATCCAATGTTACCCTTCAGTGAGTTTTTAGTAAAATATATGAAAGGAATCTTTTGTCATTTTTCGTACGAGGTACTTTTTGACTTTTCTGACAAAAGGACGAGAAGAATGTTTTTTTAACTTATACGGAATGAATGGATTTTTAAAATATTATTTCCAAGAAGTTTCCTTTACAAGTTTTCATGTTTATTTTTAATCAACTTCTTTTATTTTAAAATTGTATGACATGTTAAGAAAGGAAAAAAGTTTTTGAAGTAGAAAGGATATTTTCCTCAAGAATGGAGTTCAAGTGTTTTATCAAAATTATTTTCCATCTAAGATAATAAAGGGTTCTGTTTCTATCCCTATTATTACATGGATTTGATTATGTTGTGATGGAAATATTTTTATGAATTTCTTTACCTTATATGAATTGTTTTATGATGTCACGATGCTTAAGATTCCCATTTTTATTACATGGGTTATTCTCTGATGTATGGTTTATGATTTTGTGGCACACATAAGAATGGTATCATTATGAGATGGTGGGACCTATATATCCCTCCAATGCATTGGTTAAAGATTTTATATCTCATGAGATAGACATGGCTGGAATGGTAGGTTAAACCGGTTCAGTGAAACAGGACTGAAACGAGGAGTGAACTCGGTTCAGAAATGGACTTTGTCCACTAAGATAGTCTTGGAAATGAGTCTTGAATAATAAGAAATGATTCTATATGATTATGTGTGTATTCCAAAAAGATTCATGTTTTAGGTTATGATTTTTGGGATTACATTTCACTACTATGATTTATCCCATGTTATGATATCATGATCTCTTTTACAGGTTATGAATTCCAAAATGTTATGTTCTTATTAATTTGATGTGATTGATATTTCTTTTGTTTACCCTTACTGAGCATTTGAGCTCACCCTTTTATGTTTTATTTTCCCCAGGATATAAAGAAAGGATTTCGGTAAGAAAAAAAAGGGAAGATCTTTATGGGAGATGTTGAAGATCTTTCACCACGATTAGAAGATTATATTCCGAGTTTCCAAAGACACTAAACTATTACGGTCCTTGTGTGTGTGTTTTTGTTATGTACTAAGTATTCCGCAAAAGTAATGTAATGTCCATGTATGTCATGCTTTGGGTCTCTACATCCATGTATTATCATCAAATGAAGAAATAGTATCGTGTGTTGAGAAGATAAGTAATGAATTCTCGGATTCCTATGGATTTGAAGGGAATCCAGAGAAGAAAAGGATGTTAGAGATAAAGATCGATAAAGGGAAGAAGGTGAAGAAGGATTTTCCCATATGTGATAATTATGAGAAGAAACCCCCTGGAACTTGCCTGAAGGGAATGGGATTTTTTTATAAGTGTGTAGAAAAAGGACACCAAGTAGGTGACTGCAAGGGTCAAAAAAGGTTTCAAATATATAATGATTCGTCTGTAAATAGTTGGGACACTACGCGAACCAATGTCCAAATCATCAGAGTATTCCCCAAATGATGCTATTGGATAATAATAAAGTTATGATACTACCTCATATGAAGAAGAATGACTAGTTTTCTTATGTTGTTATTATAGGATTATTTCATTTGAGTGTCGTATCAACAATATACTGGTTATTTGAATTAGGGAGATAAATAAGGATTGTACTGCAATAATATTTTATTGAGGATTTGAGATTATATGGTTCTATGAAAAGTGACTTAAATAGTAAGATACACTTTTTGTAAATTACATTGTTGATGGAAAGGAAATCCTTAGTATGGTCCCGATAATGAGGTAGTGATTTTGGAATAATAGATGATTGATATGAATAAATTATATTGGATATTCTTGACTACCTTGAAATTGATTAATGAATTTTCATTGTTGGAGTTTACAATATTTTTGGATAGAAGGAATATATCCAATATTCTATAAAGAATAAGGGAGCATGAATGTAATCAATAAGGTTTAAAGGTAATTCAGGATGTTACCATGTTTTAAAGTAATACATGATGAAACTCTTCAAATGTTATTACTTGGAAAAAAGGATCTTCATTGTGTTTAACTTCCTTATAATTTTTTTCTATGAGTTTGGATGGAAGTATTTTGGATAATACTAATGGTTGGAATGAATTATGTTTGATAGGTTATTTTTGGATTTTTATAAAAGGAAAACACGCTGACCGTGTGACAACCCGTCGCGTCTGAAAAAGCTATGGGAATCAAAACCACAACCATAGTGCGATTGGGATTTATCGCCTACCACTAGACTAAATGAAGTACCTGGATGGTATAATGTAGTTTTTTTTAAGGGACTGATATGTGAATTATAAATTCATTATATTTGGAACCCTATACGATTTGGATAAATAGAGTATTTTTGAGTTGTATTATGTTTTAGGGTGAATGATGAGTTTGTGGTAGAAATTTATTAGTGGATAAATCCCTAATTATAAATTAAGTATATCTCCTTATTATATTAGCCAATCTCATAAATAAATTCCTCAACATTAATAAAAGGAATGTAGAATAAAAACGTCGTCCTAGATGGTACCTTAGATCATTACAAATTTATGGCTTTGTGATTGTTGGCCTTTTCATAGCCTTGTTCTCTACCACTCTCCCACAGATATTGATGGTTATATTTCTCATCAAAATCAATTTTTTCTGAAATGGATCCCTAGTATGTGTTATTTTCAGTAACATTCATACTTACCACTCTATATTTTAAATAGAGGCCCCATTATTCCATTTTTCAATGTGGGATTTCAACTAACATTTTTTGAAATGTCAACCCCAAGTTTTCAATAGCAATCATAAATTGAGAGGATGCAATTTATTGAATGAGGGAAGAATGTAACACCCCATCCTTCTATGGTACGCTTCTCTTAGAATTATACAGTAGTGTGTGTTGTACGCAACTTCGAGTTCTAACACACACCACAACCAATCAAACTACCCATTATGAATAGTAATACCCACTTTTTGAAATTATATACATTTTATCTTTCAAAATGGACTTAATTTTTGGATTCATAATATTTAAATTAGCTTAGGGTAAATTTTTGGTACTTTTCTGATAACTTTCATATTTTGATGAATAGTGAAAATTATTAAATTTTTATTAAAAACAACTTATTTAATTGAAATAATTAATAATGATAAATCATGAATTTGAGTGGTTTTAAAGTATTTTAATAATATATTTTTACATTTTAATCCAATTTCGGTCATTGTACATAATTTCCCATTTAAACCAGACATAAACAAGTTTCAATCTTTTGACAGTTATTGTTTCCTAAAAACATGGTTTTTGTTGTGACAATGGGAATTAATTTTAAATTAATTTCTTCCAATTCTTTGTTTTGAATTTGGAAAAATGGATTCCATATTTGGAATCAGGATGCCAAAATGTTGTAAATAATTAACTCTTATTTTTAGACATTTTAAATAATTATTTCGGTAAATATTTTATTTACAATGGTTAATGGGTAAATCCGGTAAATAAGGGTAAAACAAATAATATTATAATAATATTAAATAACCCTAAAACGTGTCCTAAACCTATTGGTTGATACATGATCAACCATGGGAATCTTTGGGTCGATTTTGGGACCCCATGGATCCACTTGTAAGTGATAATGACACATTATATTAATTAAGTTAAATTGAATACCAAAATGACATAAGCATATATATTTTAGCAAAAAAAAATTTACATTGGGTAATATATGATATATTTTAGACTATAAATATTAATTAGAAATATAAAATGGTTTCATACATAATGGTATTTTATTTATAATTTTTAGACATTGAATAATTAAATTTATTTATGACACAATAATGATGTAGTATTTTCCTTATTAATGAAATAATCAAATAATTAGTATTATAAATGTAAAAATAAATATAATTTCAAAGTTTTTATAACATAAAAAATCTTATCAGTTAATATGACATGATAGGATTTTCTTAAATAATTTTGGTTCGAATTAATAAAGTTGTTAAGACTTTAACAAAAATCAATTATTAAATAGTGTCAAAATTGACATACAGGAGTTTTTAAAACAAATATTATATTATAAATTGATATAATATTCCTAAAAATATATGGTTCGGTCAAAGGACATATATAATGATATTTTTATAATAAATGTACCACTTTTGGGTCTCTTATAAGTATATAGTAAGTTTATTAACTATATAATATAAAAATACAAAGAGACATGGTAAATGTCAAACTATTTAACTAAGAGTTAAATATAAATGATAAGGTTAATATAGTGTCCCAAACCTGTCTAAAACCTATTTTTTGTGTGGTTTTCGACCCATCCCCATTTTAGACTTTAAATAATCTAGTTTTGAGCCAATACAAACCGAATATGAATTTATTATAAAATAATTTTTATGTTTTTCCTAAAGAGCCCCTCCTCCCCCTTATAAAAAGATACCACTTCTAACCAATTTTTTACACCTTAAAAGCATTTTCTTTCCGCAAAACCCTACCCCAATATCCTCCAACATTCCCTCACTTCAACCTAGAGGCCTTATTTTGATCAGAAATCCAACTTAAGGAGCCCTTTGATCAAATCAAATTGAAGAACCCGAAGAAGAGGTAATGATTTCACCACCCTCTTTCAAGTTCCTTTCTTCTTCCATTTCTTATTTCGTTGTTATTTCCATTATAAAATAATAAAACCATTATCTTCTATATATTGTGATGTTATTATAAATATTTTTCAACCAAATTCATTATTCTATCCACCCTTTTAATGACATGTCACCATACGTGCGTAAATATGGCCTACCGCCTCCACGTCGTGGTGTAATGGTTATTCAATACATTATTATTTGGATAGGTATAATAATGATGTGTATTTTATGTAAATAATATATATAACATCATATGGATTCTTTATATATGATATAACATCCAATTATATATTATTTTAATATCTAAATAATGATATTGTCGCTCGTGAGTACGTACGGACTACTGCCTCCATGAACGCGATGAGATTCAATCTCTATCATATCCATTAAAGTCTAATTCTCATTTGATGATTAAAAATAATGTTTTAGGACTTGATATAATTCTATATATGAACAATATACAACCTATCCATAACAAACACGTCTTATGTAACAAATCATATAAAATAAAACGAGTAAGTTAACACTCGAAATGACGATAATACTAAGATATTATTAACAAAGAATTGTTAAAAGATCATATATGATATCATATTAATGTATATGATTCTTTTATAATTTGATAACAATCATTTCACCATTATACAGGAGGTTAACCTACCCTCATCAAAGGAAAATTACAAGGTAAGGTTTTATTTCACAATCTCTTCATTATCCAAGGTTGTTTATACGTAATTATCTACTGGGACTTCTTTATCATCCACATCCACGATTCTTAAAAATGTATTTCAAATCATTCTTACTATTTTATATACTATAGTTTAAGGTCATTTATACCCTTGTTTTACTTTTTATAAATTGGTTTGAAAGGAATATTTTCGTCGTTTTCCAAACAATGTCCTTTTTAACCTTTTCGAAAAAATTAAGGTAAGAATGTATTCTTTTTTAACTTATACAGCGGGTGTGGATATTTTCTGCCGTTATAAAATTGTTGAATCTTCCCTTAAAAGATTATAAGAATATTATCAAAGTAAATTTTTTCTTTTATAATTATGTGACTCTTAAGTGATTTCAAAAAAAGAGATATTTCCCTCAAATTGTTTTGATTTCATCTATGTCAACAACATTTTAAATGTTTTAAAGATTTGTTCTTACAAACCATTATCATTAATGTCCATGTTTGCAAAACGGTTTTAAGGATTTATTGAAAGGGGAATTAATGTTTTAAAATTACTTTAAAATGTTTCAAAGTGGTATATAACACTTTGATTCAAAAATTTCTTCAAATGTCTTCCTTTCTAAATTGTGTGACTTTTAAATGTTTTCATGAAAATAGATATTTCAGTGAAATCATTTTACAAATCATTTCCATCTATGTCAAATGCTTTAATGGATTTTAAACTTGTTTTGAAGTTGATTTATTATGATACAAAACATTCATATTGTATTGAAGGTTTTGTGATATGTTTGACTATGGATGTGTTATTTTTATACCATTCATGGTTTATGGTTAAATAATTGACATTTCTTATATGAATTTTTATGTTATGTTTCAAACTTTTCATATGGGGAATGTATTGGAAATAGTAAGTGATGGGTGGAGCCTTCAATAGATCCTCGATGCATCGGTAGGTCTCATGAGACAACTAGACATGGAATTGGCCGAGACCTTTTCCCAATTTGATTTATGGTTTTGGCCGAGGCCTTCATCATTTTAGACGTCTTGGCCGAGGCTGTGCAAATTTTTTTAGAAATTCTGGCATTATACATTCCCTCATTATGGAAATAATATTGATGTTTCATGTGGTAATTCGACTAGTAGAATACCCATGATTATGTTTTATTATGACATTATTTACTCAACTCATATTCTTGGCATAAAAGTATTCATGTTTATTGTTGGTAAATGAAATTTGTTTCAATTATTCACCATGCTTAATATTTATTTCATTTTCCGCTGTATTTCTTACCTTTACCGAGCATTTGAGCTCACCCATTTCTATGTTTTATTTTTCCCAGGATTCCAAGAAGTGTATTATGATTGATATGCATGGTTAAGCTAAAGGGAATAATGGAATTATCAAAGAACTATTTACGTTATATTTTATTTTTGAAATTGTAATGTAATGTTAAAATATGTAATCTATTTTCCAAGACTGCTAAACCAATCGGTTCTTCGGGACTGGATTCCTTGTAATCATGTCAATGTATTAAAATAATGCACTGACTCTAGGTAACTGGGGTCGGGGCATTACACCCATGGGGTCCCAAAATCAACCCAAAGATTCCCATGGTCAGACATGTATCAAAAAATTGGGTTAGGACACATTTTAGGGTAAATTAATATTATTATAATATTTTTTACCCTTATTTACCGGATTTACCCTTTAACCATGGTAAATGAAATATTTACCGAAATAATTATTCAAAATGTATAAAAATAAAAGTCACCTATTTTCAAAATTTGGACCTCCTAATTCTAAATATGGAACCCATTTTTCTAAATTCATTACACAGAAGTGGCAGAAATTAATATAAAATTAATTCTCAATTTCAAAACAAAAAGTTTGTTTTTAAGAAATAATAACTATCAAAAGATTGGCACTTGCTTATGCCCAGTTTAAATGTGAAATTATGTCCAATGACCAACATTGGATTAAATAGTAAAAATATAATCTAATTATACTCTAAATTCACTAAAACTCATAATTTATCACTATTAATTATTTCAATTAATTTTTTTTAATTAAAATTTAGAAATTTTCACTATTCATAAAAATATGAAAGTTATCTAAAAAGTACCAAAAATTAATCCTAAGCTAATTCTGAAATTCCAAATCCAAAAATGAAGTCCATTTTGAAAGATAAAATGTATAAAATTTTAAAAAGTGGGTATTACTATTCATAACGGCTAGTTTGATTGGTTTTGGTGTGTGTTAGAACTCAAAGTTGCGTACAACACACGCTACTGTATTATTAAAAGAGAAACGTACCGTGGAAGCTTGGGGTGTAACATTCTACCATCCTTATAATAATTTCTTCCTCAAAATTTCTAGAATACTACAACATGAAAAGAAATGGGTGGTTCTTCATCAAAAGTTCCTCGAGTTCCCATGTTTCCTCTTCCATCTTATAGTTTCTCCATAGAACATTTACCTAATGAGTCGTCCGATTTCTCAGCACTTGTTCTCTCATATAATGAATCCTGATAGGCTCTTTGCAATAAGACAGATCAGGTTCCAGTACTAATTCCTCATAGGTGATTACATGCGCTGGGTCAGGCATGTATTTTCTCTATAGTGATACGTGGAACACATCGTAAACTTTGGAGAGACTTGGCAGCATTGCCAAACGATAAGCTATAGCCCCAATTCATTCTAGAATTTCTAATGTTCTGATGTACCTGGGACTAAATTTTCCCTTCATACCGAAACGTATAACACCCTTCCATGGAGATACCTTCATGAAAACATGATCTCCTACCTGAAATTCCAAATCCTTCCTTGAGTTATCGGCCTAGCTGTTCTACCTACTTTGAGCTGATTTGATGTGGTTTTTGAGTACCTTTACCTTTTCCATCATTTCATCAAAAAGTTCTGGGCCTACAAGTTTTATTTCACCAAAATCATCAAAATAGGTTTGTGTGTGACATCTCTTTCTGTATAATTCTTCATATGGTTCCATCTGAATACTTTAATAGAAGCGAATGTTATAAGAAAATTATAAAAAAGGTAAATATTGATCCCACATACCCTGAAAGTCATGTGAGCAGGATCTCAACATTTCTTCTAAGGTTTGAATAGTTCGTTCTAATGGTCCATCTGTTTTAGGGTTGTAGGCAGTGCTCAAACGAAGTTCAGTATCTAGGTCCTTCAGAAGACTCTTCTAGAATCTTGATGTAAAACGTGGATCACGATCAGAAAAAATTGATAGGGGTACTCCATGAAGCCTCACAACTTCATTAATATATAGTCTTTCTAGACGTTCAAGTGGTAAATCTTCCCTTATATCAAGAATATGTGCTGACTTGGTATGACGATCAACAATGACCCATATTGCATCGTTCCTTCTTAGAGTCTTTGGTAGTCCCATGATAAAGTTCATCATAATATTATACCATTTACACTCTGGTATGGGAAGAGGTTTCATTACTCCTCTAGGTTGTTTCCTTCTATATTTCACTTGTTGAAAAACTATACATCTTGAAACAAAATCGACAATCTCCCTCTTCGTGTTTTCCCACCAAAAATGTTCCTTCAAATCTCTATACATTTTGGTGCTCCCATGGTGTATAGAGAAATTGGAGCTATGTGTATCATCTAACAATTCCCTTTTTAAATCAAGTATATCAGGAACTCGAAGTCTCTTCCCAAATTTCAAAATTTCATCTTCATACACAAATACACTCAATATCCCATTATTCATAGCTTTAATCTTCTTTCTAAACTCTTCATCACCGGTCTGAGAACTCGTTATCCTTTATAGTAAAGATGTTTTGGAAACCATTTGAAAAATCATTGATGTTTCACCTTCTATGGTTATTCCCAAATCCATGTTTACTAGATCAATATATATATGATCCTTTTCAACTCTCATCTTGTTCAAAACTCCATGCTCCTATCTACTAAAAGAATCTTCCACCTTATTTTCCTTCCTCGGGAGGTAGTGTATCATGCAATCATAATCCTTGAGAAGTTTAAGAAATCTCATTTCCCTCATGCTGAGTTATTTATATGAGAAAATATACTTCAAACTCTTTTGATCAGTATAAATCTCACAATTTTCACCATAGAGATAATGTCTCCATATCTTCAAAGAAACGATTACAGTGGATAACTCAAGATCATGAGTAGGATAGTTTTTCTCATGAATTTTCAGTTGTCGTGATGCATAGGCAATAAACCTATCATTATGCATAAGGACACAACCAAGTCATTTTTTTGATGCATCGCTATAAATAACAAACCCATCATTCCCTGATGGTTGAGTCAATATAGGATCACTGAATAATCTCTCTTAAATTCTTCAAAACATTCTTCACTCTCTTTTGTCCAAACAAAGTTAACCCCTTTACATGTGAGCTTATTTAATGGGTTAGCCAATCGGGAAAAATTCTGGATGAAACGTCGATAATAACCTACTAAACCAATTAAATTCTGTAACTTAGTTATACTCGTTGGTGCTGCCCATTATTGGATTGCCTTGGTCTTTGAAGGATCAACGAAAATTCCATCCTTAGAGGCAATATGGCCAAGAAAAGAAATATCCTGAATCCAGAATTCCCACATGCTAAACTTCTCATATAAATCATGTCTTCTAAAGTCTTCAGGATAATGTGCATGTGATTTTCATGATCTTCGTAGCTTTTGGAATATACCAAGATATAATCAATAAATATCACCACAAAATCATCGAGATATTCCTTGAAAACACTATTCATTAGATCCATGAATACAGAGGGTGCATTAGTAAATCCAAAAGGCATTACTGTAAACTCGTAATGCTCGTACCTAGTTCAAAATGTTGTATTTGGAATGTATTCCTTCTTTACACACAAATGATGATATCCAGATTGAAGGTCAATCTTTGAAAAATATTGAGCTCTATGAAGTTGGTCAAATAAATCATCAATGCGAGTTATGGGATACTTGTTCTTTATTTTTCTATCATTGATCTCCCTGTAATCAATGCATAACCTCATATATCCATATTTCTTCTTAACGAAAAGGACAGGGTCTCCCCATGGAGGAACACTAGGTTGAATAAATCCTTTATTACTCAATTCCTCTAGTTGTTTTTTAGTTCAAGTAATTCCATAGTGGCCATTCTATAAGGGGACTTTGATGTGGGCCTTGAACCATGAATTAAATTAATGGAAAACTCATTTTCTCATTTTGGAGGATGTCTAGGTAATTCTTCAGAAAAACACATCAACATATTCTTTCCCAATAGGTACATCCTCTATTTTGACATTCCTCTCCTCACTCATAGTTATTTCATTCTCTTCCTCCTCGATAATTGAATTTTGTTGACCTGTTGGGGGTGGATCTAGATAAGAATCAGGTGATGACGATTCTTCCCTCAAGATAAGGTTTCCTTTATCATCATCATCAAAAATCGTAACCTCGTTATTATTACAATAAATCTTCTCATCATGGTCCAAAATCAAATCCATACCGAGGATTATATCAAATTAAATCATGGTTATGACGGCGAGATCATCAGATAAAGAACATTTATGTTCTCTAATGGGGACTGATTCACAAAACATTATTGCAATGATACTTCCCTTAGAAGTTTTGACTGAAAACTCCCATATTAAATCAAATTGGAAATATCTAATTTTCTTAGAAAACTGGGAATATATGAAGCAATGTGATGATCCAGAATCAAATAATCCATTTGATAAACTTGAGGAAACCATTAAATTACCTTCCACCACGTCTTTCGGGGATTCAAACTCAGCAATAGTGATTGCATAAGTTTGACCTTGATCTCTTGGCCTTTTCTGAGGTAAGGTTCCCTGACGTTTAGGAAATTCATTTGCAAAATTTCCCATCTACTTGCAATTTTATCATTGAGCATTGGTAGGGTCTTTCTTTCCATTATAATTACTAGCTAGATGGCCTTTCTGTCCACATTTTTAGCATACTCCTTTTCCTTTTAGACAGGAACCAGGGTGCTTCCTTCTGAAATTATCACAAGTTGGAAATTCAATTCATCCCTTATTCCCTGTTTCCTTATTTCCTTTCCCATAGTTTTTGACAGATCTCTTCTTCTTTGCTTTGATTTAATGTCTTAAGACTTAGAGATTTTTCTTTTCTGTCTTGATAGCACACGAGACAATATCTTCATACTATGAGAAGGATTGTTATACTAATTATCAACAGAGAAATGGTTTTAACCCCTCAACGAAACTATCAATCTTACTTCTTGGGTCACGTATATAATCTATAGCATGCCTCACAAACCTTTTAAAGTTAGCCTCATGCTTTGCCGCATTCTCATCCTCCTTTTTCCTCAGACTCAAAAATTTACTTTCAATATCTGCCTGATGGTCACGAGGAAAGTATTTTTATAATAAAATATCTTTGAACTCCCTCAATTACATATTTGATACTTCATCATCTTCCTTTGTGTTTTGAATCAATGACCACCATTGATCAGCATATCTAGTGAGGTAGTAAAAACTCATGATAACTTTTTCCATTTCACTACTCCCCAAGGCATGGAATATTTTCTCTAAGGATTTTATTCATTTCTCTGCCACTAATGAATTTTTATTCCCACTGAATGTCGGTGGTTTTTTTCTCATGAAGCGATCTAACATTGATCCACCATGTTGTGGATCTGGGTCCTCCATACTGGTAATGTTATTATTCATAACCTGAGTGAGTTGTCCCAGTTGGATGATTAGCTGATCAGCACCAGTTGTATCACTTTCTCCACAATAATTATCTTTAGCAGGAGGGAAATCCCTTCATGGAGTGTGTGCATTGATATAGTTTCCATTCCTTCCACTAGGTGCCATTTCTAAACAATGACATAAACTAGATTAGTTTATGAATCGAAATATGTAATTCTAAACTTCTAAAACACTTAACATAAATTTAACAGTTTATGGATATAATCCATATTCTTAAAAATGTTTTCTTTGAGGTTGTATATACTCATAAATCCTTCATAATGGTTTGTAAAGAAAATGAGAATTATCCTAAGCATATCCGCTGGGAGTATCGTAACCAAGAGTGCAGCACAGTCTGTTGTCGTGCACCAATTCTCTTTCGAGTCTAGCTCAAAGTAGTGTTTTCATGTTCTACCCCTAGGTACATCTGTGCCAGAGCTGCCACTACTTGCTTGTATCTATAAAGGGATGTATCTCTTGGAAAACTCACAAAATATCTACAATACAAAAATTCTAGGATGTTCTTCTATACTAATCCTCAAAGTATATCTTCTGTCTATGTGATCTAATCAGAGTTTATCAAAATATATCTTCCAAGGTTTGTACTAAACTTCTTCTAATACCAACTATAATGATCTGACTCTAGTTACCCAGATTCAGAGCATTATTACATAACATTGGCATGATCACAGGGAAATCATGTGTCGAAAGACCGACCTATTTAGTATTACTGGAAACAAGATTCATACATAAGTTCAACTTTACATCTTGAAGAGAAATACAAAACAAATATATTTCATTAGAAAAATCTAAGCCTCCTAGATTGTGCCTACAGGTCACCCATAACTATCTTCTTCATATCCTGGGAAAATGAATCATAAGAAAGAGGTGAGCTTAAACACTCTGTAAGGGTAAGTAATACAGCGGAAAGAGACATAAATATTAACCATGGTGAATAATAACAACCCCATGCCTTTACCAATAAAAAACATGAATACTTTTACGCAAGAATATTAGCTAAGTAAATAATGCCATAATAAAACATATTCATGGGTATTTTTCATGAACCAACCCAGGTTGACCCTGAACCGGTCACCCGAGCTGATCCGCAACATAACGTCAAGCTCATATCCCCATAAACCAAAGGTTGCTGACTAGCGGTGAGGGTGTAAGGTAAGTCAGGGGGAGACAATACTTTCTTATCAGAGTGAAAACAATAGAAAAAAGAAAATGACAGTGGAAGCAGTTTAAATAAAAGAAAGCAGTGGAAAACATTTTCAATTATAATGTTTGGAAAAAATTACTGAATGTCAGTTTTTGTAGCAGATGCATGCATGACATGATAATGATACAATGAAAATAATAAATAGCACAAAATGCATACACATCAATTTAGAATTAAATAAACAAAAGTCTCAAGCCCTAAGGGTGATATCCAAGAGAATCTCGAGCCTGAACTCGGTCCTTTGATCGTAACTCCAAGTACAAGAAACAGCAACGACAAGGTCCTACAAACAAACAGAATCTACCTAGGTACCCCAGTGCAATGGCAGTCCGAGTTGGGTGTGAGATATAAATCCCAGTAGGCTGGAACCACTGGGGTCTAGCCCACTCTAGACAATGAAATATAATTAAACAGTGTGCAGGTATTTCCAAACAATAATAGTACAATATTAACAATCAATACACATCAAGGTTCCAAAAAGGACACCTGGTGGTAATACCTGCTTCTGCCCATAGCTGGAGTAAGAGCCTACTCAAAACAACACAGGTACATTTGTTAAAGCATAAAAATACTTTTTATCATTTTTCTCATTTATACTCTATTTATTCACTTATCATTTCCAAGGTTTCTGTGTTCCTTAGGTGATCACATAACCTAGTACAAGTTTTCAACTCATATAGGAAATCTGTTCATTCTTACCCTTCTTTATTTGATAACATTTCACTCGGTTTTTAATCACATCTCTTGATCCTTTCATAAATCATTATTATCATTATTTTAGTTTTGAACGCCATTTCAAGCACCCCAAATTCTTATTTCGTGTAGATCGCCATGTCTAAAACCCCAAATCATGTTTGGTGTAGATCACCATGTCTAACACCTAGATAATTATTCGGTGTAGATCACCATGTATAACACCCAATATCACAATCTTGGATAACCATTGGGCGGGAATGCCAGGTCCAAACCCAAATATTTAATCGATGTAGAACTCCATGTCTAGGACCCAAAATCTCATTCATTTATTATCATTTATCAATTAATTAATCAATCGACAAAGTTCTCATTCCATAATTAATTCATCACATTTAATTATCCAAATGAGTTCTCAACTTTTGATAATTAATTATCACAATTGATTATCTTTGATCAAAATTTTGGAAAATAATTCATTCATATAATTAAATACCTTTCAAATCCAACATCAGATCATGATTAATTTACCCCAATCAATTTTCATATCAAAACAAAACAAAAACTCAATTACAATACCTCAAACCATAATCAATCCACAAAATAATTATATTAAATAATATATTTAATTAAAACTTAGTTTAGAGGGGATATGCAATACATGAAATTAATTTAAATACTTGACAGCAGTAATTAAACAACAATTATTTTAATGACTTGACAACATTAATTAAAAGCAGTTAATGTAATGATTTAACTGTACAATTTAAAATGAAATTAATTTAAAAACTAATAATGGTGAATCAAAGAATTAATTAATTGTGTAAATAAATTAAAGATGCAAGGAAAGGGTCCGTACCTCGAGTCATCCCAGATTAATCCACAAGGCTCTACTTCAGCGTCTTTCAGTTCACCAGTCACGCAGTTGCGCGCGCATGACTTTCATGTGAATATATATATATATATATATATATCTGCATATATATGTATATATATAAAACTATAAACCTATATACCATAGGTGTGTGTCCTACAAAGCAAATAGCAAAACATTGCTAAAATTAACCACTTAGGTAAACTGACTCTGGACTAGATAAAGACCTCAAGGGTCCGCATACTCGCTTTAATATTTAAATTGGTGAAAGATATACAACAATTATTTATATATGTATATTATTACCCAAATGTTGGAGATAAACATAGTCGTGCTCACCCGCAGTTGTCAGAGCATGGACCAACGATCCCGACACGCTGCCACACAACCTTGAAACAGATATCAGAAGAATTTTTCAAACACTAATCGTGGGTTTTGGAAAAAACCAAACCAGTGTCAGATCAAAATCCAAATCACATATGTGATGATTAGAAACATCAAGTGAATTCATACCTCGACAAGTCAAATCAAACCGAGAAGTAAATGATAGTAAGCACTCGTGGAAAGACGAACCCATATCAGGGGGTTCACCGCAGATCTGCCCAAGGAAATCCACACGAGTTCGCATACTGGAAGGAGGGGAGCTCTCTCGGTCATCGCCCAGTAGGGGGTGCACTGCCAGGGCTGCCTGGATTGGGTTGAATTTGTGTGAGGCACACAGTAAGGATGTCGCGCTGTAAGAGGATCTGGGGTCGCGTCGTCCTGAATCACGCAACAAGAGGAGGTCCGACCATGGGTTGTCTGATCACGGAGCTTGGTCGTGCAGCAATGAGAGCCGGAGGAGGAAACCACACTGCCTACGCATTAGGGTTTAGAGGAGGAAAGCTAAATGATTGAGAAAATAGGGAAAGGATAAGGAATAAAAGAGAAGGAAAAATAGAAATAAAAAAGAAGAAAAGGAAAAAAAAGCCATGCATGGGGGGTAATGCCCTGCCCAGCGCCCCAATTAAGAGAGAAAATATATCTTTTTTATAAAATATTTATATAATTAAATATATATATATATATCCCAAACTAATAATATATCTACACACACACATATATATATATAGTCAACAAAATTTATTAAACCCTCTTTAGTTTTAAAATAAACTAACCCATAAGAATAATAATAATTTCATTATTATTATTTAACCATGATTAAGATCCAAAACCTCCAATTAAAATGTGTCATAAAAATAACACTCTCTTAATTAAATTCCATCGTAAAATTAAATCCTCTAATATGCGATATTAATTTTGACACACTTCTGGTCAAACCGCAACTCCACAATTAATGGCGTTTGACCGCCACTTAATTAAACACATTTGAAACACATTAAATAATAATAATCTCCCACTATTATTATTATTAAAACATCCATTAATTTAAATTACCTAAAATAATGTGTTTTGACAACCGTTCAATCGGACGACTTGACTCACGCGGTCTAACCGCCCGTGCGCAGTCTGATGTCACCGCTTGAACCGTTTTGTGTACTCAGAACCTCATTACGAAACACGGTTTTAAAAACCGACACGCCGATAAAAAAATTAAAAAAATCTCATATTTTATCTGGTCTAAGAATTCGATTTTTTACATTATTCTACTTGTCGAATGACAACATGAACCATCAATATTATATACATAATGATGGAATGTATAATTCCATATATTCTGAAACATTTTGTCAAGGCCTCGGCCAAGATGTCTAAAAATGATTAAGGCCTCAGCCCAAACCATAAATCAAATTGAGAAAGGGACTCATCCAATTCCACGCCTATTTGTCTCATGAGACCTATTGATGCATCGAGGAGCTATAGCGGGCTCCACCCATCACTTACCAATTCCAATACATTCCTCATGTGAAAAGGTCTAAACATATCATAAACAATCGTATTAAAACAAGCATATGAAATGTCGATGCTTTAACCATAAACCATGAATGCTATAAAAATAGCACATCCATAGTCAAAAAAATCACAAAACTATCAATACAATATGGATGTTTTTGTATCATAATAAATCAACTTCAAATAAACTTCAAATCCATCAAAGGATGTTGACAAAGATGAAATCAAAACCCTTTTTAGAGAAATATATCTTTCTGTTTTGATATAATTTAAGAGTCACATAATTATAAAGAAAACATTTATTTTTTAAAATATTATTATAAGATTGTAAGGTATGCTTTGATGATTTTATAACGGAAGAAAATAGCCGCACCCGCCATATAAGTTAAAAAAAATTCTTACCTTAAATTTTTCAAAAAGGTCAAAAGTACCTTGTTTGGAAAACGACGGAAAGATTCCTTTCAAAACACACAAGGGTATAAATGACATTTAACCCATTTTATATTAAATAGGAAAAATATTTATGAAATATATTTTTAAGAAACATGTATGTGGATTATAATGGTTGTCCCAGTAGATACTTACGTAAAAACAACTCATATAATAAAGAGATTTTAAAATTAACTCGTACCTTGTACTTTTCCTGGGTTGAGGGTAGCTTATCCTCATTTATAATGGGGAAATAATTTTTATTAAATTATAAAAAATTCATATACATTAATATGATATCATATATAATCTTTTAACATTGCTTTGTTATTAATATGTTAGTATTATCGTCGTTTTGGGTGTTAACTTACTCGTTTTCTTTTATATGTTTTGTTACATAAGGCAAGTTTGTTATTGATGGGTTGTATCTTATTCAAATCCAGAATGATATAAAGTCCTTAAACTATATTTTTAATCATCAAATGAGAGTTATACTTGATTCAATACGATGGGGAATGAATCTCATCGCGTTCATGGAGACGGTAGTCCGTACGTATTTACGAGCAAGAATATCATTCTTTTGATTTTAAAATAATATATAATTGGATGGTATATCATATATACAGAATCATTATAATGTTATATTTATTATTTACATCAATTACACATCATTACCTGTAATGGTCCGAGTTTTTTGGTCCATTACTTGGTTAAAATATGATGTTGAGGTGTTTTGGGTGGTCTAGAAGGCCATCCCAGCTTCTCGGTGACTCCTAGCAGTAGCCTCGGCCTACCGGTAGCCCTAGCCTACCGGTGACCTTGGGGTACCGGTGCCCCTCGGATAATGGTAGCTTACTGGTAGCTCTAGGCTACCGGTAGCTCTCAGCTACCGGTACCTCGCGACTACCGGTACATCTACGCTACCGGTACCTCTAGGCTACCTGTAGTTGTCGCCAACCGGTAGCTCTTGGCTACCGGTAGCTGTTGGCAATCGGTAGCTCTCACCTACCCCCATGGGTTTTCCAGTAGTACCTCCTTTCTGCGCTAATTGGTTTTTAAACCATGTTCTGAACCCTTTAATCCTTTTTTAAATTCCATTAATTCCCATTTAAATTAAATGATTGGCGAGGTACCCATTAAATGAAAAATAATGAGGTGTGTATCGTTTAAACCTCCCTGAAAGGCAGGGACCTTTACGTAGCATGTGGGGTGTCTCAACCGCGTGGTCAACCCATGATCCTGCCACTTACACGGTTTCTAGGTTTTTTAAACCGTCCCGGGAATGATATATCTCATCCTTTATAACCGGAGGCTTCTCCCTAGGTTTCTTTTCTCGATCATCCTACTCGGAGTACCCTTCCTCTCGACGAGCCGTACCCCTGTTAGTCCTGTTTTACAGTTTCCACGTGAGGACTTAACATCGATCCATGATCCGTCAGGTAGGGATTTTCTCCTTAGACTCTCCTTTCTGGGTATCTTATGGGTTGGGTATGCTATGGCTTGTGTATAATTGGATGAACCAAACTTTAATGAAGATAATAAACGGATTCTAAAGAATGAAGGGGTGGGGTGTGATCGATGATTCTGCTCTGTTTTTCTCCTCTTTCATGATTAATGATTTCTGAATCGTGCGGGATTACGACTACTGAAAATCATGGATGTTGCTGGTCTTTCTCTATACACTAATAAACCCTTACACCTTGTGATGTTTAAATGGTTTCTATTTTGGTTGTGAACCTTTTGTTGTGTAAAGGAAATTGGTTAATTACGTATATTCTACTAAATAAATTGGAAGCAACAGGATCAACTCCTTTTTTTATGATAACTCTGGTTTAATCCCAGTGGAATTGAAATCATAGACTGTGTTAAATCTTTAAAATCTGAAAATACCTGTTGATTCTGCCTTGTGTTAGTAGTATTGGTTTGGGTGTTTCCTCTATGGTTGGATATGGTCCTAGATTGTTGGGGTGATGTGGGTGAGGATGGGACCCTCTCTTTGTATGACAAATTGAGGCGGGATCCTCTTCTGTTGTGAAACCTTCTTATTCATAGTTCTGGGAACTTGGGACTGTTTCTCACTTTGACCTGCTTTGGTTCCAATACTTGGAGGGGTCTCTCTTTATGTGTTTTTACAAGAGAACCAGGTGTGAATGTTTAAATTGTTGTTGGGTGTACTCTTTCCTTGGCTTGTGCATATGCTTACTAGTTTCCCAAGTAGGTGTAGAAACTTATTTAAACGTTATTACTGAACATGAAAACAAGGATGGGACAAATGGGGATTTTGTTTGATGTGAGTTGTGACATGGGAATGGGTGCTATTCTCTTCTCTTATGAATGAATAGTAAGGATAGTGTTCTTTAGGCTGGCTGATGAAAAACCTAGATTGAGTGAGTGCTTGTTACCTGTGCATATACTTGTAGTTTTTGTGTTTCTTATTCGCACCCCACCCAAGTTGAGAACTTTATTCCAAACACCCCCACTTCATGGGGGAGGGTGTTTTTTCCAACACTGCTATGAGTGGCTGGTTATTAGCTCCTTTTCTGCTTGCTTTCCCGAATAGCCCAAGACACTACGGGCAGGTTGTGATGGCCTAAAGTCCATTATTAGCCCAAGAATCTTCGAGCAGGGTAGTGTGGTGGTTGTCCCAAGTGTGTGCGGGTATGTGGTTTCCCAAGTATCTTCGGGATAAGGCCTAGGTGTCTTCAGGCATGGAAGATGTTCTTCTAGCCTAATTGTCTTTGGGAATGGCAGTGGTTTCTCTGGCCTAGGTGTTTGCAGGTGTGGTTATGTGTGACAGTTGTGGCCCAGCTATTTGCGGGCGGGTTAGTGGTTGTGGCCCAGGTGTTTGCGGGCAGGATGTGTGGTTGTAGCCCAAGTGTGTGAGGGCGGGGTATGGTAGTGGGACTACGATGAGAATGGAGGGATTGGTCGAATGCATAGGATGTCTTCAATAACCAGTGGGAAAGTGTGTTGGTTATCCAAACATCGATGTTCTATTACTATACATTACTTGACTTGCATTATATGGGGAGTGTTCCTTGGTGAGGATTGGGTGGTTAGTTTCCTTTCTAGGTTCTTGGTTATCTCTTTTCTTATAGGGAATTAGTATGCCTCCCCACTTGTGCATGAGTGTCTTTGGTTTTTCCCTATTGAGTATACTTGTATGCTCACCCTATGTATATAAAACTACTTTCATGTTTCCAGGAGGACTTCATGGATAGTGATGGACCGTACTAGCTTCGACCATTGGGGTAATTTTTTTTGTTGTTTCCCTTTTTCTTGGTATCATTCCACCTTTGGAGTTTTGCGACTTGTATCTTTTACCTTTGAACATGCATATGGAAATGGTTTACTTTCAGCCGTATTCTCACTTTCAGTTTTGGTGTTGTGGGATTTACTATTTTATCTCCTGATCCTATTAAAAGAAAAAGGATAATTCCTTCCATTTAGTGTGTGATTTTATACCCTTGGTGCTGGTGGTTACCCCTGGACCTATTGAAGGCGGGTTTCTGGGGTCATTATCTATCCATCAACTTAATGAAGGAAGGGCCTGGAAATTTGCGTACACTTCCTTCCTTTTGGTGAAAGCGGGTCATGACAGAATGGTATCAGAGGGAGGGTGAGATATAGGATGGAGTATGGAGTTAGACACATTGAGGATTGCATTTGATGGTATGGAAACAGTGTTGGGTGTCCTTGGTGCGAGAATTAGGCCTGGGAAGACCAGCTAGACACGGGATTTTAGGGCCACCCGTGATCCGATGCAAGGACTCTGGACCTACCAAACGACCAAGTGAGGCCATGCTGATTCCAGGGTAGAGACCCTAGGAAAGGTACATGCATCATAATGAATTGTGCTCTCGTGTTTCTGGGGTGTTTTGGGAATTTAAAATAAATAAGAAGTTTAAGAAGTTTTAAGAACAATATTCGGCACTACTTGGGCTAAGGCATTCCTTGTTTACCTAGAAGCTATGGTACTAGGGAGATGACCATGAGTTTTTCGGGCGATCGAGGCCCAAGAGATTGTCTTGGCCGATCAGCATAAAGATGATCAAGAACAGGCAGACGACTAGTGGTAGAAGACGCTTCGAGCCTTCCAGCGACAGACCCTCGAGAAGTATGAAGGCAGCAGCTCTGACATAAAGACAGAGGGCTGGCAAGAGGATCTGGTGATAGCCTTCGGCTTGATCCAGGCTCCGACCGAGTACAAGGTTCCTTTGGCCATCAGCCCGATGCAGGGAGCAACGGGTTAGTGTTGGACGCTCTACCTGGGGGAGAGAAGAGAGGCTGAGGTGGCCTGGGCTGATTTCGAGGAGTTCCGGGCGGAATTCCTCTCTTCTACGATGAAGGCAGAGAAGAGGCCGGAGATACTATCCCTCTAGCAGGGGAGTATTTTGGTAAGGGAACTGGGGATAAAGTTCAAGGATCTACTCCTCTTTTATCTGGACCTCTTTCCGGATGAGAATTCTCGGGAGAGACGTTTAGAGGAGGCGATATGACCTTCACTCCAATACGTTGTTACCCCCTTCACCTTGCTGACATACTTGGAGGTCCAGAAGAAGATATAAGGGATGGAGAGGATGCACACACTGGGTGGTGTGTCACGAGAGGGGATTCATCTTGGCACGTCAAAGGGAAAGGCCGTCAGCACCAGACCTCTAGCATCGGGACCCTCTAGGTTCCGACCAGCAGGAAGCAAGCAGTAGCAGTTCCAGTTCTAGTCCCCCAATCCTCCCCTTTCCCTTCGGGCCCAGAACTGAGGTTCTTCATCTGTGGGAGACATGTACATCTCCGAAATCAGTTCCTAGACCGAGTTCAGTACGGTAGTGGCATACAGGCCCATCACCCACCTCAGCAGCAGTATCCAGCTAGGCCCATCCAGCAGTAGCAGCCAGGGCAGTGAGCTCCCGCTCCTCTGAGGGAAGATGTTGTGGGGGTATGCCAACCTCAGGGTGCTCCTCAGGGACCTCGACCAGGGCATGGTTGGGGAGGCGGCCGACAGTCGAGGGGAAGAGGAGCTAGGCGTGGATAGTTTCACGCCGCGGAGGCACCAGTTCTAGAGGGACCAGAGGTTGTTTGAGGTACGATCAGTTTGTTCAGAACCCTTGCTTACGCTTTGTTCGATACCAGAGCTTCGCACTCCTTTGTTGCACCCAGTCTAGCCCATGATATGGGTCTAGATGCCGAGAGACTTTCAGTGCCCCTGGTGCTGAGCACACAAGTCGGAGGTCAGACTGACTTTTTATATGTTTATAGAGGATTCATACTGATGATAGTGCCACATCAGTTGGTCGGGTATCTACAAATGCTAAAGATATATCCATACGATGCCATCCTAGTCATATAATGGTTGTTCACTATGTGTTCCATCATGGACTACTTCCGAGGAACGGTTCTGTTCTCAGACATGGGTAGCCGACGTGTTACTTTCACTGGCGAGTGGAGTGGCCCGAATGGAAGCAGGAGAGAGGAACCCCTCCTCTCCTTGTTAGCCGAGCTCTTAGTAGAGTCAGTGGATGCTGAGATGGTTGAAGTACTAGGTATCGTCAGTGAGTTTATGGACGTCTTCCCTAAAGAGGTGACGACTCTACCCCCCCTCGACGTGATATCGAGTTTGGGATAGACTTGAGGCCTGGTGCTCGTCCGATTTCGATGGCTCCCTATGGGATGGCTCCTTCAGAACTACGGGAGTTGCAGATTTAGATCGACGATCTGAGGAAGAAGGGTTTTGTTCGACCAAGTGTGTCACTGTGGGGTGCTATTGTGTTGTTTGCGAAGAATTCGAATGGAGGTATAAGGTTGTGCATAGACTACAGGAGGCTGAATCAGGTAACGGTCAAGAATCGCTACCCTCTTCCAAGGATAGATGATCTCTTTGACCAGTTTAAAGGTGTAGGACGGTTCTCGAAGTTCGACATCTGGTCTAGGTATCACCAGTTGAGGGTAAAGGATGGAGACATCTCGAAGACGGCCTTAAGGTGCAGATATGGGCACTTCGAGTTTTCGGTCATGCCTTTCGGCGTTACAAACGCTCTGGCTATGTTCATGGGGCTTATGAACTCTGTCTTTCGGAAGTATTTGGATCGGTTCTTAGTCATGTTCATTGATGACATCCTGATATATTCAAGATCAGAGGAGGACAACGCTGAGCACCTGAGGACGTTTTTGGAGGTCCTATGACAGCCCCGGCTCTATGGGAAGTTCTCGAAGTGAAAGTTTTAGACATGAGAAGTGAACTTCCTTGGGAAAGTAGTGTCCGAGATAGGGGTAGCGGTGGACCCATCAAAGTTTGAGGCAGTTTTTTCTTGGGAAGCACCCAAGAACGTGGTAGAGGTTCGTAGTTTCCCCGGGCTGGCAGGTTACTACCGGAGGTTCGTACCCAACTTCTCTCGAGTTGTGGCACCTTTGAAAGCCTTGATCAAGAAGGACCAGGTTTTCATGTGGAGTGAGCAGTGCAAGGTAGCCTTCAGCAATCTAAAGGAAAAGTGGGTTAGTGCCCTAGTGCTGAGACTACCAGAAGAAGGGGAAGTGTATGAGGTGTTTTGTCATGCTTCAGGGCAAGGAATCAGATGTGTGTTGATGGAGCGACAAGGGGTGATCTCCTATGGCTCTAGGAAACTATTCCCTCATGAGTGTAATTATGCCACCAATGACCTGGAGGTTACATCCGTCATTTTCACACTAAAGCTGTGGCGGCACTACCTCATCGGAGAACACTATGTGGTCTTCACGGATCACAAAATCATGAGGTGTATCTTCTCCCAGCGGGACATAAACTTATGGCAGTGAAGGTGGATGGAATTCTTCCAAGATTATGACTTAGATATTTCCTAAACTTCAGGAAAAAGGAATGTAGTGGCCGATTCTTTGAGCATGAGGTCGTAGAATGATGAGGTATGAGAGTCTGTAGATGCTTGGAAGGGGTTGGAGGAGTTGGATGCCTTATACCTGGATGTGAGGATGGATAGTGGTATAGGGTTCCTGTATAAGTTGACAGTGCAGTTTTCTCTGTTTTGGAAAGTGTAGGAGTCTCAGTGGGGAGACCCAGAGTGAGAAGTGATGCGCAACCGAGTTGACCAGGGCGATGCTCCGGAAGGGTGGACGGAAGATGGTCAAAATCAGATTCTCTTCCGGTGGAAGATGTTTGTTCGAGAGGCGATTCATGGAAAGGTTCTTAGTGAGTTCTACAACTCACCCCTAGTGGTACACCCAGGAGTTTCCAAGATGTACCAGGGTCTGAGGAGACAGCTTTGGTGGCCCGGAGTAAAGCGAGCAATGGCAGAGTTTGTGGCCAAGTTCCTAGTGTGTCAGCCGGTAAAGGTTGGACACCGTGTTCCAGGCGGGTTGTTGCAACCTTTAGATGTCATCGATTGGAAGTGGGACGACATCTCGACGGATTTCCTCATGGGACTACCCAAGGTGAAAGGGGATTGCGATGCCATCTGGGTAGTTGTGGACCGCTTGGCGAATTCAGCTCACTTTCTGGCGATTAAGGAGTCGAGTTCAGTGGATGATCTAGCATGGAAGTATGTGGACGAGGTAGTGTTGTTGCATGGAGTTCCGAGTTCCATAGTCTCGAAAAGGGATGCACGTTTTAACTCACGAGTCTGTAGGGGTTTGCAGCATACTTTTGGCACCCAACTGCACCTTAGCACTGCTTTCCACCCCCATACAGATGGGAAGATAGAGCGCACCATCTGGACATTGGAGGATATGTTGCGGGCATGTATTCTGGACATTGGGGGATTATGGGGGCGACACTTGCCTCTGGTAGAGTTTTAATACAATAATAGTAATCACTCTACCATTGGAATGGCTCCAATAGAAGCCCTATAAAGAAGGTCGTGTCGCTCACCCATGTGCTAGACTGAGGTTGGGTAAGTAGGTGTTCTTGGCCCGGAGGTGGTGTAGATCACGACACAGAAGGTTCATCTTATACGAGAAAGGATGAAGGTGGCCAAGGATCGGTAGAATTCATATGCCGATGATAAGAGGAGAACCTTGGAGTTCGAGGTCGGGGACCACGTGTTCTTGAAGGTCTCCCCTCATTGTGGATAGTGGAGGTTCGGTAGGGGATGTATGCTTTCTCCTAGGTTCATCAGACCCTTCAAAGTGTTGCGGCGGGTCGGTGAAGTGGCTTATCATCTAGCACTACCACCACTGCTACTGAGGATACACGATGTATTCCATGTGTCCCAGATTCGTCGATATCTACACAATGACTCCCACATCATCGATAGGGGAGAGTTAGAGGTCGAAGACAATGTGACCTTCAAAGAACGACCAATCAAGATCGAGGATCGTAAGGATAAAGTTATTTGTGGACGAACCATCCCCTTGGTTCGTGTGTTGTGGAGGCATGGTGGCCTGGAAGAGAACACATGGGATTGGGAGGCCCAATTACGCGTTCAGTACCTAGACCTGTTTTGACTTCCTTGTTGTTGTTTTTTCTAATCCTTGAGATATTGTACCTTTTGCTTTAATATATGAAATGCGTGTTTTTCTTAGCTATTAGATGATATATTCCCTGTTCTCTTTGTGTGTGTGTACGAATGTGTGATTATGGGAAAACCTAACTGCTAATCAGGATGTATTAATGTGGAAGCGATTAAACCTGTGTGGGTGAGTCAGTGCCACCCAAAGTGGATAATATACTGACATGTATGAGGGGACTCCCTAACTCATGTGTTGGACAGTGTGATGCTTCTTCTTGTTGTGAATGTTTGTGGCTCTTGGGGTAGTATTTATGGATTTAGGTGGAGGGTTATGTTATAGCTTTCGAACAACTCTAGGGTTTTCCCCTGAGAAGTATCTTTAGGGGGAGGTTTTTTGGACCCCGCATTTCTCATTTCTGGGTTGTTCTTATAATATCAAGGACAAGAATAGTTTTAGAAGTATCTGATGTAATGGACTAGGTTTTTGGGGTCCATTACTTAGTAAAAATATGATGTTGAGTTGTTCTGGGTGGTCTGGAAGGCCATCCCAGCTTCTTGGTGACTCCTAACGGTATCCTCGGCCTACCGGTAGACCTAGCCTACCGTTGATTTTGGGGTACCGGTGGCCCCCGTATACCGGTAGCTCTCGACTACCGGTTTCTCTCAGCTACCCGTAGCTCTCAGCTACCGGTAGCTCTCCGCTACCGGTACCTCTAGGCTACCGTTAGCTCTCAGCTAATGGTAGTTTTCGTCAACCAGTAGCTCTTAGCTACCGGTAGTTGTTGCCAACCGGTAGCTCTCAGCTACTGGTAGCTCTCGCCTACCCCCACGGGTTTTCCAATAGCACCTCATTTTTGCGCTAATTGGTTTTTAAACCATTTTATGACCACTTTAAGCCTGTTTTAGAGCCCATTAATGCCCATTTAAATTAAATGATTGGTGAGGTACCCATTAAATGAAAAACAATGAGGTGTGTGTCCATTTAAACCGGCCCAAAAGGTAGGGACCTTTACGTAGCGTGTGGGGTGTCTCAACCGCGAGGTCAACCCACGATCCGGCCTCTTACATGGTTTCTAGTCTTTTTAACCATCCCAGAAATGCTATATCTCAGCCTTTATAACAAAAGGATTCAACCTAGGATTCTTTTCTCGATCATCCTGCTCGGAGTACCATTCCTCTCGACGAGCCATAACCCTATTGCTCCTGTTTAACAGTTTCCACGTGAGGACTTAACGTTGATCCTTAATCCGTCAGGTAGGGATTTTCTCCTTCGTCTCTCCTTTCTGTGTATCTTGCGGGGTGGGTATGCAACTGCTTCTGTAGAATTGGATGAACCGAACATTAATTATGATAATAAACGGATTCTAAAGAATTAAGAGGAGGTGTGTGATCGATGATGCTACTCTGTTGTTCTCCTCTTTCATGGTTAATGATTTCAGAATTGTGTGGCCCTACGCCTACTGAAAATCATGGTCATTGTTGGTCTTTCTCTATGCACTAATAAACCCTTACCCCTTGTGATGTTTAAATGGATTTTATTTCGGTTGTAAACCTTTTTCTGTGTAAAGGAAATTGGTTAATTACGTATATTCGGCTAAATAAATTGGAAGCACCATGATCAACTCTTTTTATGATAACCCCGATTTAAGCCCAGTGGAATTGAAATCATGGACTGTGTTAAATCTTTTAAATCTGAAAAAACATGTTGAGTCTACCTTGTGTTGGTATTATTGTTTTGGTTGTTTTCTCCACAGTTGGATAGGGGCATAGATTGTTGGGGTGATGTGGGTGAGGATGGGATCCCCTGTTTGAATAACGAATTGGGGTGGGATCATCTTCTGTTGTGAAACCTTCTTATTTATAGTTCTGGGAACTTGGCACTATATCTCACTTTGACCTGCTTTGGTTCTAATACTTGGATGGGTCTCTCTTGATGTGTTTTTACAAGAGAATCGGGTGTGAATGTTAAAATTTTTGTTGGGTGTACTCTTTCCATGGCTTGTGCTTATGCTTACTAGTTGCCCATGTAGGTGCATAAACTTATTTAAGAATTATTATTAAACATGAAAATAAGGATGGAACAAATGGGGATTTGGTTTGATGTGGGTTGTGACTTGGGCATGGGTGTTGTTCGCTTCTCTTATGAATGAACAGTAAGGATAGTGTTCCTTAGGATGGCTGAAGAAAAACCTAGATTTGGTGAGTGCTTGTTACCTATACATATACTTGTAGTTTTTGTGATTCTTATTCGCGCCCCAACCAAGTTGAGAACTTAGTGTCGAACACCCCCACTTAATGGGGGAGGGTGTTTTTCCCAACACTCCTTTGAGTGGCTGGTTATTAGCTCCTTTTCTGCTCCCTTTCATGAATATCCCAGGACTCTACGGGTAGGATGTGATGGCTTGAAGTCCATTATTAGCCTAAGAATCTTTGGGAAGGGTTGTGTGGTGGTTGGCCCGAGTGTGTGAGGGCCGGTGGTTTCCCAAGTATATTCGGGATGAGGCCCAAGTGTCTTCGTGTGTGGCAGTACTTCTTTTAGCCCAGGTGTCTTCGGGCATGGCGGTGGTTGTTCTGGCCTAGGTGTTTGCAGGCGTGGTTATGTGTGACAGTTGTGGCCCAGGTGTCTGCGGGCGGGTTAGTGGCTGTGGCCCAGGTGTTTGCGGGCGGGATGTGAGGTTGTGGCCCAGGTGCGTGAGGGCGGGGTATGGCAGTGGGACTGAGATGAGAATGGCGGGGTTGGTCCAATGCGTAGGATGTCTTCAACAACCAGTGGGAAAGTGGCGTGGGGTACCCAAACATCGATGTGCTATTACTATACATTACCTAACATGAGTTATATGGGGAGTGTGCCTTGGTGAGGCTTGGGTTGTTATTTTCCTTGCTAGGTGCTTGGTTATCTCTTTTCTTACAGGGCATTAGTATGCCTCCCCATTTGTGCACGAGAGTCTTTGGTTTTTCCCTACTGAGTATACTTGTATGCTCAATCTACGTATATAAAACTACTTTTAGGTTTCCAGGAGGACTTCATGAATCATGCAGGACCGTACTAGCTTGGACCTTTGGGGCAGTTGCTGTTGTTATTTCCCTTTTTTTTGTATCTTTTCACTTCTGGAGTTTTGTGACTTGTATCTTTTACCTTTGAACATGCATATGGAAATGGTTTAATTTCATCCGTATTTTCACTATCATTTTTGGTGTTGTGGGATTAGCTGTCTTATCTCCCGATCCTATTAAAAGAAAAAGGGTATTGTCTTCCATTTAGTGTGTGATTTTATACCCTTGGTGCTGGTCGCCACTCTGGGACCTATTGAAGGCGGGTTTCGGGGGTCATTATATTTCCTTCAACTTAAAGAAGGAAGGTTCAAGAAATCTGCTGACCCTTCCCTCATTTTGATGAAGGTAGGTCGTGACATTAACATACCCATCCAAATAATAATGTTTTGAATAACAATTACACCATGACGTGGAGACGGTAATCCATACGTACGCATGTATGGTGACATGTCATTCAAATGATGGATAGTATACTGAATATGGTTGTACCATATTTAAAATAACATCATAGTATATAGAAGATACTGGAGTTCTTATTTAATAATGGAAATAACAATGAAAGAAGAATTGGAAGAAGAAAGGAACTTGAAAGAGGGTGGTGAAATCATTTCCTCTTCTTTGGGTTCTTCCTTTTGATTTGATCAAAAAGGCTCCTTAGGTTGGCTTTCTGATCAAAATAAGGCCCCTAGGTTGAAGTGGGGGATGTTGGGAGGATATTTGGGCAGAGGTTGGCTGATCCAAAAGGATTTTAATGTGTTAATTAGTTATAAGGGGGAGGGCCCTTTTATAAGAGGGGTGAGGGGCACCTTAGAAAAAACATAAAATATTATTTTATAATAAATTCATATTCGGTTTATAATGGATGAAAATAGATTTATTTCGAGGATAAGGTGGGTATGGGTCAAAACAAACTCAACCAATAGGTTTTAGATATGTTTGGGTCACTTTATTAACCTTATCTTTTAGTTCTAACTCTTATTTAATTCGTTTGACATTTACCATGTCTCTTTGTATTTTTTTATTATATAGTTAATAAACATACTATATACTTCCAAGCGACCATCATGTGGTCCATTAATGATACCTCTATCATTAAATATTTAATTTGGATGAACCATATATTTTTAGGAATATAATATCAATTACTAATATAATATTTGTTTTCAAAACTCCTTTATGTCAATTTGACACTATTTAATAATTGATTTTTGTTAAAGTCTTAAAAAATTTATTAATTAAAAAAATTCATTTAAAAAATCCTAACATTTTATATTAACCAATAAAATTCATTAATGTCATCAAAACTTTCAAATTATATTTATTTTATCATTTATAATACCAATTATTTGATTCTTTCATTAATAAGGAAAATATTGCATCATTATTGTGTGATAAATAATTTAAATTATTTAATATATAAAATTTATAAATAGAATACCATTATGTAGGAAATATTTTTATCTTTCTAATGAATACTTATAGTCGAAATTATTACATATATAATCCTATGTAAAAAAAAATTTCTAGAAGATATATTCTTATGTCATTTTTGTATTTACTTTAACTTACTTAATATAAAGTGTCCTTATCACCTACAAGTGGCATCATGGGGTCCCAAAATCGACCCAAAGATGAAAATGGTCGGACATGTATCAACTAATAAGGTTAGGACGCATTTTAGGGTAAAAACAATTATAATAATAATATTTGTTTAATCTTATTTACCGGATATACCCTTTAACCATGGTAAATAAAATTTTTACCGAACAAATTTTTCAAAATATCTAAAAATAAAAGTTAACTATTTACACAATTTCGACCTCCTGATTTTAAATATTGATTTCATTTTTCTAAATTCAAAACACGGAAGTGGAAAAAATTAATTTAATATTAATTATCATTGTCAAAACAAAAAGTGTGTTTTTAAGAAATAATAACTATCAAAAGATTGGCACTTTTTATATCTAGTTTAAATATGAAATTATGTCCAATGACCAACATTGGATTAAATGTTAACAATATAATCTAATTATACTCTAAAATTACTCAAACTCATAATTTATCTCTATTAATTATTTCGATTGAAAAGGTTGTTTTTAATTAAAACTTAGTAACTTTCAATATTTATCAAAACTGTAAAGTTATCCAAAAAGTAAAAAAAATTAGCATAAGATAATTTTGATATTCCAAATCCAAAAATAAAGTCCATTTTTAATGATAAAATGTATAAAATTTTAAAAAGTGGGTATTACTATTCATAACGGCTAGTTTGATTGGTTGTGGTGTGTGTTAGAACTCGAAATTGCGTACAACACACGCTATTATATTATTCAAAGAGAAGCGTATCGTGGAAGCTTGGGGTGTTACATCCAGTCTCAAAAAAACATTTCCACCCCACTAATAATTTTAATTTATATAAGTTAAATCTATAATAATTTAAATACCAATCCACTAATATCACTGAATGTCTACATGGAATCATTAAATTACAAAAAATGGGAAAATCATATGTATGGGAGAGTATATTCATTGAATAATAATTAGGTAAATATAGACTATAAAAACCATCAACTCAAATAATAAATATGGGGTTGAAAATTAAAACATATATATGCTCATAATGAAACTAAAGAAAGAGTGAAATGGGATAGTCATATATACAATCCAACTAAGAGTAATGAGTATTCCATTAGATCTAAAAAATCATCTTTGACATCGAGAACCTCGTGTAACTACACAATAATATATGTTGGCATCCCATAGCTCCCCACTATTCTCCATAGCTGAGAGGCACTATCTATTTTGAAGGACCCATTCCCCCTCAAAAATAAATATAGGGAGGGGCTTGTAATCCATATATTGAAGACCCACAACCTATTTAGTATGGGGGTTTTCCATCACTAGCATTATAACAACTACAGGGGACCAGTTCCCTAATGTGATATGGTGGTTCCTAACCATTTTGTATATGTATATGTCAAACATGATCAATACCATCAACTAAGTGTCATTGATATAAGAATACAACTTATGTCTAAATGTTCTATTATTAAAACATATTATGATATGATACTTGATGGGCCATGTCTACATCTAAAAGAAGATCATATACAATATTGATGTTGTGTAGGTAGGTAAATGGTGTGTACCTATGGTCATATTGTGTGTCATATCACCTAGGCACATAGTCATGGCCCCACATGGACATAGCCAGAATGGACATGTGAGACTAAATGTAATTTTAAATTAATAAATGTTGTGTCTTAGCAAAATGATGTTTTCTATTTCATCTTGATCCATTCCCATGTACCACATCTCATGCCCAAATACTCTGGTTTTGCCTATGGAAATCACCTATGTTTGAGAATGAAGGATTTTTATGAGTATATGGTCATGCCCATGTTCCTAGATATTTGTATCCCTATCTAACCTTAGGAAACATGCAATATCTCAAGCACTAGGACACATGAAATTAATGAGACATACATAGTGTGTGTAATTTTACATCAGCTAGAACCCCAAATACCATGGCCAAAATACTACACAGTATGTGTTATTCTAGGACATATGGTACGAAGTTATCTCTCCTCATGTATAATTCAATATACATCACAAAAACTATAGATCGACATTCTATATTACTGAACATGAAATTTCACTTTCCCAAATATACTGAAACTGAATATAAACCGCTAATAATTGATTTACTAATATGCGAAGGATGAATATTGAAGCTATGGACTCGTTTTTTATTCAATCAGACCTCATATAAATTCTCAAAACCTATTATCCCCATATCCAACATCCACACCCAAAAATCCGTCTTTATCCATCTACAAAACATAGATCCTTTATATTTCTATATCCTCCTACATATTTATCAATTTTAAAACACTCAAATTGAGAAAAACTATGTAAAATAACTTTCCCCATGACCAATGATAATAAAAATTTGGGAAAATAACATGAATAATGTGATAAAAATAATATGCCAATTTGATATCATCTTATGATAATAATATGTGGGACAAAGGGATGAATCAGGAAATAATAAATAAGAAAAAAAATTAATATATCACTAAAATTGAAATGGTGTTACTATGATTCATAGGTTCAATAATAAAATAAAAAATATATATGATCTAATATCAATAATCAAAAAATAATGTTTAATACCTTTAAATAATGAATCCAAGTTAGAGTTTGGAGAAATTATTCTTTAAAAACATGTCCTCTAATGAAAAAGGTGATGATCCCTCTATGTTATTAATATATCTCACAATACACCATGGTCCATTTTTAATCGATATGTGATGATAATCCTAATGATAATGAAGAAATATTCTCCATATTTTCAAGTCTCATAGGTTTATGTGTCTAACCATGGAAATTTTCCAAAACGTTTTTACAGTAATGAATATATTTTTTGGTCAATTACTAAAAAAATTAGAAAATATTTTTTAAATAAAATACCAGCCCCAAGTCACCTTCAATAAATTTCCCAACACCATAGACATTATGTCACACTTACGTTAAACCCTATATTCTGGAATCAACATTGGAAATTCATTTCCCATTCGAGGTTCCAATTAATGGGAAAATATTTTAGTCAAAAAAATATTTTTTCATCCTATATAATATTTTAATATCATATGAATACTAATTCTTGGGTATTATGACAACCAATCCTATTCATAAATATAGGGATAAATACATAGATATATACTGAAATATTCCTGGGAAAACCTGAAAAAAAGAGTCAAATTCAATGAAAAACATGTTTCAAAATAATTGATTAAGAATTTATTGACCTAATAATACCAAACACTCCATTATTTAAAATAATTTTATCCACTTAAAATGGAATAGTGTGATGGAATTATTATAATATAAAGGGTGTGTCATAATGTACACTTTTCCTCATTTATAAAAGAATATCACAATCTCCCATTAAAAGATACACAAATTATTAAAAAACTCCCTACAACTCTTCCATTTTTTAATCTCTATAATCCTATCCCACTAAAAAATCATGGTCACCCATATTATTCATATTCAATCAATTTTTTAGGGACTCCAGAGGAAAATAAAAAACTCAACATTGGTATTGTCTCAATTTTAGCCTTTTCATCTTATTCATATTCATTGAAATATTATATTTTTATAATACTAAAATTTATTCTACAAAAATAGTATAAAAATATTTTTTATATTAACATTATAAAATATTAATTTACATCATCGTAGAAGAGTATGGTAATGCCAATCGTTCATCCTCACAGACTACAACCTTTATTAACAATCAGTTGTTATTATTATTATAATATTTCATTATTTATATAAAATGATAAAATTGGGTTTACCATTATAAAATAATCAAAATAATATCATTATTCCTATAATTTATTTATTTTATTTATAAATAATTTCTTTTATATCAATATTATCCAGTCTGAATAACACAAGTTCATGTTTTTTGAATTTAACCACCCACATTACTGATTTCTTAAAAATCTATTATGTATTCTAATGGGAATATGAATAGTAATTACATTACAAAATTTCTATAAATTTTTTCTTTTTTCATTGTTTAGATAGAAATATATTTTTTATTTATATTATTATAAATCTAAAATTTTCAACCACAAAAAAATCAGTTATATAATCCAAAACAAATTTCATTTTCATTGAGCATAAATAAAACCCCTATAGAATGGTATTATTGATCTAAAAATAAATACATGATATTTATTAATGAGTCATAAAATATTTTTTAATTATTAATGAGGTATCACACATTGATTAATAACATAAACATTATAGAACTAGTGAAAACATTTTGTTCAATAACACATATTGGTTCAAAATAAGTTATATCTAACAATTATACCCCTAAAAATTAATATAAATAAGGGAGTGACTAGGTAAGATATATGAATATATTTATGAAATACATGATTACGTTAGATATGACTGTTTTATTTGAATATGGAATGTCATCAACTAAAAAAGGAACCATTGTGTTTCTTTCTATCTCATTCTCTCTTCATTGAGACATATTTTAATGTTAGCTCCCAATTACTTATATATATGTTTTATAAACACCTAAATAATGTATTTTCAAGTAATATTTTATTTAATTCATATAAATTATTGAACCAAATAATTTTATATCATCACATGATATTTTATTCATAAATTATAATATCCATATGTGGTATCAATGATATAATCATCTTCTATATGTCATATTCACTCGTCTTTGAATATTATGATTGGATATAAATCCAAAATAAAATTTTATTATTTTATTATATTTTATTAAAATATTTTTTATTTAAATATTTTTTTATGATCAATTATTCCCCCAATATAATTTTGGTGTTTGAAAAGAATTAACATTTTTTAAGAATAATTACAATTTTTTAAATGGGGTTATCCTATATATGTTTGATTTTGTTTCCCACCATTGTTCACCATTATATTGTGAAACCAGAAATTAGTTTCATCTCCAATTATCACCCACTCTATAATTCATTGAATAAAAAAAATTCAACCATTAAATGATATATGATTTTAGAATGGTTTTTTTCATAAATTCCCTATTGATTTCAACATTTCAAAATAAATTTTTTTATCATCCACTCCCTATATTATTTAGCTAAAATTTGTATCTCATTCATGTTTTCATTATTATATATTACATTTAAGGTTAAATTTATACAATTTATTTTAACCTTTTTAATTGAAAACATTAAATATTTCTCTTATTAAATTATTAATGATACTTTTATTAAACATTAATTACCATAGTATTGTTCACATATTTTATTTATTTATTTATATTTCATTGGAAAATATTAAAATATTATATAAAATGGAATCATTTAAAATTTATTTTTCACTACACATTTATTGGATGATTTATTTTATTCATGGACAAGTTAATTGAACATTTTTTGTGGAGGGTTTCATAAGTCTTCACATTCCCTTCAAATACAAATTTTTTTAATGTAATTATGTATCAAGGTTTTCAAATATTTTTTGAAAGTATTTATATTTTCATATTTCGTTACCCTACACATTCATTCATTTTTGATGTGTTATTTTGATCACCCTTTATATATATTATTGTGATATTATTTCTTTTTAAAAGTTTTATTTCTTATATTTTATGATTTCTTATGTGTATGAGATGTGATGGTTTTTGAATGTTTATGAATCCCTCACACTCTCTACGAGGACATTATGATATGTTTATGATTTATTTTATATGGAAGCAATATCTATGGATAATGATGGTTTCATTCCTATATATCCAAAAACATTTCACCATGTTATGATTATATATCCTGAGATAATAAGAAATATGAATAATAGGTTTGTTCACATTGGAATTCCGTATATGGTTTATCATAAATTTATATCTATATACAAATTTAATTTGTTTAAATAATATTAGGAATAATATTTTTTGTCATATGTATATTCATATTACTATGGTTGTGAGAAATTTCTATGATGGTAATCAAGTTATGATAAATATTCATGATTATTTTAATAACATATGATTATTCAAAAAAGATGAAATTTTATAATTAAATTTGATTATCCATTTAGTGAAATGGACAAATCATAAAAAAAATGTAATAGAATTAGGTGTGTTTGAACACATAAAATTAATTTGTTATGATGGGGTTTATGGATCTAAGTGTGTATTGGTATTTCTTATGTGTTTGAGGACTGTCAGTATTTTAAGACACTATTTTTAGGGAATATGATGGATTGAATGATTGAATAATGGAAAGTGGTGACCATGCACCCCAAACCACGTGACCCTTTTTAGCAGGGACCGTGTTTTTTAACCGTGTTATGGGACTTGTAAATAGCTTGAATTGGTGATGAGTTTCAAATTTAGATGAAAGGATTCTAAAATGTTTTTCTAACATCGTTTTTAAACTATATAGGGTGTATGGATATCCTATTAGTTGATACTTAATGTATTCACATGTATCAATTAATCAAACACCTAGAAATGCATGGTAGGGTCTCATTAGATAGTGAAATAACATTTTTTAAGCACGATTATCTAAACTATAAATCAAACCTTTTTAACTCATTAACCATTTTTTAAATTTCAATTTCAAATTATCATCATTTACCTTTTTCTCCTTACATTACCCCTACTTTCTATCTTTCCTAGAGCCGCCTGAGAACCTCCCTTAGAATCCTATGAATTTATGTATCTCCTTCATTTGGAATTAGAATCAAACTCCATTATTCATGTATAATATCCCTCAATAATTTTATTATTCCTATTTATACTTGACATATTTTACCCCGATGTATCCAATTTTATTTTCACGCGAACTCATATTACCTGTTTTTGGAGAGTTTTTTAATTCATATATTTCACCAATTTTTTCGATCGAATGAGTGAATGAGAGTGTATGAGTGAAGAATACTTGATATAAGGTAAATGGTATATTAAGTTTCCTTTATATTATTGAATTTTTGTAATATATGTTTTTTTTTGCACACATGATTTCCCACACATAGATTCTAATATATGAAATCGCTTAATTTTATTATAGATAGAATTTTCATGCATTCTATGACACTATAATATTTAATTTAATTTGATTCCATCAATATAATCCACCCATTATGATGGGCCAATTAAACACTCATAATGATCAATTTTTGTCTAAAGATAAAACCATACCTTGGAGATTTTGGGTACTGTGATTTTTAGTGAAACGTTTTATTTAATTAAATGGGTTATATAATACACTTTTCCTTGATAATTTACATTATTATTGAAGTTCTTTATTTAAAAGGAAAAGATAAAACAAAATAATTAAATTATAGTGTTGTAAATATTCTACACCTTTCCCTCATTATAACATCTTAGTAATTTGATATGCGAAATTTTTTGTTGGGATTGAATGAATGGCTTGGTTATTATTGGAATTATGTTATGTAAAATTTAATACACATTAAAGTTATATAAATTAAACATTTTTTGTGTTTTATGAGTGAAATCAATTAATAAATGGTAAAATATTCTTCCCAAGGCATGAACTATAGTATTCCATGGATGTTATAGCATTATTATTGTATTCTATATTGTGAAAATAAACTCTATATTTGTGACCACATTATAATGGTTCATAGTGTTTTCTAGGGAATATTATAAATTTTTAACATTAGGTTCCCATTCATTAATGGTAATTATGGGAAATAAATATCATATCATTCATTTAAGGTCATCATTATTGATATCACATATCATTCATAAAAACTATTTGGTATGATTTTCCTTATCAATATTTTGAGATAATAAGCCAAAAAATATATTTTCATTCTTTAAGAGATGTTCGGTATTAATTATATTATCATTAATTGAGATCATTTGGAATGATTTCCTATATTTAATATATGAAACATGTATGATATCATTATGTATAAACCCATGTTTTATTCCTCAGGTCCTTATTTGTGTATTGATAAAAAATATATAAACATCAATACATTTATAATGCATTTCTTCTCTAAATAAATTATATCTATGATTGATGTAGGAATTTTAGATTAAGGGTCATTTAAGGAACATGATCCATACTTTATAACCTTTATTATTTTAATATTGGTTTCCTATAAAGGAAAATTATTTCATTTTATATTGATGATCTATATTACATTAGACATCATTGGTGGTATCCTAGTGAGTTTATCTCCCTCAATGTTCTGTATGTAGTTTGGAACATTTGAATAAATTTTATACATATTATATGATCACATATTTCACTACATTTAATTTCCCTTTTCAATAAGAGTTATCATTGATCGGTAGGTCGAGCATGTATTTTGATGCTTACAAGATTTGGGTCTTATTTTAATTCATTTATTTTTCAATATTTCATTCCATGTTTTGTGTATTAACTAATTTATATTTTTTACCTTATTGGTTATGGATTGGAAACAATTTCCATGGATGTTTTATTTAGAATTATCATGTTTTTTATTATTTAGTAGTTACTAATATCTTCCACTATATATTCTTTATTGATTATTTATATTTCAATATTTAGTACTAATATGGAAGGTATAGTTACACTATTATTCAATAATTAGTCCCTCACTACGTGTTTTATGTTTTTGGAATATGGGTAGTCATGCATGAGCATATTTGATGAATTTTCTTGGGGAAATAGATTAGTTGATGCAAAGATAAGATGTTACCATGTTATATAATAATTATATTAAATTTTTTTCATTGGTTTCGATGTAATTTAAGAGAGTAAAAATGTGTCTAAATATTTTAAATACCTTGTTCCTAGGGTTGGCCATCCATTTTATATCGGGGAATAATAATGTTGAATAAGATTTTATTGTTTTTAAATTTCGTTCTTTATTATAGTTTTTTTATTATTTCACATTGAATTATTGTATTAATTTCACTAGTTACTGAATTAAGAATTAATGGGATTTAACACTTGGTTTGTAATCGATATATAAGGGTTTGGGTTAATAAAATATTCAAGGCACATTTTATTCACATTAAATGATGATTTTTATATGTGTAACATTATAATGTTAATTATATTCATGCTTATCAATATATTTTTCCTATTTGAAAAATTAGCTTATTAACATGTATACAATTATTCTGTGATTATTATCCTGATTTTTCTAATTATATATCAATAATAGCATTCTTTGTTATTATAATGATATATTATAGTTTATTATATTTTATATATCATCCAAAATGGTGTTTTCCAATACAATATACTTGTTGAACCTTAATAATAAATTCTTACATGGTGTAGCCATTGAACATTTGATACATATAATAAAAAATTATAATATGTGTTAGTATGGTTTCCTATGGTAATTTTTATATTTTATGGGCCTTAAAATTGAGTTCGAACCATAACATAAATTATTTTTGTATTATAAGACTAATTGTGAAATCCCAATTGTAGTTACATGAATTGAAATGGTAAATTACAATATAATTTACCTTTACAACAATGGAGAAAAAATTAGTCAAAATAGAAAATTGTATAAATTAATGTTTTCTTAAATTTTGAACCATGGTGGACAAATTTTAATTCAAAATTCATTTCATTTTTTTTGATAAATTCTTGTTATCTATCGTGAATTTTAATTAAATTGAGTTTCAAATAAAACATATAAAGGATTATACATATATAACATTAGAAATAACACTAGTACAATTAAATCCTTATATGCTTACTTTTTCATAGTAGGTTAGTTTTAGAATTTTATGCTGATTTGATTAATCTAATATGCGTGTTTGGAAATATTAAATAAATAAACACTAATTTTGTTGAAACAAATATGGTATGTACATTGTAATTTATAGTTAACTGGAACCATAAATTTGGAATAAATTTCCATATTAAAGATCTCATGTTTGGGTGATGTGACACTCATAAGTTTCCTTTATCATTATATTCCATAGTAGTTAACCCTAAGGATGTATTATTATGATAAATATGTATGGTCATATATGGTCAATGTATCTACTTTTATAATGTTACAAATAAATGTGTGGAAGCATCTTACATAACCTATCCCATTTATATGAGGTTGTTTATCTATTTTCTGTTGATATTTACTATTTTTAGGATTTAGTTAATTAATTTCCCAAATACATCCTAAAGTGTTAAATCCTTCATAGCTTTCAAATGAAATTTTCTTTATGCATGAATTTTGGGAGAACTTGTGGAAATATATGTAATGGTAAAAAAGAAATTTTATAATAATATTCATACGAATTATTATGGAATAATATAAATAAAGTGAAAACATTTTGTGTAAATATTTCTTTCCTAATTTATTCTTGTATTTTGGAAATATTTGTGAATCCTTAAATGTAAATGAATGTGATTATATGAAATAGCATTTTTAAAACCCTTGATAGTGATAATAGTTATAACTTTTTTGTATGTGATATATTTGATTTTTTTCTCGATATTTTTCATCAACTATAACAAGAGTGTTTCCCATGTGTCTTTTTTATTAATTTTTGTGATTCATGGAAATTATTTCTTGGTGGTAGATTCTATGGACCCTGTTCTGTATATTCTAGTTTTAAATTATATGCATTGTGAAAAAACTATATACTAACTATTTGAGTTATGTCTTTATTAATTTTTAACAAAATAGACTGTTTTGAAAATAATCTTGTAAAGGATTAATTATTTAATTCAAAAACAATTCTCATGTTTAAATGTTATGTAATAAAAAGAACCCCTAGATAAATAGGTCATTGTATGGAATGTTTAACTTAATGGGGTTATTACCATATATGTAAATCGGGTGAGTTTCATATCATTATTAATTTCATTAACATTTTCTCCCACTTGGGAGAACATTTATATGATAATTCTCTGACGAAATCATGGACTTATAGCCTAATTATTGGAAGGTAGTTATGTAGAAGTAAAATATTTGGGACTATATGGGAATTATTATATGAGTTCATGATCCAATTCTATACTGAATATGTGTATTATTATTTAGTTTTAAAAAATATAACATGATGTTGTAAGGTTCTTGATTAATCATATATTAGGTAAGGTTCTTGATATTTAAGAGGATATATATGGGTTCACCAAATGTGGTAATACAGAGGTTCTTTTTATAATTATATGCTTGGCCTTATTTTTTTATAAATCAAAGGGACCTATGTCAGGTATTGAATAAGGTGGAATGAGGGTCACAAAGTATATATTTGTAATTTTTTCCCATGAATGATGCAAATGGGAAACGGTTAAAATGTTACATTTTTTAGAAGTCATGTATACTATTAGGATTTATTGTTTCAGTTAGATGCACATTAGCATAGAGATCTGGAGAATTTCACAATATTAAAGAATGTTCCAATATTTTGTATGTTAATTTAGAAAAAAAATTTGTTCCCTAAGATGGTTGACTATGGGTTAAACCTGTACCCACAAGATTAGAAGATGTGTTGTTAAAATTTATTTAATGGCTTGTATAACCTATTTTAATGTGAATTTTTGGTGTGGAAAAATGATGCATTCCTATGGATGTGAACTTAGTGTGATTATTGAAGAATTTATTCCATAAATCCTAGCATCATCATGAATATTAATAGATACTATTGGATTTATAGTAATCAAAAAAGCTCTCTTATCATGTTTGATGAACAAACTCCTCGATGATTTCTCTTAAGGAGTGTTTTATATAAGGTGTGTGCTACACCATTGAACATTTTATTATGGTTACCCTCATTGTAAATTTTTAATCATGAAACTATCTAGGAGAGAAATATTCAGGGAATGGAAATGGGTGATGGATATGATTATGTTTCACTTAGTTTTTATAGGGTATGTATCTATTATTGTTTCTATATATGAGGATGAACTAAGAATGGTTTGTGGAAATTTGTGTCACTTTTCATTAGAATGATGAAACAGATGATCCTAGGGGTTGTATAATTTCTACCACAGAGAGAGATCATATTCTATGAAGGACCATTTTACATAGATACCGGTTATGGGATACTCATTTTGGGGATTTTATATCATTTAATATATGAAAAAAAATGTATGGATTTATTTCATAGTAAATTATTTATACATGGTTTAATATATACATTGGTAAGTATGAGTGTGGGAATCGTGCAAAGAATAGATTATTAATATCCATGGGTGGGCTATGTTATCTATTGTAGTTCATGAAATTGAATGATTGTGGTTTTGAATAGGGTATGGGTTAAGTATAATAAAAAACTAGATGTTGTGTATGGGTTATGATAACTCTTCTCAAAGTTAACTAATTTTTCTATGATGTTTAAATGAATTTTAATCAATTATTATTGAAAAATAATCCATTTAAGAATATAGTTTATGAAATAGTTTGTCATAGACATTTTTTCTTGAGTTTCATCAAACATTTTTATGAAATCTATGATGAAATTCATCAGGCATTCCATTTGGATAACATGGGTGTAATTTACTGTGCACTGATAACATTTTAAGGAAAAATCAACCTGAACAATAAATTCATGGATGATGGGTTTTCAGACATTTGAACCAAATTAAGGAACAAGGATAGTGTACAATTTAGTATATTTATCATACCAGGACAGTCATTATAATGATGATTTATTTTCACTAAAGACAATTTTGATAGTGGGAGTACCATGGTTTGAAATTGGACTTTAAAGAATAGAACATATTACAAAGTGTACCATGGGAAATATTTTTCAATAGATGATGTGTTGAGTGTGTCTCATCATAATTGGGGTTAATTAGGCTTTTTCTTATTGTTCCATGGGTATTTTCAATTATTTTGTTGAGATTCGATGACTTAATTACAATATTTTAAACGTGGTTTAAGGATATTCAATACGAATATCAAAATAAAACATGGAAATTGACAAAGAACCCTCAAAGATGGTATGAAATGAGATGTATTATCTTACCATCATGGCTCTATGTTAATGATATGTTCAATGGTGTAAAGGTTGTGGTATCCTAGGAATTAAACTGTATGAAAAAATTAAAGCCTTTTGAAAGACAATTTGATGGATGGGATGAATCATAGATGAATATAGGAATTGAATATGGATTGTTTTAAAAACATATAAATTTTTAGATGATTTATATGGATGTAAGTCTCTCAAGAGGATATAGTAGTTTTAGGAGAATTATTCTTCAAATAATACGTTTCTAGGGAATCCAACTAGGGTGAAGAGTTGTCTCCCAATTAGTGTTATCCCTGAACTAAAAATTTTGTAAAACTCATTAGAAGGGAAATAGATTGTTTTAAAATTTCGATAGTCTGATTAAAAAAATGTCAATTGAAGTACATATACTAGGGTAGTCCCACTGTTAGAATATGGTTTCTCCATCTATGCATTGCCACCTTTCAGGATATACTGAGCAAATTATAGAGGCCATGCATAAGCTGCAAACACTATTATTAGACATGTATCTAGATGTGTGAGGGGGTATCCATTTGGAGTGTGGAATTACACGGTTAGTGTGTGATTTTACAAACCACTAATCCAAACCTTTTGTCCCATTAAACAGTCAATAAAGTACTATTTTAAACCAAAAATATTTAATATTTCCACTTTCCATAATTCCGTAATTTATACAATAAAAATGTTCAATAGAGATCCACCCATGGACTCTATATAGGCTTTAAAGGATCTCCTACCTTCAGTCTCATAATCAAACATGATTGGTAATGTTTGATCTTTGAAGATATTTTTACAATTTATATTCCTTGTATTCATCATTTATCTATCTGTATCTGATGCCTCTTTTATGAAAGCCTTTATGAACCAAATTTTATAACTATTTCAATTCTACTAATTTCTATCATTTCTACTCAAAAAAATCCCAATAATGGATGAATGATGTAGTAACCCCAAACATAGTACATTTGTTCTAGTTCTTTCTTTTGTAAACTAGCGTAAGATACATGGAATCACATATCATTGGAAAGAATAGTTTTTTAGTGTACTCTATGTACACACTAAAATCATAAATTACAATTAAATATGAAAATTGAAGTGTAATTTTTTTAGAATAACTTTATTTCATCTAGAATCATCATATATATTAGTCATAGTGAAATTCAAGTATGATTAGGGAAATAAGAAATAATAAGTTAGAGATAAAATTCTAATTAAGTGTTTATTATAGTTGAATGATAAAAATTAAATAAGAATAATAAATATATCATGATATGTAATTGAAATCACATTCCATGTGATTAATTGATTGATAATTAAGTTCATCTAGAGTTTATGTCAATGAAAAAATACCATGGATAATAATCAGTAAAAAAGGTAAATAACTAAAAACACATTACATTTAGTCACTAAAATGATAATGAAATGCACCCATTGACAATTTCATTGTGAAAATATACATTATACTAAAATTTTAATATTGATCAGATGGAATTGTTAATTATTGAAAATTCTATAGGAAGGTCATATTATAAATTTACTGATAATAACATTCCCAAGAAAATTTAAAAATGATGGGTTGATTCCCATTTAATTAAGGCTAGAAAAATTATACATCCCATGAAACAACTAATGTATTGAGGGGTTCTTAATAACTAGGCCTCACTAGTGTCGTACTTATCAAGATCGTTCCTCATATATAAAATAATATATTTAATTCATAAACAATGTTCCGTAACCAATTTATTTATTGAGAATGAATATCAAATTACCAATATTTCCCAAGATAAAAAAATGACATTCAATATAGAAAACCTTATGTTTTTATGATATATAATTTATCTAATAAAAATTATATGATAAATTAAATGGTAATTTAAGTTAAATATAATTACCGTTGATCCTAGATAAACTGGATGGCGGTGAAAGCATTTTCATGTAAGGAATATGATAACTCTATTTTGGGTGAACTCAGAATCTATGAGAGGAAGGATTCAAGGGATCCAAATAAGGTCGTTCACATTTGGTATAAGGATATATTTCAACTCAAAACATCCTATGTTGGTATATCCTGATGTGATTTCTTCGATGAGGAAGAACATTTCAAATGTAGTGAAATCCACAGCTTTTCTTTCTATTTAAGATTTTCCATACCCCTACCTAGAAGGGCTATTAAGAATATGTGAATATATATTATATCCTATAAGAATAATTTAGTTGAAAAAATGTATTGTTATTTAGATATACTATTATCCCATATGTCATTGTCTTAAAAGGATAAATACATAGAAGTTCAATGGTCATTCCTGATAGATTCCAGAACTATAGTGGTTTGATTATTGATAAATGAAATCCATGAGTTATGGTTATTATATCAAGGTGGTTGAATATGATTATTCGAAAATAAGATCATTGAAAAAAGTTTTGATATCCTTGAATCTAGGACTTAGGAGAATCCAGGAATGTGAAATGAATTTTGATCCCAAAAATGTTAGGAACATTGTCCCACATGTATTGGACTTGATAAGGCCATATAACTTCTCTACATGTATCTAAATATTATTTGGTACATTTCATCCTCTATTGGGAAGCCAATTATAATGTATAAATAAACTATTAACCAAATATTTGGCCACTATTCTTGTATCTTGGTGGTTATTGATATGTTATGTATTTTAGTGATAGAGGAGGTGATCATAATAAGAGATTAAATTATTTTCCTAGATATTAAATATTATAGGAATCCTAAATTCTACATGGAATTCAAATAATTTGGTTATCTAACATCTAAGTGGAAAAGAGACACTGAACACATCTTCTCAAATCTAAAGGTCCATAATGTCATAGTTTGTTGGAAGAAGAATTGAAAATTAAATATTTCTTCTAGACATCCACATTATTGGATTCTCATCTCTAATGTAATTTTTGGAACTAATTGCTATCATATGGATGAGCATGAAACCTATGGACAATACTCGTTTCCTGTCAAACTATAACATGGTGTCAAGGAACCTCCAATCAACAATTCTATAACTAATTTTTCTTTGATAGTCTCCTATAATAAGGACATTTCTACAAATGAACATCTTAGTGTTTAAGTCACAACCATGTTTTCTAGAAGTTTATGTATCCCTGAGAATGGAATTATCAATTTTAATATTATGATGATTGAAACACTAAATACGCATCACACTAATGGAATACAATTTCTCAATAATATGGTGAATGGGGATTCCCCTACACAGGTTCCATCTCAGGATCTGATTCTCAATGCATAACCTAATAGTCATCATGGTGAGATCATGATAACATACTTCCCATATAAATTCCTGGAGTAAACTAAGATTAATGCATCAATATAGGAGGGTAATTTTTAAGAGAGCACTATGAACACTATCACACATAGATCATTATACTATCATGGTCCTCTAAATATAGAAAACTTGTAGGGAAGATCATTTCTTCCCATTGGAAAGGCACATGGGACGTCTTCTAATTAAAATATGAATCCATAGATTAGAGTAGGTGCAGCTGTAGAGTAAAATAATTATATGAATTTATATTAGAATGAAAATTAAGGAAAGATACAAGATCTACATGATTAAAATATAGATTTATAAGGTGAATTATACAATGTTACATCCTCAAAGGTATTTATGACACCATCCTCAAAAATAAAAATCTATTAAAATTGGGAAATATGTTAATATGTTCACCCAAAAAAATGGTGTGTTTTGTTCTGATGGGTCTGAAGGCACACAAGTCATTGAGAAGACTAGACACCATACAATTGAAGGAATAATTGAGGAATTCTAATAATATTAATCCATAAAATACCTAATAACAATCATCTATGCAAATGAAGCGAAGTAAAAAAAATAAAGCAAAAAAAAGAAATGGCCATAGAACAATAGCACAATAATGAATCCATTAGATGGGGGATTAATCCATCGTAAAGTGAGGATACATTCTTAGAAAATCCAATGGCTAGGAAATTATCTAATATCCAATGCCCATATTCATTTTCTCATGGCCCATAAACCTTTTCATAATCGAATTGTTGAACAAGATCTTCTATTTGATTCCTTGAAATCATGTGTGTGGGACTTGCTTGGATATAATTTTTTCTCAATGAATTTTCACACAAAAAAACATGGATCACCTTTTGGGTTTAAATCAGGAATATGTAAATATCACTGTATGTAGCACTAAAAATCAAATTATATAAGTCCCATCGGAGATGGTGGGTTGTGATGTATTATCTTGATTGTGTATGCCTCCACATTCTTGGTGATAGGAGAGTGTTATGGGAAGAACATGTGATAAGTTTTGAATGAATAATTAAAAAATGGGGTTTTATAGACATTAACACTATTTTCATTCCTGAAGAGAAATTTGGACTTAACTTAAATAAAATTGATACAATTGAATTATCTTTTTGTATTGATTAGTGCAATAATTTAGAGGTCACAGTTTTAGGAGTTCAATTCACTTGGAGTTGATATGAATTGAAGGGCAGACAAGAAAGTATCCTTTGCATATGATTTTTTCAAATGGATTATGAAAGTGGTGAAAATGGGGTCTCAGTTTTCACCATTCCCAAGTACCATTCAAATCATAAACCCATCCTTGTGTAATACTCCACATTTTTGTCCTGGTAAACACCCATTCCATTAAAATTGAATAAAGGATGGCTTGAAACTCCAAGATGCAGTGAAACTTTATTTTTTCATAGAAAATTAAGCTCATTGGTTTCTCCTTTAATTGGTTGGATCCCAATTATAATCATACTAAATAATTACTTAATAAAAGGGGAAAAAATTCTATAATCAGGATCTCTAATTTAATACTATTGATGATGACCTTACTTTCTATCAAATATGGAAGCAACAATATAATACACCATATTAAAAAAAGTCCCATCACAATACTGATGAACATTTAATAAAAACGAAAAACCTGGGAAAATATATAAAGTGTGTGAAGTGGCTAAAAGATGGGGATAGGAATTCAAAGTTCTTTCATAGACTGCACAAAGAGAAGAGGGTAAGGATTAGACATATAACTATTAACAAAACTGGTTGTCTCCAAAATTATAAATATGACATATCCCTTACTGTGGAGGTCTATTTTAATGGTCTATATTATAGTAATCAGAATGATAAAACTCAAAAAATTATTGAAATTTTAGCTCCTTTCATTGATGTCCACCAAAACAGATCTTTTATCAGGTTTACGTCCAAAGATGAAATTAATGAAACTCACTTCTCCCTCAACATGGAGATTTCTCCTAGCCCAGAGGGTTTGACTTGAATTTTCTTTATGTTTTATTATAAATTTTTTTGAAAATAAAATTAATCATGCAATATATTATTTTTTTACTCATAGCACAATGATATATGTGGAAAATTGATGTATTATTTTCTTAATCCTCCAGATGGGGAATGAAAATGATATTAAAGGATTCAAGCCAATTTCACTTCGGAACATGATCCAGAAACATACCAGGAAGATAATCCTGAACAAAATGGGTGCAATTATGAAGCAGTTCATTACTTGAAATCAATTTGGTTTTTTCCCAGGAAGGAACAATCATAATTCCATTTTTGTAGTACCTGAAATCATAAATCTGATGAGGATGAAAACAAAAGAGGGAGAATTTTAACTTAAATTTTTCATCTCCAATACCATTGATATATTTAATAGATTTAATTATTTGATGTTTTTTGATATATGGTTATGTTGATGATTTCATTGAGATCATCAACACCATTATTACCTTTTCAAAGTTTTCTATTCTAATTAATGGGACACTAAAGGAATCGTTCAATTAATGAGGTGTGTGATAAATGGTGATCCACTCTCAGGACTCTTGTTTACTATCTATGAAGAATATAAAATCATATTGATTAATGACCCCACTCAAATTCACTTCTATATAGAAATCAGAGATGTTTGGTTTGATTACCTTCCTTCACATATTTTGTATGCCCATGACATCCACATGTATTAATATTATTCATGGAATACCATATCCTCTATGAAATCTCAGTTGTTCACATTATATAGATGTAGAAGAGAAATACATAATTAGGAAAAATAAGTCATTGACTTTGGTGATGAAATTTTAGTTAGAATGAAAAATCGGATAACCAACATCCATAGAGTTAGGAGGGGACATCTTCCTTTTAATTACCATAGTGCCATTATTTTTAGGATAATGTTTGAAGGCAATATATTAAGGTAATTTTCACTACATTATTTTTAAAAAATATAGAGATGGATAGGGAAAACATTTCCCTAATTGGAAGGTCATTCCTTGTTAAATAAGTAATAACATCGATGTTTTTTAATTATTTTACCTATATAGACGTCCTACAGGTCCCACAAAATAATATCAAGGTATGATCTGGAATTTCATTTGTATTGGGTCAATTAATTATATAAAATTGATAATATTTTAATGGAACGAGTACCTCAATACTGTTGAGTTGGGAGGTATTGAGACTAAATATATTAGTATATTCAATGATTATCTCTTTTGAAAATTGACATTGAATCTCCTCTCTAATCATAATACCAATGATTTTACTTATAACAAGTTAAATGGAAAATTATTTAATGGATATTAATATTATCTTGCATCTTCTTTTTAGTAAACACTTATGTAGTGTTTCAATGGTATCATTCATGACAATAAATGGCTAGTAAGAGAAAATTCTACCCACAATTGTTGGAACAGTGATTCAATTGGGAAACAACTAAAGAATATAGTGAGAATACCCCTAACCTAATGCACAAGACTATTACTAATACTATTACTACCCCAAAATGGGGGAAGTCCAGCATCACCCTTTATCAGTGCTAACAAAAAAGCGCTGATAAAGGGGGGTACCTTTAACAGTGCTAAAAAAACACTGATAAAGTGTACCTTTATCAACGCTAAAAAATCGCTGATAAAAGAAAACCTTTATCAGTGCTTTTTTAGCACTGATAATGGTACCCCCTTTAACAGCACTTTTTTTTATCCCTTTTAAAGGGTACCCCTTTATCAGCGCTTTTTTAATAGCGCTGATAAAGGGGGGTCTTTAGAAGCCCTTTTTTTAAAAGCGCTGGTAAATGGTGTACTTCCAAAAAAATCATTAAAAAAAATATTAATATTTAAATATATAGATATATTTATAGTGATATAAATATAATATATATTTTTTAAATAAAATTTTAAATATATTTTAGATAAGTATAAATATAGAGTTGAACTTAATATATATGATATTTAGTGAAAATGGCTTATAAAAAATTTAAAAAATATTTTTAATTCATAATTTGCTAATTATTATTGAGTAATAGTCATTTAATAACATTTTAAAGACTAAAAAAAATTAAAAAGATCCAAAATATGTTGAAAACGCAACTCGAACTTCAAAAGGCCATATCTTTTGATTCGAGTGTCCGTTTGAGCTCTACCACATATCAAATCGAAGCCTACGATGAGCTCTACACCCCTGTGACCAAGGTTACCCAGGTTAAGGTTCTTGAGAGGCCAGAAAAGGCCCAAAAGGCCTCCAAAACTGAGTTTCTAGTCCGGATACCCCAATTTTTTAACATTTAGTGGATTTTCAGCCTCATTTAAGGGGGTATTATTGGATTTTTTGTGGGGAATGAATTTATTCCAAGGTATTACATTTCTATTGAAATTGTGTTTTTGAAATTTTATCTTTTTTATAATCCACAACTATTTATAATCAAATATATAACAATATATACATATTTTTTATATATTCACACATAGAAATTTTATTGTAAATATAAATAATAAAATATATTTACATATAAAATATATTAGCTTTATCTAAATAATAACTAATATCCATTTTATTTAAATTACTAATATATAAATATTTATTTACCTATATATTAATCTATCTATAAATATTAATATAACAACATATATATATTGATATAATTATAAATATATATATTAATATCACTATAAATATATAGATTTATATCACTATAAATATGTATATTAATATAACTATATATATATATATATTAATATAATGATTTGTTACTATATGGATAAATATAACTAAATATATATATAAATAAATAAATATGTCATTAACTTGAGAACAAATCAATATGGCAGAGTGGTAAAGTCTTTAGGCACTCAAGGGGAGGTCTCGAGATCAAATTTAGTGGAGGCAAGGGTGAGTTCATGGGGGTGGATTTGGGGTCCTAGCGCTGATAAAGGGGTGGGTGTAGCATTGATATAGGGTGGAGGGCATGTGTGCGGGTTCTGAAGGGGCTGGAATGCGCTGTTAAAAGGGGGCCTCAAGCGCTATAAAAGCCCCCCCGATTGGCATGATTTTTATTTCATTTTATAATTTTTTTACTTTTATTAGTGATATTATTTAGTGCTATAAAATGCCCCTTTTATTAGAACTTTTTTTACCACTGATAAAAGGGATCTTTATTAGCTCTTTTTCAAGAACTGATAAAGGGGACCCCCCCTTTATCTTCATCAGCTTTAACAACACTTTTATAGTGCTTTTAAAGGCCATTTTTAGTGCTGATAAAAGAGGGTATTTGTAGTAGTGTAATACACAAAAATTGAATAATGGAAATATATTACCTTATCAAACCCTTGTGAATATTTATAACTACTTCTTTTTGGATTGAGATGCCCTTATATTGAATCATAATAGGTTTGTAAAATCCAATTTCAGGGATTATTAAAAAAATTAATATAGGGTCTCCAACATACCACTATCATGGATAAATAAATTTAAGGAATCACTCATCCAAACTTGTGTATTTCTACCCCAATGGAGGACATGCATGAATATTCTCCTTAAATAAGATCCAATTAGGAATACTACATATCACATTGTGTCTCCCTTACTAATATGATTCAAGTATTAATAGTATTTTCATAACCTATTTATGTAATGTATCCTTGCACATTATTTTTGAGAATATGTTGGGTATCTCTTGGGAAGTAACTGTAAAACTCATTTATAGTTGAATGTCATTATAGAGATTATCACATGTTCAGGCTAAAGTGAGAAGGGTTAAAACCAACTACTGAAAGCTCTTTCAATAATTTTTTAGAAATATAAATTGTAAGAACTGCTATGAATTTTGATGGTTATATGGATTTTATTCAAAAAGAGGTTGACACTACATTAGTTCTACAAAAGGGAGGAATGGAAAATAGTTTTGATGACCTGGACACTCAAAAGATTTTGGGAATAATAGGAAGAACCAGAAAATATAATGTTCTCAAAAACAAAATGTGTATCTCAACTATAAATTCATCGATCAAGGATAACATTGATGGTGATACATCAGAATTCTAGTACCCCCAGGCTATAGAGGTGTCTTATGAACACACCTCTGTTTTATAATTTATGATTCTTTCATTATATAGTAATTTTTGGTCCTATGATGCATAATTTTGGTCCATTGTTTTTTAATTCAGGATTTCCCTTTAATATTTTATAAACATTTTATGGATTGAATTTTATCCTAAAGTTTCAATTAATTACCTGTAAATAATAACAAGGATTGATTTCTCAGATTTTCAGTTCATTATTTTCAAATATTATATGGAATTGTTATGAGTCAAATCATAGAGACTGTACTTCAACTGAGGCATGGTGAGCCCAGAATGGTTGTTTGATCTTTTTATGTTAAGTGGGTCAACGTGTGTGCGTGGTTGTGGTAGTTTCCAAATAGATGCCCAGATTAAAAATATGGGGGCACCATTGCATCTGGGATGATGAATTTACCTAATAACAGGCCTAACTTCAACTGACATGGGTCGAGGGAAAAAATTTATTTTTAGACCATTTAAGTTAAATAATTAAAATTTGAATGGTTTAATTTATTTTATTTGGAAACATTCTATGTAGCACAATAATGGTGAAACTATTTTGATAATTAATGACACAACATAGTGACTCTGAAACAGAAATGTTGAATCATTAATGTTATAGTGTAACAGAATGCTAAAACACATTCCCTCCTTTTAATAGGTCAATGGAATTTTGATCATTGGAAAAAAGTAGATAGAAACTCTAGGAAATTCTTGGAGCCATGGAGACACTCTCGACAATGAATGACGACGAATGAAAAGAATGAATTGTTGCACAAAAAGAGTTGAAGGATCTCGAAAGCGATGGTAGCATGATTCTTTCATCAGCAATCGATCCCTTCTTGAGGTACGGTTTCTGTTTTAAAGTTTTTTTCTTCCCCATTCAATGAATTTAATGGATAATGTGGTTCAACCCATGAACGGGTTGACCCGTGCATCACCATTCTTACAAGTTGGGTTTATTCGGTTCATTATGGGGAGTTTGATTATCTCATTTTGATGTTTTTAAATTTCCCCATTTTAACCTTCTAACGGGAGCGGATTAATGTCGCCCTAAATGATGATGGGAGTTCATTACTTCTTGTTAACTTTTTCTTCTTCCTCCACCCTACGTTCTACACGTCCTTTGTGGGGAAAAAACAACAGATCATTGCTCATCCATTTCACAATGAAATGATCCCATATTAGAGATACACCACTATGATGACCAAGTGGAGGTGCGATGACGATGGAAGACGAAAAATCGGCTCAGATTCTGAGGGACTGTTCTTAGAGTGTACTTCATGAAGGTGGATTCATATTCATTTTTAGGGCCGATCGGAGGCCCAAAACAATGGATATGACTTCGGGACATCGGTGCGACCATAAAATTTGTGTTTCGTGGAAAACAGATAATCAGATCGAAGATCGGAGCATCTTCGTGGCACGGCGGAGCAAGTCCGTGATTTTAGACATTCCCATAACACACAGTGTGTATCAAAAAGAACACATCATGTGGTACCAACGGTGACAGCTAGGGTTTGTACATTGCACGAAATTAAGAACATGTTGTACCTCCAGGGAGAAACGGTCTGTGGGACCCATCCTTCAACGACTGGAGTTCTGGGAAACGAGAAGCACTAACACGGCTTGCGACTATTGTCACACGGTATGTGGGTCCTTATATAGACTCAGCATGTATCATAAAAGATACACAGACATGATGTGGGTACATGGTCATATACTCTATCACACAGCCAGACAAAGCTGTCTTCACATGCTAACTCGTGTACTAGTTACATGGGATGGCACACATGTGTTGAAACTGTACCGACAGATGACTGGATACACGATGGGAACTTTGATTACTCAGACACAACATGTGGTCCATACTACATGCAATGTACTTACTTTTCTACAAGTCATGTTCTTTTGACTCGGTCCATTTAACACAGGTAGTACCTAGAGTCGAGAGACATCGAGTGTGACCCTTATACACGCCATGTATATCTTAGAACGTGGCTTGAACCTCTTGTATGTTGTATGTTCAATAAGTTCCATTTAGGTTAGTTCCCATTTTCTCATTCCCATGAAGGTCAAGTATCGTTTCCATCCATAGGTGTAGGATTCCATGAGTAGGAATTCTTGATATAGAGTCAGGTATCCCTCCGAGAGGCCTAGAGAGAGATCATAAATTCATTATTTACTGTAAGTAGATTCATGTATCAATGTGACTACTCTTATGGGACACTGATCCTATACATATCTGGTGAATCTGGATGAGTTGTAGTATCCTCCAAGGCCCTTGCAGTGATCCTCATCTATGTGTCGTGATCTTTCCCTACTTATTAGTGTGACCTCCTATAATGAGTGTATCTATCTTTCATTACCTTTCACGATGAACAATACTTCTCATATGGATGTCATCAGAACCATCAGACTTGTGGATTGAGTTCTCCCATATGAGTGCTTCGTGGAACCTTCGAACTAAATACCTAGTAGTGGTATATGGTTGTGCGACTTGTCACTAGACTACTGGTCTGAGTATTGAGTATATCTAGATTTTTTATCTCTTGTTCTATGTTCAGTAGACATATACTGTGTAGATCTAACTGCAGATTTAATTTTTGTATTACTTTAAGGTTTTCAAGGTCATCTATTGAGTATTGTTATACTCTCCCCTGCCCATGTTTTTCCCGCATTTCTCATGTCTTGTGTAGATGTGCTGCCTTTTAATGGAGTCCATGGTAGACACAGACCGAACTGAGCTTCCAGAGTTCCCAATAGGTTGTGGTGTTCCTACGGTTATGAGTAGTAGTTCAAGTACCTCTTCGTGCTTACAGGTTGGACTTTGTAGTATGAAAACTCTTGTTTTTTATGGGGTTGAATTCTAGCCGAGTTTACTTTAAGCATATTACATTGTTTGTTGGTTTTAGTTGTATGCATTCATTTTGTTCCTTAGTTGTTTTTATTTTTCATTTCATCATTTCTGTGGTTGGAGGTGTGTTCTTGTGTATAGGTACTTAGGAAATTCCTCCCATGTTAGTGATATGCCTACTTGGTGCTAGTCACTAGCCCCTGGCCTACTGAAGTCAGGCTTGGGGAGTCGCAGTGTGGGACCCACTAGGATGGGTCGTGACAGAGTGGTATTAGAGGTCGTTGGTTCTACCATAGTACCAAGTGTTTGTGAGATTGGTTTACAGAAATATTTTTAAGTGTTTTGAGAATGGATTTTAGGCCAGGGACTCCAGTGTTGGAGCTAGCATCCAACGTATATGTACAAAAGGACCCAAATAACCATCTTTTCAACTCGGTACATGAAAAACTAGTGGTGGGGTAGTTAAATAATGGTATATTTGTCATATATGAATGGGTATTTTTTTCCATGTCCTTTGTATCATCTATCTAGATATACCAGTTGACCATGGTACATCTTGTTTCCTTACAAGATGGCTTTACGACACATACCAGCTAGGATTCAGAATATCAATCGTGAGGATGACCCCCTTAGTGACAAGGTTTCAATACAGGAACCGATTCAAAAGCTGTTACATATAGGTGGTGCACCTGCTATACCACCTCCAGTGGAGCAGCCCGTGGTACCTGCAGTACTGATAGAAAAGGGTTGCATGGTGAGCGTGATCCATGAGTTCCAAAGACAAATCCCCTTAGGTTCAATGGCGAGCCCGACCCTCAAGCAGATAAGGACTGGATTGAGGCAATGACTAGAGTTTTCCACCTAGTGAGGACACCAACTGACTGTATGGTGATCCGAGGAGAAAACATTCTGCATGGATCAGCGGGATGATAGTGGAGTCTGACCACACAGACGCACGATGTGGAGACTCTTTCATGGATGGAGTATGAGTGACTCTTTAGGGAGGAGTTCTCTCCAGTTACACTAAGATCAGTACATAGCCAGGATCTTCTTCAACTCTAGTATGGAATTTTGACAGTTTTAGACTATTCATCAAGGTTCACCAACCACTCCAGGTACTCAATGGATATGGTCATGGATGAGTACTTCAGAGATCTTAACTTCGAGTTTGGTCTATGATGGGGCATATGATCTAGTGTTGTTCCTAAATGAATTTTGATTTATGCTAGATTTCTCGAGCGGACCATAGTGATAGAGATATTTTTATAAGAGTGGAGACAGCCGACGACAACTAGTAGTAGGCTGACAGGTGTGGAGACTTCGGTAGTAGGGAGTTGATGTCAGGAAGAGGGATTATTTCATGGGAGACGTCACAGGAGGACCCAGGATAGGGGATCAATAGTCTAGGGCTCTCAAGATGGATCCAATCAGCCTAGGGAGAGGTGATGCTACTAATGAGATGGTAGGGGACATCTCGCTAGAGACTGTCCAACCTGTTGAGCTACTAATAGGGAGGTGGTGGATGGACAACCAAGGCAGAAGTAGAGAGTGTTGTGGATAGACCCTCTAGGAAGTAGACATGGCAGAGAAGGGAGAGCTACATGTGGTGGAAAATTCTTCAATCTACATCTACCACTACCCCTAGGAAGTCCACACCAGGCTCAGGGAGCTGGGGGACATGGGCCAAGACATCTACATGCAGTCATGGAGTATGACCCAAAGTCTCCAGGGATAATCCAAGGTAAAATTTTTGCTTTTTCTACTTTAGCTACCGTACTTATACACACGGGTTCCAGTCATTATTTCCTTGCCACATGTTTTGTGAGAAACATTGAGATGGTGGTAGAGTTGTTGATTCGACCGTTATGCATAAAGACACCTACGAGAGGAGACTCAGTGATCATGTTCATTGTAGATAGTGTGATATTTCCATCAGAGATGAGAGTATTGGTTGTAACCTCATAGTGTCAATGTCGAGGCCTTAAGACATCATTCTCGGTATAGATTAGTTATCTTCAACTCATTCCCATATTGACTACTTTAGGATAAGAGTGTGGTTTGTTCATAGTCACAGGACATGGTTTTCCTTTTTCGGTGAAAAGGATACCCAGGCATAACTTCATGGGCTCATGCACAAGAAGGTGAAAAATATCACTCATGAGTTGTCTAGCTTTACCATCGGAGAAGTAGATCTTGTGAGATTCTAATTCCTAGAAGTTGTGGCACAGTATGAGGGATTCTTTCCTAAAGATATTCTTGGACTACCTCCTCTCCAGGAGATCAACTTAAACCCCAGGAAGACAACGATATCCTCACCAGATTATCAGATATCTCCCATAGAGCTATGTGATATGAGGGTGTAGTTGGAGGATTTGCAGAGAAAGGAATTTTTAAGACCCAATATTACACCCTAGGTTGCCCCAGTTTTGTTTCCCAAAAAGAAAGACTGATGTTTGAGGTTGTTCATGGACTATTGGCTCCTGAATTAGGCAATGGTGAAGAACATGTATCAACTGTCGAGGATTTAAAACCTCTTCGATCATCAAAGACTGGAACAATGGTTCTCAAAGGTTGACCTTCGGTCATGTTACCACCAGTTACATGTATCAGACAAGGATATACCAAAGACAGATTTTAGATGCTGATACGGTCACTATGAGTAAATGGTGATGCCTTTTTGAATGAAAACTCCCCTATAGTGTTCTTGGGACTTATGAACCGACTCATTTAGCAGTACATAGACCTGTTCATAGAGGTATTCATCGACGACATCTTTATGTACACGGCATCAGAGGAGGAGCACGTGATACAACTATGGATGGTTCTAGACCTACTCTGAGAGAACTAGCTTTATGATAATCTCTCTAAGTGTCGGTTATGGATTCAAGAGTTCCACATTCTAGGACATGTCATCTTAGTAGATGGAGTAGTTGTGTACCTACACATGGTGAAGGCAGTGTTATCATGGGATCCACCTCGGAGCATGACGATGGTATGGAGCTTCCTTGAGTTGGAAGGATATTACTAGATATTCATTCATGATTTCTCTTGGATATTAGAACTGATTAAGTCCTTGGCCAGGAAGTGGAAATGCATAATGTGGATGGAACAGTGCCAGTAAGATATCAAGTAGTCGAGATATATTTTAATGAGTTCCCCAATCATGTGGCTTCAGGAGGAGGGTGTTGAGTACATAGTTTTTTGTGACACATCAGGGATCGGGCTTGGCTTTGTCTTGATGTAGAAATAGGTAGTGATTTCTTATGGTTCATGCCAGATTAGACCACATGAGAAGAACTTTTCAACCCATGATCTTGAGTTGGTAGTGGTAGTCTTTGCGTTGAATATGTGGAGATAGTACCTTATGGGTGAGTGGTTTATCATATAATCTGACTACAAGAGCCTGAAAAACATCTTATTGCATAAGGATCTGAATCTTAGGTAGAGGTGATGGCTAGTGTTCCTCAAGGATTATGAAATTGAGATCATATATACTCCTATTAATGGGAACGTTGTAGCAGATTCCCTTAACAGGAGGTCGAGCTTGCAGCTATTGAGTGAGGAGAAGAAGCATTTATCCTCATTAAAGTTATACTTCATGGACAAATAGGATTCATATTACCTTCAGTCGACGGTTGTCACCCCTCTACTCTTACAGTGAGTTAGGGAGGCATAGCTTAGGGATGTCCACTTTGAGGATTTACATGCTCAGTTATCCATTGGACATGCTCCTAATGGATATTCACAAGGTGGGGAGCACATTTTTCTTTTTAGTGGATGAATTGTTTTACCAATGGTGTTGTGGGAGGAGTTCCTAATGGAGTTTCATACATCCCCCATAGAGCTACACCCTGCCATGGAGATGATGTACTAGTATCTCTAATGAAAGATCTAGTGGGCAGGAATGAAGAAGGAAGTATCAGAGTTCATTTCTTGATGCCTTACATGGTAACTGGTGAAGGTTGAGCACCAGGTTACAACAGGGTTAGCTCTCCCTCAGAAACATCCAAAGTGTATGGGGGATGGAATATCAATTGAATTTGTGAAGAGATTACCACAGACTTCCAAGGGGCTTGATTCCATTTGGGTGATTGTTGAATGACTCGCCAAGTCGGACCACTTCCTAGCTATCATGGATCATAGTTTCATATAGATCTTGTGACGTCTCTACGTGCATGTGATAGTTCGGCTTCATGGAGTCCCTTCGACAATAGTCTTGGATCAAGACACCCAATTCACATACATGTTTTATAAGGTATTGAAGAAGGATTTCTAGACAAATCTAAGCTTGGGAAGAATGTTTCATCCCCATACTAATGGTTAGATAGAGGGGACCATTCATATTCTAGAGGATATATTGTGGGCCTGTATCTTGGACTTTGGTTGTAGTTGGGAGGACCACATACCAATAGTATATTTTTTGTACAATAACATCTTCTACTCCTCTATTGGCATGGCACCGTTCAAGGATTTATATGGGAGACACTTTTAGTCACCGCATTGTTGGACCAACCCCAGAGCGTCAGCACTCATGTGTCCAGAGTTGGTGTGACCTACCACAAAAAAGGATCATATTATCTATGTGTGGACAAAGACTGTACATAACTGGAAAAAGCGTTAGGCTGATATGATATGGAGACTGATGGAGTTCTAGAAGGGGACTACATCTTCCATTGGGTCTCACCTCGAAGAGGGTTGTGGAGATTTGTTTGGGGTGTCAATATATCTCTGAGGTTCATTGAACCTCTTACAAATCTGTATAGAGTTGGAAAGGTGGCATACTTCATAGCTCTATCGTCGTAGTCGCACTGGGTACATGATGTCAACCACGTGTCATTGTTGAGGAGGTACGTGCATGACCCATCGTATGTCATTAACTGGGGCAAGCTGGACAACGAGGATGGAGCATCTTTTGGTGAGTACTCTATGGAGATTGAGGATCAGTATGAGAGGATCCTTCATGGGTTATTGATTCCTTTAGTATGTGTCTATAAGTAGAAAGAGAATCTTTAGAAGATCACCTCGGATCGAGAGGCTCATTTCTGTGCCCAGTACGCACATCTTTCTGAGTAGCCCCTGTTTTTTATTTTCATGGACAGAAATCCCCAAGGTGGGGAGAATGTAATGTCTCATATTTTCATGTGTATTATTCTTAAATATTATATGGAATTATAAAGATACCATCCATGTAGATGGCACAACATTCTGAGGTCCGATGAGCCTAGAATGGTGGTTTGAACTTTTGGAGTTAAGTGGGTCGGTGTCTGTGCACGGTACTGGCAGTTTCCCAAAGGATGCCCAAATTAAATATCCAAGGGAACTATTGAATTCATGATGAATACTTTACCTTAGAACGGCCTGATCCTCAGCCAGTGAAGGTCGGGGGGGAAATATTTTTGTCGCACATTTTATTTAAAATAAAATTAAATTAAATAATTTGAAATGTTTTTTTATTTTATTAGGAAATGTTCACTACAACGCAACGATCAGGGAAGCTGTTTCATTAATTAATGACATACCATAATGAATCTGAAACAACAACGCTAATGCATTAATTACAAAACATAAAATAATGCTGAAATGCATTCCCTAATTTTAGTAGGTCAAGCGAAAGTTGATGATTGGAAGAAATTTGAGAAAAAATCTTAGGAATTCTTGGAGACTTGGAGGGAACTCTCTAAAACGAATGATGATTAATCAAAGGAACGAGTCGCAGTGCCAATGAAGTCGGAGGATCTCGGTGGTGACGAAAATGTGATTCCATCATCATTAATCGATCGCTTCTCTATGTAGGAGTCATGTTTTTAATTTGTTGTATTCCTCATTCTTTTAATTTAACGACGAATATGGATGAACCCACAAACAGGTTGACCTGCACACCACCGTTCTTGTGGGAGGGTTTTATCGGGTTATTTCCATATATTTTTATTGTCGCATTTTTATGTTCTTAAATTTCCCCTTATAATCCTTATAACAGATGTGCATTAACTCCATGATGATCAATAGTGGGGGTTTGTTCCTTCTTGTTGACTTTTTATTCTTCCTCAACCTTGCGTTCTTTGCGTCCTTCATGGGGAAAAGAACAGTGGATAGTTGTGCATCCATTTCACAATTCAATGATCCCATACTAGAGATTATACATCATGAGAACCTAAAGGATGTGAGACGATGATGGTAGATGATGAATCTGCTCAGATCGGGTGGGATAGTTCTTAGAGAATTCTTTGTGTAGTTGGATTGATATGAATTTTTCGGGCCGATCAGAGCCCCAAAATCAATAGAGAGAACGTCGAGGGATTGGTTTACATTACCATTCATGTTTCATGGAAAATGATCTATGGATCGAAGATCGGATCATCAATGGGGCATGACAAAACATGTACGTGGTTCGGGAAATTTCCAAAACACACGGAATTTATCTTGAAGAACACTCCAAGTGGTATCAACGGCTATAGAGAGGGTTTGCACGCTGCATGTGATGAATAAAATGGCATGCCTCCCGGGAGACATGGTGTGTGGGCCCCATACAGTGATATTTGGAGTTTAGAGAGATGAGAATCACTAACACAATGTGTGACCATTGTCACATGGGGTGTGGGTACTTACATGGACTTGGTGTGTATCTCGGACGATACACATAAATGGGGTGGGTACACGATCGTGTACTCCACTACAGGACCTGAGTAGGATAGTTGCACGGGCTAAACCCATATACCTGGTACATGGGATGTCACACACTAGTAGAAACCATGTACAACCATACATCCACGTACATGAAGGGAACATCAGTTACTCAGACCTGACGTGTGGTTCATACTACACGTTGTGTCTATACTTTTCTTCACAGCATGTTCTTCTAACTCGATCCATTTTACACAGGTAGTACCCAGAGTCGAGAGACACATGATGTAACCCTTATACATGACTTGTATATCCATGAATATGTCTTGAACCTTTGGCCCCTCATATCTTTGACATGTTTCATTTGGGTTAGTGCCCCTTTTCTCGTTTCTCTGATGGTCAGGTGTAATTTCCATCCATAGGAGAATGATTCCTTTAGTAGTAATTCCTTCTATAGAGTTAGGTATTCCTCTAAGGGGCCCAGAGCAAGATCCAATATTCATTATTGACCCTAGGTAGATTCATGTATCAATGTGACTACTCTTATAAAACGTTGATCCTTTACACAGTAGGTGAATCTGGAGGAGTCATGGTATCTTTCAAGGCCCTTGTAGTTATCTTCAAATATTTATCACAATCATTACCCACTCATGAGCGTGTTATCTCAAAATGAGTTTTTCTATCTCTCATGACCTTTACAGATGAACAATAATTCTTGGATAAACGTCATCAGAACCATCAGACTCGTGGAGTGAGTTCTCTCATATGAGTGCTTCGTGGAACCTTCAAACTGAATCCTTAACGACAATATGTGGTTATGTGACATGTCTCTATAATATGAGTCTGAATTTTGAGTATATATGGATTGTGTATCTCTTGTAATATCATCAGTAGACATATACTATTTAGATATGATTGTACCTTTAATTTGTGTATTGCTTTGTGGTTTTCGGGTCCTCTACTGAGTATTGTTAAACTCACCCCTACATGGGCATTTCCCACACGTGTCATTTCTTGTGATGATGAGCGACCTTTTGACGGAGTCTAGGGCAGACTAGGACCAGACCGACATTTCTATATTCCCTACAGTCTTTGGTGTTACTCTGGATACAAGTAGTAGTCCCAGTACATCTTTGTTTTTACAGGTTGCACTTTATAGATTAAAGACTCTTATTTTTCGTGGGCTTGTATTCTGGCCAAGTTTACTTTTAATACATTACTTTTCTTTGTACTCTTTCGGTTGGATTTAGATGTATGCACTCTTTTTGTGCCTTTGTGTTTTTTTACATTTCACCATTTATGGGCTTGGAGCTGTGTATGAGGGTAAAGGTACGTAGGAAATACCTCTCATGTTAATGATATACCTACTCCATGCTAGTTACCAACACCTAGCCTATTGGATCCAGGATTGGCGAGTTGTAGAGTGGGCCCCACTAGCACAGGTCATAACATATGAAATGTTCCATGATAAATATTACTTCATTAGATTGACTATCTTAGTAAACTTTCTCATATAAATTTGGTTATCACACATTATTATAGAGAATAAAATCAATTCGCATATTCCTTATAAAAGAATGAAACTATGGAAATGGATATAATATGTTCCATTCAGGCCTCAGGTTATTATTCTCTAATGGTGGGCATGGACATGGGTTGAGTGGTATATACCCTTATATATAATAATCACATATAAAACATGCCTCTAATTAATATTTCATTATATAATAATTTATTAAGGATTGCATTGACCATACCCTAAACCACATGGTTATCTCAATAAAATGAATAATCAAAGGGGAAGTTAATTACTATGAAAAATGAAACAATGATGTTAATTTCAATATAATTTCGTGTCATAATGACCATAAAACATCATTAGGAAGGATATGGATGGACTCAATAAAACATATGAAAAGTTGAATATTTGTAAAATATATTTTTTATTTTTAAAAAATATAAATACCATAAAAATATATTTAAAAAAATTGTGAGGAAAAAAACCTTTTAATTTTGAGACGCCTTTTTTTACATAAGAAATTTCTAAAATAGTCTTATTTGGAAATAGTATTTAATAAAAATTATTTCCAAAATATTTTGATGTAATTATGATTAAATATAACCTTTTAAACATCAATAGGTTCACCCAATGAAATTACAATCATGTCATATAGTAAATTTGTAGATATTATATGAAAATTCTTTTTCATAGTAAAGAATGGGTTGAAATGTTCTTTGTTAGGAAACCAACATAAAGATTCCTCCGATTGTTTTAAAAGAATATTTTTGTGAAAGTGTATTTAATAAATCAATTTTAAAATGATAAATATATTTTTTGACTTTAATATAGAATATCATTTTAGAAATAACGGTTTATTTAGAAAAAATAATCTTCATCAAAGAGAGAAATATAATTGTATTTTAATAAAAAAAATTTACAAATATTTTAATTGTCAATGAGTGGAGAAATTAAACTATTACTTGAAAAATATCATTAAAAATTTATATAATAAAATTAAATGGATTATTAATGAATGATAAAATGATTTCCATCAATTGGAATTTAATAATAAACAATCATGGTGAGAATTAAATTGTGAAAGAACCCCTTAAAATTACCATATCATTGAAGTGTGAATTTTTCAATGAATCAAATATGTGTTTAGTAAGTAAATACACATAAAAATTTGTAAATATAAAATAATAAAATCCAAATTTATTATAAACATAATCACTAAATATTAATGATGATGAAACGGTAATATAGCCTAATGAAATGAAACTTTTTTATGAAATTATTTTACTCAAGTTAATTTTCATGTCAAATCCCTTTTGAAAAGATAATTCTAATTGAAACATAATATAAAATTTATAATTATGTATTGGTGATATTACTTGAAAATGGGTAGTACTTACGACATGTAAATGAAATTATGCACCTTACATTATAATATTCCCAAATGAAATTAAATTTATATGAAATCCATTACCTCATGCATTATTTTGGGTGAAAATACATTAACATCCTATATATTGGTTTTAGGAGAGTTATTATCATACAATATAACCATATTAATATTTATAAAATCATATATGATCCTTTTAAAACATTTTATCTCCCATCCATTGAAATAATTCATTATTTTCATAGTTCCATGTATTAATTTAATTGTTTTCTAATGCATGTTCATATTAAAAGATATAATACTTCTATATATTACATAGCTATATACTATACATAATAATAATAATTTCATATCTATCATAACTTTAAGAAAATTCATGTTAAAACTAATAATAAATGATGTTTATGATTAATGAGTAATTTAGAATCATTGAGACAATAGGTCATACAAACACATGAGTTGCATTCCCATTTTTTTCACCGATCATTATAGAAAGAGTGTAAGTAAAATTTTACCCTTAATGATTGAAAATAATATCATTATCATAATAATATATACATATATATAAAAATTTTGTGATGGTGGTTGAAATAGAATCACATGTCTCTGTGATGGTAGTAATCTACAGATAAACAAATGATGTTATCATATTAAGATGAGTGAAATAGAATGAATGAAAATGATATTTATTATATTTATAGAATGATAAATATATAATTAATATCATAAATATTTAATATATAATTCATATAATAATTAAATATATCTTTTTCACCTTGAATCTGAATCATTAGTGAAATACGAATAACATGACTTTACAATGTGGTAGTCCATCATACACATGCACAATGTTATCATTTTTCCTTTGGAATAGAATATAAAAATATTTATAATATATAGAGACTCTATATGTATAAATATTTTATAAATATCATATAATTTATCTATATAAATCATCATTCTCAGAATTTTGAGGTTGAAATGGAAAAACAAAACAAATCCATTCGGGAGGTGAAAGTTTTTTGTACACATAAATAATTATTTCATAACCCATTTCATTGAAGTGGATATCTTTTTAGATCGTGAATATATTATAACGTCATCTAATTATATTTAAAATTTTCTGTATATTATATCATTAATATTAAATAATAATTGATGTTCGTGGAGAATGTAGTAAAATAATAATTCTCGTTGACTAACATTACCTCTTCTTCAGGTATACCCATTAGGATTTACTTATAGCCTTAAGTAGTTGGATTTATTCATAAAATAAGGCGTTTAATATAAGGTTAGGTATTCTGGGATGTTATTATGTAAGGTTTTGGTTGAGAAAAATGGTTTGAGATATGTTTATAAGTGAGGGAGTGAGTTCCCTTTTATAGTTGAAGAGGGTGGTATTGATGTAAATACCATTATGTATTAAATATTGGGAAATATATCATAACTCATGTTCCACTAAAATATAAAATTAAATATCTTGATAGAATTTTGTTCTTTAAAAAACTAGACCATATAATAGAACACATGATTCATTCATTATTTTCTATAACCTCTATGTTTTCTAATCTAATAGTTTTGGGGTTTTAATACGATAAGTAGTTTTATGACCTATGATGATTGTCTAATAATAAAAATTAAAGTGAAAAATATTATAAAAATTGGACCATCATATTATCAGTATGCGATAAATTTTATGAAATTAAAAAAATAAACATGTTGAAAATGAATTTTAACACAATTGCATGTCATACAAAAATACACAATGTTAACACTATCCTCACACTCATTTATTTTTTATTTAGTGGTCAATATATTCATTATTAAAGTTCCACTTGTCTCACTATGTTCAATATATTGTAATTATATGCTTTTGAAAATGAATTTTATTAATATATGTATTAATAGTCATTCTAAATCATTAAATTAAATATCATTTATTATAACACAATATTATTTCTAATTTTGACATTATTTGTTTAATTTGTATTTAAAAATATAATGAAGAAAAATATCAAATATATTATGTTCTAACCAATGTCAAATGATATAATTAATCTATAATAATAATTTAATACCATAATTCAATCAATTTAATAAACATTTAATATTTTTGTACCATTTATTTTAGTTAGCTATTAATTATATAATAACTACATTGGAATTTCGTAATCCTTTAATTTAGTGATGTCATATCCAAAAAAAATTAACAAAATTTCATGATAAATATGAAAATATTAAAATTAAAAATATTACTTATTAGAAAACATATGTTTTCTCTTCCAAATCTCAATTCTTTGTAGGCATTAAAATTATGAAAATTAATATTTTTTATTTTATTTACATACCATGTTATATGAGTCATTTTTAAATTAAATTGGTTTATAACATCTATATTTAGGAGGATTTAATGAAAATTTTCTAATTAAACAAATTAAATAAAATTATATAATGATTTATGTCTTTTTAACTCATATCAATATATTCTACCCATGATAAACAATTTTTTACCTTAAAGGGAGTAAATAATTATTAATGCATTCACTATTATTTTATGCAAAAAAATTAGAGGAAATTAAAACATGTTGTCAATTATTATGATACCCAGAATAAAATATTATTTTAAAAATTGAACTTATATAAGTGAAATACGTTAATTTTAAATTAACCCCTCATAGGTGATGAGAAATTAGGGTTTTAATGTAACAAATGTCCAATAGTTTAAAAAATATATATCAAAATTCAATATTAAAATTATTCCAACAACTTATATTGGGATATGTGATATAATGTTAAAGTGATTTTCTATTATAAATAATTTAATAAATAATTTTATAATTCATCAAATTTTTAAAAAAAAAGTTGTTTCAAATTTAAAACTAGTAGTTTTCAATATTTTTCAAAAAATGAAACATATCATAAAAATATGAAATTTTTCCCCAAACTTATGTTTGTAATATGATTGAAAAAATATTTAATTTTTTAAATAAATTTAATAAATCTGTTAAAATTTAATTTCTAATTAGGTGTGTAAAGCATGACTAATCCATCTTTTTTGGAGACAATAAAATTTTATATAAAACATTTAATTTTTTTTAATTGAAGTTGATTATTATTTTTAATCAATAGATAAACAATCAATGTGTGTTCAGTTTATGTTTTTTATAATTCAGTTACACATATTCACACATACCATTCGAATTGTTAGATGAAAACTACAATATTAAATAATAATATTAATACTATATTATTGTTCAATATAACTCAGGCCTTCATTATATACAAGTTGTAAAATGTTATCAATATAACATGTTTCCTAATATATATATTAAATTAAATTTATTTTAATATATATATATATATTTATTTATTTCTTTGTAATTTTGATTCTCTTATTATGGTAGGATTTCCATGTCACAGACACAATTGAAAAAAATGTTATTATTTTATAATTTCAAGGTGTAATATTCTACCCACCTTAAATAAATGGAATCCTCATAATTTAATCATAATCATTGTAATAAAAGGTTTGTTATTTCCAAATTCATTTGTTTAAAATCCTACATCATAAAAATGGTTAATAAAATATCCTTATAATAATATGGAAAGTAATGTAAAAATCTCAAATGGAATGAAACATAACTTGTTATCTATGTATGAGAATAATGGTGACATATAAATATGTTGACATATAAGAAGAGAATAAATAATTATAATGATTGGTAGAGGTCATTAAAAAAATAATAGTGAATTACTAATGGAACTTTTAGGGAAGTAAAGAGATTAATCTACAACGATTTAAAATTATATAAGATTTAACGGATATGAATTTTATAGGATAAATTTTTTTTTCATGATCCACTTCCTAATGTAAAAGAAATATTTTACTATATATAGACGTATAATTTTATGTATGATTTATAATTCATAAGAATAATAACATACATTGGTTTTTCCTTGATAGATTTTGACATTATCTCTTATTCTGAGAAATAAATATCCAAAATTTATGTTTTTTTTCTAGAAGTATCAAAATTTAAATTTATCTGATCATATGATTCATAAAATTTTGGAATGTATTGCCTTTAATCCTAGAATGTTTTAAAAAACTAACACAGTTACCACAAGTTTACTAGTATAATAAATTGATATCTAAAACTCAATAATATCACCATTGGTTCAACATTTATATTTTTTATAATTATTTACGAAAACCATTGACATATTAACCAAAACATCATGTAGGAAATTGTTTTGCCATAAAAAATTATTGTTTTTTGATTGTGGGATCAATCCTCAGGGCCTTTCTAGATGATATTGATTTCCACCTATAATAAGAGATATCCTTTTTTAAAACCTTATCAATGAAACATCTATAAAATTTGGAAATCAATATTATAGAAATATATATATATATATATAATAATTAAATAACCTATTTACTTTAGATGTCAATAAAAATTATTTTTTTCGGTGTCCATTATCCATATTTTACAATTATTACAATGTAATTACTGATAATATTGACCCTAAAGGGTATAATTACCATTAACCATATATATTTATGAAATATTACAAAACTATTACTCAATTACATTTTCCACAAAAAAAATTAATCTATAAATTTCTCCCAAAATATCTGAAATCATGTAATATTCCTTCTAATTTTTTTTAAAATAGAGTTATTTTTAATATTAATATAAAATTAATCTTAAACTCATTAACTAATGATTGTATCCACAACAAATATGTTAATTAATACATTTATTTTTATTAAATTTAACAAAATACATAGAGGTTTCCAAATTAATATAACCATATTCCATAGGTAAAATACCCACCATATATTTTATTTTAGAAAAGTTTCATCCTTTGCCTATATATTAAAATTTAGAAGATGAAATTAACCTAGGTAATTCCCAATTTCCAAAAATTAAAGACAATAAAATATTTTACCATTCCATTGGGAAACTTTATTTTTTTATCTAAGGAATCATAATTTTAATATACTTCATTCATTGTCATTAAATATTCCAATCCATCATAATGATTCTAATATAAAATATTAATTATCCTAGGAATATTATCTAGTATTGTAAAACTATGTTTGAAGTAAGTCCAATTCTCATGCACTAGGTGATGATCAGGTAAAGCCCACTATCCCCTTTTCAAAGATATTATCACATGGTACACATGTTCCAAAACATTTTCCACTTATAATATCAATGACGTGAGGTATTTCTCTAAGATACCACATAATCTATAAATTTACAAAAATTTAGTATGTTCTTTATTAAATATCCTTAATTAAAATCACAGGGACATGATCCATAATCTATGTATTCCTAAATCTTGTTCATAAGGATTATTCTAAACATCCTCTTATAACAGCTATATTGACCCTGACCATTGTAGCTTGATATCCATTCATATTTTATGATATTGGAATATGAATCGAAGAATCCCATACCAAAGTAAATAATTATTTATTACTCATGGTAAAATATATAAATTCATGTCTCTAATATTACAGATCAATATAATAATTAAAATCTAAAAATTGTTATGAGAATAAAATTATATTATCAAGTAAAAACGAAAATATTTATCGTAGAAAAAATCATGGAATCCTCTATAATGGATATCAAATAATGGTAGGATAAAATAATTAGTATGGGTAATAAAAAATAAATTAATAATTAATCAATAGTCACATTCATTATTTAATTGAAAATAAATAAACACAAAAGCCATGTAATTAATAAACTTCGAAGGATGTGCATCCAAAGAAAATACAAATGTGAAAACATCTTCCATAATAATAAATATGTAAATTTATATAACTAAATACACATCATATTCTAATCAATAACATGTAAATTATAACTTTATAAGGAGAATTAAATATTTAAAGGTAAATTAGAGAAAACCCACGTGATTTAATAACTAAAGTGATAAATAAATGCATGAGGAGATAATTTCATAGTGAATATCTCCTTGATAGTAATAACACAATATTGAATAAAAGAAAGTATAAATGATTGGGCTATTGGTTCACTAGTAACATGATAAATTTATCATCAATACATTTATTAAGATAGATTAAAACTAATTGGAAGAAACCAAGTCAAATAAGGCTACCTACCTTATTCCTACAATAAAACTACTGATACAACAAGGGGCTATCTATTCCAATACCACCCAATTCATTCCATTCATATTAACCCATAATATATCTAATATTTTATTTTTTTGGGAAATATCATTCATATCAAATATCCATATTGACTAAAGAGTAGTAATTTATCAATATTTCTATAGATAAAAAATTTATATTCAATATATATTTCTAAATATAGAAATTATATATGGGTTTAAGAGAGAAAAATATCCATGAAAAATAATATAGATACATTGGAAAAATTTAATGACCAGTTATCGTCGGATCTTAAATAATCCATGGGGGACTTAAAGAAAAAAATTGAAATAAGGAATTAAATGTCAATACTAGCCTAGGTAAAAAAGATCATAAACCATCGAGAGGAAAAAATATGGATTCTATCAATTAAAATTACATAAAGTAAAGAATATTTAAATTAAATGGATTTTATTAATAAATAAAAAATTCATAAAAATATCATTAAAATCATTTGTGAGGGAAATACACTTTTCAATTTTAATCCCCATTTTTAAAAGAGAAAATATTAGGAAAATCCATTTCATTTAAAATTTAATGTAACCGCAAAGAATTTATATATTATTAAGATGAAAAATTCATTACAAATAATCTATCATTTCTTATAATAATTCTTAAAATTTATTAGAGACATGTATGAAGGTATGTTCATAAATTCCATAAATAAAATTCCTTTCATGCATTAAAATGTATGAAAAGTTAAATGATTGGAAATTAAAAAAAATTCATATGAAACAATTATTCATTAAAATGTTGTAAAAAATTAATTAATAAATAATTTTTCAATGGAAATAAATATTTTTCATAAAACCATTAAACAAAAACTACTTTTGGAATATAACGGATTTCTAAAAATATATATAAAAGGACATACTTTCTTAAAAATAATTTCAGAACAAATTCAGCACAAATGTTTGGGAAAATAATTGTTTAAAATTATAAATATAATTAATAAAAATATTATAATACTATTAAATGTATTAATAAAAATGATAAAATTATTTTCTTCCAAAATAATTTAATAATAAAATATCTCTATAATAATTAAAATGTGAAATAAATACTTATAATTATCATAACATTGAAGTGATAATTAAAAAATTACGTGAATATTTTTATAATATTTATATCCACATAAAAAAATTAGATATAACATTTAAAAATAAAAATATATTTTACACATAATTATAGAATATCAATGATGATGAAGAAGTAATATAACCCCTTGAAATGAAATTGAGTTATGAAAATGTTTTTAAAATAGTAATTTTCATCTCAAATACCAATAGGCAAAATTAATCCAATTGAAACATAAAGGAATATGAATAATTATTTATTAATGATATTACATGTATATGTTTAATTATATACACCATATAAAATAAATTTTGAGTATTACATAACAAAATTCATATATGAAATGAAATTGAGATGAAATCCATTTCTCATTTTTCTTTTTGGGAGAAATTACTTAAACCTAATTTATTGTTAGTTTAAAAATGTTAATAACTTATTTTATTACCATATTAATATTTAAAATATCAATTAATATCATTTTATAACAACTTATTTCTATTTCTTTAATAATCATTTATTTTTTTAATTATTTCAGATTTTAATTGCTCTATTTTATCATGTGTGATTCATCATGAATGAATGAATTAATATAACAATGATATATTAATATCATAAAAATAAAAATAATAATAATAATAATGAAATAATTATCATATTTGGACATCAATTTTACTTTTAACGCTATTAATGAATGATGGTATATAAAAATGAAGTAATTTATGATCGTGGAGGTGGCAGGATGTATGTACCTATGAGTGATGTTTTCATATTTCACCAATCATTATGGGGATGATATAAGTAATATTTTACCCTTAAATAATTATAATTATTTAAATAATATTATATTATATAATATATAATATATATATTCTATGTGTGGTGGTGTTGAAAAGAGAGTCACGTCTCTTTGTGAAGGAGATATTCCACATTTACACAAATGATGTAATGATAATTATATGAGTAAGAAGAAAAAATGATGGTGATATATATTATTTTTAATTAATTATAAATATTTAATTTAATTAATAATTACATATTTTATATCACATATAATCATTGAATTTATCATTATCACCTTCTATGTTATGAATTTGAGAAAGACAAATCACATCACTTCATGAGGTAGTAGTCCTCTCTAGAGAAAAGAAACATTATTGTGTCTCAAATGGAATGGATGGTAAAAATATATCTATAATATATTGTCTAAATATGTAAAAAAATTATAAATATAATATATGTACATTATATACATCATCATACCCATCCCTGAGAGGTGGAAATAGAAAAATGATAGGCATCGGTTAATATGGTCGTAGTATTCCATACACCCAAACAATTATATTGTAACTCATTTTATAAAAGTGGATATTGTTCAAGGTCATGATCATATTCTACAAAAATACCATTATATAGAGTATTTTTATGATAATATATAATTATGTATTAATAATAATTGAAATATGTTGATAAAGAAGTAAAATAATGACTCTCATTGAAGAACATTAAATCATTGTTTCGTGTCCCCCATAGGATTTTACTAATGTTTTAAAAAGAAGGTTTTCTTCCAAAAAATAAGATTAAATGATGATTTTATTAAATTCTATAGTTTATTTTTATATGGTATAGATTATCCAAATGTATTGAGAGGTGTGATTATTTGAGGTTGTGAGTGCCCTTTTATATTTGGGAAGGTGTGGTGTTCTTTTAAATACACAAATGTATTCACTATTGGGAGATTAATTTTACATTATATTAATAAAAATTGATATTTATAGGTTTTTAGGTATTATATTTTAAATAAAACACCACAATCAAATATTAAAACACGTTTTTTAAAACATTAGTTTCCTTAAAATATGGGTTTACATAGTTTACCATTTTGGTTTTTCACTTCGGTAACATGTTTTCTAATATAGGTAATTTATCCAAGAAGAATAAATTAATGCATGACATATTTGAAATTTTAAAATTCTTATTCTAAATATTATATCTAATTTACAAAATAAAAATACAATGTTTTTTGAAAATTAATTTTAACACAATAACACATAATGTGAAAAAACACTTCTTTATCCTTAATCGTGATAACATTTTTTTCACAATTGATGGGTCAATTTAAAAATTATAAAAGATCAATTAGACAATGAATGGTTCTTATTTACTATTTATTACTAGTTAAAATCACATGGAATATTATAGCATTTTTATTCATTCTAAATCATTTTATGAAATATCATTTATTATATTATAACATTACATTAATTTGTGAGTTTTTTATTTTAATATAAATTTAAAAGTACCATGACAATATTAGAATTGTAATATATTATATACAATCTTTAGTAAAATTATATACCTCACCAATTTTTTTAAAATCAATATGTCACCCAATTTACATAACTTTTAATACATTTTGTACATTTTATTTTAGTTGATTTTTAACAAAATTATTACTTTATTACTGTTTCGTAATCAATTAATGTAATTATTTTATCACCAAAATAATAAAATTAATTATCATGATAAAAAATAGTTTATATATTAAATTAACACATAGAAAACACAATTTTTTATTTTCCATATTATAAATCATTATAGATTTTAAAACCATGAAAGCTATCTTATTTTCTTTTTCTCTACATAACTTTTTATATCAAACGTATTCAAATTATTTTGATAATTAATTTCTATATTTCATAGAATTTCATGTAAATTGTCTACTTAAGCCCATTAAATAAAATTAACTTAATATTTAATATCATTCTAACTTTTATCAATATTTTTTAAACAATGATAAATGAATTAATACCTTAATTGTGGTAATTAATTCTTACAACATTCATTATTCATATTTATTCACAATTTTAGTAGAAAATATTCAAAATTAAAAATTACAATGATTAAAAATATGAAATCTATTTTAAAATTTTAAATTCACAGATGTCAAAAGAGTAATATTTAAATTATTTTCTCATATTTGATGGTATGGAATTTTTCTATATGATAATGATAAAAAGTCTTCAATATTGTTGCATCCACATTAAAAGAGGAAATTTTCCAACAACCTAAATGGGAATAAATAATATATAATTAAACTAATTTTTCTTGAAAAAAATTATAAATTTATTTTATCATTATAAATATTCTAAAAAAATAGTGTTCAATTAAAATTCACAATTTTTCATTGTTAATCCAAAAAATGATCCTTTTAGAAAAATATCAATAATTATCCTGTCAATAATTTTGGTATCCCAATTTGTAATGTGAAGTTATTTATTAAAATAAATAATAGTGTTGGATGTTAATTAAAAATTAGTTTTGTAATGTATGACTAATATGTCATTTATAGAAAAAAAAATTTATTGAAAAAATATCTTTCTTTTTCAAATGATTTTTATTAGTATTTATAATTAATAGATAGCCAATGAACATGTGTAATATATATATTTTTCCTAATTTAGATAATATTATTCAAACCTTCCTTTAAAATAGATGGGTGATATCAATAATATTAAAAAATAATATTAAAGGTATATTGTTTTTTTGTAAAACTCAGTCTTGTAGATAATGTAAAATATCAAAGAAACTCATTTTTGTGTGTATCATAAGATATCAAAGAATTTAATTTTATTCTCAAATAAATAGATTTTAATTTTTAAGGTTTTTATATTCTCTTATGCTCTAGGTGTTGCGTCTCATATACGCAATTGAATACAAGTTTATTATTTTACTATTCACGAGAGATACAATTGAGCTGTTAATAGTATTAGTCGGGTTGTCTATGTAATTTACCTAAATGAATAACATTATATTAATAGTTAATTATTATTCTAAAAATAAGAGTTCCATTTTTTCTCCCAATATATGAAATTCTATAATTTGATCACAATGCCCTTATTTTTTATTATTTTACACCACTAAAGAAGGATAGAAGTGGTGAAATCCACCCGAACCCCCCTTTAGGGTGGGATTAGTTAAATTATCATAATGAAAATTATATTTCATAACACTAAACTATACCATGGTGGTGTAGATCCTATGATTTATTATGGAAATTTCTTAATGGATTAAATTTATTAAATAAAATACTTATTCATTTGTAATATAATTTATACGTGATATTCATGAGAGACCGGTTGAATATACTTGAATGAATTAAATTAAAGTATGTCATGTATTCTATTATCTTCCATATTTATCACCTATAAGTCATTATATAGATGAAATGATTAATTATTATTAAATAAATGCATTTTTTAATAATGGGGTTTTGTTATAGAAGTTGAATACTTTATAACCATTATATATATTAACTTCTGTATAACATTTATGAATAACTCCCACAAATAAATTTAATGAGAACCTTAATTTTAATTAACTGATTCATTTGATGTTTTTGAATACATTATGAGAATATTATATATTGCTACTTGAAATTATACACTATTAATATCATTATTATGGAACATTTTAGTTCCCTTACTATAATATAAATATTATCTAGGGTGTTCCAATTCATTCATGGTATTTATGGGAACACGATTTTTTAACATCCATTTGATATTATTAGGCATTAATTCCATTATCATTCAATTTGAATTATTGGTAATGGTGTCTCATTTCATTCATTTTAAATCAATGGGAATAATGTCTATTATCATCCATCATGAAATATTGGGATTTTATTTCCTTATCATTCATTGAGTTCATTGGGCATGAAATATCTCATTTAATGTAATTAAATAGTATGATATCCTCATGTGGACACATATGTCATATTCACTAGGTCCCAACTAGTGAATATTTATCTATATATAATCCTATATATATATACATGATGGATTTTTGAGAAAAATTATGAGTTATAGATATTTTGGTATGGTCATACATGATTCATTTTAGGAAGTTTATCCTTATTTTATTACATTTATTATTTACTAATTTATTTATTATTACTATAAAATATCTCATTTTATATTCAATTATGGGATCTCAATAGATATATATGGTGGTTTTCTATTAATTTTCTCACGAAAACTTTTTTTGAAACCATTTAGTATATAGAAATCATGTTTGGTTATAAGAGTGGATAATATATTTTGCTTCTTATTGTTATTATTTTGAGGTAGGAAATGTAATAGAGCGAAGGGATGAGAATAATCTCATGTTACATTATGGATTATGGTTATTTATTCATTTATTTATAATCTCACCATTCTATCAATTTTAATGTATTACCAACTGTATTTTGTTTTCTGTGTACTTAAGGAAGATCATGTTCGTCCATTGAAAGTTTATATGGAATTTAACTATTTTTTAACACATATAAGTTATTATTATCTTCGTATACATTATTATTTGTTATTTAATCACATGTAAATTTTTTTGATATATATGGTACAGTCTCCCAATAATACCATAATTAGACCTTAATTTCTATTCATCAGCCACTATCATATTAGAAGGTACTATTTTACATGATAAAAACCATATTAAGGAACCAGATTAGTGGCTATAGGTATGGGTGGTTACACGTTTAATTTCTATGATATTACATATTTTCCTTATACTGTTTAAAAAAATTCACACTTTTTATCACAATAATATTATATATGAATATTGAGGTCTGTAAGATCCATTTCATATATTTATTTGTTCTCAAATGTTTTTTATGATATTCTCTTACCCTAAAATATTTTATTATTATAATATAAGGTATTTTGATCTTATTTATTTCATTTATTTATTCCACCAATTCTATTCCTTTTTATCATATGTACTCTATGGTGTTTTTCCATACCAAACATTTGATCTCATCCCATCCAAATGTTGTCAATCCCAATTAATTGAACATGATTATATTTAGTCAGTTATCAAGAATGGGGTCTTTAGAATCACAATTTTCAATAAATATCACATGTATCAAAAAACAATATTTTTATATATAATCTTAAAGAAAATAATCCTAATAGTATTTTGGATATGGGTCTATTTGTGATATGTTTTATTCATATCAAGAGATTAATTAAGGGATACATTAGTGGGAATTAGAGATAGGATTTGTTATTATTTGGATAATATTAGTGATCATAATCGGAAAATCTATGGGAATGTATCATGGATGAGTATATATATGATACAATGTATTATTTCTTTATCAAATTAGAGATTTCGTGTATTTTAAAGGAATACCATCCTATTAAAGATATAATATCTTAATACATGCTCTAGAAAAAATATACTTAGAGATAATAACCCTAAAATGGTTTTTTGGTTATCAAATCATTCATCGCATAGTGAACTGAAAACAGGCTTAAGTACACACCTGGGTTAAAACTAGCATACGATATGAGTTGGTTAATCCATATTCTCATTTATTAATAATTATAAAGGATAAGAGTATAATGTTATATTTTATTTTTAGGAGACCTAGTAAAAATATTATATTTTACATTCTATATAGATTTTGCTTCTTATTTTTACTATTTTGAGGTAGGACAAGTAATAGAGCCAAGAGATGAGAATAAACTCAGGTTACATTATGGATTATGGTTATTTATTCATTTATTTATAATCTCACCATTCTATCAATTTTAATGAATTATCTACTGTATTTTGTTTTCTGTGTACTTAAGGAAGATCATGTTCATCCCTGGAAAGTTTATATAGAATTTACCTATTTTTTAACACATATAAGTTATTATTATCATTGTATACATTATTATTAATTATTTAATCACATGTAAAAATTGTTGATCTATATGGTACAGTCTGCCCATTATACCATAATTAGACCTTCATTTCCATTCATCAGCCACTATAATATTATAAGGTACTATTTTACATGTTAAAAACCATATTAAGGAACCAGATTAGTGGCTATAGGTATGGGTGGTTAGAAGTTTAATTTCTATGATATTACATATTTTTCTTATACTGTTTAAAACAAATTCACACTTTCTTATCACAATAATATTATATATAAATATTGAGGTCTGTAAGATCCATTTCGTATATTTATTTGTTCTCTAATATTTTTTATGATATTCTCTTACCCTAAAATATTATATTATTATAATATGAGGTATTTTTATCTTATTTATGTCTTTTATTTATTCCACCAATTCTATTTGTTTTTATCATATGCACTCTATGGTTTTTTTCCATACCAAACAGTTGATCTCTTCCCATCTAAATTTTGTCAATCCCAATTAATTGAACATGATTATATTTAGTGAGTTATCAAGAATGGGGTCTTTAGAATCACAATTTTCAATAAATATCACATGTATCAAAAAGAATTATTTTTATATATAATCTTAAAGAAAATAATCCTAATAGTATTTTGGATATGGGTATATTTGTGATATGTTTTATTCATATCAAGAGATTAATTAAGGGCTACTTTAGTGGGAATTAGAGATAGGATTTGTTATTATTTGTATAATATTAGTGATCATAATCGGAAAATCTATGGGAATGTATCATGGATGAGTGTATATATGATACAATGTATTATTTCTTTATCAAATTAGATATTTTGTGTATTTTAAAGGAATACCATCATATTCTAGATACAATATGTTAATACATGCTTTAGAAAAAATATACTTAGAGATAATAACCCTAAAATGGTTTTTTGGTTATCAAATCATCCATTTCATAGCGAACTGAAAAGAGGCGTAAGTGCACACCTGGGTTAAAACTAGCATACGGTATGATTTGGTTAATCCATATTATCATTTATTAATAATTATAAAGGATAAGAGTATAATGTTATATTTTATTTTTAGGAGACCTAGTAAAAATATTATATTTTACATTCTATATAGAGTAATGGGCTGATCAAATTATTTCAAACTATAAATTGATAGTGTCATTGGAGAATAAATAATTGTATTATATTATTAATATTCATATTCTAGACATTATCATGACCATTTCTATTTTAGATGAACTGAGATCATGAAAATGAAGTAGATAAAGGAATGTATAAAGACATTACTTTATCATATAAAAAGTAATGAAGTATAATTACATACATGATAATCAAATTATACGCTTGTTATAAATAGAAATGTGAATTTTCTAGTATTATTAAATTTTGTGGGGATGATGTATAAATTTAAATTTAATATTGATATTCATAGATACTTTATTTATTTAATTATATTTATCCTTGATATTTTTTGTATATTCTAAGATATATGAGGATTATATGAATCATCTGACTATTTTTCATTAGTATTTTTACACTACTGAAAAATAAACATATACTAAATTGTATTGTTGGACTTCAAAATTATTTCACAAAAAGGGTATATTTGTATTTGATAACTATTTTAGATTAAATAGTGGAGGTATTGACACCCTTTATGTTAGATATAAGAAATATTTTGAGAAAAGAATGTGTGGTTTCATTATGGTAATATAAGATAGATAGTATTGGTAACCTTGAAATTATTATTGGATCTGTGATATTTTGGGTATTCTTATAAGATTTATTAAATTATAATACACAATGACTATATTCAAACCTCATGAACTAGTTTTTATTACCATTTCAGGGTTAAATATTGATTAAATTTATGCTGGAATATATAAATTCACTATGGTTTATTAACATGGAGAGATAATTGTGTTGAGAAATTTATACTATTAAAAATATATTTTTAGTGAATAAAAAATCATTTTTTAATGAAAGATATTTTTTTAATCTATAATAATATTATAAGTTATATGTGGCATTGGACGTTATATATATACTACTAAATGTGTTAATAATACACTCTAAGATATTTATCTATAAGAAATAATTAATATTGAAATGTTGAATTTTATTTAAGTGGGTATAATGTCAGTATATGATAATTTACATACTATAAAATACCATCATGGTTCTATGACATGAGTTACACATTATAAAAAAATTAAATTAAAAAAAACTAAAATAAATGTTATTACTAAAGATTTAATAATGTCAAAAATGAAAATCAATTAAAAATTATTTAATTAGATTATAAAAAATAGACATGTTTTATTTTTTATAGTTGAAATCTTGAATGGTTGTTTTCCTTATATATTTCAATTTCCATTAAAAATAAGAATATAAAAATTTTAGTATTTGATTTTATTATGAAAAAATCCCATCATATTCAGTATGTCATAAAAATTTTATGATTAATATTTGAGATTTTTTAAAATTTATATATTTTTAGGCGAACAATAATATAATACGAATTTTTATAATAAAACATTTTTAATATAATTTTTTTTTTCAAATAGTGTTGATATAAACAATATATATTTATCTATTAAATTACATCTTTGAAAACATTATTTTCAATTTATAAAACTCATGAATATAATTTAAAATTTCATGGATTATTTTATGAAAGATATTGTGACCCTTCATTTTCTTACATTATAATTACATCATTTTGAAGATAATAAACATAAAAATGTTACAAAACATGGATCAAATGTCTTAGTTTATTATGAAAATTGTTCTAATACATCACTTTTACAGAATGAATATAAAAAAGTATTTATTTACTTTCTATTTAGATTCTTAGTGTCCAATGTATTCTCATTAAAACAATTTACCATCTAAGGATATATATCAATGATAGAGAGGAGAAAAAAATCCTTTCAAGAGGATGGATATGGACATTGATAAATTTTAAATGGGTGAGATTAAAAATCATCATCAACCATAAGAGTTGGATCATCATCAAAATCATGGGAGGGAGAATTAGATAAAATAATGGAATGTGGAAATACATAAAAATCTAACATAATGTCTTAGTGGTCAAATACCACACATAGTTGTGAACAAATCTAGCTTCATGTTCATGTATACATATCTAAATAATCATAACATCATCATTTTTCACAAAAATATCATAATTTTGATTTAAATTTCATAATTTCTCATTAGATATATAACATTACCCAATGAATTAGAGTGTTATATAATTCTATGTGCATTTATCACATCATAAAATTTACATAATCATGCATGCCACATATACCATATATCAATCCTAAATATATAGTTAACTATTTAGTGGACTGGTATTCATTTAATAAAATAGAATTTCTAGAATAAACACTGGGGTTCCCAAAATAAAAATTAAATAATATAGTTGTTATAATAATAATTTATCTACAGTGATGAAAAAACAATCTCGAGAGATGTAAAATAGATCTTTTTAGAAAGAATAGTTATTTTGGAGAATCTTTGTATTTTTCCTAAAATCAGATTTAATAAATGAATATAATCAAAATTAAAAGGTAAGAACAATGAAATTAATTTTTATTAATTTAAAAATAACATCCATAATGTAATTTTAAATGAAATTGGAATTACCAAAAGAAATTAGTTGAGTTTGAGAAATCCCCTTACCATAATTCATGATTCATTAATCCAATATTATGCCTCATAAATATATTACATATATTTATTAAATCATTTTTCCATAAGATAATTATAGAAATTTAAATAACTATTTATCAATTATAATCATTAGATTATGCTCAATAATTTTAATGATGAAATTGATGTATTTTGATATCAGTTTGTTTCATAAAAATTTCACTTTTTCTCGATTTTTATAATTTGTTAAATGTAAATTATAAACTAAAATAAATAATTCTATAAAATTAGAATACATGTAATTACATACATATATATTATATATAATTCATATTGTCTATCAATAATGGTGTTTAAAATAATTATCATCATAATGTCTCAACAGGTGGTTAACTAACCATTAATTGATCATTATCAAAAGAGTGGTAAAAGGGAGTATAAAATTTATACATGTCACACACACAAACACACATATATATATATGTGTGCTACTTTTAGTAGAATAAAATAATCAATATAATGAAATATAATTATACAAAAAAAATTGTACTATATGGTTTTGAACATAATTGGGAAAAATAAGAACGAGAAGAACAAAATATAGATTAGTTAAAGGGGAATTACCCTTTCATCATTATGGCATCTCTTATACGCAAACTCCCTTATTACAGTTGATATATGTATAATGACCCTATGTTTTATAATATCCCTAATAGGGATGATTTGGAATGATATTTGTCTTTTTAATTAGTGTTTTGAATGTTCTTCCAAGGGAAGGTGTTATTTATAGTGGAGAAATAGGGTTTTCTCAAAAATTAAATTTTATACAAAATATTATTTCAAAGGAGAGACTTGTAATATTGAGTAATTGAAAATGTAAATCATATATTAATATAATAATATGGTTATAATAATTTAAAACCCATTATAATTATAATTCATATTTTTATGAAAAAGAATGTGCAAAAAATAAAAAATGGTTTCTAATAAATCATTTGGGAAAATAGTTTTTTCAATTGTAACATGAGCATATTTTATTTTAATTAATAATTTATAAAATTAAATATATAATAGAGAAACATTATGGTCTATAAATCATTCTTCCCCTAATATAACATGAATGATGTAATTTATGTTACATCAATTAAGTAAAAACTATATTTTTACTATTCATAAAACAGTTGAAGTATTTCATAAAATAGATTATAAAAAAAGCATAGGAAAATTTTGATGGTATGAATTCAAAAATGTAATCATTTTTTTAAATAATTTTTAAGTATGATAAATTTAATTTTTAGTTGAGATCATCATTTATTTGAAAAATACTGATTTTTTATGTTGTAGCCAATTTTATAACACATTGTAAAATTAATTTTTGTCCTATATAATTATCATAAAATTATAATAATGAAAAAAGTTAATCTATAAATATATTTTATATAAATAAAATTTCATTTAAATTAATATATTACTTTTGAAAATGTAAAAAAAATTATTATTTTCTAACATGAAATATCTGAATGTATTATTCTGAAAACATTTGTTTAGATATATTAGGATATAATCATATTTTCATTTATAAGAAGTTTAAATTTTTGTGATACATTTATAGGTGAGGTAAAAATTCTATTGGATGAATTTCAATTCTTAATAGTCATGTTACTATTCTGATTGTCAATTTACCATTCTAGGAATATAGGTTCTATAGTTTCTATAAATACATATTATTTAATTTAGTATTCATTTAAACATTTTCTGTTTTTTTACTATGTGATTTTATTTTATCTATACTATATGAAAATATTATAAGAAGGGAATTACCATTCATAAAATTTTGTGTTGTCACATCCTTCTCCCCTTTTGAAAATTCTCCCTCAAAATTTCATTTTATAAATCAACTAAGGGTATTTCCCCTTTAAATATTCCTACAGTTCCAAATTCTGTTCTTCAAACTTATGAATCTTCGACCACACATTGATAGATAGAGTTGTCATATTGCATTGAACATTTCCTCTCCAATTGAATATCTTTACTAGATGATATTTATATGATTGGTTAATATCCAGTTATAAAACCTCTAGATTCAGTACAAATGAGGGGTAAAATAAATTTACATAGTAGACATACAAGGAAAAGTTCATAAACATTAACCATATTTTTTATTACTTCATGCTAATAGGACAATACTGTTATACGATCAAGATTCTCAAAGTGGCCAATTACCTTTGGATAATAATCCATTTCCTTCCAAACTGCATGACTCTTTTCCATGGTGATACTAAAAGGAATACTTTTCCTCCAATATAAAAGTAAAATTATCTTAGATGGGAGTCGGCATTGTTCTTTTTCGGACATGGACCATCTTTGATATGTTACTGAATGGCTTAATCCTTTAATGAAATATCTAGTATAAGATCATGCCAAAGTATCTTTCATTCATCAACTTCATCCCAATTGGTTATAGTTCAATATCACTTCCTGTAATAATCTTTATATTATTCTATATTAATACTCAGGTGGGAACTATTGTTGCATGATTACTCCACCAAATGGGAGAAGCTGATCCTATCCAACTTTGAATGCAATTCAGCTAGCTCTTAGCATGGCTTCAAGCATTTGATTAGTCATTCAATATTGGCCATTATTCTGTAAGTGATAATCCATTCTAAAATTAAATTAAGTACCTCAATCCTGATAAAGGATTATCTATAATTTTGATTTGAACCTTTGGTTACGATCAGATATGATCGAATGTGGAACCCCTTTAAAGCATCAACTCTTCAATCACATATATAATTGTAGGTTTTCCAAGTATGAAATATTCCATTATAATGATAAAGTGGGAACTCTTATTTAGTGGATCAGCCACAACCCATATCAAATTGATTATTTTATATTTCCTTAAGAACTTGTTGTTGAATTCAATTGTCAAATTCTCCCACATCTACATTGTTATTTTCAGTGATACCATCAACCATTTATACATATATTTTTTCTATTAATATTATAACATAAAAAACATTATAACATATATTCTGTGGTATTTTTTTTTATTGTTTCCCATTGGAAGTGTTCTCAGTGATCACCGTAAATATTGTTACTTCTAGGATGCATGGATAAAGGTGTGATATGTGAGTTATCCAATATATATATCTTTGTATCATGCGAAAATTGCACACACAGCCTCATTCCAAACTAAATCACACTATCATCATCGATATTGAAATATTGTAGCTTTCCATTATTTTAATACATTCAACTTCATCCAAAGATCATGATCATCCCTTTGTCACTCATTCTTCATCTATTGGATTGATGGTTAGGTAGTAATTTGGGAATTGAAGAATGAATTCCTTAAAATTAATATTCCCAAATACATCTTTTTATATACATAAATATAGAGAGTTTCTTAATTTGTATCATGGGTAGAATAGCGATATATTTTCTAGTTAGAGAATATGATACCTTGTTTTTCATACCATGATTATAGTAATAGAACAATAATGGTCCTTGATTAACTCTATAAATATCCTATGATGCGTGATGAGTTTATTCTATGTGAATATATATATTAGACTCTTGTGATCGGTATATATGTCACACTTCTCACATTATAGGTTGTGAAGACAAATCATCATGGAGAAGTACAAAACAACTAAATGTAAACTATTCATTGTTTAGTTCTACTCATAGATCATAAATTACTGTGAGACACAGGCTATCATGTTACTATTAGTCATGAGTACAAAACCTGATCCATTCTAATACGAATAACTACATATCACAAAACATTATCTAATTTTCGGTAATGTGAGTACATATGCAATGATAAGACTCATCTATATCTCAATAAGTATTTCCTCACATTATTCTATATAGAAATTAATTACTCCATTCATTATAAAAATAGTTATTGAAAAGGAAAATAATTAAATTTAATCACAAAACATCATTTGTACCTTTTCTAATCCATGATAAAATTGGATTTATGTGACACAAGTGGGTCTGTACCATTATTCAATTTGCATTATTTTTAAATAGTCAATAAAAATTCCCTCACTTGTGTTCGCATGTCTCGATAAGGTGACATGATACATCCATATTTCATATTTTCTAAACATGGAATAAAATGTCTCCCATTTAAATTTCCCTAGAACAATCCTTATGTATTCTTTATCTTCCTCCTTCCTCTAGGTGTATATGAGAATATCATCAATAAAATCTACCAACAATTCATCAATGTAGTGGCTAGATACTCTATTCATCAAATCAATGCTGATTGAAAGGGAATTTGTAAATCCTAATGGAATCACTATAGGTTCATATTTCTTATAACATTTTTGGAATGTGGTCTTATTAATGAATTCAATATTCAACATCATTTGATGATTTCTAGAATGAAGATCAACTATTGAGAATCATTTATCTCCACATAGTTGATTGAATAATTCATCGATCCATTGAAGATGATACTTGTTAATTATTGTGGTATTGTCAATCTCTCAGTGATCGATACACAACGGCATTGATCAATCATTATTCATGAAAAAGAGCATTGGTTCACCCCAAGGCGATGCACTAGGGCATGCAAACACTTTTCACAATTGTTTTTAAATTTCTTCATTAACTCATACATTTTGTAGGGGTATTACTTTAAGTAAATTTTTAATATAGGATTATTTATGGGTATGAGATATACTTATAATTATACCCCATGATCTAGGGGAAGTATGAGTAACTCTTCAGGAAATACATCAATGTATTCTCCCATAATGAGAATTTCCCCTAGGCTGATACCTTCCTTTTTATCATCCATTTGATTAATGTATACTTATTCATAATCAATGAACACCCACAATTTTGAGGTATCATCCACCGAAGATTCGTTGTATTCCATGAATTTTTATAGGATCATAGGTAGATTTTAATTTGAAATGAAACATCTTTTTCTAGAAATTTGATATGTGATCTATATAATGAGGTCCAATCCATGACCACATTAACATCAAATTACACCAAGGATTGTATTATAAGATTAACTAAAAGTATAATCCTACATAAGCTAATAGGTGATGTGTCCAAAACATGGGATTAAATGATCGTAACACTAGTTGTTTTAACGGATATATCTTCTCCATGGTTTTAGGGATTGCATTCAATAGTTCTTGGAAACATTCAAGATATTGAGGACTGTGAATAAGAAGAATAAAAAAAATTCACATTCATGTGTGAATATGAATTTTAACTTTTCTAATATCATTTTCTTAATCTACACCACCATTACTAATGGAAAAAAACATACCCTTTATTCATTGGATTTTTTGGATGATGATGCTGATTAACCTATTGAACTGAGCATTTAGTGCCTCAAATTTGACTGAAAATTAATTTTTTTCAGTTCTAAACACTTTTAAGAAAAGGGAGAAACCATGGGTCACAAATAGCACAAGAACACAACTGACACAATCCAACATCAAAGAGCATGAAAACAATCAACAAGAACATACCAGAACTACCACTAATAATCTTAATAACCATACTCATCACCACACCCGACACATGAGTCCTCCTCCATAGTGGTCGATTCCAATTCCGAAGCTACCTTATATTGCCTCCAGAGATTGTCACCATGGTCCTGGCTCCCCATTTGATCCTGAGAGTGATACCCCAGACACAATTGTATGGATATACTATCTTTTTTTAAAGCAAGGATCACCCCGCGATCTAGATTAGATGAAGCACTGGTATTCACCGGATGCGGTATATAAGAATAATCCTTCCTTGTTTTCCTTCTTGGGTTGGCCGAAAACGTTCCAACATCCTCATTCACCGTATATTCCCCACCTTGAACATTATCACTAGAGGACCGGGTGCCCAAGTCACACAGGTTTTCTTTATCACCCCCATAGATATCCCTGAACCCCTTGTCATTTTCCCTCCTCAGGTCAAGAGGGTTGCATTCTATCACCAAAAGGCACCTAACCACAGCTCCATTGCCTTTAGGAGCTTCCTTCCTCTAACCCTCTTCCACTATCCTAATATTCTCTTCTTTGTCTGGAAAATTTTCTACATCTTGGCTAGGGAGCTCCTCTACAAGGATAGAGCTCTCCACATGACCCCACCATTCATTCCTATGGTTCCCCTAGTAGCTCTCATCCACACCTCTGAATTTGACAAGATCAGTGAGCAAACCAACTTCTGAGAGACCATTGAACCTATTGTTCAGTTGAAGTAGAGACCTCACCGGTAGAGAAGGACCTCCATATTCTCGATTCTTGCCTGAGCTGACCACCTCTATGGCGTGCACAACACCTTCTCCTTCATCCATTTGTACTCTCTCCTATGCAACTCCATTCCTATGAGGTTCTACATGACTCACCTCATGATTAGAATTTTCCTCCTTCCGTGAACATATCCTGGTAGGCCCCTCCAAGTCTTGCCTCAGCCTTATAAACACTTCGAACACCACTGGGTTGGGAGCCAACGCTTCCATCACCATAATACCAAGAGCGCTAACCCCAGACACCTTGCTAACTCCCTCCAAGACATCCTACTCCAATAGATGCGGTGACTGAACCCTGCTGCAACTTTCTGAACCATGCTTCTTCTATTCTGGATCATCTCCCCCTTAAACCATAGGTTCTTTTCCTTTTGAACTTTCCTCCCTCCTTGTCGGGACCTGAGAACCCCCACAACGAGTCTCCCCTTGGGTTGAAGGTATCCTTCGGCAAACCTCCCGAGAGTGGCCCAGATGATTGTATGATGAACAAAAGTCAGTCAAATTTTTTTAAATTACTCTTTTTTTGCATCTATATTCCACACCAATGGTAATCCAAACAAAGTAAAAAGGTAACCGTGAAGCATAAACTTCAACACAGACCCAAGGATTAATCGAATGACACATTTCCTCCATTTGGCTATCTGCAAATAAGAATCCCCCGATGAGGTTACCCAACATTTTGACAATAGATGGATTTTGGAAAGGTAATGGAAGGTTGGGGAAGCTTACCCAAACCACCGCAGAGGGAGAATCACAATCCATATGAAAGTATAAGGACCAATGCAGGAGGAAGAATCAAATCCCGTTTCAGCTATGAGGGTCCGTCGACCAGGCTTCGATTAGATCCTCCTCCGATTTAAACCTAATCATGATGTGGTGGCTGTTAAGTAACTCAATTATCGCCCTTTCATGGAGGTCCCATGAAGAAAACACAAATCTATCAATGGAATCAAATGAAGGTCACCTCTATTTGAAGTGATAAATCATAGTTAGGTTTAGAAGCACTGAGGTTTCTGTGAACTCAGAATTCGAAATCTAGAGGTTTGGGATACCATCAAGAAAAGCTGGAACTTTTGGACTTACGGACACTTTCGGAAAGGAGGGATGAAAATTAGGGTTGGAGAAAGGCTGAAAAGGCAACCCTTCTCTCCCGATGAAAGACAATGTTGCCTCCCCTCTAAGGGGGAGGAGCCGATTCTTTGGTCGTTGTCGTCGCCTACTGGAAGAAAGCATCGTTAGGGTTTCACCGACTCCTTAGTGCCTCGACATTCATAGTTTCATTTATCTATATATTTTAATCATTGATAATTTTATGGTTCTTTTATTTCCATCATCATATTGTCCTAATTCATCATGTCTCTTCAACATTCATTATTATAGTGACCTTTTATCCCACATTGGTGGTATTTCCTTATCCCTTTGAGGAAATTTCCATGGTACTTCTTCCCACATTGTTTCACTTGAGTGGTCAAGATTTCATTCCAAATTTTTTAATTTATCATCTAGTTTGAAACTCCATCATTAATTTATTATCTCAAGATCCATGATTAATTCTCCAAACACCATATCCACTTTGATTTCATATTGTACAACATCTTCCTTACTCCCAAAATTTTCAAGGGCTATCAATTTTTGATGGTGTGGTTTTAATCCACTTAAATCTATCAATTTTTTATGTGTTTTTTGATAAAAAAACTTGATTTGTACCTTGAATTACTTGAAAATTTATCTTCACATGTGGTGATAGATTCAATATTAATTTTAATTAGCCCAATAAATTTTCCCTCTTATATGGTAAGAAGTCTTTGAGGGAAATACTTGTTAGGAAATATGTTCATAAAGTCTTCCCACTCAATCTATTCTATTTCACTCTTCTTCTCTGCGTTCTAAATAATAACCTACAAAGGATTATCCTTTCAATCTAATTAATAGAATGATAAATTCCACAACTTCTTCTTCGAATAGTGGAGCTCAAAACAAATCATTTCTATTGAGTAATATCATTGCTCTGAAACGAGTGGGTCATATGATTCACTAAATATAGGTGTTTTTTTGTCTGATAAAAGAAATAATATCCGCTTTACCTCTTATATTTTAAAGAAAAATTACACATTATTCCTATTATTGTTCATATCTTGAGAAACCTATAGAATAATCACCATGAAAATTTTAAGATCACCACCCAATAAATTAGATATGTCGTTAGGGTAATAACTATTGTATCTTTTACATGGTTTGTTGTCATTTTTTCTCATGGTTACAACTATTTCCTAAAGTTGGAATGGTTTGAAAAAAATAGTAATTCAATATGTCATGAACAAATAATTTATTCCATAGTGAAAAAAACTATAAAGGAATATCATATGGGATCTCTATCTATAGTATTTTCCAAAACAATGTTTAATGGGTTCTTAAATATACATAGTCACATAATAATTAGGTTCACTAATGTTCTCTGATTCTAAATCATTAATTAACTACACCATTCTCGGATACCAACTATTCAGACCCCACATTCTCTTATTTGATTTTTCATTATTTTAAAGATAATAAAATTAATAAAATTATAATCCTATGATCAAATGGAATAATGTATTGGGAGTATTAGGTGTATAAACAACATTAAATAATAAAACATAAACAATTTTTAAGTAATAACTGGAGGACATATATCATTGAAATGGGTGAGATAAAATCCTAGTAAGGGTGCAGATAAGGACATAGATCAATATAACATGGGTGAGAATAATCATCATCATCAATCATAAAAATTTATTCACCATCATAATAATGAGGTGAATCATTAGATAATGTCTTCGAATATGGGAATGATCAAAAATGAAATATTTTCTCTTAGTGCTCAAATACCACACAAAGTTGTGAACAAGGCTTTCATCATGTTCACACAAAACATATGTTCATAACAATGACATCCTATGTTTTTTAAAAAAATCACTTTCACCCTTATTCCATATTTTATAATTAGAGAATTCACATAACCCAATTTACTGGACCACTATATTATTGGGAACACCCATCACATCATAACATTTAAATAATCAAGCATGCCCCATAGAAAATATATAAATCTTAAAGCTAAAATAACATATTGAAAGGAATGTGTTTAATTTTATAAATAATATATTCATAATCATTATTTTGTGTTCCCAAAGTTAAAATTTAATAACATACTTGGTATAATAATCATTAATAATTGAGTGATGAAGAAACTATCTCAAGAGAAGTAAAAGATGTATTATGAGAAAGAAGAGATCATTCTGAAATCATTATATTTATAATAAAATCATATTTAGAACATGTATATCCTAAAAAAAATAAATCATAAAAACATTAAAATTATCTATATGGATTATTAAAATAACATCGACAATAAAATTTTGAAAAAAATGGAAGCACCCAAATTAAAGGAGTTCGGTTTGAGAAATCCCTTTACCTTAATTCTCGTATAATTTTGATAATTTTTCACCTTTCTAATGACAAAATTATATTTCCTAAAACCCTAATCCCAAATTGAATATGTGTAATTTATATAACTATATTTAAATTATAATAAATTTATTAATTTTATTAATTTTTTGTCGATGAAATTTAATGTTTTAGGATATATTTTTTTCTGAAAATTTTCTCATTTTCCTGAACTTATTTATTTTTGAAATATAAATTATTCATTAGAATAATTAATTCTATAATTATATATTACATTTAATTAAATATTTAAATAATTAAAAATTTTCATACTCTATATTCATGAACTTGGTTATAATAATTGTCCTATAAATGTCTTCGAAGGTGGTTGACTGACCTTTAACTAGATGTTGTCGAAAGAGATGGAAATGAGAGAGTGGAATTAATATATGTCATATATATGATTCATATAGTAGGTTAAAATAATTAAAATCAAATTAAATTACTTATTAATTAATTTTAGAGTATACTATTTTGAATTGAATTGTGAAAAAAAAATTAACGAGAAGAAGAAAAGAGAGAAGAATTAAGTGGGACATACTTTTTACTTATTGTGGATTCTCTTATATGAAATTATAACTCCCTTGGTGATAGTATTTTTATGGACCTAGAACATCCTTAGGTTTTCTAAGAAGATTAAGAGGGCGTATATCGGTATAGATATGTCATTAGAAGGATCGGGATGAGTTTTTTCCGAGGGAAGGGAGATGGGTAATTTATACACAAGGAGAGGGGTATTTTTAGAATAAAATATTTATCAAAATATAACATCAAGTGTGAGACTTCAAAAATAGTAATGTTTTCAAAATATAAATCATAGAATAATATAATATAATTAGTTTAATAATTTAACACTCCTTTCTATTTATAATTCATTTATATATTAAAAATAAGTGGAAACAATATAAATTGTTATTTTAATGAACCACATTTGACATTAGGTAATGGAAAATACATTTTAGGATTATTAATTGAGTGTATTTTTATTTTCATTATTAAATTTTAAAATTAATATTTTATATCCTAATTTCAAATTATAGAAATAATTATGTCACTAATATAACATGAATGATGTAATTTAAGTTATATGTGTTATTCGAAAACAATATTTTTACTATTCATCATAAAGTTGAAGTATTTTACAAAATTATTAAAATATCATCCATGGAAAATATAAGTGCCATGACTACAAAAATGGACTCCATATTTCGAAAATACTTTTCTAAATATGATACATTTATTTTTTTATTAAAATATTTTTTTAAACATATTTTTAATGTTATAAATGATTATTTAACATATTAAAAAAAATTATGTCCTAGAATGTTATATTATATTTGTAAAATAAAAGTGTATTAATCTATGAATTAATTATATGGAAATATCTTTTCATTTATATTTTTTTATAAATTAAATAAGTGTGTGTAAAGATTTATGTTCTACAAAAATAACAACACTTATTTTATATTTTGTAAATCATAATTCACTCACACAATGATATAATAATATTTTCATTTATAAGATTCCTATACATTATTTATGATTACAAAGATAAGGATATTATTCTATTATCAAGAATACTATTCTTAATTCTCCTATTACTATTCTAATCGTTCTGTTACTATTCCATCTGTATTGGTTCATTAGTTTCTTGAAATAGATTTTATTTTAATCATTACACTTATAATGTTTTTTATTATGTTTTGTGTTTCATTTAATTTGATTTGTAAAATATGAAATCTATTATCTATTATATATTATCAATACTAAACTTGGCATGTTTCTGCTTACGTGTCACCCATTCTTACCTCCACGTCACCACATTTCCTATTCTCCAATTCCTTTCTCTACCCAGCACCCACTCATGATCGGGATTCTTCTCCTCCCAATTTCACTTCCTGCTCATTATATCACTCACCCCGCCTAGGGTTCCACTGCCGCTTCGTCCCAAATCATCCATCTCCCACAGTTTCCTCCCCCTTCTCCTACAGCCTCCTTCTCCTACCTCCATATCCTTCGCTCATGCATTCACAACCGGTTTCCACCTGCTCCAGGTCTCTACCCTATCCTGCAGTCTCCCTGCATACCCAACCGGTATCCACTTTCTCTCGTTCTCCGCCTCCTCCCCATCTCTGCCTGCTCCCCATCTCCACCTGCTCAGTGTCTCCACGTCTCCACCTGCTCCCATTCTCCGCCTGCTCTGCATCTCTACCTACTTTGCATCTCGGCATGATCTGCATCTCCACCTAATCCCCATCTTCACCTGCCCCCTGTTGCTGCCTCATCTTCGTCTCCGATAGTCATTGTGTCCATGTATCCATTCACCTACTCCTCCTCAACCACATCTGTTATACCTATATGTCCAAAATCTGAAACAAGTCTGTTATACAAGATTCATAATTGTTTTCACCCCTCTGTCCATCATGACTAAACATGATTTAATCAGACAAATAATTTTCAGTTGAACACAATTTTATGTTGGACCCAATTTGCAGTTGGAAATGATTTTCAGGGTTGGTATGTGTAACTGATTCCTCAACACATCAAATTCTACGGCATAGTCGGTATGTGTATCTGATTCCATTCAACATTCAATTTTTCCACTATCATCTAGGAAACATATTATTTTCATTTTTTATTACATGTATGAAATAGTAAGGTATTAATGAAAAGTGATTTCTTTAATTTTTAAATTAATTATTTTCATTATAATTAACATTATAAACTATATCAGATTTTCTAGATTATCTATAATTTGTTTGAACATGTTTTTTATAGAGTATTTTTGTTTCCCATTATCTTAAACATTAATTTTTATTAGTTAATAATAATGAAATATGTAGTTTAAATATGATTAATTCGGTATATTATACATTTAGATGCCTTTGTAATGTATAGTTTCAATATACCTACATGAAACTACAATGTTTTACTATACAGTACTACATGAGCAACTTCATCGCGAAGCTATTCTCTATTAATTTTATTTATATCATATAATCTTTGTCCTTTCCCTTTTCTTACAAATTTTCAATGCATTCTAACAATACATCTGTTTTTCTAATTTTTAAAATAGGGAATCTCTTTTTCAAATTAACCTCTAAAATTCATCATACTTTAGTTGCACTAAACCAGTAATTAAACATACATTTAAAGTATTTTATCATCATGGTTTATTATGCTATTATCTACCATATTATACTATATTTAGATTTGTTATTTGTATCTTTATACATTCTGTATGAATTTATTACAGTAAAATTTATGTGAACATTATATTTAAAATATTTATATCTGTCCTAAACTATGGATTCTAATTCCTAAAGCTGTTCAAAATTTCCTCATCAGTGTATGTATTCCGATTTCTATATAATTAACCTTTATATTTCTTCATACTTTAGTTGCAGTAAGCATATTATTAGTCATACATTTATAATATTTTATAAATCATGGTTTATTATGCTGTTATCTACCATATTATATTATACTTCAGATTTGGTATTTGTAGCTTTATACATTCTATATTCATTTATTCCAGTATAATTTATGTGAACATTATATTTACAATATTCATATCTTTACATGTTTATTTGTTTAGCTGGACATATTCTACTTGGTGTTGGCTCCCCATCCACATTTTCTTTAAATATAAGGCTTTCTTAACCCTTGGATTCTAGTTCTAGCAGGAGTTTGAATTTTCCTCACAAGGAATGTGTTCTTACTTCTTTAGATAAAAACTCTAAAGTTTTTCATATTTTAGTTGTAGTAAAACATTTATTAGTCATACATTTATAATATTTTATCACCTTGGTTGATTATGTTGTTATCTACCATATTATAGTGTACTGCATATTTGGTATTTGTAGATTTATACGTTCTATATTTATTTATTCCACTTAAATTTATGTGAACTTCATAATTATAAGATTCATATTTGTACAACTGAATTTGTTTAACTGTACATATTCTATTTGATGTTGGCTCCCCATCAACATTTTCTTCAATGTTATATAACTAAAAAAATTTCTATTACATCTACACGCTTTTATTATTTTCAACTCCTTGAGAACGACATAATCCGAAATAGATTACAAGGATGCAATCCCCGTCAACATGTAGAGAGTCGTGACTACAAAAAATATTTATCATGCAACAACGAAAAGCATGTTGTCTTCTCTATATTCTCTTCACCTGCAACTATACTCTTAAATATCATTCCTCCTATATACATATCTGCATCCTCTTCACCTTCTTAGGAACAAAATATATGGAAAACATCAATATAACATATCACCTTACTAAACCAGGAATGACATAGAGAGGAACAAGCACACCATCATCATCTGGACCCCCTAACGGTAACATTATTTATACATGTCCACCGTATAAAGGTTTCCATTCATTCAGAAACTAAAAAAAGACATATCTATGTCTATTATGTACCCTACTAACATGATAAATCTTTCTTTTTCTCAACTATTTACTGGATCCTTTACTTTTGATAATTAATCCACATCTGAACCTGCGACACCGTCTATCAACAAACAAATTTGAAGACACATCCCTCTGTCATCGTTATCCATAAACGGTAAGTAACTTTTCATATTATCTTAAAAGGTACTTTAACTTAGTAATGACATCTGACCTTATCTATATCGAATATAACTTCTCTTAATTTTTAAGTCTATGAAGATTGTTGAGATCTTTCAACATTGATGACTGGATCAATCAAGAGAAGACACCGAATGGATAGCCTCACACAAGACACCATTCCATTCTATGAGCATCCACTCCTTAAACAAATAATAAGTAACATTACATTTATTATCTCATCATTTCTTGAAACAAATGTATTCATAATCTATGTTGTTTGAAGGTATTCCAAATAATGTTTGTACTACTACAGCTTCAAGTGTTGCCTCCTCATCACAGTAAGCCATAACAGTATTAATTTTCCTTTCAGTATCTCCCTTTCTTATATTACTTCATATGTATTTCAGTTCAACAATCAATAGTTTAACTTGTACTACCACTACAAACAACCTTTCGTCTTTTCCAATAGGTACATCATAAATTCATATTGGATTATTTTCATTAAGGTGTCAATATAACAATGAATATATGAATATTTTTTTGTTCCATTAAATTTTACATTGTTCCTCGACCCTAATCAGCCAGTATCACACTTTATATTGATTGAACATACAATATATACATATTATAATGTTTAAACCATTATTATAACGCACTGTAATATCTCAACATATATTATTTCCTGATTATGCTTTTTAAACTGACGGTCTAAACAATGTTCTAAAAGCGCTCAGGTTATACTCTCTGATGTTATTTTAACAATTATATCTGGAAAATGTTCTTAACATACACATTACATTCACTTCATTATGTTTGAACGTTTTTTAAGATGTTTTTTTCAACATACACATATTTTTTAGTCAGTTAAATTCTCATAAATAATATTCATATTAAATAAAATAGAATCAAAACATATAACAACACCTTTCCAATTTTCAGTTTTGAATTCACTCCTTTTGATGACATTATTCAGAAAAAGGTTCCAGAATAGCACTTAATAGGTACAGTTTCATTACAGCAATTACCTTCTTCTTCTTTATTAAATAACATAATCTCCACTATGTAAGTACGTTTTTCTGTTTATAAATAATATATTCTGCATGACCTTGGTACTTTTTCTTGTTTATAAATATGAAAATATGAACAAATAAATAATATATTCTTGTACAACTAATAACATATTCTGCATTTATAAATAAAATATTTTGTATTACGTAGTTACATTTTCCTATTCATAATTAATAAATTCTGCACTTATCGAGAACATATTATGTCCACTGAATAGCATTTTCTGTATTAATAAATAGCATATTCTTCACTACATTGCTAAATTTTCATGTTTATAAATAAAAAATTATGCAGTAATACAGAAAGCATGAAATACCGTACAATTCTGTCAATTTGTACAGATATTACATTTTGTCTTCATATTTCCTTCCAAATGTCTTACTGTTTTATATAAGTATTTATACTTACTATAAACTGTTATAGATATTATTAGACATCTACGTCACTTGTATCTGACACAGTCTATTGGCACTATAAACCAAAAACTACAAATTTTCTTACAAGAGGACAGGTTAGAAAGCTTCTGTTATTAATTGTTTTTATGTTCATATTGAAATTAATAACGATGTATCTATAATTTATTATAGAGGCTTACAAATTAAATGTTCTTTATGGGGAGAGTATTCCTCCATAATGAAATAATATTTCAAAAACATCACTGCCTCCTCCCCGATACAGATCTTGCAACTGGTCAGGGAAAAGAGATTAAGTAGTATTTTCTGTATCAACATATTACCACATTCCACTGCATTTTCTTTCTACTTTATAAATTTCTGTGACATGATAATAAATTATTGTCTCCAAGTTTCTTCAGCATATGTAATTGTCACAACCATTATTAATTCATTGAAGATACTATTCAACATCGACATTCCAACTATTCATAACATCAGAAATAGGTATAACATTTTTTTACTATTATATTTTACACTGTTAAGTTAATGAAAAAAACATCTTCCATGATTACGCCTAATATAATTTCTTTAAATACTTTTTGTACTTCATTGGACAGGTCTAGGTTGATATCTCCTTCACAGATTCATAGTAATCCTTCATCATTGTTACATTCTTATACCATCCATTTTCTTTGATGGGACAACAAAAAACAATTTCAAATGTAAAAAAAAATTCAGGTAATAATCATATTCTGATTCTGTAGTTTCAGTATTTACTCTTCATTCTTATACAACTATGAAATAATTTACCCAATATATTAATATCATTTACCCTTTTCTAGCTGAAAAAGTGTTTGATTTATGGAAATATACAGAAAATACATAGCTAAAATAACTGGTACTTCTAATCAGGAAACTATTGCCTGAAAAAGGTAGACACTACGGATGTAACCATTTCATGCCAATCTTGCAAAATATCTCCAAAAGGCACTACTCCTAGGTTAGATTATTTTATTTTATTTCATATGTATTATTATATCAGAAATTTACAATACGTCTAATGAAACTATATTGATATTACTAAATAACATTTCAATCAGATTTCAAGTGTAGCTGCTTGTGACAGATCAAAAAGACTCTTTTTCAGTCGTTCTATTCGACAAATAGGTCAGAATATTTATAAACAAGACAGCTGCTCAATTGAGAGATGCATTGAAAGAGGTCACATTTTTCAGCTATATTTATTACTAAATTATCACAGACCTTGACATTTTATAAAATGACCATCAGCTTCATTTACAAATTAGGCTGATGATGTGTTCGGTTTTCCATCAGAGCTACAATTTTTCAAATAAAAAAATGATCTTTTGTTAGTAGATGTCACTAATTAAAATATTCTAAATCGACACCATTATTTAGACCATATAACATACAATGTTTTCTTCATCATAGATAATGCAAATAATATCACCAATTTTCATGACACCTATCTTTAATTTAAGGTAACTATAAAATCTGAACTTAGACCTTGCATGAATAACCTGATTACTTACCCATAGAAGGACTTCTTTTAAATTGTAATATTATGTAGGATCATCATAGCTTACATTCTTCAAATGTTCAGATGACCACTAACCAATACCAGGTAATACTTATTTATACTTTTTCATTACGTTTATTTATACAACTTCTTCCACACTTTTGTCATCTTTGGTTCACACTGGCGCTTTAGGAAGAGGACAACCCTAACACTTCATCTTTCCTATGCAATGTTGCTACATCAGTTCTTAAATCTTCTACTACATCATCTACTCAAGTACATATTTATTTCTCCCTTCTATAAATATTATAGTCATTTCATTATTGGATTATACAATACTCGGATGGAAGCAGTTCTTTTCTATGAATATAATTATGTTTTTTTTCTTCAGCTACAAAAATGCATTATTTGACTCATATTTCTGATGAAGTTGTGAATGTCACTAGCTCAATTCATAATTGCATGGTTTTGTTGAACAAATTTTCTGGTTTCAGTTGTACTAAAATATCTTTAGGTTTATTTCTATATCTAAATACAGTTCACTAAATCTTTTGTTGTTTTTGTGTATTTTTTCAGGATTCAATATACATTCTGTTGTGAATTTATTAAGCCAAATACATTTCTACAGATAAATACATTCCTTAACTAATTGTTTAGAATGCAAGTTTGATAACATTTATACACATTTATCATTTTAATTTGAAACTTATTAATTAATGTCTTTATTTCATGTTGAAAAATCTTTTGATAGATTATGACACCGATAAATTGGTGTAACTGAAGGTTGTAATGTACCCAGAGCCTGAAACATCACTGAGCTCTGACATTGAGCTACATTCATTTTTCAAGGATAAGTACAACAAAAAAATTGAAATTAATTGTTGATAAGAATTGCTTTTACTAGAAGGTATTCGATTATCCTTATAAAATTTTGTTCCTATAATTACATTACACTTTAAAGGTAGAGGGTTTTCACTATTTGAATACATCTATAGGTGAATTGAAATTATCAACTCTTATTATACACAATTTAAAATTCTAACATGGTGTTTATTTTTACATTTACATTTGTTTTATTAGGATAATATCTAGAGATAATGATCATTATTTGATATCATAATATTATGATTTCAGTTCTATGTTATTTACTTTTTTAATATCTTTGCTATGTGTTTTTTTTGGAATTAGAAAACAGAAAAATTATTTTTATTGTTACAAATATATGTATATCTCAAATTAATCATTTTTTGAGCTGTTAATATTATGATATGAATCATTTTTTGATCTATTTTTTCTATGTTCTATCCCTTTTAGCCACATGTATTCCGTTATCACATTCCATTAAATTCATGTATGGGCACTTCAATAAGGATTTATGGGTAGCCATATTAGGTACAACATAATGTATGGATTTCCACCCAAAGGAGAAAGAAAGGGAAAGTCATATTGTGATAGTGATTGTAATAGACATGAGGAAGATGTTGGATTAATATGGATACATGCTGCTAAATATGATGAAATGTAATCACAATAAAACAATGCGGGTACTAGATGGTTCAAAGTTTATTGTTTCATAGTGAAAACATTTTGGAAAGGAAGTAATCTCCAAGTGGGTCTATTTGTTCACAGAGGCTGCTGCTTTGTATATATTGGGTTTTTCAATATATCTCTTTTTGAATAAATTTCATGTGTTTGCATAGGAAAACTCAATTGATGGCTAGTCAGCAGATGATAGAGTGGAAGGGAATGCCGCTGGGATAGATAAGATAATTTCCTCCCCAACTATTTGTGACGCTGTAGTGGAGCCATCTTTCGATCTTGATGTTGTCAATAAACACTGTTGAATGTGGAACTTATAAATATTCTCAAATGTCTTGGGGATGTATTACATGGATTCCAAGGAGGATTTAGAAGCTCTTCTATTTGAGAATACAGAACCTCTTCTATATGGAGAGAGGTCAATTTATTCCTCAATTTCTATAACTGTCTTTTCAAGGCATGAAGTCTTTCTGTAACTATTGTTCCTTTAATATGTATTTTATAGAGAAAGAACTCATTATATAACATTTGTTCCTAAATTTTTTAACTTTTATTCCTTCATTATGCATGTCATTTTTTTTCAAATATTTTCAATATTTATATAAACTATTTTTTTTAATAAATAGTATTTTATAGTTAATAATAAGAATTTTTTTATAGTGTCGTTCAAATTCAAGGGCAGAGTACTAGTTATTATTATAGCCGAATATCTATTAATAAATATTTGGTTCCGTACATTAATCCCCTTTTTTAAAATTCCTCCTTTGAAATCTCATTTTACATGAAAAGATGGGGGTATTTATCCTTTATTGATTCCTCTAATTCCCAATATTCTTCTACAAATTTTGGTTCCTCCACAACACTTTTATAGGGTGAGCAGTATTTTTTTCATTAGACATTATCACTTCATTCTGGGATCTTTACCATCTACTCTTCATTTGAGACATCATTCTCCAGTTTTACAGCCTTTGGATCTAATACATGTGAGGGGTCATGTTTGTACTTCCTCAGTAGATATACATTGAAAACATCATAAAATTGAACCATATATAGAGGGATTGAAATCTGATAGGCAACTAGTCCTATGTGACCGAGGATCTCAAAAGGGACAACGTACTTTCATATAAGATTCCCTTTATTTCCAAACTACATGACACCTCTCCATAGTGATACTAGAAGGAAGACTCATTCTTCAATATCGAACTCCTAGTCTCTTCGATGGGAGTCAAAATTGGTCTTCTTTGAAAATGAGCATAATTTTTATATTTTCAGATTTAATGAACCTTCTCTCTCAGATAATTCATGGGATTAGGGCCAATTATCTTTCGTTCACTGAATTTTTCCAAGTAGGGTTGAGTTCTACATCTACATCCATACAAATCATCATATAGAGACATTTAAATACATGAGTTAAGGATATTATTGTTTGAGTAATCAACCGATGGGGGATTTTGATCCCATTTTCCATTGAATTTCATTAAGATGGATCTTATATTGTCATTGGGCATCTAAATTTTCTTGTTAGCACTGACATCTGTTTGGGACTGATAGGTCATGAAGGAATTCAATTCAGTAATCAATGAATATTGAATAATTCTCAAGAATATTGATGTTAAACATGGATCACAATCAGATAAGATCAAATTTGGAACCTCATTCATCCTCACCACTTGCTTAAAATTTATGTTGTTAGGTTTTACAAGTACTTGTAAAAAAATTATTTAAAATAGATACTTTTTCATGTCGGGTATTTGGAACTGATGTGAAAAATATTTGAAAATTCTCTTTCCCCATCAATTATTATAAAAACAACCTGAAAATTCAATGTTCATCACTTTTGTAGGTCGGTTATATATAAGCTGATTCAAAAAATTGATTATCATATCTTTTTTACATAAATTCTAAATAACCAATTTGAAAAAACCCATATATATGACTATTTTATTTTAGTTATTTACTAAATCATGTGAAAATAGTTGAATAATCTGTAGTATATTTTTTGACAACTATTTGGGTGGTGGTGGAGTTAAAATAGACATACGGATCAAAAGTTTTGGATGTCGAAATTTGATCATATCTAAATAAAGTCTTAGAAAAATCCATCTTCTAACGACCAAAACTTTTGAACCATTACATCAATTAATCTCCACGACCAGTTTAATAGAATATTTTGAAATTAAATAAATTTTTTAAAAAGTTTTTATCATTGAATTTTTGATAACCAAAAATAAAAATGACTTTTAACCTCGGTTTTAGAAAACTGGCATTAATAAATAATTTAACTTGTGTGTTATCATAAAATTAATGTGAAAAGATAGTTTTATAGTCAATTATCATAAATAAGATATGAACAATTAAAATTTAAATATATTTTCATAAATATTTTCATATAAATACATGAAAAAAATTAAAATCCCACCAATTTTGAATTGTATTTTTTTATAGTGTGTAATCATAATTTTCAATTGACACCTAAAATATATAATATTACATTTTATTTTACTATCCCATTTAATTGATTTGAGACTCCACATATATTAATTTCATGATCTATTATATTAATAATCATCATTCCACCGACTCAAATCATTTGATCAACATCAACAATCAACTAATTCTTCTTTCATTGATATATCTATAGTATTTGTAATTATATTACAATGAATTATTTTTTTAATGATTTTTTTTCTAAATTCTAATGATGGATAATGAATTTATTTTTATTTAAATGAATCAAAATTCTTATAATAATGATAAATTTTCAAATATTTTTCATGTTATAAAATTTCATCTAAGACGATGTTTTTCCCTCCTGATATCTTTCCCAGTAAAAAATTTATATCCACTAAGACACCAACAACCATTGAAATTATTTCTATGTTTTATGTTTTTTACTAGAATTCATATGGTTCCTATGATATTTTTTTATCATATATTTTCCATGTATTTTTTTAACCAAAATAAATAATCATTTTTCCAAAAAAATCGATGTCAGTTTTCTAAAAACATATGTAAAACATACATTTTTCCCTTAGTTTTTAGAAAACCTACATGAAAAATAGGAATTTCATGTCATTATTAAGAAAAAAGAAATTAATAATGATTTATAATATCTATTTCTATTATAACATATATGAAGAAGGTATTTCGGGACATTATTTAAAAAAAGACATAAAAAGATATAGAATACATTTTTTATGTCTTCTTTAATAACCGACGATAAAAAAATATTTTCAACATCTCCTTCGAAGAAGTTTCCTAAAGAAAGAATGTTAAAATATAAAAAACTAGTGTAAAAACATATTTTGTTCTAGTGAAGTGATAAATATTTTTAAATACTAATAATTATTAAATTATTGTTAAGTCGATCCACCACAACCTATATGGAATTATTTACTTTTGATGTCTTTAAGAGAACTGTGATGAAGTCTAAGGTGAAATTATCTTATATCCATGTCAGTATTTAAAATAGTTTTAACACCACATTGGGAATTTTCCATTCACCTTTAACATTCAGATATACTAAACACCGTGAGATATATTTAAAAATATCGTTATTCACGTTATCTGTCATGAATTGTTCTCAGTGATCATGGTATATATTGGTAGTTCTTATATGGATGGAGAAAGGTTATATTTGTTCATTATCTAATAGACCCTTCTATATATTAGTTCATGATGGAATACAAATCCATGTTCATAAATAAATCACATCATCTTCATCAGTATAGAAATATTGAATCATCCCTTCATTTACTACAGTCACCCAATTTTTAAGACACATACAAGACCTTTGTTCCTCCTCAATCTTCTCTAGAATTTATGGTGTAAAAATCAATTGGGAAGGGTATGATATATTCCCTGCCATTATGATTTTAAAATTCATTCATTTCAATTCCATAAAGATAGTGTCTTTCCCAATCCCCATCATGGATATAATATCTTTTTATTTTATACTAAGAGATTGAGCTACCTTGTTTTCCATCCAAAGATTATAGTGAATTGATAAACCATTGTCATGGATTAGATCTAACAAATGCCTTCAATGTATGTTGATTTACTTCTATGTGAACATAAAATTTACACTTTTATGATCAGTGTAAATTTAAATATTTTCACCATATAGGTTGTTCCTCCAAATATTCAAGGAGAATATCATAGATTATAACACTAGATAATGTGTCTGGTAGTTCTTATCATGGATCTTTTACTTCCGTGAAGGCTATAATATCACATTATCTTTTTACATGAGTACAAAATCCATGACCTTAATTGAAGAAAAATTTTATATCACAAAACCGTCTCCAATTACTAGTAACACAAGCACATGTGCAGTGATCCGCCTCTTATTTAACCCTTTTACTTTTTCCTCAGATTCTTCTATCCAGACATATTTTTTGACTTTCATTGATAACATAGTTTATAGGATATAAAACCTTGATAAATTTCTCAAAATATATTAGTATTACCCTTCTAATCTAAGAAAACTATGGATTTCTATGATACTAGTGGGTCTGGGACATTGATTATTGCATTTCCTTTTGTAATGCCCATTGAAATTTTCACACTTATGGTCATGTGTCCCAAGAAAGTAAATTTATGATTCCAAAAGTCACAATTATTTAACAAGGAATTCAATTTATCCTTCCATAATGTCAGCAAAAAAATCTTTAGATGTTATTCATGTTCTTTATTAACCTTAATGTGTTAAATAATATCATTAAAAAAACTACCAAACTTTTATCAGGGAAGAGTATAAATAATAAATTTATAAAATCCATGATGATTATTTGGGATTTTTTAAGTATGAAGGGAATAAATTGAAACTCATATTCTCGTACCTTGTTTGTTAATCTATTTTCAAAATATCGTCCTTCTTTACCTTTAGATTATGATATCCTGAATGAATATCCACCTTTAAGATGTATTGAGATCATTGTAGTTGATCGATTAAGTCATCAATACGAGGATTATGATACATGTTCTTTATGGTCATCTTGTTGAGCTCCTAGAAATTGAAACATAGTCACATTGATCCATCATTCTTCTTGACAAAGAGCATTTGTCACCCTATGGTGATACACATAGGTATTTGAACCCATTTTACAACTTATATTGAGAAGCTTCTTTAACTACTACATTTTAATATAGGCTATCTTTTTGGGGAATTTTTACATTAGAGTATCTCTAAGTATGATTTATATATAGAAATATACCTTTTGATATGGGGAAATTCTAGGTAAATATTTGGAAAATATGTCAAGGAATTCCCATGTCACAACTCGTCCCCCCGGGGCCCGTGTTGTGACTACCCCAAACCTGCCTTCCATAGGCCCGGGGTTGGGGACTAGCACCAAAGGCATAATTCCCTAAAACTAGGAAGGCATTTCCTTTATAACCTATAACACACACACAAGTAAGCACACAGCTGGATGAAAACCCAAGTAAATTGTATAACAAAAGAGTTCTTAAAGTCAAAGGGGCCAGAATACAAGCCCAACTTGAAAGTACATGTATAATTGAAAATGAAATACAGCTGAAGAAAAAGAAACAGCAGCTACTGGATCACCTCCGAGGTTCCTACTAGAAGGGTAGTTACAGATCGACTCCTTAGCACTCCACATCTGTCCGTCTCCTCTGTGTACCGACATGTCAAAAGGTCCACCTCTGGGTACCGTCCAGTCCCGGTACTCTCTGCTTTAGTTAGTATTGTTTGTCATCTACATCCAACACAACATGGTTTGGGCATAGCCCATTCAGGAGTCAGTATAATGAAACTTTGTTGGGACCCAAAGACCCTCAAGGTATCACAAAAGTCCAACAAGGATAAACCAAATAGTATGAAATCAACAGATAACCCTACATAGGTATATGCCCATACATATACCTATGTTATTAAGTAATCCATCGCAATCATGAAGAAAAATCAAAAGTACTATCTCATCTCAACAAGGATATTATTTTAGGTGTAGTATCAACTAATATCCCCAGTAACAATATTGAAACCTAAGATGCTCAAGAACTCCAGCTCAATCGAGTGTAGTGGGTTTTCCGTGACACTAATCACACTTCCCAATAATATTGGACTGTTGAGGTAGTCCTCTTGTCACGTACCGTGGATCTGCCATGTCACACAGAGGTGCTCCCCACCGTGGGTATGCCGCGTCACCAAGCGCACTCCCCCTCGTAGCCTAGTGAAGTAATCCTCTTATCGATTACTGTGGGTTTTCCGCGTCACCAAGCGCACTCCTCCACCATGGGTTTGTCAAAACACCAAGCTGATCCCCACTGGGCTAGTAGAATCACTCTGAGTCAAACGGTCAGTAGACATCAAGTCTCAGCCAGCAACTAGGCCTTTGCACTATGCTCGCTCGTGTTTGGGAGGATCTGCTCCATGACCTACTGGTCGATTCTCCAACAATCAAGAAGCCCCACGAAGATGTTTCTCAATGGTACATAAAATCATAGGGGTCTCAACGCAACAGACCACACGTCAATCGGACGCCTGGTCTGTGAGTATTTAGCCTTTTAGTCCTAGGGGCCCGGTTGAATTTGTGAATGATCCAACTGGATTGTATCTCAACTATACCCCAAACTCCAGTGGGGTATACTCAAAGGTACCGACATGCTCTTAGATTTCCAGCACCACTGACGGTTCATCAAACAGATATATGGTGCCAAAGATATGGCCAAAAAAATTAAACGGTCATAGTGGGCCTGAGTCCGGTCCGACCAGGTCGAACCGACCCACCACGACCCAGTATGGTATGACCCAGTTCAGGTCAACATGTCATGACCTGTTGGGTCTGTTCCTGCCCGTTGGGCGGGCCAGCCTGTTGAGTTCGGCCCAACTAGCTGGGCCCCGCCCAGCAGGCTGCGAGGGGCTACAGAGAGCCGAGAGGGTGCGGATCGGCCGCGAGGGCGCTGACCGGCAGCGGGTCAGCGAGAGGGTGGTTTGGCCTGGAGGGTGCCGCAGGGGTGGCTCGGCCCGAAGGGCACCACGGGGGTGGCTAGGCCCAGGGCGCGGGGCCAGTTCGGCCGGGCGCCGCAGGGGGCGCAAGTGGCTCAGAAGGTCATGGCTCCACGAGGGGCGTGGGCAGATCAAGAGGCCATCATGAAGGGTGTGGGTAGCTCGGGATGCCATGGTGCAGTGAGGGGTCTCGGCGGCTCCAGAGTACGGGGGTACCACGAGGGGCACGGGTGGACCGAGAGGCTATGGTGCCACGAGGGGCGTGGGTGGCTCGTGAGGCCGACATGCCTTGAGGGGAGCAGGCGGCTCAAGAGGCAGGGGCGCCACTAGGGGAGAGGGCAGCGGTGTGACTGGGGCACGGAGAGGCGTGCGGGTGGCAGCGTGACCGGGGTGCCGCAAGAGGAACATGTTGCGGCACAACCGGGAGCCATGAGGGGCTCGGGCAGTAGCGCGGCTGGTTCGACTATCGAGGGGAGAGGCTGGCGGGTTCGGCCGGCGGCGGCGAGGGGCCGGTTCGATCGGGAGGCGGGGCGGTGCGGGTCACGGTGGTAGTGGGCGGCGGCACCATAGCCTTCTTCACCTTCGTCATCTTCTTTTCCTTCCTTCATTCCAAATAACACCTCAAAGAAAAACGGCAAAGGGGTCAGGCCATGTTGGTCTGGCTAATACCCTCCACGTTTAGGGTGGTAGCATTTGGCTAAACCAATGATTATTTACCAAACTACAAAAGAAAACAGCGTAATTATTATCATGCAAATAAACCCCATACTTTGTTCGTTGACGTTGGGGCATGAAGAAGAACTGACGTCGGTTCACTGTGAATGAGTATGTCTCATGTCAAAAGTAGTCCTGAGGAAGAAGGTTGAAGGTTTTCATTATTCTTTGTTGGTGGAGCGTTCTTCGTTGGGGAGCGTGTTCTTTTTTGGAGAATGTTTTCTTCATTTAGAGTGTAATCCTCTAAGTTTTGGGTGTCATGTCACTTTACCAGTGCTTCATCTCTTGGTGAAGCCATTCCAAATCCTCCTCCCATGCTCCATATATATAGGAGAGGTGTAAAGGTAGGTAACGATCATGGAATTTATGATGGTTCATTTATTAGGAACCTTCCTAAATTCCAACAATGTTGTTACTTAAATAAAAAAGGGGGCATGCCAATTAAATAAAGTTGGCATAATTAAGTAGTGTGTTGGAACAATTTAATATAGAGAAAGTTTGTCACAAATTAATGTGGAGGAAGTCAAGAGGCTCATTTACATTATTGAGGGTAGTTGAGAGTTTCTCTCAATTAAAAGGAGGGTTTTAGTCCTGGTTGGTCCCCACCACCATAACCACTCATTGGAGGTTATGGTTCTGGTAGCCCCCACCACCATAACCTCTAATGGGAGGTTAAGGTCTGGTGGTCCCCACTTCCAACTCCCATAGGGAGGTTTAGTTCTGATGGACCCCACCTCCCAACACCCACATGGGTGATTCAAATAAAAAAATGTCATACACTTTTATTTTTATTTAATTCTTACACGAAAAACCCAAAAACTAACTTTCACTCTCAACCAACTACCTTCGAGGTGAAAGTCTTCATAAGAGAATACCAGTGTTGCGAGTTCAACGGTGCCCTTGGATTTCTATTCCGAGCATCGGTTCAAAAGTTATAAAAACACACTCACACATTTACTGAACGTACCTGAAATAACGTTCAGAACTTCATTCTAGGCACTCCGGGCCTCAGAATCATGTGCTGTCAATTTTTACAGAATCATAAAATTCCCATTTACTTTAAAAACAATTTACATTGAAGTTATAGGTCATTAAATTCTCCCCACTTTAGGGCTTTACATCCTTATAAGCTACAACTCGAACTAAGGGATCAAGTGGGGGTACTGAGCATGAATCTGAGCATCTCGCTCTCATGTGCTCTCATGGAGGTTCCTGTGCTTCCAGTGAACACGCACCAGAGGTATCGACCACCCACAAAGGACCCACTCATGTCGGCCCTAAATATATACTGGAAACTCCGTAAAGGTTTCCCCATTTTCGATGTCCAACTCTCCATGGTCGATGATATGGGAAGGGTCATGCACTATCTCCTCAGCTGGGATACGTGGAAGACATTGTGCACTCGATGTGACAGAGGTGGAAGAGAAAAGTGGTAAGCCACATAGACAACTCTGTTGAGTACCTAAAAAGGTCTGATGAACCTCAAGGATAACTTATTGCCTCATCCAATTCTCCACAAACCTCATTGAGGTGAGACCCATAGAAAGATGTGGTCACCAGCCTTGAACTCCAGAGGTCTCCGTCTCCTATCAACAAACGACTTCTGCCTGCTCTGTGTAGTTTTTATCCACTCCTAGATTATCTGCACCTTCTCTATGGTATCCCGTAGCATCTCTATTCCCACTAGTGCTGACTCCCTTAGGCCAGTCTAGCATAAATTTGATTTTCAAGGTCACTCTTACAATGCCTTGAATGGTTCCATCCCAATGGTGGTGTAAAAGCTATTGTTTGTTTTTCACGAACTCCACCAATGATAAGTGATCCTCACAGCTATGACCGAAGTCGAGGACACAAGCATGAAGCATGTCCTCGAGGGTATGAATGGACTGTTCAGTCTAGCCATCCATCTCAGGATGGAAGGCGGAGCTCAAACGATGGTGCGTCCCAAAATCCTCCTACAACCCCTTACATAGCTAGGAATTAAAACGTGTGTCACAATCAAATACAATCATCAATGTTAATCCATGTAGCCGCACAATATCATTCACATAGAGGCGCCCTAATCTCTCTACTAAACCCCGCTCTCTGATCAGTAGAATTTGGGCCAACTAGGTGATTCGGTCAACGATCACCCAAATCGAGTCATTTCCCTTGGATGTACATGGAAGTCATGTCATGAAATCCCTGGATATCATATCCCACATCCACTCTGGGACCTCTAAACGTTGAAGCAAGCCTCCTGGTATCTGAAGCTCTGCCTTAACTTGCTGGCAAGTGATGCACTGAGAAACAAACTCGACTACTTCATTATTCATTCTCGGCCACTAGTGTTGTCATCATAGATCATGGTACATATTCGCCACTCCTGGATGTAATGCTAGATGGGAAGTGTGGAACCCCCTCAACACTTCCTCCTAAAATGAAACCAGTACCCTGGTACATCCCCTGAAGAGGATGACATGCTCCCCAACTTTAGAAAATCCATCAGGGGTCTTCCCTGTGGATATCTGATCTCATCGAGCCATGCAGTCAGTGTCCCCACATTGCACATCCCTGACTCGCTGCAAAATTGGTGGAGTGACTATGAAGGACTGAAGGAAATCTGCTCCATCTTGTTCTATAAATGATATCTGTAATGTGGCCAGCAACTCTGTCGCCTCACCTAGAATCTATATACCGGACCTCTTGCTAAGTGCATATACTACAACGTTCCCCTTCAAAATATTATATACTATCTTGAAGACATAGTCTTGGAGGAACTCAAGACAATGTTTATGTCTCAGGATCATGTCCTTCTGAGAGAAGATATACCTGATACTCTTGTGATCGGAGTACACTATAAAATGTGCACCCATCAGATAGTGTCTCCACATCATCATGGTGAAGACCACTGCTGCAAACTCTATGTCATGGGTAGGGTAGTTCTACTCATGTTTTCTCAGCTGATGATAACTACATGCAATCACTGCTTGCTCCTGCATCAGGACACATCCATGCCCGGTCCCTGATGTGTCGTAGTAGACTACATACCCTATTCCCTCCTTTGGAAGCCTCAAGATGGGGGCACTAGTCAGCCTCTTCCTCAGCTCCTGAATTCTCTTCTGGAATCTCTCCGACCAAACAAAGGGTTTCCCCTTCTTTCTCATGGATGATAGTGGTGCTTTAACTCTAGAGAAATTTGGAACAAATATCCTATAGTATCCAGCCAAACCTAGGAAACTACATACCTCTGTCAAACTCATGGATGGTTCCCAAGAAAGTATGGCCTCAATATTTGCTGGATCCACTGCAAATCCAGCCTCCGACATGTCATATGCCAAAAAGTGAACCTCTTGGATCCAGAACTGGAACTTCGAGAGCTTATCATAAGGATGGTACTCTCGAAGTGTGTCCAGTACTACCCGCAAATGATAAGAATGCTCCTCCTCAGTAGTCAAGTAGATCAGAATGTCATTGACAAAGACTATGAATAAAAGATAAAGGTATGGCTGAAAAAACATGTTCATGAGTCCCATGAAAACTGTTGGGGCGTTTGTTACGCCGAATTTCATAACCAAGAACTCGTAGTGGTCGTACAGACACCTGAAATTCATCCTCTATACGTCCTCATCCTGTACTATGAGCTGGTGATAGCCTGATATGAGGACTATATTTGAGAACCATCGTGCTCCCTTTATCCGATCAAAGAGGTCATCAATCCTTTGATGTGGGTACTTTTTCTTCACAGTCACCAGGTTCAGGCAGCGGTAGTCAACACAAAGCCTCAAGCTCCCATCCGCCATCTTGGTGAACAGAATCGGGGTGCCCAAAGGTGAAACACCGGGCTTCATGAATCCATTTCCCTATAAGTCCTCTAGCTATACCTACAGCTCGCTATGCTTTTTGGGAGCCACTTGATATGCTGGTGTAGATATCGGTGTCATCCCAGGGTACAATTCAATGTAAAAGTCCACCTATCAACAAGGAGGTAGACCCATATCATCATCAGGGAAAACATCCACGTACTGGTCCACCACTATAGGATAGCTCTAACTATCCACATCAATAGCTCGAAGGGTAAGGATATCCAACTGACGTGTAATCGGTTGTACCCTCCTCTGGGTAAGTCCATCCTACACTACAAAGGCTCCCTTCTCACCGGTGAAGGTAAACCTGGTCCCATCTATGTGGACACACAGCACATTGCGCCTAATACAGTCAATCTGAGCATGGACTATAGATAACCAGTCCATACCCAAGATGACGTTGTAAGGTCTCGACACCACTTCTAGGAGAGCCCAACCAAAGCTCTTTCCTCCAAGAGTAAGCTCGCACTATCGTAACCATTCCATATTCGTTGAATCTGCTCCCATAGCAATGTCTATCCATAAGGATTGAACCAACAACTCTGTCGTAATCTCTGAGCTCCGAATGAGGGAGGTGGCAATAATATAGTGACTGACACCTATGTTCATAAGTACGACAACTAAGGTGGAGTAGACACAGATTGTACCTCAAATCAACTCCAGAGCACCCTGATCGTATGCCTCAGCTGCCTGAAGCTGAGCTCTCCCCTATCCACCTGCTCCCTCCGGTCGGGGTGGACCTCTTGGTGGTGGTGGCGGTAATATATCGACTCACCGCCCACCACCAGCTACACAACCAGCTCCTCTACGACGTCTGCCTACTCCCTGCAGACCACCATGATAGAACCTTTATTTTTTCATGACTGGTCCTTAGACTGTCTGATGATCATCCAAATAGCGGGTCAGACAGTCACGAGCCATGAAACTCTACCATCATCATGCATAACACTACCCACACCTGGCATGTCTTGATCTGTCTCTGGTGCCACGCACAACTGATCCTGAGTCATGTGGTCGTATAGATGTAAGTCTGGTCCTCTTGGACCTCAGCGACATCTTTTTGCTGCCAACTGTAGAAGAATCCACTACATGATGACTGGTAGTGGTCTCGCTGCTGGTGACTTATCATCAAGGAAACTCTCCACCAAGAGGGCTCTCTCTAACACCCATGCCTGCGTCAGGATGCTGTGTGAGATCATCGAATCCCTAATATCCCACCTGTGCCCCTACTTGATGGTCGGGTTCCTAAAGAATGGGCCTCACACCATATATGTGGAGTAGCATGAGAGGTTTGTGAACCTCACTGAGTACTGAGCTACAGTCATAATTCCCTACTGCAGATGACGTATCTCTTGAATGAACATTGCGCGAAGAGTCACTGGAACAAACTCTGCCTAAAACAGCCTCTAGAAATCTTCCTAGAGAAACTTCACCTCATCATGATCCTGGAGCATCAAGCTCCACCATCTGCCTATGGCTGTATTTAGTAGGTTAGCATTAAGGATCGCCTTGAGGTCTGCTAGTGTCCCTACTAGTCGAAAAACTCTCACCATAGCTGCCATCCAATCTTCAACTGCTTGTGGGTCCATCTCTTACTTGAACCTAGGTGGCCTCTTGCACGGGGACTCATGCAACACCCTCAAGTGGTGTGCATCGTTTGCTGCTGGGGCTGGTGGAATCGGTGTCCCAATGGGTAGTGGGACTATTGGTTCCTCTGCTGGAAAAGGGCCATGCATCGAGACCTCATCGTTCAGTGGGCTATCAGTGTGTACAACTCTCGGAACACTATCCAAATGTCTGTGTGGAGGAATCCTGAAAATAAATAGGTGAACTTTGGTTAAAATTTATACCTGGTCATATGATCTGGTAGAGCTGACATAAAGAAAAATTTTGAAAACACACATGCAATCATTGTTTTGTGCACTAACTCAGAAATCAGAAGTCAGGGTCCAGGTGTATGGGTACGTTAGCCACCACACCCACACTGGACTCCCTGAATTGAGAACCATGGTCACTACCCTTAACATTATTGCTTCATAGAAAAGAAAGATCAAAGTCATAATTTCTGCGGTAGAACTAACTCCTCGGATACAAATTTGTCATGACTCATCCCCCCGGGGCCCATGCTGTGACTACCCCAAGCCCGCCTTCCATAGGCCAGGGGATGGAGACTAGCACCAAAGGTGTAATTCCCTAAGATTGGGAAGGCATTACCTTTATAACCTATAACACACACACAACAAAGCACACTGCTAGATGAAACATCAAGTAAACTATATAACAAAAGAGTGGTGAAAGTAAAAGGGGCCAGAAAACAAGCCCAATTGGAATGTACAAGTATAACTAAAATGAAATACAGCTGAAGAAAAAGAAAAGGCAGCTACTGGATCATCCTCTAAGGTTCCTACCTGAAGGGCAGGGACAGATCATCTCCTCATTACTCCACATCCATCCATTTCCTTCATGTACCGACAAGCCGTAAGGTCCACCTCTTGGTACCGTCCAATCCTGGGACTCTCAACCTCAGTCAACAATGTTCATCTTCTGAATCCAACACAATAAGGTGCGGGAATTTCCCATGTAGGAATGAGTATACTGATACTCAGTAGGGACGCTGAGACCCTCATTTTCTCCCAAAAAACCAACAAGGATAAACCACAATGTATAAAATCAATAGATAACCCTAAATAGGTATATTCCCGTACATATACCTAAGTTATTAAGTAATCCATCTCAATCCTTTGGAAAACACAAAAGTACTGACTCAAATCACCCAGGATTTTATTTTAGGGGTAGTATCATGTGACATCCCCAGTCACATTATCAAAACCTAGGCTACTAGATAACTCCTACTCAATCACGTACAGTGAGCTTGCTACAACACCATGTGTGCTTCCCACTAACCTTGGATTGCTGAGGTACTCCTCCTATCGAGTATCATGGGTCTACCACATCACGCAGAGGTGCTCCCCATTGTAGGTCTACCACGTCACCAAGCGATGTCCCCCTCGTATCCTGCTGAGGTACTCCTCCTGTCAAGTACCATGGGTCTGCCGCGTCACCAAGCGTGCTCCTCCACTGTGGTTCTACTGCGACACCAAGGTACTTCCCACTACGCTAGTAGATTCACTCCGAGTGAAACAGTCAGTTGTCGTCAGTTCTCAGCCAATTATTTGGTCTATGCACTACAATTGCTTGTCTCTGGGAGGATCTGCTCCATGAGCTTATGGTCGATACTCCCACTATCATGAAGTACCATGAAGAATTATCTCAAAGGTCCTCCACATCATAGGGTTATCAACCCAATAGACATCACATCAATCAGACGCTTGGTCTGTGAGTTTTTATCCTTTTCGTCCAGGGGGCATTTGGATTCGTGAACGATCCAACATGACCATATCTCAACTATTCCACAAACTCCAGTGTGGTAAACTGAAAGGGACCATCATGATCCAATATTACTAGTTACATTGAAGGTTCATCAAATGAATGTTAGGTGCCAAAGATATGGCCAAAAGAAAGTAAAGGGTCGTAGTGGGCCCAGGTCCGGTCCGACCCTGTCAGACCGACCCGACCCAACCAAGTCTTGGGCCACCGGGTTCGGGTCAAAGTAGCCTGACCCGTTGGGTCTAGCCTGAACCGTTGGGTGGTCCCAAACTTCGGGTTCGGCCCGGCCCACTAGGCCCTGCCTAGCTAGCCACGAGGGCCCACGGAGGGCCGAGAGGGCACAGACCGGCCGTGAGGGCACAGACCGGCTGCAGGTCGGTGTGAGGGTGGTTCGACCCGGAGGTTTCCACATGGGTGGCCCAGCCCGGAGGGTGACGAGAGGGCGGCTCGGCCCGAGGAGTGGGGCTAGTTTGGCAAGGGTTCTGCGAGGGGTGCGGGCAGCTCGGGAGGTCGGGAGGTCGGGATGCCACGAGGGGCGCAGGCGGCTCGAGAGGCCTCCATGAGGGGCGCGGGCAGGTTGGGAGTCCGGGGCACCGCAAGGGAAGCGAGATGCTCCATAGGTCAGGGTGTTGCGACGAGTATGGGAATCTCGGGAGTTCAGGTGCGGTCGACGGTGTGGTCGAGGCGCCGCGATGGGTGCAGGCAGCGGTGCTGCCAATTCGCTGACGGGAGGCGCGTCCGGCGGTTTTGGCCAACGACGGCGTGGGGCCGGTTCAGCCGGGAGGCCAGGGCGGCGCCGGTCAAGATGGTCACAAGTAGTAGCATCATTTCCTTCTTCGCCTTCGTCATCTTCGTCACCTTCCTTCATTCCTAATAACACCACAAAGAAAAACGGTGTAGGGGTTGAGCCATGATGGTTTGGACTAAACCCTCCGCGTTTAGGGTGGTAACAGTTGGTTCAAGGAAAGATTCTTTCCCAAACCTAAAAATAAAACTTGGTATGTATTATCATGTAAATAAACCCCCTACTTTGTTCATTGTCATTGGTTTAGGAAGAAGTACAGACGTCATTTCACTGTGGATGAGTACATCCCACGTCAGAAGTAGTCCTGAGGGAGAAGGTCGAAGGAGGTTAGCGTTTTTCGTTGGCGGAGCATTCTTCGTTGGGGAGCGCATTTTTTGTTGGAGAACACATTCTTCATTATAGAGCGTAATCCTTTAAGTGTTGGGAGTCGCGTCACTTTACCAGTGCTTCATCGCTTGGTGAAGCCATCCCAAATCCTCCTCCCAAGCTCCATATATATAGGAAAGGGAGAAAGGAAGGTAACGATCGTGGAGTTTATGGCAGTTCATTTATTAGGAACCTTGTTAAATTCCATCGATTTTGTTACTTAAATTAAAAATGGGGGAAGCCAATTAATTAACGTTGGCATAAGTAAGTAGTGTGTTGGCACAATTTAATATAGAGGAAGGTTGGAACAAATTAATGTGGAGGAATTCAAGAGGCTTCTCCACATTAAGGAGGGGGGTTGAGAGTTTCTCTCAGTTAAAGGGGGGTTTTAGTCCCAGGTGGTCCCCGGCAGCATAACCTCTCATGTGAGTTTAAGGTTCAGGCGGTCCCCACCACCATAACCTCACATGGGAGGTTATGGTCTAGTGGTCCCCACTTTCAACTCCCACATGGAGGTTTAGTTCTGGTGGACCCCACCTCCCAACACCCATAAGGGTGATGCAAATAAAAATAAAAATGTCATACACATTTTTTTTTATTATTACATGGAAAGCCCAAAAACTAACTTTTACCCTTGACTAGATATCATCACGGTGCATGTCTTCTTAGGTGAATACCTTCACTATGAGTTCAACTGTGCCCTCAGATTTCAATTCTGAGCACCTATTCAAAAGTTATAAAAACATACTAGCACGTTTATTGAACGTACCCAAAATAATGATCAGAAATTCATTGTGGGCACTCTGTGCCTCAGAATCACGTGCCATCAATTTTCAAAAACTTGTAAAATTACCATTTATTTTAATAGAAAATTACATGAAAATTCCAGGTCTTTATATCCCACATAGTTGAGATTTTCCCTTGTTTTACAAATTCTTTTGACTCAACTATTTGAGTGAGGATTGCTTATTCATAGGGAATAAAAGCCAAATTTTTTTAAGGATCTTCCAATACCGATTCCTGGTCTTACTTGAATTTGTAGAGAAGAATAATATGGTTTAGAATTTGAAATGAAATTTCCATTTCCCTACTTTTGATATGTGATCTATATAATGAGTTCACATCCATGCCATTAATAGTGTCTAATTCCATGAAGGGAAATATCATGATATTCTCTATAAAATTCTTCTCACTTATGGAAACATAATAAGAGTCTAACACATGGGATACAATGATCACACCATAAGGTGTTTTCACATATATCCTTACTAAAAGGTTTCGAGGAACTTATTCAATATCTCTAGAAATAATATTAAATATAAATGAATTAATAGAACCATAATTAAATAAAACATTCTACATTCATGAGAGAATATGAAGTGTACATTATATACATTTTTTACTTGCTCTACTTCAGCAGTAGTGATTTCATATTAATTTCCTTAATCCTTTAGATTTACTGCTTTTAACAATGACTATCATTGAAAAATACTTGTTTAGTTAGTGGATTTCATAATTCCCTTGATCCCTAGAGTTGTGGAATTTAATAATGGGTTGTGCTCTTCATTCCTCCATCATATTGGAACGATTATTTATAGCATCACAATATTAATGTGAATGGTTTCCTTCTTTACCATTTTTGATGTAATCCCCCATACATTTGATTCATTTACCATGATAATTCTTTCTACAATTTTTCTATGAGAGTGGTGTCGCTTTCATTCCACCCTTTTCATTAGATCCTCTAGCTTGAATATCCATGTTTCATTTAATATCTCATTATCTATGGGACAATTTTCCAACTCCATATCAACTATGAAAAAATTAGGGTTCCAAATATAAAAATAGAATAACATACATTGTATACTAATCTTCAAAATTGAGTGGTGAAGAAAAAAACTCAAGAGAAGTAAAAATTTTGTTTTTAGAAAGAAGATTTATTTTGTGAAATAATTGTATTTATCAAAAAATCATAATTCAAAATTCTATATCCTCAATAATAAAATTTAATAAAAATGAAAATATGTTTTATGAATAGTAAAATATTATCCCGACAAAATTTTTGAATGAAATATTAATAAGCCGGAGGAAAGGATATGGGTTTGAGAAACCCCCTTACCTTAATTCCCTCTTAATTATGCCAATTTTGCACCTACTTAATAAAAACAATATATTTATTAAAACAATAATTGAGAAGTAAATAATAAAAATTTATACAAACAATTATCAATTAAAATCATTTGATTATATTTCATAATTTTTTTGTTGATTAAATTGCTTAGTTTTGATATCATATTTTTCTTAACAATTCCTTTTCATTGGTTTTTATATTATGCTAAATTTAAATTATAAATAAGTATAATTAATTAAATAATCATAGAATATGTGTAATTACATATTTATATACTATATAAAATTCATACTACCCATCCATGATTTCGATTATAAGAATAGTCTTGGTAATTGGTCTATTGGTGGTCAAACAACTTTTAATGGGACATTGTGGAAAGGGTAGGAAAGGGAGTATGAAATTTATTAATACAATATATATGCCTCAATAATTAGGTTAAAATAATTAATATCATGTTTAAAAACCTTATAATTCATTTTATTTTATATCGTTCGAAAAGAATTATAAAAAAGATAGAGGAGAAGAACGGGGGGAAGATTCAAGGAGGAATTACTCTTTCCTCAGTGTGGATTCTCTTGTACGACATTATAACTACCTTGGGGATTAGAGTAGGATAGATACAGAACATCCAAAGGTTTTATCATAAGATTAATAGGGCAGATTTTATACATTATTTAATTTTAAAAGGTGGGATGACTAGTTTTAGAAGAGAAAAGAGAGGGGTCATTTATAACTGAGGAGAGGGGTATTTTTTGAATAAAATATTATAACAATGGGGATATATTTAATTGTAAATTTTTTACAATAACAATAACTTATTTATATAATATAATGTTTTTTAGACTTTAAAACACCTTTATAATTCTAAGTATTTAGGTTATTGAAAAGGAATGTAAAAAAGGAAGAAATTTAATTTAAATTAATCACTTTTTGAAATTTGGTTTTTGAAAATATTTTCTATATTTGGAAATTTAGTTTAATATATTTTAATTAATAAATTGTTAAAATAAATATATAATAGCATAACATTATTTTATAGAAATCAATATGTACATAATACATCATGAATGGTGTAATTTAAGATACACTAGTTACGCGAAAACTGTCTTTTTACTGTTTATAGAAAAGTGGAATTATTTCATAAAATTATTAGAAAATATACCTTTAAACATTTCAAAAAGATGATTTCAAAAAATTACTCCATTCAATGAAAATAATTTTTGAATATAGAAAATTTAATTTTTAATTAAAATCATAACTTTTTGACAAATACTGATTTTTAAGGTTTTAAGAGAATTTATGACCCTTTGAAAAATTATTTACGGTCTTATAATGTTATATTATTAATATAATACAACAAAAGTGTAATATAAGAATATTTTTTATAGAGATAAATTTTCATCATAATAAATATATTAATTATAAAATTGTAAATAAGCATTAATGTTTTACAAAAGTACCATCACATAATTCTCATTCATAAAACATTTATTTACCTACAACATGATATAATAATATTTTCTTTTATAAGAAGGATAAATTTTATTTATACATTCATAGGTGATATTACTATTATATTTACCATATTATTATTATTAATGATCATGTAACTTTTTCGAGGGTCTTTTTATTATTCCATCGGTTTTAGGCTCTATAATTTCTTAAAATAACTTTTATTTAATTTATTATTATATTATACTGTTTTTATTAAGTTATGTATTTCATTTTATGTTATTTTTAATATATTATATTATTATAATAAGGATTAGTAAATGATTTGGTTGTTACAAAATCTCTTTTTCTTATACTTCTTTATATAAATTTACAATTTTACAAAATAATTTTTTTTGTTGATTTTATTTTCAAATAACTATTCTTTTTGGAAGTATTATAGTTCTAATATCATTAGAATCAAAAACAATTGGTAATTTTTTCTTATAAATTATAAATTATTCATGACAGTATTGTTTTTTATGGTTTCTTAAAATATACATGTGTTAATGGAAAGATCAATTTCATTAAAAAAAATTATTTTTTCTAAATTGTTATTATATTTGATATGAAAATGTTCATATTGTTTAGTTTTACCATTTTCAATTTTTGATATAAAATGTCGATTATTAGGATTATTTCCAAAATTATTATTTAACAATTATAATTTAAATAATGGCATAAAATTGCAATAAAATCAATGAAATTGATAGGAATTAAATATTGATTCAAATAAATTTTATTTGAAAATTAGTAGCAATATTATTAATAATTTAATTATCATTAAACACTATTTATCATTTAGAATAAATAATATTCAAAATTTCATTTTTCCACTTAAACATTTTTTCTATGAATCATATGTTTTAATTTAAAAGTTAAATAAATAGTTTTTGGAATATTAAATTCTATTAATAGATGATGAGTATAGTTTTACTCCACCAAAATTATATTACATGGGAAAAGATATATGTTTATTGAAACATAATATTACTTGTTAAATTGACTTCACATATTAAAATGTGATAGTAATACAAAATAACATAATGGAAAACCCCATATAAAATTCATTCATAATTTCATGAATCACTGTTTTTAGCATTTAAAACCCCAAAAATTGACAAAATCTATTATTTCAATACTTTGGATCCATTGACCTCATAATAAGTCCATTTAATTATTAAAATTTAATGTGTTTATCTAAAAGTACATTTTTAATTTTATTAAAAGAAGATCACTAACAACCTATCAAATATACAAATCCCATTTAAATTACTCCATTAAAATCTACAAATTATCTCTCCCAAAAAACCTAAAACAAATGGTTAATCTCTTATCAAAAATTGTTTTTGTAATGTCATTAATATGAAGGTGACTTAAAATGAAATATCTAGTACCCAAACTAAATATTATTTCATTCATAATCATTTACTCGAAATCATACTCTTACAGATATTGTATCACTATAATAATATGATGAATAATGTATAATTTATAAATAATATAATTTATTTTAATTTCTTACCATTAATTATTCATTTTTATCAACTCAAAATAGAATGTATAATTAATTGTTCATGTGAGCAGACTACTACATTCATAAAGAACAATATATATTACTATAATATTTGTAGTTTTTGACTGAATATATTCAAATTATATTCATCATCAAAAAAAATTAAATTATATTTATATGACTATTATAATTTGATTATGTGATAAAAAAATATCTAAGTATCCACACTCACCATCGAGTTAAATTATTTTAAAGTTTGGGTTGATTTTACCCCAAAATGAACAATTCAATGAAACCCTGTTGTGGATGACTATGGAAGGTGAAAAATAATATTATCTAATATAATAGAAACATCATTTTTAGGTTATTTTTATGGGAATATTATATGAATTATTTATGTTATTATTAATGTCTATATTCTATTCTCTAAAAATAACTCAAATAAGCCAACTCTGATTCTATTTGCTCTGTTGCTCAATATAAAATACATGTAATTATATGAAACATAATAAAATAAATACATGTAATATTTAATTCTATTTTTAATTTTATTTTAAATTAATATTGTATGATCTAGTGGGTAATTATAATAGAAAATTAGAATATGTGGAATTTTTTACCATTATTAACATGTTATGGATGGAATATGTAAAAAACACAATATAACAAAAATAAATAATTATATATGAGGGATAAAAATATTAAAATATATTAGTAAGGTTATAAAATTGGTGATTAAGTTTTATATGGTTGTTTTACTGGAAGATATGATGTCATCAACGAAGAAAAGAAATAATTTTATAGTTTTTCATCTCAACATCTCTTTATCTAGACTTGTTTTATTATTATTAACCAAATTAATCATTTATATGGTGTATATAATTCTATAAAAATTATATTGAAATAAATAATGATTTAATTAATTTTATTAGTATAAAAATATAATTTTCATCTTCCAATGAAATTTTATTGAAAATTTTCTAAATCTATATTGGATTTTCATGGTACAATTCTCATGATTATGTTTTAAAAACTCTTTATTCTATTTTTTCATTATTGTTACGTGAAATAAAAAATAATTTTATAATATTATTTATTTTAACCTTATTTTCTATAAAAATAATATTTTTCAAAATATTAATATATATTTTTTAATCTAACGATTCATTGAAATTATGTTTTTTAAATAATTTTACTGATTTCAGTGAATTGAGTTTTTCCAATATCTATGTTTTTATATCCTACTAATGTTATTATTTACCTTATGGAAACTCAAATATTTTTATCTCATATTATTTATTACACTCGTTATTTAATTTTATATAATGGATTCATAATCCGTTTTGCAATGTTGGTTTTGAGTAATATGATATCAAAATGTTCAGTACATTTTCCATCAATTGAAAATAAAAAATTTTATCATCCCCTCTAAATATTCAATTAATAACATTTATTTATTATTGAAGTTTGAAATATTAAATAATTTATTTAAAATAAATTTTTTTTCATTTTTTTAACTTAATATAATGAAAATATTTACTCCTTTAAGTGAATTCATTATAAAAAAGTCTTTTGAAATGTAAACTTTTCCAATTAATTTCGTTTATATTATTGAAAATGATTTTTATTTTCACTCTGAAATGTAAAATATTCAACAAAAGTAATGTTTTCCATTGTATTTTAAATTATTATTTTTTTAGAAAAAATATCACTAATTTATCTTTTATTATGATTTAATTTTATTTAATATTTCAATATTATTGTCTTTTCCAACACAAAATTGTGTTTGAAAGGACATTTTTGAATGATTGAAAAGGATTTCAGAAAACATTTAAATTTTTAGATTTATTTAAAATAAATTTTTCATCATTAATTAGTGATATTTTTAAAACACTATATAAATTTTATTATTATATCACTACCTTCTAAAATTCATACGTTTCATCATCTAATTTCATAGAATCGTAATAAGTGACCTATTTTGAATTTTAGGAGACACACTATTTTCCCAAGGGCATATTAAGGAACGTGTATAATTAGTTTTATATGGCACCAATAAGTATGGTTGATTATTTTTTGGGTTCTATATCATTATCCAATAGAATAGATAAATTTTATATCACATCAGATATTCATTCATGTATATAATTAGTTTTTTCAAATAGGCTGGAGAAGGATGCATTCGCTCATATTTTCTATCATGGAAATAATGATTCTTTTCAAATAAGAATGGGAATATTTATTTTTCTTATGTTGGTTTTCTTATTTTTATTGGTTTCCACATATTGATTATTTTTATTAATCCATAATAAATTTTCAATACACATCTTGTCTATATGAAATTCCAATTTTTCTAGAATATGTTTTATTTTTAATGTATTGTCCACTTATTTCATGATCACTTGTTTTTTGATTTCTGAGATTCATTTTATCCTAGTCATAAATTTTATTCTTCCTTATGTAACACGCCAAGATTTCATAGTATGTTATCTCTTTAATGTAATTCAATAGTTGCGATACACGCAACACCGAGTTCAAATGCATCACGACCTGTCAAACTAACCGTTCAAAAAGTAGTTATGAAATCTATTAACACATTTTTAATATTATATATAAATAATATATAATTTTAACATACATATTTTGTGTTTATTAGACATAATATAAGGACAAATTCAATTTTTCATTTAAAATAAATATTTTTCAAAAATTGTAGTTTTTCAACCTTTTAATGAAAACCCTTTTTAAATCTAATATTTGACAGTTTTATATATTAAATTTAATTAAATAAAATTATTCTCATAATTGGGACATTAAAATTTAGTATGAATAAATTTTTGGTACTTTTCGGATTACTTTCATCTTTTGATGAATAGTAAAAGATACTAAATTTTAATTAAAAACAACTTTTTTAATCGAAATAAATTATAGTGGTAAATTAGGAATTTGAGTGGTTTTAAAGTATAATTAGATTATTATTTTATCCTTTAATATAATTTATTTCATTGTATGTAATTTCATGTTTAAATTGGACATAAATACATGTCAATCTTTTGAAAGTTTTTACTTCTTAAAAACCTGCTTTCTAGTTTTAACAACGGGGCTTAATTTTAAATAAATTAATGCAACTTATATGTTTCAAATTTTGTAAAATAGATATCATTTTTTATTTTTAATATCCAAATTATCATAGGGGTATTGTTTGGTGTTTTTCTGAAAATATTCTATTTTTTGATGAATAGTGAAAACACTACGTTATTGTTTAAAATTGAATTTTTATTTAAATTTATTTTAAATTCAAAATAGATACATATTACCTCTATTATTCTAATTTAATTTATTAGAGTTTTCTTATAATATGATTACACATATAACATTTTATTGAAATATTTAACTTCATTTACCTATCTTCTAGGCACATTTTCAAATTTGCATAAAATGTATTTTTTCCGGTTCTGTGAATTGAATTTCAAAAATACAAGAGACGTGGTTGAAATCACTAAGTAAATTTTGGTTCAATTGTATGAAAATTTTTTTGGTGAATACTAACTATTGAATATTACTTACCACGGATAAAAGTAAATTGGGTAATTAAAGGTAAAAATGATATTATAATTACCCTAACACATGTCATAATTCTTTTGTGAAATTGTGTTTCAACCTAAATCAACCTTAGGAAAATAATATGATCCATTTTCATCCAAATGGATTTGATTAGAATATTTATTATATTTTATTTAAAGAAGTGTTAAGCATGTTAAATTCAAATTTTAATAACTTGAACATTTTAATATTAAGTTATCAATAAGATAAATTCTGCAATAAATATTAATTTGAAAGATGAAAATATTTCCTAAATTATATTATTATATATGTATATATATTTTATAAACATTAAATAATTAAATTTATTTATGACACAATGATGATGTAGTGATTACATTATTAATGAATGATTAAAATAGTTCATATTATTAATATTCAAATAATTTTAAATTGAAACTTTTGATGGCCTACAAGAATTTTATAGGGGAATATGACATGATAGGGGTATTTAAATGTATTTATTTTGAAGAAATAAGATATTTATGACTTTAAAAACATGAAATACTAATTAGTGTAAAAATTGATGTAAATGAGTTTTAAAACAAATACTATATTATTAAATGATATAATATTCTCAAACATCTATAGTTAGGCCAAAGGACATATATAATGATATATATATGTCATTAATGGACCACTTTATGTTCTCGTTTCATTTTATAGTAATTTTATGAACCATGTATTATAATAATACAAGAAGACATGGTAAAATTTAAACTATTTAACTGAGAGTTAAAACTAAAAGATAATGTTAATATGGTGACCTAAATTTGTCTACAAACAATGGTTTGAGAGATTTTAGATCCATACATACCTTATCCTCTAAATAAATACATTTGGATCCATTATACATAGTAAATTATTTTATAATAAAATAATATTTCAAGATTTTCCTAATGTCGCCCTCACCACTCGTATAAAAGTGTACATCATTTTCTCTTAATTTCATCGCTCCAAATAATTTTATCTCAGAAAAGACCTGCTCCAATATCCTAAAAACTACCCTCATATCAACATAAAGGCCTTACATGGATTATAAATCCAACCTATGGAGCTATTTTGTTCAAATCAAAAGGAAGAACCTAAAGAAGAGGTAATTACTTCACCACCACTTTCAAAGTTCATTTCTTCTTCCAATTCCTCTTTTTTTATTTACATACTGAAATAATAAATCAAGTACCTTATACATAATTAGATGTTATTATAAATATGGTAGAGCCAAATTCATTTTTCTATCCATCCAATAAATGACGAAATGAGCATACGTGCGTACATACGGCTTACCATCTCCATGTCGGGGTGTATTTTTTTATTTAACGCTTCATTATTTTGATGGGTATAATAATGAGTGTAGATAATTTAAATAATAAATATAATGTGTTCATGATTATTTGTATATAATATATCATCAAATTACAAATTATTTCACCACTAATAGAATGATATTTCCTCTTGTGCGTACGTACGGCTTACTGTCTCCATGACGCAATGCATTTTGTTTCCCATCGTAACCATTCAAGAATAATATTCATTTTATGATTGAAAATAATTTTTAATAACTTAATATTATTATGGATATGAATCAAATATATCTTATACAAAAAAAGACTTTTGTAACCAAACATATGAAAAAAAAAAGAATCAGTTAACACCCAAAGCAATGATACTTCTAAAATATCATTAACAATGCAATATTAGAAAATCAAATATGATATAATATTTATGTATGTTGTTATTGTATAATTTAATTACAATCAATTCACCATTATACTATAGGATAACCTAACCACAACAAAGTAATATCACAAGGTAAGTGTTAATTCCTTAATCTCATTATTATCCGAGAATCTTCATGTTTAAGTATTTATTGGGACATATTTATTATCCATGTCCAGGTTTTATAAAAAAATTGGAATGGATTGTTTTAAGGGACTCTTTAACTAAAACATCATTTTAAATGTTTTAAATATTTATTCTTCTAAATATTTCTCAATAATTTCCATTTTTTAAAAAAATATTTAAGGACTTATTTATATGGACATGAATGTTTTAAAATGTTAATTCTTATCAGTAGTTTCAAATTGGTATGGGAAATATTGATTCAAAATTGTATTTTAAATTTCTTCCATTATAAATTGTGTTCTTTTTATATGATTTCGTGAAAAATTTATATTTCTCTCAAAGAGTTTTACTAGTCATTTTCATATATGTCAACATCCTTTACTAGATGTTATTCATGATTGAGGTTTATTTATTATAATACAATATTCGATATTGTATTTAATGAGTTATGATATTTTGACTATGGATGTGTTATTTTTATACCAATCATGGTTTATGGTAAAAGTATTGACATTTTTTATTTTATTTTTAATATGAATGTTTATGTTATGTTTCAACCTTTTCATATGAGGAATGAATTGGATATAACAAGTGACAGGAAGGTCCCTCTATATCCCTTCAATGCACCGGTGGGTCTCATGAGACAAATTAGTGTCTTCGCACAAGGACATGAAAAAATATTTATATGTAGTCTTGGCATGAGGCCCTGACTATATGGTTATGATGTCCGACAATATGCATTCCCTCATAATGAAATTTTTTATCACATGTTCTTATTCTACAAGTAGAATATCCATGTGGATGTTTATATGGTAAGTTTTTATTTATTTTTTTAATATTAAGTTAATTTATATGTTTTAAAGGTTTTTGTTTTTATTACACATCTTTAATTAAAATTTTATAGCTTCTGATAAATTATTTACCCTTACTAAGCATCTGAACTCATCCCTTTCTTATGTTTTGTTTTCCCAAGATTCCAATATGTGTATTATGATTGATATACAGGGTTAAGCTAGGGAAATAATGGTGTTCTCAAAAGATTATTTATAATGTGTTTTATGTTTTAATGAGTAATGTAACATTCAAGTATGTAATATATTTTCAATGACTGCTAAACTGATCGATCCTTCGGGATGTGATTCCTTATAATCATGCCAATGTATTAAAATAATGCACCGACTCTAGGATTCTGGGGTCAGGGAATTACATTTGGTATCCGAGGATGTTTAGCAATAACCATGGAAACTAGATTTAGATAAAATATGATTAGGAACCATTACCCTATGATACACTTTGAGGATCAGTATAGAATAATATCCAAAAAAATCACAAGGTAGATATTATGTGGGTTTTCGATGATATACATCCTTGTTTGGATACTACAAGTGGACGTAGTTTTGGTATACATGTACCTAAGAGTGAAACATCTGACAAGGAGTTTGGGCTTAACCCAAGGTATCCTGGTATTTGACAACGGGCCTTACTATGCACCTGGTTTGACACTCCCGGGGGATATGATTAGGATAATTCATATTTTATTATAATCCATTATGAAGGATTTATGAGTAAATTTTTCAGAAAAGAAGCAATTTTTTGAGACTAGATGTGTGAAAATATTCAATTAATGATGATATTTTTTGTAGTTTTTGGATTATAAATTACGATATGATCTAACCTACTGTATGTCATCATTTTGAAATGAAGCTCAGTAGAAGGAATGAGAACTCCAACAATATGAAAGATCCAAAGGGTAATAAGGATCATATCTTTCATGGTCTTAAGCCAACATTTAGAAAGGAAATAGACTCCCATATATTCTCATCTGATGAAGAAATAGTGTCATGTGTTAATAAGATATGTAATGAATTCTCTAAGTCTTATGGCTTTGAAGAGATGGAAGAGAAGAAGAGGAGGGAAAAGAAAAAGATTGATAAATGGAAGAATGGAATAAAGGATTTTTTGCACATGTGATAACTATGGAAAAATCACCTTAGTAATTTATTGAAGGGAATGATAGTTTTTTATAAATGTAGGGAAAAGGGTAATCTGGAAAAAGAATGAAAAGGGAAGACAAAAAGACTAATATTCAGTGTTCTAACTATACAGATATGTGGAATTACACATATACTTATCCTAAGTGTCAAAGAAATATAGCTCGAAGGATCAAAGGGATCAAGGTCAAGAATAAGATATTACTATAGTCTACATGGAATAATTAATGCATATGTGTTTCTGGATTGATGAATTATGTAATTTGAGTGTTTAATCAATGATGTACTAGTTATATGAATTATGGAAATATATAATGATTTTACTACAAGACTACTTAATTAAGGATTTTAGATTATGTGGTACCAATAATAGTGACTCAATAGCAAGTTATACTTTTTGGAAAATAAATGGTTAGAGGATTGATAAACCTTTATGTGGTTTTGATACTATGGTTGTGATTTTGGAAAAAGAAATGATTGATTTGGATAAATTATATTGGATATTCTTGACTACCTTGAAAGAAAATAATTGTTTGTTTATTTCATCATTTTTGTATCTTACAACATTTTTGGATTTAAGGTGTAAATCAAGTATTATATGTTTTATGTAAGGAATGAGGAAGAATGAATGTATTAAATATGGTTTTCTAGTAATTATGTTTATGACCATGTTTTATGATAATACATGATGAAGTTATTCACATGTTGTTATGTCATAAAATAGATCTTCATTATGTTTTGTTGACCTTCCTTATAAATTTTTACACTTTGAGTTTGGACCCATGTATTTTTGATAAGTATATAGGTTGAAATGGAGTAAGTTGAGCACATAATATTTTGTATGAGGTTAAAGTCTAATTTATTGGATACTATGACTTAACCATTAGGATTTCAGTAAACATATATAGGATTAAGGAAATACATTTGGACCTTATGATTTATCAAATGTAATTTATGCGTAAAAAAATTCATTTTTGAACATTCATTTCCTAGTGTAAAGTATGAAGCGAAAATATATTAAAGAACAACCAAATGATAGATTATGATTATGATAGGTAATGAAATCAAGTACATTTTCTTGAGTTCTTATATTGATGGTAAATTAATCCCTCCTCTTCAAAACAAAGTATGAAAAAATGTGTTACCCTAATACCATATGTTTTTTTAAATCGATGATACTTAAAATTACCATAGATTGATGGCTTTGAGGCCCTCAATTGTATATTTATTGTTCACTTGTTTTCGATTTCTGACCTCAATCACTCCATATAAATATTTATGTTTTCCCTCCAATTATGTGTCTATAATTTCCACAGATGTTCTCTTATTCGAAACCCCAATTTGTTGGGAACATTTCATTTCCCTTTCCCTCTTATTAAGATTATATTTTATTAACCCTATTTTCGATGTGGTTTTTCTCGAAAGGTATTTTCTATTTTCAACTATTTATTTTCGAAGAAAATTTCAAATTCTGAGGACGCAATTTATAGATATAGGGGAGAATGTAACACCACAAGATTTCATAATATGTTATCTCTTTAATATAATTCAATAACTTGTGCTAAACACAACACTGAGTTCAAGCACATCAAAAACTATCAAACTAGGCATTTATGAAGTAGTTATGAATAGTATTTACGAAATTTTGAATTATATATATATACTATATAATTTTACCAATCTTTATTTGTGTTTATTTGAAATAAAATAAAGGCAAATTAAATTTTTAGATAAAAGAATTGTTTAAAAAAAAACAGTTTTTCCTCCTTTTAATTGAGAACCCTTTTTAAATCCAAAATTTTTCACTTTTATATATTAAATTTAATTAAATTAAACTCTTATTTAGAATTGGGTCCTAAAAATTTAGTTTGGATAAAAATTTTGTATATTTATGATAACTTTCATATTTTTTTGAATAATGAAAAATACTATATTTTGATTGAAAACAACTTTTTTAATCAAAATAATTTATATTGATAAATTATGAATTTCAGTGGTTTTAAAGTATTATTAGATTATATTTTTATAATTTAATATAATTTATGTCATTTTAAGTAGTTTCACATTTAAATCGGACATAAACACTTTTCAATCTTTTTATAGTTTTTATTTCCTTAAAACCCACATTCTCGTTTTAAAAACGGGAATTAATTTTAAAATAATTAATGTAACTTTTATGTTTTAAATATTTTAAAAAAGATATAATTTTTTAATTTATAATATCAAATTTATCTTAGGGTGAATTTTTTTTATCTAAAAACATGATATTTTTTATGAATAGTTTAAAACACTGCGTTATTGTTTAAAATCATCTTTTTATTTAAATAATTAATATTTGTATTTAAATTTATTTTAAAGTCAAAATAGATATATAAAACCTATATTATTTCAATTTTATTCGTTGGACTCATTTTATAATAATATTATATATATATATATATAACATTCTATTGAACTATTTAACGTCATTACCCACATTTTAAGCACATTTTCAAATTTGCTTAAAACATAATTTTACCGTTAGTGTAAATTTAATTTCAAAAATATGAGAGAAATTGTTGACATTAGTAAGTAAAATGTGTTTCAATATGATTAAAATAATTTTTGGTGAATAGTATGTTTTGAATTTGTTTTACCCCGGTTAAAAGTTAATAGGGTTATTAATAGGAAAAATGATATTATAATTACCCTAAAACATGCCTTAAATCTAGTGGATAAGTTTTTTTAGACAGAAATAAAACATAGGAAAAAATAACATTTTTTTATCCACTTGTATTTGATTAGGACATTAATTATATTTTATTTAAAGATGCGTTAGAAGTGGGAAATTCAATGTTTATTAACAAAAACATTTTTAATATAGAGTTATACATAATATAAATTATACTATAAATATTAACTAGAAATATAAAACTACTTAATACATAATTTTATTTTATGTATAATTTTTAGACATTATATAATTAAATTTATTTATGACACAATGATGATGCAGTAATTAGCTTATTAATCAAATATTAAAATAATTGATATTATAAATATTAGAATAACTTTAAATTGAAACTTCTGATTCTATCAACAAATTTTCTAGTATAATATAACATTTTAAGGATAATTTAATGTATTTTTTTAAGAAATAACATTTATATGACTTTAACAAAAACCAAATACTAAAGAGTGTAAAAATTGACCTAAATAAGTTTTTAAAACAATTACAATTTTATTAAATGATATAATATTTCTAAAAATCTAAGGATAAACCAAAGGATTTATATAATTTTAGATATTTCATTAATGTAATACTTTAGGTTCTATTGGCATTTTATAGTAAGTTTACTAACCATGTATTATAATAATACTAGAAGACATGGTAAAAGTTAAACAATTTAACTAAGAGTTAAATCTAAAAGAAAAGGTTAATGTGGTTTCCTAAAATTGTCTAAAACCTATTGGTTGAGAGGTTTAATCGACCCATACCCACCTTAAACTCGTAATAAATAAATTTAGAGCCATTAAAAGCCGAAATTTATATTATAATAAAATAATATTTCATGATTTTCCTAAAGTGACCCTTACCTCTCTTATAAAAGGATACTTCCCTTTCTCCTAATTTCACACATACAATGCCTTTTGGCTCGGTCAAAACATTCTCAAATATCCTCCCAACTACCCTCACATAATCCTATAGGCCTTACATTTATTATAAATCCAACTTAATGAATCATTTTGTTCAAATCAAAAGGAAGAACACGAAGAAGAGATAATTATGTCAACGCCTCTTTCAAAGTTTTTTTCTTCATCCACTTCCTCTTTTTTTTCTTTCCATAATAAATAATAGCTCCAGTATCATATAAATAAATATATGTTGTTATAAATATGGTACAACCACATTCATTATTCTATCTATCCTATGAATGGCAAAGTCACCATAAGTGTGTACGTAGAGTTTACTGTCTCCACATCGGGGTATAGTTTGTTATTCAACGCCTCATTATTTAATTGGGTATAATAATGAGTATAAATGATTTAAATAATAAATGTAACATGTTAAAGATTATTTATATATAATATATCATCCAATTACATATGATTTCACCACTAATATAATGATATTGTCGCTTGTGTGTGTATGGATTACCATCTCCACGACGCGATGAGATTTCATTTCCCTTTGTAACCATTCAAGAATAATTTTTATTTGATGATTAAAAATAATTTCTAAGAACTTAATATAATTATGGATATGAGTAAAAAACACCTTATCCATATCAAACATGAATTACATAAAAACAATATAAAAGAAAATGAATCTGTTAACACCCAAAACAGTGATACTACTAAAATATAATTAACAAAATAACGTTAAAAAATCATATAGGATATCGTATTTATGTATGTGGTTCTTGAATAATTTAATAAAAATGGTTTCTCCATTATAAAGTAGGTTAACCTACCCTCGATAGCATAAAAGTACAAGGTAAGGGTTAATTCCTCATTCTCATTATTATCCGAGATTGTTCATGTGTTAGTATTTACTGGGACATATTCATTATCCATGTCCATGTTTCATAAAAGAGTTTTCCAAAGGATTGTTGTAACAGACTTTTTAACTAAAACATAATTTTAAATGTTGTAAATATTTATTTATCTAAATGTTTCTCATTAATTCCCATGTTTTTAAAATTGTTTAAAGGATTTATTTATATGGACATGATTGCTTTTATATGTTAATTCCTTTTAAAAGTTTCAAATTGTTATGGTATACATTGATTCAAAAATAACATTAAAATTTCTTCCTTTATAAATTGTGTGACTTTTAAATGATTTCATGAAAAAAGGATATTTCTCTCAAAGAGTTTTAATAATCATTTTCAAGTATGTCAACCTTCATTACATGGTTGAGGTTTTTTTATTATAAAACAATTTTTATATTGTTTAGAATGAGTTATGATATGTTTGAATATGAATGTTTTGTTTTTATACCATTCATGGTTTATGGTTAACTTATTCACATTTCGTATGCAAGTTTAAATACTAATGTTTATGTTATGTTTCAACCTATTCATATTAGGAATTAATTGGACTTAGTAAGTGACATGTGGGGCGCGCTATAGCCCTATGATGCATCGGTAGGTTTCATTTTAAAAACTAATGTCTTGGGACAAGGCGTTGAAAAAATTATTATTTGTATTCTTTTCATGGGGCTTGACTATGTGGTTATGATGTCTGGCATTATGCATTCCCTCATTATGAAATTAGTTATTACATGTGATTATTTGACTAGTATAATATACATGTGCATGTTTATAATGTAATGTTTGATTTATTTTTTCCATATTATGTTCAGGTTAATGTTTAAAAGGTTGTTGTCTTTATTAAACATCTTTCCATTGAAGTTTATATCTTTCACTAAATTAGTTACCTGGACTGAGCATCTGAACTCACCCATTTCTTACGTTTCTATTTCCCATGAGTACAAGAAGTGTATTATGATTGATTTGTAGGGTTAAACCAGGGGAATAATGGAGTTATCAATGGATTATTTATGTTGTGTTTTATGATTGAATGTGTAATGTAATGTTCATGTATGTAATCTTTTTTCCAAGACTTCTGAACTGATCGGTCCTTCGGAACATGATTCATTGTAATCATACCAATTTATTGAAATAGTACATTGGATCAGGGCTTCTAGGGTCTGGGAGTTACACCTTAATTATGGCATTATGATCATATTAAACTCAAACATGTTTATGATTATTATATATGGTCTTATTTACATTTATTATGACAATTATTTATTCTTTGGGTTTTCCACTATGTTTAAGATATATTAATATTTGTTATGTTTTCCCTTACAATACATAGAATCTCACCACATTATTATTTTTGAAATCCATGCCTTATGAAGATTATTATATGATGTTATATACAAATAAAAGGGTATATATGGATGCACATGAGCCTCAGCCTAGTTGGTGAGGACTCTCTAGGTGCATCCAATAGACCCGAGGTCAAATCTGGGTGGAGTCATATTTCCGGGTTATTGTCGCAATACTGTAGCAGTAATGTAGTAGTTCTGTAGCATGCACTATTCATACTGTAGCAGATGGAACTATTCATCCATCTGGGCCTTTGGTCCACCGGTTTGGTCCTCAGTCCTGCAAGGCTTTTGGTCCACCCAAGGCCTTCAACCCAGTTTATTCTCAAGGACTTCGAGCCACCTTAAGTCCTAAGAGCCCCCCCAAGGCCTTCAGGCCACATGAATGTAGGCCCGAGACATACTACAAAAAAGGAGCAGTCCCAGAAGAGGATTCAGAGCAGGTGCACTCACCAGAGAAGAGAAAAATGGAATTTCAAAATGAAAGGATATGGCTATGCCTTCGGTACAAGCTTGTTCTTGCACGGTAAGACTAGCCAGACGGTCACGAAAAGGTGGAGGGCTACTATCAGGATAAAGATACTGGGGAGGGGCAGTTCCTTGTAGATAGTCAGGTTGAATTCCCTAAGACCTTCGGGTTCTGTAATCTCCTAGGCATATGGGTCATGTAATCTCAGAGCCTATGGGCCTTGTAAGGGTTCCCCCTCATCCCTTGAAATTGGGTTATCAAAAATCAATAAAAATGAAGGCCTTCGGGCCATTCATAAAAAAGGGTATATATGGGTACAACTATGTCATGGTTTTAACATGTGTAGTAAAATGATTTGTTTACATAGTTAGTCATCAAAATATTAAATAATTTTATGTTTATGATATGTGGTAGTTTATGATATGTATCATTTAAGTCATGGGATTTTTTAACGAAATATTCAAATCATCAAATGTGATTATTGTTAAAATACATAGAAACCATGTAAGAGGATGAATGTTTTATAATAATATTCCAAGAAATGATGGATAAAATATGATTATTGTATATATTTTGGGGGATATATAAGCCACTAAGTAGATAGATTGATGTGGTTTAGAGAATTCAGTATTTACCTTAATAATTATATATGTCAAATTTATATAACATTATTTTTTAAATTTTTCTCTTTTAATGTGTTTTAATAACATGGATATTTCATGATTCCAATTTTAGATTAGTAGATGTGATTTTTTAAGTGAAGAAATCTAGAAACCATAGTGTCTATCACACCATGAATGATTGTGTGCTTGAGTAAAGAAAACTCCACATATATGATGATTTACCTATGACATATTAAATATATTATTAACAATAAAAAATATATGGATCTAGATGAGGGCTTTTACTATGAAGGAAAATACCATGATACAATAAGTATTATATAAGAGTATCTTGGAGGACTAGAATGGATTATTGCACCATGGAATATTATACCATTGAAAATGTGGAATCATGTAAAAATTTATTAAATTTTTTTTATCATCATACTCTATTATGGGATAGATCGCATTGTATTTAATCTTAAATAGGAGTTAAATCATTATATTTATTATAATAATTAGTTATATCATGCCAGAGTAGATACAAATCCACTACAAAAGAATATTTGAATTGACAAAATAAACACATATGTAAATAATATTGGAGTATGATACACTAATATAAGAGGAATATAATTATTAGTGTAGAATTGGTATATGATGGTTAGATGAATCACACTGTATTTCATGAACAGATCAATGAATTTTCAAGATCAGACAAGGACCACCCATGTATATAGTGTTCTTTTCAAATATGAAATGTATGTTTATTATTGCTAAAATTATAATATTCTTGATAAATAATATCCTCCAATAATGAGTAGATTTATCATGAAGAATCTAGTTTATGACATGATCATATAGGTATTTTATGATGAAAATCTTATAGAGTTTTAAATGAGATCTTATGTGGATTTTTTGGATAATTTTGTTGAAAAATGATCATTTCTCTATTGAACCATTATTGAATGTCATTTATTTTAAATAATTTCAAATTTTTATATAATACATATCTCTAATAATCCAAAAAATTTCTTTTAATGGTAGGATTAGGGTCATTGAGGACTCACTAAATAATAAACTTATAATAAAACAATTTTAGTGACATGTCCATTATTAAGAAATAGTATACTCCCATTAAGTCTTTTTAGGATTTATAATATTTTTCAAAAAAAATTAATATTGAAATAAAAGAATTGGGTTATTGTCAACTATATGTATGGGAAAAATACTTTTCAATCAAAGGATTCATTATAATCATTAGAAAAAAAGTGATCATGCGAGAAATATATTATTAAATAGAACATATAACTATAAGATATATGTATAAATAATGATAGAAGGTAATGTAATGTCATATTAACAATCATATACCATGTAAAATTAGTTTTTAATCAAGAGGTAATAAACACGAACAATGGAGAATAATTATTTTCAAAAGTAAAGGAATTACAAAAAATCCAACAATAATTATGATAAAAAATGAATAGTATCACCAACATAAGCATAGAGTATCCTCATATTTTGAGAATATCTATTGGTAAAACCATTTATTTCATGAATATATCCAATATGGCCTTCCATATGGTTTGTGTGTATATCCCATAAGGCCCACTACATTGTGTGGTATTATATCCCAGAATTATAGCCCCATATTTCTGATATATTCCTATAAGGATCATGATAAAATATTCCATCAAATACGATCCATTTGTTCATAAATTGAAGATAAATATTAGACACCACATTCCATCAACAATAAGTATGTTCACAATGATATATGAAATATTAAACCTTAACTTGAAATCTCAAGAAGGAAATGTGTTTCATTCATCACATTATAAAGAACCTATGGAATGAAAAATGTGCTTCATAATATTTCTATATAGTTTAAAATAAATTAACCTAAAATATAAAAAAAAATTGATACCAAAATTTCAATCACTGAAATAGATTATTTAATGTAAATATATAAATTATTATTTAGGGAAATTAATTTCATTAGAAAAAATCCTTTAGAGTTAAAAATAAAAATATTATAAAAAATATAAAAGATTCATTTTGAATTATTTTTAATATTATTCCAAAAAAATTTGTTAGGGATCACATGTTGAAATCATTTGAGAATGTGTGAAGTGACATATTTTAAAAAAAATTAAGAAAAAATTTTGAAATTTGAAAATTAAACTTATATTAGTACTATAAAAGGTAATGTGATTTCGATGATAAAACATTTTATTATAAAAGTGTTGAAAAACATTTTAATATTTTGAAATAAATTTTCTCACAAACCAATCCCATTCGACCCTAAATAGATCACCCAGGCCACTCGGCAACAAGTCCCGATACGAATTCCTGATTCTATCAAGATGGAGACAAGCACTATGTGAATCAGTTAAACTAAACATCGAATATGTTCCCCGAAAATATAAACAATAACGAAGCAGAAAAATGAAACAGAGGTCCCAATATACATTTATATTAAAGTTGAACTAAACATTAATTGTACTTGAAACTGAATGAATAACTGAACCAAAAAACTCAACCATCCAAAGCAGACAACAAACTAACACTGTGTAACCCCACTAGTCACACTCTAACACATCAATCAGGCATCCCCTAAGGCGATCAAACTCATGATAAAACATGTAAAATTCATAAAAACAGAAGAAGACTGTTAGAGTGAGTATTAAAACATAGTAGGTTAGCCAGATATTATATTCCCAATGCTCATCCTTAAAAATAAAACAAAAAATATATCATGTTCGGAATAAAATACATAAAATTATGTTTCCCAAGCAAAGTTTCATGCTAAAAAAATACAAATTAAAATTCAAGAAAGTTTTCATAAATAGGAAATTCTAGTAAACAATTTCAAAGAGATAAAACATCAAAAGGAAAACAATTTTCAAGCATGTTAATTTAAAGAATATAAAATTTTAAATAGAACACACATGTTGATGAATTTACCAAACTAACACACTGTATGCTAATGGTGAGAACAAAATATCCAATGAGCACAATTCACCCGAACATCCCTAAGAACTAGCTACTTGTGGGCCCCAGGTACCTCATATCTTATTGAAATGTAACCATAACAAATATTTTTATCATATATGATACACTAGTGTGGAATAATACCCATAAACTAGTGGCCCCAACACCATCAACATAGTTTAGCTAGTGTTGTAATTGTCAAACTTGCTACATGAAATAGGGACGAATCCACTACAGATCACTACCATACTAGTACACATCCTCCAATCTACATACATGGGTTTCCCTCTTTGTGCTCAATCGACTTATAGATGTTATCATATACACTTTTCAGATGAAAATTTTATTTCCAAATCATATATTCACCAATTATCCCCCAACCATGTTTTACATATCTTTCAAGGGTCAATAAACTGCTTAAAATTTTCACAAAACAATATCGAGAATTATAATGATGATTTTCACAAAACAATCCATTTGAAAAATCTCATTAAAGGCCAAATACACTCCAATAACATATAAAAAAGTAATTTTCAACCCCAACACCATAAAATAAATCAATTTCATGAGTCATAAAATGACCAAAATGACACAACATGAAACACACATGAAAACTAGTTTTACAATGAAAATTACAAAAAATCCAAAAACCATTATTCAAATAAACATTATTTATCAAAAAACCAATTCCACTATTCATAAATATGTGTAAACACACCATTGGAAGAAACAAAACATTTATATAATCCCCATAAAAATTCAGGTCTCTCAATCAAAACCCATCCAAAACACCCTAGAAACCCATAATAATTTTATTATAAAAAAATAGATTAGAACTGACATAAGTAACCCAAAAAAATTGATTCACATGATCCCAATATTTGTCAAAATCCAAAAAAAAAATTATATCACCTTGATAACACAACAGCCCACCAGGAAATTTCCTGAAAATGGGGCATGCAACATTTAATGAAACCCATTATATTTAACAATGAAAAGATTATAAAATAAACATTTCCTGAAAACATTAATTTAAATTGGTATACCAGATTATAAACATCACAAACCATGTGTGAAAAATAACAGAACACTAAAACAAACAATTGGTGTGTACTCTTATAAGAAAACAACACCACTTTTCACAAATCAAGGCATAAACACCACCTTATACACAAAATAATTTTATTGAAGGATTATAAAAAATTACACATAATGTATATAGGGTGAAAATATAATTAAAAATATGAATCTAAAATAATAAGTTAAAGTGAAATGGTAAACCTACATCAAATCCTTGGTGGAATGGAAATGCACACCCGATATCACATTCTGATGGTGTATAAACCTTAAACCAATTAATGAAAGTCCCAAAAGAACTAAACCCCTATCCAAAATCATGGTATTAAATAACCATTTGCCTAGTATGACCGAGGAGGAATAGAGAACTAGGAAATAATGGATGAAGGATAAGGATGGAGGAGAAACCCTAATGAAATGGAAGGAACAAGAGACGAATTCACTTACATGGTAAAAATTGATGAATGTAAAGACCCATAAATTTCAAGGAAATTTTTTTTCTTAAATTCTTTGTAATTTTACGAGTACGCAGTTTCTGACGGCACCTGATTCTGAGGCCTGGTGTTCCCGGAATAATTTTCTGATGTTTTGTTCAGCTTAAATTAACGCGCATAAGCAGTTTTCCTGAAAAAATGGAATAACTCTTAAACTGTTACTCGGATCAGAAATTTGAGGACACCGTTGTGCTCAGGATGGCGGGTTTACCCTAGGCATGACTTATGTTTAGTCAGCGCAGGCCTCCTTTGAGAAAACCCAAAAATGGCATAACCGTAAATAAAATAATTAAATAAAGTTATATTATTTTTCAAATGCTTATATCTCACAAATAGTAACTCAGATTAGAAATCTGAGACCACCACTGAACTCGTGAGGGTATGCTTCCTTTAAGAAGATACTAACTTTGGCCAGTGCGAGCCACCTGAGAAAGTTAGTTTTTGGCCATAAATAAAATAATTAAATGACAATTATTTTATTCTAAAATTCATAACATCTAAACAGTAACTCTAATTTAAAATCAAAGAGTACTATTGAGTTCATTAGGGCGTTTTCCTCCTAGATAGAGCCTAACCTTGACCGTAGTGGGTCGAGGGTGGCTGATAATAATTTTCCGAACTTTTTTTCGGGTACGTTCAGTAAACGTACGAGCGGCATTTGATAACTTTTGAATCGGTGCTCGGAATCGAATTCTGAGGGCACTGTTGAACTTGCAGTGCCGATATTCACTTAAAAAGTCTTTCACCTCAACTGAATATGATCAGGTATGAAGGTTAGTTTTTGGGGTTTTACGTGGGTTAATAAAATAAAATAAGTGAATAATTTATTTTATTTTGTTAAACACATGCAGTGCGGATAAACTGGTGAGAAGATCCACTTGGGAGTTGGTGGTGGAACCGCCACACCCTAACCTCCCATTTAATGGGGAGGGAGAGGAAATCTCTCAAACCCCCCATCAATTAATTTTATATGTCGACGTAAAATTAATTGCTCTCAATTTATTTTATGAGTTGACGTAAAATTAATTGTTGTTAGTTAATTTTATCGGTCGACGTAAAAATTAATTGTTGTGATTTAATTTAATGTGTCGATGTGAAATTAATTGTTGTCAATTAATTTTATTTGTCAACATAAAATTGATTCGTGTCATGGGTTTTGATGCAAGCTATGCGTGGGAAACTTCTTGGCATCCTCCACTCTTAAGTAGTGTCAACGCACCTCTTAAATTGCACCAACGCAATTTAATTCGCCCGTCCCCCTTTTTAAATTAAGTAACCGCATCGTTGGAATTTAGGAAGGTTCCAAATAAATGAACCATCATAAATTCCATGATGGTTTCATACCTCTCCCCCTCTACTGTATATAGGGAGCTTGGGAGAATGTTTTGGGACGGCTTCACCAAGTGAAGAAGCGCTGGTAAAGTATTAGGACGCCTAACACTTGGGGAAATAATATACTCTCCAAATAAGAACGCGAAGAACGCCGACATCACCCTCGGCTTCATCCTTCATGACGTTGATGGAACGACGCCTGTCTACCGTGACACCGACAAACGGCTTCTTCAAGGTAGTGGTTTGATTTTATGTTTGTGAATATTTGGGCATTCATTGTTAATTTTTTAGCCGCTTTCTATCGATTAACGGGAGGGGGCCAGACAGCACAAACACGGCCGACCATCCTTTCTTTTTTACTCTTTTCCTACATTGTGGATTGGAACGGAGACGGCGCGGTGCCATCGCACCGCGCGGAAATGAGGGAACCACGGTGAAGGAGGGCAGTGCCGTCGTGCCGTGCCGATAAGGCCGAAAGAGGTCGTGGCCGGAGCAGGGGCCGCGGCGGAGGGGCGCGGCGCCGTCGCGCCGCGCCAGAGCATATTAAAGAGTCGCGGCCAGGGTGGGCCACATCGGAGGGGCGCGGCGCCGACGCGCCGCACCGGTCGAAGAAGAGCTGCGGCCCTTTGGTCGTGGCGGGAGACCTGGAGGTGGCCGGATAAAACCGGCCACCGGCACATGGAGGGCGGGACCGCGGGGTCCCGCGGCGGCGGCACCGGCCGGCCAACCGGGCCGGTCGTTCAGAATTCCGGAGGTCGTAACCCCCGGTGGTGGACAGGCGGTCCCCCCATGTGGGGCCGCCATTACAAGGTGAGGGGGCCAACGCCCCCCCCCCCCCCCCCCCCTCGCGCTGCTCGGTCACAGACCGAGCGCCCAGTCGAGTCGGGTCGCTCGTGCTGGGCCAGGGCGCCCAGCCGTTGGGCCGGACCACGCCGCTATCCCGGGCCGTGCCCAAGTGGGCCAGACCCGAACCCAAACCCGGGCCGGGTCGACCCGGTTTGGGTCGACCTAGGGGGTCTGGGGTCGGGTCGGTCCGGGCCCAAACCCCCTAAAAGCGGGCAGATTCGTTCAAACGCCTGTAACATGGGCTATGGACCTCCGATTGGCACACCATTAGTGGATACATGATCCTTGGAGAAAGATGGTTGTTTCGGTATATTAAACTCAAGATTTCGGAAAACTTTGGGTATGGCAGTGTTGGTTCGAACACGAAACCAACCGGGTCCTCGGAGCGAAAACACCTATAACTTGAGCTTCGGAGGTCCGATTGACGTGTCGTCGACTTTGTTGGATTCCTCTTAGTGAGATAGACCTTTTGGCTTACTCCGCTCGAGGTTTGGATGTAGTTGGAGTATGTCCGGGTAGGATTGTACCCGAAATCCAACCAGTCCCCTGGAACGGAAAAGCCGATAACTTTCAGACCGGACGTCCGTTTGACGAACCATCAGCGGCATTTGTGATCACATCGAGAAACGGTCCCTATGAGTATACCCTATGTGAGTTCGGGGTACAATTGAGATACGGTCGGGTTGGTTCATACACGAAACCAACTGGGCCCCTGGGACGAAAAGACTATAACTCATAGACCAGGCGTCTACTTGACGCGCCGTCTGTTGCATTGAGGCCCCTATGATGAGGAGGTACTTTGAGATACTTATGTGTGGGTATTTTTGATACTTGGAGTATCTACCTATAGCTCGAGGAGTGGACCCTCCCTAAGATGAGCATACAGAGTACGGAGATCGTGTCGCTGGCTGAGACATGATGACTTCTTGTATGATTCGATTCAGAGTGACTTGCATAGCCCAGTGGGGAGAACGAATTTGTGAGGTGGCAGACGCATGGAGAAGGAGCACTAATTTGTGAGGTGGCAGACCCAAGGTGGAGGAGCACTACTTTGTGAGGTGGCAGACACGTGGTACTCGACAGGAGGTGTACCTCAGCAGTCTTAGGTTAGTGAGCAGTACCTCGGAGTCATGACAGGATCACTGTACTCGTTAGAGATGGATCTCTTCCACAGTTACGGTTTCGATAATGAAAATAATGGTTTGAGCTGAGTCTTTGACCTTTGTGTTTTCCTCATAATTGATATGGGTTACTAGATAACTTACGTAAATGTATGGGCATATACCTAAGTAGTGGTTATCCGTCGAATTCATATCTGTGTGACACCTCGTGGCTGAGATGGGTTACTTGGTAACTTAGGTATATGTATGGGGTTATACCTAAGTAAGGTTTTTCTGTTGAGAACTCTCTTTGTGATTATCCTTGTTGTATTTAGTGAGACCTTGACGGTCTCGGGGTCCCTGCTGAGTATCGTATACTCACCCCTACACGGGCTTTGCCCGCACCTCATTGTGTTGGTTGCAGATGACAGACATCAGTAATCGTGATTGAGCCTTGTAGAGATGGACGGTACCCGGAGGTGGATCTCATGACGAGTCGGTACCCGAAGGTGGATCTCACGACGAGTCGGTACCCGGAGGAGGATCTCATGACGAGTCAGTACCAGGAGGATACGGACAAACGTGGAGTGTTGAGGAGGACATCTGTACTTACCCTTCAGGTAGGAACCCGGAGGACGATCCATGAGCTTCTTGTCACCTTTAATATATTGTCCTATGAGTTGTACTTTACTTTCAGTTGTAGTTGTATCTTTCTTTTGGGATTGTATTTTCGGCCCCTCGTACTTTCATCATGTTTGTTATATTGCTTTACTTAGTGTAGCTTCTGCTTTTTCTCTGTTTGTGTGTGCTTTCATTTCGTAAAGGCAATGCCTTCCCTTTTGATTGGGATTTACGCCTTTGGTGCAAGTCGCCAGCCCCTGGCCTATGGAAGGCAGGCTGGGGGTAGTCACGACACGGTCCCCGAAGAAGGGTCGTGACAAATTGGTATCAGAGGGGTCGGTTCTACCACAGAACTCAGGACTCTGATCTTTCCTATCTGTGAAGCAGTAGTTTTAAAGGTACCGAGTGTGGTCTTCAGTTCAGGGAGTCTAGTGTTGGTGCGGCGGCCGATGTATCCATACACCAGGACCCTAACTACTGATTTCCGACTTTGTGCATGAAAACACTAATTGTGTGTATGTTTCCAAGAGTTTTAAAGTCATCTCAAACCAGGTCATCTCACCAGGTATAAATCGTTTGACTGTGTTACATATGTTTCTTTCAGGTTGTCTTTCCACGGACAACTAGCTAGATCCCAGAGGGATGTACGTACTGACAGCCTGCCGAGCGACGAGGCCTCGGTACAGGGCCCTCTTACAGTTGAGGCACCAGCGGAGGCAGCAGCGATACTACGATACGTTGGGACATCGATGCCACCAGCCCCAGTAGCAGGCGATGCACGCCGCTTGAGCGTGCTACACGAGTTCCAACGCAAGAGGCCACCCAGGTATCAGGGAGAGATGGACCCATAGGTGGCTGAGGATTGGCTGGAGGTTGTGGTGAGAGTTTTCAGGATAGTGGGTACACCATCAGACTTTATGGTGACTCTTGCTTCCATCCTCCTTCAGGCAGCAGTAGGCAGGTGGTGGAGCTGGATGCTCTAGTTTTGTGATGAGATGACCTTCACATGGGGAGACTTTGAGACCCTCTTCAGGGTGGAGTTCATACCAGTGACTCTACACTCCAAGCATGCTCGGGAGAAGGTGCCTTTGCTGTAGGATTTTCCATCAGTATCCGAGTCATCTGTAGGAAAGAGATAGATGATGCATGGGTCCAAGATGACCAGACCAGAAGGTGGAAGACCTCGGGATACAAGTTCGGTTGTGCGAGGAATGCAAAACAGAGCCAACCATACGAGGAGCCGGAAGTGATATGAATGGTGAATGAAGGGTCACATGGAATGTGACTATCTTAATCCCCGCACAGTTGATTCGTAGACATTGGAGGAGCCACCATGACAGAAGCAGTGGCAGGTGCTTGAGCAACAGCCGAGCAGTGGACAAGGCAGTAGAGCTCCGGAAGCAGCTGGACAGGAGCGGAACTAGTGGATTCCTTTTTTTCCTTCTACTTCTATTTCCATGTTGATGTTGTATTTGTGTCTTTGTACTTCGAGCTACAGTAATAAAAGACACTTATCATTGTGATGTTTGCTTTCTTGTCCATTTTTTTGGTCGATACTGAGAGGTCCCGGTTAAAACTGTTGACTTGACCCTCAATTTTGAGATACCTACTGGAGGAGAGCCAGGACCACACACTGATTCCGACATTGTGACTCAACCCTTGGAGGCGAGAGTAACGATTGGATCTTTTGGTAGTAGCATCGAGTCCTTACGACATCATCCTTGGTATGGATTAGTATCATCCATGTCAAGATTGACTGTATTAGGCAAAGAATGTGGTTCATCTAGGGGATGAGACTAGATTTCTCTTATCAGAAAAGAAGAAATATTATCAGCTCTTGTAGGACCAGAGAAGGTTAAGGACATCTAGGAGGTGGAGACCACTAGAGTTCGAGGATGGTTACCACATTTTCTTACGGGTCTCACCTCGACGTGGATTATGGAGTTTTGGCTGGGGTGACAAGTTATCTCTGTGCTTCAGCGGACCCTTCTAGGTCCTCAACAGGGTAGGCGAGGTGGTTTACCACTTGACCCATCCACCTCAGTTGCACCAGGTGCACGATGTTTTTTTTAGGTATCTAAGCTGAGGAGATACGTGAACGACCCGACACATATCATCGACCATGGGGAGTTAAACATCGATGACAGGGCGACTTTTGGGGAGGTCCCAGTGGAGATCGAGGATCGACGGGAGTAGGTCCTACGTGGATAGTCAATTCCTCTAGTGCACATCAGATAGCAGCACGAGAACCTCCAAGAGAGCACATGGGAGCGGGAGGCTCAGATGCGTGCACACTACCCCCTTTTGTTTCCCTAGTTTTTTATGTAGCTTTACGGGGACGTAAATCTCTGAAGTGGGAGTAATCTAAAGACCCCTAAATTTCAGTGAAATTTTTTTCCTTAAATGTTTTGGAATTTTACGAGTACGCAGTTTCTGACGGCACCAAATTCTGAGCCCTGGTGTGCCCGGAATAATTTTATGAAGTTTTGTTAAGCTTAAATTAACGCTCGTAAGCAGTTTTCCTGAAAAAGTGGAATTACTCTTAAACTGTTACTCAAATCAGAAATCTGAGGACACTGTTGTGCTCAGGATGACGGGTTTACCCTATCTGTGACTTAAGTTTAGTCGGCGGAGGCCTCCTATGAGAAAACCCAAAAATGTCATAACCGTAAATAAAATAATTAAATAAAGTTATTTTATTTTTCAAATGCTTATAACTCATAAACGGTAACTCAGATTAGAAATACGATACCACTGCTAAACTCATGAGGGTATGCTTCCTCTAAGAAGATACTAACTTTGTTTGGCACGAGCCACCTGAGAAAGTTAGTTTTTGGCCGTAAATAAAATAATTAAGTGACAATTATTTTATTGTAAAATTCATAAATTATAAAAGGTAACTCTATTTGAAAATATGAGAGTATTGTTGAGTTTGTTGGGGCGTGTTTCTCCTACGCAGAGCCTAACCTTAACCGAAGTGGGTCGAGGGTGACTGATAATATTTTTCTGAAATTTTTTTCAGGTACATTCAGTAAACGTACGAGCGGCATTTTATAACTTTTGAACCGGTGCTCGGAATCGAATTTTGAGGGAACCGTTGAACTTGCAGTGCCGATATTCACTTATGAATACTTTCACCTCAACGGCGGATGATTGGGTATGAAATTTAGCATTTGGGGTTTTACGTGGGTTAATAAAATAAAATAAGTGAATAATTTATTTTATTTTCTTAAACACATGAATTGCGGATAAAGTGGTTAGAAGCTCCACTTGGGAGTTGGTGGTGGAACCACCACACCCTAACCTCCCATTTAATGGGGAAGGAGAGGAAACCTCTAAAAACCCACATCAATTAATTTTATATGTCGACGTAAAATTAATTTTTCTCAATTTATTTTATGAGTTGACATAAAATTAATTGTTGTCAGTTAATTTTATGGGTCGATGTAAAAATTAATTGTTGTGATTTAATTTTATGTGTCGACGTGAAATTAATTATTGTCAGTTAATTTTATGTGTCATCATAAAATTGATTCGTGTCATATGTTTTGATGTAGGATATGTGGGGGAAACTTCTTGGCATCCTCCACTCTTAAGTAGTGTCAATACACCTCTTAAATTGCACCAACGCAATTTAATTTTCCTGAACGCCTTTTTAAATTAAGTAACCACATCGTTGGAATTTAGGAAGGTTCCAAAAAAATGAACCATCATAAATTCCACAGTGGTTACATACCTCTCCCCCTCTCCTATATATATGGAGCTTGGGAGAAGTTTTTGGGACGGCTTCACCAAGCGACGAAGAGTTGGTAAAGTATTGCGACACCCAACACTTGGGGAAATCACATCATCTCCATCGAAGAACGCAAAGAACGCCAACGTCACCCTCGGCTTCATCCTTCCCGACGTTGACGAAATGACACCCTTCTACCGCGATGTCGTCTACCGTGACACCGACGAACGCATTCTTCGAGGTAGGGGTTTGATTTTATGTTCGTGAATATTTGGGTGTTCATCGTTAATCTTTTATCCACTTCCTATCAATTAACAGGAGGGGGCCGGACCGCACAAACACAACTGACCATCCTTTCTTTTTACTGTTGTCCTTCGTTGTGGATTGGAACGGAGACGGTGCGGTGTCGTCACACCGCGCGGAAATGAGGGAACCGCGGTGAAGGAGGGTGGCGCCGTCGGGCCGCATCGTTAAGGCCGAAAGAGGCCGTGGCCATAGCAGGGGCCGTGGCGGAGGGGCGCGGCGTCGTCGTGCCACGCCGAACCATGTTGGAGGGATGCGGCCAGGGCGGGCCGCGGCGGAGGGCCGCGGCGCCGATGTGCCGCGTCGGTCGAAGAAGAGCTGCGGCCCTTTGGCCGTGGCGGAAGACCTGGAGGCGTCCGAATAAAACCAGCCACCGGCGCTTGGAGGGCGGGACCGCGGGGTCCCGCGGTGGCTGCACCGGCCGGCCAACCTGTCCGGTCGTTCAGAATTCTGGGGGTCGTTACCCCCGGTGGTGGACAGGCGGTCCCCCCCATGTGGGGTCGCCATTACAGGGAAAGGGGGGAAACACTCCCCCTTCGCGTTGCTCGGTCTTAGACCGAGCGCCCAGCAGAGCCGGGCAGCTAGCGCTGGGCCAGGGCACCCCGCCGGTGGGCCGGGCTGCACCGCTGGCCCGGGCAGCCTGCTGGGCTGGGCCGCCCGCTGGGCCGGGCCGCCCGCTGGGCCGCACCGCGCCGCTGGGCCGGGCCGCCCCGCCCGCTGGGCCGCACCGCGCCGTTTGGCCGGGCCACGCCCATGTGGGATGAACCCGGACCTAGACCTGGGTCGGGTCGACCCGGTTCAGGCTGACCCAAGGGGTCTTGGGTCGGGTCGGTCTGGGCCCAAACCCCCCTAAAAGTGGGCAGATTCGTTTAAATGCTCGTAACATGGGATATGGACCTCCGATTGGCACACCATTAGTGGAGACGCATTCCATAGATCAGGACGGTCATTTTGGTATATTACACTCAAGGTTTCGGAGAACATTGGGTATGACTGGGTTGGTTTGAACACGAAATCAATCGGGTCCTCGGAGCGGAAACGCCTATAACTTGAGCTCTGGACGTCCGATTGATGTGTCATTGAATTTTTTGGATTCCTCTTAGTGAGACCGACCTTTTGGCTTACTCTGCTCGAGGTTTGGATGTAGTTGGAGTATGGCCGGGTTGGATTGTACCTGAAATCAACTGGGCCCCTGGAACGAAAAAGCCGATAACTTTCAGACCGGGCATCCGTTTGACAAACCGTCAGCGGCGTTGGTGATCACGTCGAGAAAAGGTTCGTATGAGTATACCCTATGTCAGTTCGGGGTATAGTTGAGATATGGTCGGGTTGGTTCGTACACGAAACCAACCGGGGCCCGTGGACGAAAAGGCTAATAACTCACAGACCGGGTGTCTGATTGACTCGTCGTCTATTGCATTGAGGACCCTATGACGAGGCAGTCCTTTGAGATAATTATTTGTGAGAATTTGTGATACTTAGAGTATCAACCTATAGCTCATGGATTGGACCATCATGGAGACAAGCGTACGGAGTACGGAGACCGTGTAGCTGGCTGAGACCTGATGACTGCTTGTCTGATTCGATTCGGAGTGACTTGCATAGCCCAGTGGGGAGCACTACATTGTGAGGTGGCAGAACCATGGCGGAGGATAACTACTTTGTGAGGTGTTAGTCCCGCGGTACTCGACAAGAGGAGTACCTCTGTAGGCTATGAGGGGGAGCACTACTATGTGAGGTGGTAGACCCATGGCGGAGGAGCACTACTTTGTGAGGTGGAAGACCCGTGGTACTCGACAGGAGGAGTACCTCAGCAGTCTTAGGTTAGTGAGAAGTACCTAGGAGTCATGATAGGATCACTGTACTCATCATAGACAGAGCTCTTCAGCAGTTATGGTTTCGATACTGAAAATCCTGGTTTGAGCTGAGTCTTTGACCTTTGTGTTTTCCAAATGATTGAGATGGGTTACAAGATAACTTACGTATAAGTATGGGCATATATCTAAGTAGTGGTTATCCGTCAACTTCATATCTGTGTGACACCTCGTGGCTGATATGGGTTACTTGGTAACTTAGGTATAAGTATGGGCTAATACCTAAGTAAGGGTTATCTATTGTGAACTCTCTTTGTGATTATCCTTGTTGGATTTAGTGAGACCTTAAGGGTCTCAGGGTCCCTGCTGAGTATCGTATACTCACACCTTCACGGGCTTTTCCCGCACCTCGTTGTGTTGGTTGAAGATGACGGACATCACTGATTGTGGTTGAGCCTTCTTGAGTTGGACGGTACACGGAGGTGGATCTCACGACGAGTCGGTACCTGGAGGTGGATCTCACGACGAGTCGGTACCCGGAGGTTGATCTCACGATGAGTCGGTACACGGAGGATACAGACAGACGTGGAGTGATGAGGAGGAAATTTGTACCTACCCTTCAGGTAGGATCCCAGAGGACGATCTAGGAGCTACTTGTCACCTTTCATTTTTTGTCCTTTGAGTTGTACTTTACTTTCAGTTGTAGCTGTATCTTTCTTTTGTGCTTGTATTTCCGGCCCCTCATACTTTCAGCACGTTTGTTATACTACTTTACTTAGTGTAGCTTCTCCTTGTACTATGTTTGTGTGTGCTTTCGTTTCGTAAAGGCAATGCCTTCCATTTTGATTTGGATTTACGCCTTTGGTGCTAGTCTCCACCTCCTGGCCTATGGATGGTGGGATTGGGGTAGTCATGGCACGGGCCCCAAGGACGGGTCCTAACATTGAATTTCTCCCCAAATACACCAATAGATAGATCATCAAGTAGAAAAAATTGAAATGTAGTTTTGAATAATGATGAGGAGGCTGACTGGGGAAATAAATGCGGCAAAAGCAGTAAAAATGAATGATTTATGAATGAAACAAATTTCCTTTGCAAATCAAGATGATTTGAGAAATCATAAGGAAGTTCTCTAAAATCCATGATGAAGATGATCAACAAAGAGGTAAAATGGAACATGTGGGTGCACCTAGGGTTTCTAGGCTTGAGTTAGAGATGGAATGTCCGAAAAATGTTAAAAATGAATGGTATATAAATGAAATAAATTATTTCCTTAAATCTGAAAATGGGCTCATGGGTTGTCCCAATGAATGAATAAATCACCCAAATCAATGGTGATTATGATTTCCTAAGGGGTCCAAATGGATATTTTGGTTTGAATAAGTCATGGGAGGCCATGTGGGAAGTCTAATTCGTTACAAATGTTGTAAAATGAAGGATTTATAATAGAAACAAATTATGTTATAAAATATGGAAATGGGCTCACGGTTTGGCCCAAATCTAGAAGTAACCCCCATTTTCACAAAAAATGCATGGGAAACCCCACCAAATAAAATAAATAATAGATAGTACATGAAACATACCATTAAAATAATTAATGGTTTTTACAATTCTCCCACCATAAAAACATTACGCCACTAGAAATCTATAACACATTCCAGCTAAAAGTTCAACACCTAAGGATTCCTTATCAAAATGGTCCATCCTCTCCTGAAAAGGAAAATCATCAAGAATCAACGTAACATATGCCTCATGCCCAAAAAAATACCAACTCACAACCACTTCCTGAGAATAATTTATAAGATCACGCCACCACCTTTACAACCAATCCAAGAAATAGATTATATGGTCGTCTACAAATGAACCCAACGACCACTCAAACCAATGTACACTCAAAAAAATCATTGACTTGGGGGGGGGGATGTGCTCCCCACCATAAAATAACTACTACCATCTGAAAAATACTTAATGGAAATATCTTCATGATTTGCAGTGGGTCTCCCAGACATTACATACCAACTTGAAATGAAAAAAAATTTCAAATGAATTATAATTAGGCTTCACCTGCACATGACCACTAGAACTCTTACATAACAACCTACAAACCCATGTTTTGAGGGTTAAAACATGAAATTTTAAACCACACACTCATTAATGGAGATACAAGAAGTGGGCTAACACATTCTGTATGGATCAAACCCCACACAACTCAGTTCTGTAAGGGAAGGGGACCCAATCTTTGGGCTACTAAAACCACAAATGAAATAGAGGAACCACCCCACACTCCCCACCTACAAACAGGTAAAATCCAGACCAAACCTGATTCCCATTGGTGGTCCACAGTGGGACATTGATCAAAAACCCAAATCGATGATGGAATAACCATAGACAATGTGTGATGGGTAAGTCCACCATGCTCTATGTGAAAATAGTAAAATCATAGTGATGATAAACCACAACAAAAACATAAAAACTGCCTTACCACAACAGTGAAGCAAAGAGCTTAGTTGAGTTCCCCACACATCAGGTGATTTTTGGGATACGTTAAAATCTTCACACCAAGGCCTGTGACTAGAGCACTAATTTTTGAAGCATATTCTATGCCGCAAGCAGGAGCTAAACATCACAACACCCCCAAAAACTCAATTTCTCAACAACGCACCTTCATATAAATAGTAACTCATAGATACATAGCACCATTCTATCTCATTCCAAATGAGGATAAGAATGGACAAGGAATATGGATAAACACATCAACATCACCAAAAACAACTACTATATCCAAAATAATTACCAGCAAAGGGAAACAAATTAAATCAAGCCTAAAAATCTCTATATTCCATCAAATTAGTCGAGGCATAATCCAAAAGGTGGATTTAATGTTTGAAACGAATCCTTTGGCTAATCAACTAAAATTCTTGCCAATGTTGGACCATCCATGCCCACATCACAAAATCAAACATATCTTTAGAAACCCACTAAAAATTTCCCCAAAATTGATCCACCATCAAGATCCCATTTCAATACACACCAAGATTATAACATCTGGATAAAGACGAACCATTCCAAACAATCCACACTTCTAAAACATGAAAAAAAACACATAAACACCGGTTTAAAAAACAATAGAGTTTTATCTGAAAAATATTTCTTAAAAACAATATAACATGGTGTATTTTAACATTCACCAATGGAAATTCATCAAGTGTCACTAACACACACATTCCCATGCCACCTTGAGCACCAAACCATTATTCCATATCGGGGTTTCATCAATATATCTATACAAATCCATGCATGTAAGAATACATGAAAACAATAAAGGTTTAAAAAATATCAGCATTTTATAAGAAAAAACATTCCACCTATTTCAAAATTATGTACCTTCCATAGAGACACTTACCACCATGCCAAAAACAATTTCCATATCTCTGCACAACAAACCATTTTACAATGCTTGAAAAGGAATCCCCTTAAGTCTCCATCAAAATCCACTCCCTTTTTTAAATAACATTTTTAGAATCTCAAAAAACCACACTTTTTCAAGAACCATTGGTTTTAAAACCCGACCTATTTAATTTATTACAAATACCAAACAAACATGCTGTTTCAAAAAACCCTTTCCCATTTAAAAAATTCATTATAGTCTCTTTTCATAATCCAACACCCACAAAGGTCAAAACCCTTATTTAAAAAAACATTGTCCATTTAAAACTCATTCCCAATCCCAATTCATCAGATTCAAACACTTTTCAATAGCACCACACATCTAATTTAAAATAATGTTTTCAGAATTTCTTTAAAATAATCCAATCTTTTCATCATTTTAATTTGGCAAACTATAATATTAGATTAAGGAAATTCAATCCCGTAAAATCATTTCCAAATTCTCCCCAAAATTTTATTCAAAAAAATAATTCCTAAATATTTCTAATATTAAGAATTGAAAACCATCTTTAAACATTTTAAAATCCCACAATTCCATGAAAACCCATTTCCAAAATTCTCACACAATGATTTTCAAAAAAAAAATCAGAATTAAATAAAGGTACACGATACCCACATAATGGATGTAGTGTCGATAGGTGACTTGAACATATGGTTGGAAGACATATGTCAATCATACCACCAATAGATAGAGCCTTATTAGGACCATGCTATGGCTCCACACGCTTTCTAGGCCAAGAGAACTTGTGAAGGACGTTAGTCCAACACCCCTTGTTGTATCCCCAACAACAAACAATCCCTAATAACCGAAAAACTAATAAAACCGGACTTCCCATGGACACTTGAGGATCTTAATGACCAATAGTTCATGATTACCTTTTTGAACATAAAAATAATGTTAAAAAATTCTACTCCATATACCATGATATCCAGCAAATAACAAAGGCACTCTAAAAATCATGGTCCACTAAGAGTTGACCTGCTCTGATAATGATTTTTCAGAAACCAGTCCTGGTCTACCCTGAACTGGTCACCTGTTACACTCCAAGAAAAGACCCAAGAGGCATTCCGGATCCTCCCTAGAAGGAGACAAGTGCCCAGGGAATCATTTAGAGTTACAAGGGAACATTTTCTCCAAAATTTAAAAAATAACTAAGCAGTAGAATGATACAAATAGCCCAAAAAATATAAAAAAGTTAAACTAAACATTAATTGTAAATGACAATGAAATTAAATCAGAACCATACAACTCAACCAGAAAATCCTAAAAAAACAACTAACTCTATTTAACCCTAAGATTCACTCTCCTACACCTTGATCTGACATCACCCAAGGTGATCAAATTGAAGATGAAACCTATACAATGGCTAAAAAAGAAGATGAATGTAGGAGTGAGTATTAAAACATAGTAGGTTAACATGATATTCTATTTTCAATGAAATTACTTAAAAATAAAATAATGATAAATTTCAAGTTAAAATACAATTCAAAATAAATGTTTTTGAAACAAGGTTCCACGCGAGAAACATTATAAAATTAAATTCTTTCAATTTTTCATATATAAGAAATGCTAGTAACCAAATCCAAAGTGATGAAACTTAAAAATGATAAAAAATTATCTTGACATATACATTAAATAATGTAAAATTTTAAATAGAACACATATGATACTAAATTTACCAACCAAACACACCATATACTAAAGGTGAGTACAAAATATCCAATGATCCCAAGTCACGAGGACATCCTTAGGCACTAGATAGAAGTGGGCCCCATGTACCTCATATCTCGGTGAAAATTTACCATAACAAATATATTTTCTTATGAAAAAGACTCTAGTATGGAATAATAACCATAACCTAGTGGTCCCCAACATCATCATCATAGTTTGGTTTATGTTTTCATCATTAAACATGCTACGTGAAATAGGGATGAAACTACTCTGGATCATTAACATACTAATACACGTCCTCCCACCTATATATTGGGGATTCCCTCATCGTGCTCAGTCAGGTTCCACATGTTATAACATACAATTTGTGCATGAAATTTTAATTTTCAAATCATACACGCACCAGATAGCTCTTAACCATGTTTCACATACCCTTCACATGTCAATAAACCACTTAAAATTTTCATAAAACAATATCTAGATGTATAGCGAGGCTTTTCACATAAAATCCATTTCAAAATGCTCTCTTAACGAAAATAACACCTCAATACCATAACAAAGAAGATTTTTAATCCAAAAAACCATTCAATAATTCAATTTCATGATTAATAAGACAACCTTAATGATACAACATGGAATACACATGAAAACCAGTTTTACAAAAAAAAATCAAAAACACATCTTTAAGAAAACTTTAAAAAATATTATTAAAATAAAAAATTAATCAATTCATAATGATATATAAATACACTATTTTAAGAAACAAAACATATGTATAAACCTCAGAAAATTTCAGGTTATACATTCAATACACATCCATTTTTATAGAGATACCGAACAGACCATTTATTGGGAACACTGGCCAAACACCCTAAAAACACATACTAATTTCATAATAAAACCCAAAACCAAATTAAAAACCCCATAAGAAACCCAAAAAAATTGATTCGTATGCTCTAAATAGTTTTCAAAAAACCAAACCAATCATTTTATATCACTTTGACAACACAAAACCCAACCGGGCACTTTCCCAATAACGTGGCATGCACCATTTAATGATTCCAATTATATTTAAAAATAAAATGGTTATAGAATCAAATTTGGATTTCAAAAATTTATTTATATTTATACATTAGATTCTAAACCTTGAAAAAAGGTCTGATAAATAACATAACATTTAAAGAAAAAATTGGTGTGCACTCTTATAACAGAACAACACTAATTATCACAAAACAAGGCATAAACACCACATTACACACCCTATAGATTAATAAAATTATTATAAAACAACAATAATAATTTTTAAGTGGTTATTGTCATGACCCGACCCTACCTGGGCTCAATCCGCAACTACCCCAAGCCCGCCTCTATATGCCAGGGGCTGGCGACCAGCGCCGAAGGCACAAAAACTCGGGGAGGCCTTTGCCTAAGTACCTGTACACACACACGCAAAACGCTCAATGAAAAAGTGCAGAGTAAAAGAAAACGCAAGCAGAGTAAAGTGCAGCTTCTATAGATAAACCACAAGTGCATAGACCTCTAATAGTACAAGTACAAGCTGGAAAGAAAGGGGCAAAACACGCGCCCAACCAAAAAGTGCCACAACCCGGCAACAGGTAAACAAAAAGAAACAACTGACGGGAATCCCACCTAAAAACCAGCCACGACCACCGCACGCGGTCCAAGCTCCCAAGCTCCTATGCTCCACTGAAGTCACGCTCCACCTGTCCGTTTTCTGCAAGGGCACACCAAGTGTGGGCAAATCCCAAGCAGGGGTGAGTATAAAAATACTCAGTAGGATACCCCGAAGGCTCGAGGGAGCAACAAAAGGAGGTACTGAAGGGTGAGCCGTAGAGAGAATAGGGAACGTAAAGGGGTACAATAGAGATTACAGTAGAATACCAGTAGAGTCCAGCTCAACCCAATAAGAGAAAGGTAGAAGACTCGTCCAAACACAAGGTGCTAGAAATGGTGAGAAGATGATCTTCTCGTCGAGTCTTCGATACCTATAGCAGGAGAGTAGACTCATCCAACCACGAGAAGCTAGACACGGAAATAATGTGGCATACCCCATGTGTCTTCGCCTCCCCTGGAAGGAGAGTAACCAAACCCAAGAAGTGGGTACTAGAACTAGGTATATACATATCCTTATGCTCAGTCGAGAATCCCAAACACCGTCGTAAGGGGATCTCCGTCCTGTATCTCAGCCCAAGAAAGAGTAGCCAATAGTCCCAAAAGTAACTCCATCAATGCCCAACATCCCGCACACCTGCCCCAAACTGCAAGCCAATGGGCTCAATCACTGCACCTCGACACTATCTGCTTTGGGTGGCACTGACTCGCCCGCACGGTTTTAGATCGCGTCACAAGGACTCGTCTCGGTGGGGAAAGTGCCACTTGTACTTGAGAGTTCTGGGGGAATTCCAAACAACAACACGTCACCGTCCCGCAGACGGGAGGTCTCCTCAAAGTCAAAGTCGTCACAACAGTGACCCGTATAACCAAGGGTCCCACTCCGGTAACCACAGAGGAAAGCCACATGCTAGCCTAGTAGTAGGACTGAGCCTGGAATGCCAGCAGGTGTCCCCACTGCCTAACCATGCTGGAGGGTAATTCATAATAAGATATCGGGTGACCCACTGCCCAGCCCTGTTGGAGGGTAAAACATAACACATCATCCGGTGACCCACTGCCCTGCCCTGCTGGAGGGTAGACCTTAACACATCATCAGGCAACCCACTGCCCAGCCGTGCTGGAGGGTAGACCTGGAATAAGTCGACAGGTGACCCACTGCCCAGCCATGCTGGAGGGTAGGCCCTAAGAGGTCGTCGGGTGACCCACTTCCTAGTCTCTGCTGGAGGGTAGACACTAAGTGCGTCGGGAAACCCACTACCTAGTCTCTACTGGAGGGTAGACCCTATGTGCGTCGGGAAACCCACTGCCCAGTCTCTGCTGGAGGGAAGACCCTAAGTGCGTCGGGAAACCCACTGCCCAGTCTCTACTGGAGGGTAGACCATAAGTGCATCGGGAAACCCACTACCCAGTCTCTGCTGGAGGGTACACCCTAAGTGTGTCGGGTGACCCACTGCCCAGTCTCTGCTAGAGGGTAGACCCTAAAATCCGATGAGTAACCCACTGCCCAGCCCCGCTGGAGGGTAAAACTCAGAATTGCTCTAGCCACATCCACTGGAGGGTACAACACTGGCCAACCAAATGCAGAGTGGGTATCATGCAACCACCCAACTCCAGAACAACTCATCCAAAAGAAGTTCAGTGCATGTTCCATCACCGGGTGCCACTGGCTCCACTACAGGCCAAACCATCGAGATCGAAACCAAGGGGAGACCACTCAACCCTGCTGGTCAAACAAATGAGCACAGAGGGACCCTCTATGTAGCAAGAGGTCAAATTACGCAAAGCAGAACACGAAACACACATTGGGCACACACGACGTGTGGCCCCAAGTCAACCCCATCCAAGCGCACGAACGTCTCAGGTACAAACCACACGTACCTCCAAGCGCTCTCGTATACTCCCAGAGTATACCACGTCTCCAGCCCAAGGGCTATCGTGCACATGGCACCCGATGTCAATGTGAACGCGTGACGTAACATCTCCAACTAAAAGGCCCAGGAATGACCAACCACATCTTGTGAACCATTCATATCACTCTCCCAAGAGTGCGCGATCACACGCCAAGGGTCTGCTACAAACATGGTAGGACGGACCACCACCGGAGCACCTTTCATGCTTCCACAATTAATAAGATCGTGTATAAGGCTCTGCACAACCAAAAGGATCGCACCATTGTAATCCTCGCAGAAAAACACGCGAGATCGACTACTTACTCGCCACCAATGGATATCCGACGAAAAAGTCACCAACACCGCCTCATGCCCGAACGAGGTACCGTGATTCCGAGCCTCGGCCCTGAAAACAGTCGGGCGCATTGCACCATTGCGATCCCCTCAGGAAAACACGTCAAAAGCACTTCTCACTTGAGTGCAATGGATATCCAGAGAAAAAGATGCATTCTGGCGCACCGCACACGAGCGGTGCCATGTGGGACCAGCAACCCTGTAACACCCCGAGATTTTATGAAAAATATTCTTTTTAATTTCATTAATGTCTTGTGTTATACGCTACACCAAAATGAGCTTTCACAACACACATCTCTGACCTGGATTGAATTACACGCAATCGCGACCTTCCACGATAGCGTGTGTTGTACGCAATACCAAGTTTCGCTAAAGAACGATATGCTATTAAAATATTATTAAAACTAGCCGTTATGAATAGTAATAACCACTTTTTTGAAATCTTGTAAATTTTATTTTTCAAAATGGACATCATTTTTGGATTCGGAATATCGAAATTAGCTTAGGGTGAAATTTTGGTGATTTTCGGATATCTTTCATATGTTGATGAATAGTGAAAATTACTAAATTTTAATTAAAAACAACTTTTTCAATCGAAATAATTAATAGTGATAAATTATTAATATTAGTGGTTTTAAAGTATATTTAGAATATATTTTTACAATTTAATACAATGTTGGTCATTGGATGTAATTTCACATTCAAACCAGTTATAAACAAGTGTCAATCTTTTGATAGTTATTATCTCTTAAAAACACGCTAATTGTTTTGACGACGGGAATTAATTTTTAAATTAATTAATGCAACTGATATGTTTTGAATTTGGTAAAATAGACATCATTTTTGAGTTCATAATATCAAATATAGCTTAGGCCTAATTTTTTGTATTTTTCTGAAAACTTTCAATTTTTGATGAATAGTGAAACCACTAAGTGGTAGTCAAAAAAACTGAATTGTTCATAAAACTTAATTTTACCGCTTCTGTGAGTGGAATTTCAAAAATCCGAGAGACACGGTTGTTTTCAGTAAGTAAAATGTGGTTCAATGAGATGAAAATAATTTTTGGTGAATAGTAATTTTTTACTTTTTTTTACCACGGTTAAAAGTAAATAGGGTAATTAAGGGTAAAAATGATATTATTATTACCCTAACACATGTCCAAATTCAATTGGATAAGTGTAATTCGACCAAAAACAAGCTTAGGAATAAAATATGACCATTTAGGCCCACTTGGAGTAGATTAGGACATTTATTATTATTTAATTCAAAGAATAGTTAAAAGAGTTAAAATCAAAGTATATTTAATAAAACATTTTTAATATAGGGTTATACATAAGATAAATTCGATTGTAAATATTAATTAGAAAGCTAAAACGTTTTCCTACATAACCGTATTTTATTTGTAATTTTTAGACATCAAATAATTTAATCTATTTATGACACAATGATGACTCTGTAATTATCTTATTAATGAAATATTGACATAATTGATGTTATAAATACCCAAATAGATCTAATTTGAGACTTTTTATGAATTCCACTAATTTTCTAGGTTAATATGATATGTTAGTATTGATTTAATTAACTTATTTCGAACTTATAATTCTGTTATGATTTTCACAAAAATCAATTACTAAATAGTGTCAAAATTGACATAAAATTGTTTTTAAAAAAAATATTATATTATTAATTGTTATTTTATTCCTAAAAATCTAAGGTTCGGCCAAATGAATTAGATAAGGTTATATATATTAAGAAAAAACAATTTGGGGTTCGTTTGGATTCTTATATTAAGTTTATTTACCTTATAGTGTAAGAACACAAGAAGACAGGGTAAAAGTAAAATTATTTAACTTAATGTTAAATCTAAATGATAAGGTTAAAATAGGAACCTAAACTTGTCTAAATTCTATTGGATGAGAGGCTTTAGACCCATACCCACATTATCCTAGAAATAAAACAATTTGGAGCTATTTAAAACTGAACTTGACTTTATAATAAAATAATATTTTTAGTTATTCCAAAGGTGCCCCTCTCCTCCCTTATAAAAGGGCAACTCCTCCCTCTCTTCCTCACACAACATTTAGCCTTCAAGCTCGGCCAACCCCTGCCAAATTCTCTTCTCCACTTCCCTAGAAACATCCTAGAGGTTATGGTCTTCCTCAAAGACCAATTTGAGTTCCCTAAGAGGAGGTCTCAAAGAGGCGCTTCAAAGAAGAGGTAATTTCCGTTACCGATTCTTTCACCTTTATTTCTTCTTCCACTTCTTCTTCATAGGTTGTTTCATTACGAAGTAATAACATAAGTATCACTAATATACTGATATGTTATTTTAAGTATTAAACAATCTTATTTCACCATCTATGCATCCTACGGAAAACGAAATCACCGCGCCTGCGTACGTACGGAATACCGTCTCCACGCCGTGGTGAAATCTATTTTCCACCCCCACCTTACTTGGATGGGTATAATGGTGTAAATAATAACTATATATTATTATTTTAAAGTAATATTGATTCTTAAATAGTATACATACACTCCAATACAGTCCCACGATCATTAGAACGATATCATCGCTCGTGCGTACGTATAGACTATCGTCTCCACGACGCGATGAGATTCATTCTCCACTTTAACAATTCATGAATGATTATAAAGTATATAGAATAAGTAATCATGAAATATATGACATAATAATAATACTGGATTTATGTGTATATATATAAATTTCATCTACTTAATTCCGTTCAACTCAATAAGGAAACGAAAACCACGTTCATTCGTACGTACGGCCTACCGTCTCCATGAACGGTGTATTTCATTCCATTTACTGATTTATTATATATATGTATATTATGAATATATATATATATATATATAAATCATGTTTTATATTCTGGAATTAAGTAATCATGATCTAAGTAATCATATGAATAATTACAAGTCAAAACACGGACGACAAATGAAACAATTTTACCCAAAACGCTCTTAAACATGGAATTTACAAAAGAACGGGTAATATAAAGTCATAAGTGAACCATATATGATATCATAACAATGAATATGATTCTGTAATAAGTCAATGACATTATTTAAATCATTATACAGGAGGTCCGGACACTTACGAAGCAAATCGGACCTAAGGTAAGGGAAATATCACAATCTCATTTTTATCCGAGATTGTTTATACATTGGTATTTACTGGGGTGTATTTTATCATCCAAATCCATGTTTCCTCAATATGTAATATTATTTCCATCCACCTAAAATTGTTTAAATCCTATTTTACCCTTCGGTGAGTTTTTAGTAAAAGATATGAAAGGAATCTTTTGACGTTTTTCATACGAGGTACTTTTTTGACTTTTCTGACAAAAGTACGGGAAGAATGTTTTTTAACTTATACGGCATGAATGGATTTTTAAAACATTATTTCCAAAAAGTTTCCTTTACAAGTTTTCAAGTTTATTTTTAATCAACTTCTTTTAGTTTAAAATTGTATGAAATGTTTAGGAAGGAAAAGTGTTTTTGAAGTAGAAAGGATATTTTCCTCAAGAATGAAGTTCAAGTGTTTTATCAAAATTATTTTCCATCTAAGATAATAAAGGGTTCTATTTTATCCCTATTATTACATTGATTTGATTATGTTGTGATAGAAATATTTTTATGAATTCCTTTATCTTATATGAATTGTTTTATGATGTCATGTTGTTTAAGAATCCCATTTTTATTACATGGGTTATGCAATGATGTATGATTTATGAATTTGTGGCACACATAAGAATGGTATCATTATGAGATGGGTGGGACCTATATCTCCCTCCAATGCATTGGGTAAAGATTTTATTTCTCATGAGATAGACATGGCTGGAATGGTAGGTTATACCGGTTCAGTGAAACAGGACTGAAACGAGGGTGACTCGGTTCAGAAAGGGACTTTGTCCACTAAGATAGTCTTGGAAAGGAGTCTTGACTAACAAGAAATGATTCTCTATGACTATGTGTGTATGCCACAATGTTTAATGTTTTACGTTATGATTATTGTGACTACATTTCACTGCCATGATTTATCCCATGTTATGAAATTATGATCTCTTTTACAGGTTAAGATTTCTAAATGTTATGTGCTTATGTATATGATGTGATTGATATTTCTTTTTTTTTTACCCTTACTGAGAATTTGAGCTCACCCTTTTATGTTTACTTTTCCCCAGGGTATAAAGAAAGGTTTAGGTATAAAAAAAAGAAGATCTTTATGGGAGATGTTGGAGATCTTTCACCAGGATTAGAAGATTATATTCCGAGTTTCCAAAGACACTAAACTATTAAGATCCTTGTGTGTGTGTTTTTGTTATTTACTATATATTCCTCAAATGTAATGTAATGTCAATGTACGTCAAGCTTCGGGTCTCTACAGTTGGTATCAGAGGCAAAGGAGGTAGGAATGTATCCGATCCTTGGGAACTCTCACATGTGAGCGTTGGACGAAGCATGGCTCTCCGCCCAAGGGCTTCATGAGGAAATGGCTGCCACTGGGGATGGTGGTGTGTCCCGCCCAGGGGGTGTAGCCGCCCATGGAGTGCCCTGATAGGTATCAATTAAAGTCCACTGGAAGTAATTCCAGACCGCTAATGTTGGTATCAGAGGAAAGGTTTAGTCAACCTTTGGAAACTAGGATGCGAAAGCGTTAGTGAGATCCCTAGAGATATTTCTAAGGTATGTCTAGGGATGTCCCTAAGGATAAGTATACGTATAGGATATAGTCCTAGAACTATGGTAACGATATTAGATTAAACCAAAGATGTTAGATATTGAAGTTACTCCCCCTTTATTATGATTTTTTCCTCTCACACTATTCTTTTTAGGTTTTAGACGATGGCTGGAACCCGAAGGAACCGTGTTGATCAATGCAATGGACAATGCAAAGATTGTCCTCCTGAACAAACAAATGTTATGGGAGATGGAGTGAAAAATCATATTGATATAGTTACACAAGCTATGAATCATTCTGGACTTCCAAATGAGCAGAGAAGGGAACAATATTATATTGAGTCCTTCATGAGGCAACGTCCACCTTCTTTTAGTGGGACATCTGATCCACTTGTTGCTGAACAATGGATCAGTACCACTGAAAAGATATTTTCAATTCTTCAATGTTCTGAACATGATAAATTCATTTTAGCAGTATATTGTTTGGAAGGTGAAACTGATCAATGATGGAATCTTATCAAGAATACGAGGCCAAGAGATGAAATTGAGTCCATGGAATGGGACGAGTTCAAGAATTTATTTTTCAATAAGTACTTCCCTTGTATTCTTGGAACAAAGATGGAGAAGGAGTTTCTCGAACTAAAGAAAAAGGATGATGAATCCGTTGCTATATACGAAGTGAATTTTACAAGACTTGTAAGGTATGCATCTGGCATTATCATCCAACCTGAAAGTAAAGTTGATCGATTTTTCAGTGGCTTAAAACCAAGTCTTCGAAGGGCATTAGCTATAAGAGACTTCAGTAGCTATGAAGAAATTGTGCATTGTGCTATCAAGGTAGAAATGGAAGTTGGTGTTACATATCCATCTCATGGTTTTGACACGAAACGAAAGATGGAGTTCAAGGAGAAATCTAGGAATAATGGTGAAAAGAATATGAATGTTTCCTTATGCACAAAGTGAGGAAAGAAGCATGGTGGAGATTGTCTTAAACGGACTAGAAAATGTTTTAAGTGTGGAAATGAATGACATCGAGCAGCTGAGTGTCGAAGTAATGGAAAAAGGGTTTCTAATGATGTGAATAGAGCAAACACTGCAGAGAACGCACCACCAACACTTCAATGTTTCAAGTGCAAGGAAATGGGGCATTATGCTAATAAATTCCCTAATCCAAGGGTTAGTGATGATCGACATGAGCAACCGCTTAAGGCAAATGAAAAAGGGAAGTCACATGCGATCACTATTGGCGATGTTGAATATGACAATGATGTGGTGGAATGATTAAGTGTTTATGTAATGGGATTACAAAATAATGTTGTATCATGGAGTATTGGAATATTTATGTATTGGTCTAATGTGGTATTCAAAGTGATTGACCTATTTTTGGAAATAAGATGTTATGCATATAATGAAGGGAAAATGAGAAAATGAAATGTTTAACAGTATTGATGAGCTCATGATTGATATAAGGACTAAGTGATATCATGGTTTGAGTATATAGAATTTTGAGGATTTTGGTATATGGAAAGTGTTAACTTTTAACTACATTCAAGTTTTCACTACGGTTCAATGGGTATTCAAGAGAGTACAATATTAAGGCCTTTGAATGTTTGGAATGTGACCAACAAGATTTATCTTATGATATATGGGGATCAATGATGGTATTAAATCTCTGAGAGTGGATGACAGTTTTATAGATAAGCCTAAAGATTTGAATGGATTATGTTGGACATAAGTTAGTATTATTGATGGGATGTTATAGTAATATAGCTTTAGAAAAAGGACAACCTGCAGGATGGGTGACAGCCCATCGCGTCGGACAAGGCTGTGGGAATCGAACCCACAACTGAAGTGCGACTGGCCTTTATCGCCTACCACTGGCCTACAGGAAGTCCCTGTATAGTAGAAACTAGTTTTATTATATTAAGCAGTATGATTTATGAAGTATAAGTCCATTTTAGGAACCATATATGATTAATCTCACTATAGAATGACTTATGTATATTTAATAACTTTTGCTAACCTTTTGTTTGAAACAGATGTAATGACCCATCATTCTATCACATGATCTGCTAACACTTCACGAATAACAAATTTAACTTCATTTATTTAAGAGATGAAGTGGAAATTGTTCAAGGAACGAACAACAGTGAGATTGTACCAAAATAAAGTAAGTGTTTATTCTATATCAAATTCTTCAAATTTAGGGAAATGATTTGAAAACCAAAAATGTTGTCCTAATGCTCTTATATCTGATTAATCAGATGGTACCTTAGATCGTCACAAATTTATGGATTTGTGATTGTTGGCTTTTCCATGGCCATGTTCTCTACCACTCTCCATTAGAACATGATGGTTATATTTTTCTTCCATATCCATATTTTCACCTATGTGGAAACCCAATGATTAGTTTATTTGGGTAACCATTACGTTTCATACTTTTGTTTTTAAAGATTGGTTTTGGTATTCCTTTTTACGATGTGGGTTTCTATTAAAGAAACTTTCAAATAGTAAACCATTTATAACCCCGACGAATTTCGAGGGCGAAATTCATTTTAAGGGGGTAGAATGTAACACCCCGAGATTTTATGAAAAATATTCTTTTTAATTTCATTAATGTCTTGTGTTATATGCTACACCAAAAGGAGCTTTCACAACACACATCTCTGACCTGGATTGAATTACACGCAATCGCGACCTTCCACGATAGCGTGTGTTGTACGCAACACCATGTTTTGCTAAACAACGATATGTTATTAAAATATTATTAAAACTAGCCGTTATGAATAGTAATAACCACTTTTTTGAAATCTTGTAAATTTTATTTTTCAAAATGGACATCATTTTTGGATTCGGAATATCGAAATTATCTTCAGGTGAAATTTTAGTGATTTTCGGATAACTTTCATATTTTGATGAATAGTGAAAATTACTAAATTTTAATTGAAAACAACTTTTTCAATCGAAATAATTAATAGTGATAAATTATTAATTGTAGTGGTTTTAAAGTATATTTAGAATATATTTTTACAATTTAATACAATGTTGGTCATTGGATGTAATTTCACATTCAAACCAGTTATAAACAAGTGTCAATCTTTTGATAGTTATTATCTCTTAAAAACACGCTAATTGTTTTGACGACGGGAATTAATTTTTAAATTAATTAATGAAACTGATATGTTTTGAATTTGGTAAAATAGACATCATTTTTGAGTTCATAATATCAAATATAGCTTAAGCCTAATTTTTGGTATTTTTCTGAAAACTTTCAATTTTTGATGAATAGTGAAACCACTAAGTGGTAGTTAAAAAACTGAATTGTTCATAAAACATAATTTTACCGCTTCTGTGAGTGGAATTTCAAAAATCCGAGAGACACGATTGATGTCAGTAAGGAAAATGTGGTTCAATGAGATGAAAATAATTTTTGGTGAATAGTAACTTTTTACTTTTTTTACCACGGTTAAAAGTAAATAGGGTAATTAAGGTTAAAAATGATATTATTATTATCCTAACACATGTATAAATTCTATTAGATAAGTGTAATTCGACCAAAAACAAGCTTAGGAATAACATATGACCATTTAGGACCACTTGGATTAGATTAGGACATTTATTATTATTTAATTCAAAGAAGAGTTAAAAGAGTTAAAGTCAATGTTTATTTACTAAAACATTTTTAATATAGGGTTATACATAAGATAAATTCAATTTTAAATATTAATTAGAAAGCTAAAAATATTTCCTACATAATGGTATTTTATTTTTAATTTTTAGACATCAAATAATTTAATTTATTTATGACACAAAGATGATGCAGTAATTATCTTATTAATGAAATATTGACATAATTGATGTTATAAATACCCAAATAGATCTAATTTGAGACTTTTTATGAATTACACTAATTTTCTAGGTTAATATGACATGTTAGTATTGATATAATTAAATTCGTTCGAACTTATCATTCTGTTATGATTTTCACAAAAATCAATTACTAAATAGTGTCAAAATTGACATAAAATAGTTTTTTAAACAAATATTATATTATTAATTGTTATTTTATTCCTAAAAATATAAGGTTCGGCCAAATGACTTAGATAAGGTTATATATATTACTAATAAACAATTTGGGGTTCGTTTGGCTTATTATAGTAAGTTTATTAACCTTATAGTATAAGAACACAAGAAGACACGGTAAAAGTAAAATTATTTAACTTAATGTTAAATCTAAATGATAAGGTTAAAATTGGAACCTAAACTTGTCTAAATTATATTGGATGTGAGGATTTCGACCCATCCCCACCTTAGCCTCGAAATAAATCAATTTGGAGCTATTTAAAACCGAACTTGACTTTATAATAAAATAATATTTTTTGTTATTCCAAAGGTGCCCCTCTCCTCCCTTATAAAAGGGCACCTCCTCCCTCTCTTCCTCACACAACTTTGAGCCTTCAGGCTCGGACAAACCCTGCCAAATTCTCTTCTCCACTTCCCTAGAAACATCCTAGAGGTTCTTGTCTTCCTCAAAGACCAATTTTAGTGCCCTAAGAGGAGGTCTGAAAGAGGTGCTTCAAAGAAGAGGTAATTTCCGTTACCGATTCTTTCGCCTTTATTTCTTCTTCCACTTCTTCTTATTAGGTTGTTTCATTATGAAGTAATAACATCATTATCACTCATATACCTATATGTTATTATAAGTATGAAACAATCCTATTTCACCATCTATGCATCCTACGGAAAACGAAATCACCGCGCGTGCGTACGTACGGAATACCGTCTCCACACCGTGGTGAAATCTATTTTCCACCACCACCTTACTTGGATGGGTATAATGGTGTAAATAATAACTATATATTATTATTTTAAAGTAATATTTATTCTGAAATAGTATACATACACTCCAATACAGTCCCACGATCATGAGGACGATATCATCGCTCGTGCATATGTACGGACTACCGTCTGCACGACGCGATAAGATTCATTATCCACTTTAACAATTCATGAATGATTATAAAGTGTATATATAATAAGTAATAATGAAATATATGACATAATAATAATACTGGATTTATGTGTATATATATGAATTTCATCTACTTAATTCCATTCAACTCAATAAGGAAACGAAAACAGCGTTCATGCGTACGTACGGCCTACCGTCTCCATGAACGGTGTAATTCATTCCATTTACTGATTTATTATATATATGTATATTCTGAATATATATATATATATATAAATCATGTTTTATATTCTGTAATTATGTAATCATGATCTAAGTAATCATATGAATAATTACAAGTCAAAACACGGATGACAAATGAAACAATTTTACCCAAAACGCTCTTAAACATGGAATTTACAAAAGAAAGGGTAATATAAAGTCATAAGTGAACCATATATGATATCATAACAATGAATATGATTCTATAATAAGTCAATGACATTATTTAAATCAATATACAGGAGGTTCGGACACTTACGAAGCAAATCAGACCTAAGGTAAGGGAAATATCACAATCTCATTTTTATCCGAGATTGTTTATACATTGGTATTTACTGGGGTGTATTTTATCATCCACATCCATGTTTCCTCAATATTTAATATTATTTCCATCCACCTACAATTGTTTAAATCCTATTTTACCCTTCGGTGAGTTTTAGTAAAAGATTTGAAAGGAATCTTTTGACGTTCTTCGTACGAGGTACTTTTTTGACTTTTCCGACAAAAGTATGGGAGGAATGTTTTTTTTAACTTATACGGCATGAATGGATTTTTAAAACATTATTTCCAAAAAGTTTCCTTTACAGGTTTTCATGTTTATTTTTAATCAAATTCTTTTAGTTTAAAATTGTATGAAATGTTTAGAAAGGAAAAGTGTTTTTGAAGTAGAAAGGATATTTTCCTCAATAATGAAGTTCAAGTGTTTTATCAAAATTATTTTCCATCTAAGATAATAAAGGGTTCTGTTTTTATCCCTATTATTACATTTATTTGATTATGTTGTGATGGAAATATTTTTATGAATTCCTTAATCTTATATTAATTGTTTTATGATGTCATGTTGTTTAAGAATCCCATTTTTATTACATGGGTTATGCAATGATGTATGATTTATGAATTTGTGGCACACATAAGAATGGTATCATTATGAGATGGGTGGGACCTATATCTCCCTCCAATGCATTGGGTAAAGATTTTATATCTCATGAGATAGACATGGCTGGAATGGTAGGTTATACCGATTCAGTGAAACAAGACTGAAACGAGGGTGACTCGGTTCAGAAAGGGACTTTCTCCACTAAGATAGTCTTGGAAATGAGTCTTGAATAACAAGAAATGATTCTCTATGATTATGTGTGTATGCCACAAAGTTTAATGTTTTAAGTTATGATTATTGTGATTATATTTCACTTCCATGATTTTTCCCATGTTATGAAATTATGATCTCTTTTACAGGTTAAGATTTCCAAAAGTTATGTGCTTATGTATATGATGTGATTGATATTTCTTTTGTTTACCCTTACTGAGAATTTGAGCTCACCCTTTTATGTTTACTTTTTCCCAGGATATAAAGAAAGGTTTAGGTATAAAAAAAAGAAGATCTTTATGGGAGATGTTGGAGATCTTTCACCAGGATTAGAAGATTATATTCCGAGTTTCCAAAGACACTATACTATTACGATCATTGTGTGTGTGTTTTTGTTATGTACTAAGTATTCCGCAAATGTAATGTAATGTCAATGTACGTCAAGCTTCGGGTCTCTACAAACCTTGTATCGAAACTCAACGAACGGATCGCACCGGTGCGATCCTCTCGAAAAAGCAAACAAGATGGACTACTCACTTGTCCAAAACGGTCGCCCGGTGATAAAGATGGAAAATCTCCGTCGAAGACCAAAAGGCCCTCGTGGGCCCCACACCATTGTGCGGAATTACAGCGGGCGGATTGCACCAATGCGTTGCCCTTGGAAAAACACCCAACATCGTCTGCTCGCACACCCCGAACAGACGTCCGAGGAAAAGCCGCTAAAAGCATCATGCAACTCAAAAGACGGGTCGTGGGGTCCACGCCTCAACGCCTGGAACCACCCTGGAAAGATCTGCCTCGGTTCTAGGGTCCCAATTCCACTGACGGCGTTTATATCGGACATCGAACGCATTCGTGCCATCCAAGACATGTTTCCCCTGGAAAACGACAAACCACATAAAGACGCGTCGCGCCTCCGCCCCCGTTTCGGGAATTAAAAATTCCCGAAACCATGTCAAAGAGTTTCCGTTGACGCGAGGTCCACGCTGCCGCTGATGGCGTGCAAAACGGACGCCCGTAGAGAAAGCTACAGGCGTCAGAAATTCCAAAAAGGGGGGGGGGGGCTTGGGCCAGACCGACCCGGTCCGGCCGGTCCGCCCCGCTCGGACCGGCCCGCTCCGGCCGGCTCACTAGGACAGCGGCCTAGCAACCTCCCCCGAGTCACCCCGCCCGCGCCGCGCGGGCGGCCCTTCCACCGACTGGTTGACAGGCCGGTCGGCCTTCCACGCGGAGACCCGCGTCGCGCGGGTCTCTGTCCGGCAGCGGGGTCGCACAGCACGACCCAGGCCGTCTCCTCTCGCTGGCTCCCGCAGCCGGCGCCCTCAACCGGCGAGCCGAGCCGCCCTGCACTGGGGAGGTGCCGGCCGGATGGCGGGCCGGCCTTCCTCCAAGCCCGCTGCCACCCCATCGTCCTGGAACCACCGTCCACCGCCAGTAACCGCCGGAAAACCGGATTTCCGGCCGGAACCTCCCGGGACTGCCCCGGGCACCCCGGGACTCAGATTTTCGATCCGAGAAGAGAATCAGAAACCTTAGAACTTATACTACAAATCTGCAGGCTTCCGTCGATGATCATACAACAATTAGACAATATAAATTGTGCTCAAATATTTTGGGAATTTGAAAACGAAAACGAAATAACTCCTACCTCTTGGGTGATGCCCGTCGCTTCGCCGTCAACCCACCCGGGGGGGGGGGGGGGCTCGCCGGAGCTCACCTCGCCGGAGTTGCCTCTCCGGTGTTGAAGGAGGGGGGGAAGGGTTTGAGGAAGAGGAAGAAGAAGAAGAAGGGGGGTGGGGGTGTTTAAGTACAAATCACTTAAACGCCCGCCCGACAGCCCCGAACCCGAACTCCCGACAGGGTCGGGATTTATCCTCCCCTAGGCTAAGAACCACGCCCTGAGTGCAACGACGGTCTTGGAATTTTAACTCGAGGCCCCGTTCAAATGTTATTAAACTTAGCGCCCGAGGCCGCCAAATTACGAAAACGCCCCTGGGGCCATTCCTCACAGACGAGTCGTGCCCGCGAAACTTACACCCCTCCTAGGGTAAACGGCACGCTCAGAACTCAACGGTGCCCTCGGTTTACCAATTCGAGCCACCATTTAAGAGATACGTGAGTTTCTCCATTAAACGAATTAATTAATTTATTTAATCCGTTTAACGTTCCAGAAGCGGGCGAGGGGTCCAAACATCCCGCGCCGACAAGTTTTATGTCGTTACTAGGGTAAAAACCCCATTCCGGACTCATCCGTACACTCGGATCCCTGATCCGGAACTCCCTTCAGGAGTTATCTCATTCATTTCTCATCTCTAGTGTGAACGCACTGAAAATTTAATTCCGGCCACTCCGGGGCTCGGAATCGCACGCCGTCTGAAGCCGCTGCTCTAGAATATCATCAAGAATATTCCAAAGTCTTTCACAGCAAAAACGGGTTCTTACATCATTCCCTCCTTCAATATTTTTTTCCCTGAAAAGCAAAACTAGGGTGCAACACAGGGTACTAAGCCCAAACATGGCTCCCCGTACCCAGAAGAACCCACACACAGCTCCGTGTCACCGCACACAGACCAAAGGATTGATCCGTTCACGTGAGGTCGGCCCTTTCCGATGTCGTGCACCCACTCCAGACTTTGGGGCTAGGGCAAGGAGGTAGGGAGTCTCTCCATCCCTCTGCACAGTCTCAAACAGCCCGAAGGCTCTCAAGGGTAGCTCACCTCCCCGGTCACACCTCTACGTCGCACGCTGCAACTAGAATCACCGCCTGCACCTGAAACAAGGCCCGGTGATTCCCTCCTTCAGAATATCCATATGGTGAAACACCCAAGGATATCTGGTCCTACAAGATTCCACAGTCGATGTCTCTCAACCAAGACTCTCTTACACGCTCGGAAGTGAAGGAGTCAACACCGTCGACGAAAGGAAAAGGTCACACGCCTTTTTCCTTACCAAAACAGGGTTACAACCGACGCCCTGCGTCACCCTAGTAATACCTAAAACATGGAGTAGGGAGAAAAGCCTTTCACACACAGAGCCCAAAAATCCTACTGCAAGAAATAGAAGAGTCGCAAGGGGTACCTCTCACCATATCATGCTCTGCAGAATCGTAGACATCCAGGGATCGCAGTTGTCCGCGGTCCCAACTGTCAGCTACCAGAGCCTGATGTGGACCGCCTAGTGGTGATGGGAAGATCTCGTAAGGTCTTCCTCCACTACCGGCTCCTCACGCTCCTCTTCTAGCACCACCTCTCAGGGTACTATCCCGATCACGGCGCTGCCTCTATCGTGGTGGTGTGCCTGCTGCCTGCCCGAAGCTCTCTGCAACTCGGGTCGGGCATTCTCGTACTAAGTGACCTCGAACGTCACAAGCATAGAACCGACTCTCTCTAGGCTGCACTGGTGCCCTCCGGCTCCATTGTGGTGTACGACCATGCCCCTGAGTCTGGTTGTTAGTAAGCCACCTACGTCGGGGTTCTTCTTGCCAACGCCCACTAGCTGCGGCAGACGTCTCGGCTCCAACGTGCCTACTGCCACCACCAACGCTAGAATGCGATAGGAAGCCCTCTGTCACCAGTGCCTGCTCAAGCACCCTGGCATATGTGGAAATTCCCAAGGGTACTATGACATCACGAATATCTCGGCAGAGACCCTGCGCAAAATTCCGCGCTCGGATGTTGTCGCCATGGACCAAGTCTGGGTAAAAGCGTGCATGGTCTACAAAACTAGCCGTGTACTCGGCAACCGTCATCTCTCCCTGCAGAAACTGCAGGAGCTCCTGAATCCGAACAGAGCGCAAGAAGGAGGTTAAATACTCCTCATGAAACAACAGCTGGAAGTTGTCCCATGAAAGTGATGACTCGTCAAGAAACTGAGTCACCAGACTCCACCAACGCCAAGCTACTCCACGAAAAAGGGTGGCTGTCAAAGCCACTCTCTGGTCTGTCGGCATCTGCACAAGCCTGAAAAAGCGAACCACTACCTCGAGCCAAACCTCTGCTGCCTGAGGGTCTGGCTCACCACTGAACCTCAGCGGTCTCTGCCGCTGGAACTCATGGAGCGCGCTCAACATGTGCTCAAGCTCAGCCTGCTCTGCTGAAACTGTCTGCTGCTCAACAAGTGGAGGTGCTGCTACCGGCCCACCCAGAGAGAGGGCTCGCATGATGGGTCCTGGACTGTGGCCTCGTAGCTCACAGGGTTGTCATCACGAACCAAAGCTGGTATCCTGGCTGGATGTCTTCGCGGAGACATCCCGAATATTATCAAGGAGTGCCGCTGTCAGATGATCATATATGTATGTACCAATATCAACAATGGGGAGCTGACCCAAGAAAAACAGTCAAACACTCAATCCTATGTGATGCACAAACCAATTTTTTCCCTGCAACAAGTGTCTCAGCATGCCGAGTCGACAAGTGGGTTATCAAGGTCCTGGTGAATGGATACGTCGGCCGCTGCACCATCACTGGACTCCATGGACTGAGAGCCTCTCTCGAGACATATTAACATTGTTTCCCTATATCCCAACCAATTCCTATTTTAGGGACATCCGCAAAACGTCCCAAGGAACGAACCACCTCTAATACCACTTTGTCATGACCCGACCCTACCCGGGCTCGAGCCGCAACTACCCCAAGCCCTCATCCATAGGCCAGGGACTGGTGACCAGCGCCGAAGGCACAACAACTCGGGGAGGCCTTTTCCTAAGTACCAGTACACACACACGCAGCACGCTCAATGAAAAAGTGCAGAGTAAAAGAAAACACATGCAGAGTAAAGTGCAGCTGCTATAGATAAACCACAAGTGCATCGACCTCTAATAGTACAAGTACAAGCTGGAATGAAAGGGGCAAAACACGCGCCTAACCAAAAAGTGCCACAACCTGGCAACAGGCAAACAAAAAGAAAAAACCGACTGGTCTCCCACATGAAAACCAGCCGCGACCACCACATGTGGTCCAAGCTCCCAAGCTCCTACGCTCCACTGAAGTCACGCTCCACATGTCTGTCATCTGCAAGGGCACAACAAGTGTGGTCAAAACCCAAGCAGGGGTGAGTATAAAAATACTCAGTAGGATACCCAGAAGGCTCGAGGGAGCAACGAAAGGAGGTACCGAAGGGTGAGCAGTAGAGAGAATAGGGAAAGTAAAGGGGTACAACAGAGAGTATAGTAGACTACCAGTAAAGTCCAGCTCAACCCAACAAGAGAAAGGTAGAAGACTCGTCCAAACACAAGGAGCTAGAAACGGTGAGAAGATGAACTTCTCGTCGAGTATTCGCTACCTATAGCAGGAGAGTAGACTCATCCAACCACGAGAAGCTAGACACGGAAAGCACGTGGCATACCCCGCGCGTCTTCGCCTCCCCTGGAAGGAGAGTAACCAAACCCAAGAAGTGGGTACTAGAACTAGGTATATAAATATCCTTATGCTTAGTCGAGAAGCCCAAACAACATCGTAAGGGGATCTCCGTCCCGTAGCTCAGCCCAAGAAAGAGTATCCAATAGTCCCAGAAGTAACTCCATCGATGCCCAGCATCCCACACACCTGCCCCGAACCACAAGCCAAGGGGCTCAATCACCGCACCTCGACACTATCCACTTTGGGCGGCACTCACTCGCCCGCATGGTTTTAGATCGCATCACAAGGACGCGTCTCGGTTGGGAAAGTGCCGCTTGTACTTGAGAGTTCTGGGGGAACATCAAACCACAACACGTCACCATCCCTCATACGGGAGGTCTCCTCAAAGTCAAAGCCATCACAAAATTGACTCATATAACTAAGGGTCCCGCTCATGTAACCACGAAGGAAAGCCACATGCTATCCTAGTAGTAGTACTGAGCCTGGAATGCCAGCAGGTGTCCCCACTGCCCAGCCATGCTGGAGGGTAATTCATAATATGATATCAGGTGACCCACTGCCCAGCCCTACTGGTGGGTAAACCATAACACATCATCCGGCGACCCACTGCCCATCCCCGCTGTAGGGTAGACCTTAACACATCATCAGGCGACCCACCGCCCCACCCCGCTGGAGGGTAGACCTGGAATAAGTCGACAGGTGACCCACTGCCCAGCCGTGCTAGAGGGTAGACCTGGAACTGAACGACGGGCGGCCCACTGCCCAACCATGCAGGAGGGTAGGCCCTAAGAGGTCGTCGGGTGACCCACTTCACAGTCTCTATTGGAGGGTAGACCCTGAGTGCATCAGGAAACCCACTTCCCATTCTCTGCTGGAGGGTAGACCCTAAGTGCATCGGGCAACCCACTGCCCAGTCTCTACTGGAGGGTAGACCCTAAGTGCATCGGGAAACCCATTGCCAAGTCTCTATTGGAGGGTAGACCCTAAGTGCGTCGGGCAACCCACTACCCAGTCTCTGCTGGAGGGTAGACCCTAAGTGTGTTGGGTGACCCACTGCCCAGTATCTAATGGAGGATAGACCCTAAAATCCGATGAGTAACCCACTTCCCAGCCCCGCTGGAGGGTAAAACTCAGAACTGCTCTTGCCACATCCACTAGAGGGTACAACACTAGCCAACCAAACGTGGAGTGGGTATCGTGCAACCACCAAACTCCAGAACAACTCATCCAAAAGAAGTTTAGTGCATGTTCCATCACCGGGTTCCACTGGCCCCGCTACCGGCCAAACCATCGAGAATGAAACCAGGGGGAGACGACTCAACCCTGCTGGTCAAACAAACGAGCACAGAGAGACCCTCTATGTCGTGAGAGGTCAATGTATGCAAAGCAGAACACGACACGCAAATGGGGCACACACGACGTGTGGCCCCAAGTCAACCCCAACCAAGCGCACAAACATCTCAGGTACAAACCACAAGTACCTCGAAGCACTCTCTTATACTCCCAGAGTATACCATGTCTCCATCCCAAGGGCTATCATGCATACGACACCCGATTTCAACGTGAAGGCGTGACATAACATCTCCAACTCAAAGGCCCAGGCACGGCCAACCACATCTTGTTAACCATTCATATCACTCTCCCAAGAGTGCGCGATCACATGCCATGGGTCCACTACAAACATGGTAGGACGAACCGCCACCAGAGCACCTTTAATGCTTCCACTTTTAATAAGATCGCGTATAAGGCTCCGCACAACCAATCAGATCCCACCGTTTTAATCCTAATGGAAAAACACGCGATATCGACTACTTACTCACCTCCAACAGATATCCGAAGAAAAAGTCACCAACACCGCCTCACGCCCGAACGGCGTCCCGTGATTCCGAGCCTCGGCCCCGAAAACAGTCGGGCACATCGCACCATTGCTATCCCCTCGGGAAAACATGTCAAAAGCACTACTCACTTGAGTGCAACAGATATCAAGAGAAAAAGATGCATTCCGGCACACCGCACATGAGCGGTGCCACGTGGGACCAGAAACCCGGTCTCGAAACTCAACGAACGGATCACACCGTTGTGATCCTCTCGAAAAAGCACACAAGATGGACTACTCACTTGTCCAAAACGGTCGCCCGGTGATAAAGATGGAAAATCACCATCGACACCCAAACGACCCTCATGGACCCCGCACCATCATGCAGAATTACAGCGGGCGGATTGCACCAATGCTTTGCCCTCGGAAAAACACCCAACATCGTCTGCTCGCACGCCCTGAACGAACGTCTGAGGAAAAATCCACTAAAAGCTGCACGCAGCTCAAAAGACGGGCCGTGGGGGCCACGACTCAACTTTGGCCTCAACGCCTGGAACCGCCCAGGAAAGATCCGCCTCGGTTCCAGGGTCCCAATGCCACTGACGGCATTTAAATCGGAAGTTGGACGCGTTCGTGCCGTCCAAGACAAGTTTCCCCCAGAAAACGACAAACCACTTAAAGATGTGTCGCGCCTCCCCCCCTTGGGAATTAAAAATTCCCAAAACCATCTCAAAGCATTCCCCTCGACGCGAGGTCCACTCTGCCACTGACGGAGTGCAAAACGGACGCCCGTAGCGAAAGCTATGGGTGTCAGAAATTCCAAAAGGGGGAGGACCCCCTTGGGCCAGACCGGCCCGGTCCGGCCGGTCCGCCCCGCTCGAACCGGCCTGCTCCGGCCAGCTCACTGGGACAGCGGCCCAGCCGCCTCCCATGAGTCACCCCGCGCGTGCCGCATGGGCGGCTCTTCCACCGACCGGCCGACAGGCCGGTCGGCCATCCACGCGGAGAACCGTGTCGCGCAGGTCTCTATCCAGCCGTGGGGTCGCAAAGCGAGACCCTGGCCGTCTCCTCTCGCCGGCTCCCGCAATTGGATCCCTCAGCCGGCGAGCCGAGTCGCCCTGCACTGGGGAGGTGCCGCCCACCCGGCCGGATGGCCGGCCGGCCTTCCGGCGCGCCCGCTGTCGCGCCGCCATCCCGGAACCACTGTCCGCCGCTAGTAACCACCGGAAAACCAGATTTCCGTCTGGAACTTCCCGGGACTGTCTCGGGCACCCCGGGACTCGGAATTTTGATCCAAGAAGAGTGTCAGAAACCATAGAACTTATACTACACATCCACAGGCTTCGATCGATGATCGTACAACAATTTGACAATATAAATTGGGCTCAAATATTGCAGGTATTTGAAAACGAAATGAAATAACTCCTACCTCTTGGGCGATGTCCGTCGCTTCGCCGTCAACCCGCCATGGGGGGGGGGGCCTCGCCGGAGCTCGCCTCTTCAGATTTTCCTCGCCGAAATTGAAGGAGGGGGGGAAGGGTTTGAGGAATAGTAAGAAGAAGAAGAATGGGGTGGTGTGTTAAATTACAAATCACTTAAACGCACGCCCGACAGCCCCGAACTCGAACTCTCGACAGGGTCGGAATTTAGCCTCCCCTAGGATAAAAACCACGCCCTGAGTGAAACGGCAGTCTCGGAATTTTAATCTGAGGCCCCGTTCAAAAGTTATTAAACTTAGCGTCCGAGGCCGCCAAATTACGAAAAGGCCCCTGGGGCCATTTCACACAGACGGGCCACACCCGCAAAACTTACACCCCTCCTAGGGTAAACGGAACGCTCCGAACTCAACGGTGCCATCGGTTTTCCAATCAGGAGTTATCTCATTCATTTCTCATCTCCAGTGTGAACGCACTGAAAATTTAATTCCGACCACTCCGGGGCTTGGAATCGCACGCCGTCTGAAGTCGCTGCTCTAGAATATCATCAAGAATATTCCAAAGTATTTCACAGAAAAACCCCGGTTCTTTCATTTATAATATCATGAAAAATGTTAATCTATAATTGAACATACATGTTAAATGGGAAACCTACCTAAAATCCTTGGTGAAAAGGAAACACATGCCCTTTATTCAGCATCTGTGGGTTTATAAACCCTAGACCTATTAAGAAGAATCCTGATTGAACAAAACCCCCATACAAATCATGGGATAATATAATACTAGGTCTTGAATTACCTAGGTATAAGGTATAACCGATAAATAATGGGGGGAGGAGGAGGAAGTGGGAGAAAACCTAAGGAAGTGGAAGGAATATGAGAGGAATTCACATTCTAGAGAAAACTGGAGTAAATTTCCCTAAATACACCAATATTGGAATCTCCAAGTAGCCAAAATTGAATGTTAGGTTATAATAAGTTTGATTAGGTTGAGTGGGTACTAAATTTTTTGGAAAAGAGTAAAACATGAATGATTTAGGAAAGAAACAAATTCCATTTGTAATTTTAGATGATTTGAGATACCTTGAAAAAATTCGCTATATTCCATGTTGAAGATGAGTTCCAAAGAGGTAAAATGTAATATGGGGTGCTTCTTGGATTTTTTTTCTCTTCTGAGTGGTAAAATGACCAAAAAATATTAATAAATTAATGAGATATAAAATAAATATATTATTTCATTATATATGGAAACGAGCTCACAGATTGGCCCAACGAATAAATAAATCACCCAACTCCACTAAGATTATGAGTTCTTTGCGGTAAAAAATGGATATGGTGGCTTAAATAGGTCCTTCAGGCCATGTGGGATGTGTAATGGATGAAATAACTTGAAAAACCCATCAGTTATAAATGAGACATATTTTGTTTTTAAATCTAGAAATGGTCTCACAGTTTGGCCCAGATCTTGAAGTAACCACCCTTTTCACCAATCATTCCTGGGAAACTCCCAAAAAAATGAATGAATATAATTTAAATAGAACATATCTTTAATATAATTCATTGATGAGAAAAAATTATTTTAAACCAAAAAATTTAAGATAGTTACAAATATATTATTCATCACAGTATCCTTTTATTGACAATATTTATAATCACTTATTAAAATTTTATTAGTTTTTTCTATATTTTATTCATAATTAGATGATAGTATCTTGAAATGTTTTACTGATAAAGAATCATAAAGGTGATGTTTTACTACTATTTATATATTCAAATTTCATTATCATGAGATAATTTCAGTCACTGGTATAGATGTTTTTTATTTTATTGACATTGTTTTTATTTCATTTCATAAGTACTTTAGTTATGATTTCTGATGATAGACTCAGTGACGAACATGTTTTTGTAATTTTAATGAAAAATTGTAAGTACACTATTGACTAGTTTAATATGATTTCATATTATCCAAAACAGTAAAATAAAAAATTATGCATTAATTAATTTCTATCAAAACCATCAATTTTTATTCTATTTTGTCTTTGATAAAAAATTATAGAATTTTTCAAATAGGTTTTTCAACCATCCCAAAAAAGATTAAAACATATTAATTGGGTTACTATTGATAATAAACACTTTTTTTAAAAAAATTCAATTGTTAAAAATGATTAGTTATATTATTTATATGATTTTATTTTTGGTGAATTTTATTTCTTTATTGATTTATAATGAAAAATATTCTCGGTTAATAATAAATATGTCACATTGTTGGAGGAATTAGTCCAAATAATGCATTGAGAACACATTGGATTACATGGATTATAGAGGTAATAATTTAAAATATTTCGGTAAAAAATTAAAACAAAAATTATAAAAATTATATCTATTCACTATATTCTTCCTATAAACAATCATTGTATGCTGGTTGTGAAATAAAAACCACGTTTTTATGTTGGAAATAGTCCATATATTACAAATGTGATATTAAAATTTCTTATATGGTTTACAAGAGGGAAATTAATGGATATTAAAATTTTATAATAATTTATTTTTATATTAGTAATATATATGTTTCCATAAATTCTTGTATAGTGAATATTTTAAGTGGTATAAGAAGAAAATATTTAACATAGCTTGTTTGAAAATTTTACATCTCTTTTAGGATGTTTTCTTTTTCATAACACCTAACAACTCCATATATTAGTATTCTTTCAATTCCATGGTCACTTGGAAGTGGAGAGAAAATTTTGAGTAGATTTGGATTGATTTTTAAAAGATTAAATTTAATTTCATGATAGTTCAATATAAAAGTTCCTAAAATATATATTTTTTCGATGTCATTCTCCATACAAAACAATTAGCTAAAATGAAATTTCAAAATATGTTGGTAAGTTGCTATAATTAAATGTTTTCATTAAAATATAGTTATTTTATTTTCAATAATTAATTAATGTAACCAAAAGTTTAAATATGGGTATAATGAAAAATGAATAAAACATTTAAGATTATTGAAATATAATTAATAAATCTAAAACCACTATGAAAATTAATTATGCTTAAAAATACATTATTCTAGTTAAATTTTTATATTTTATGGAAATAAGTATATTAATTATAATTAGTATTAAATTATATTGATAATATTATTAAAATTTTATTGATAAATTTTTTAGTAACTTATATGATAATAGAATAAATAATACTGAACAAATTAAAATTATATTTCATAATATGAACATCTTTTCAATAAATTTTCAGATAATACATATATGTTAAATTATATATTTTTAGCGATATAAATTGAAAAATATATAAAAAATTATTATTAATAATAATATAATATTAAGATAGATTATTGGAATTTTTCTAAAAATATATATTTTTATGTAAATATTTTAAAATTCCTTTTTTAAATCTCAAATATCAATTATGAAACTATATATTATGACCCAATATTCTCATTCAAGGATATTTCATCTTTTTTTTTTGAACATTTGTTAAATTACACAAAAACACAAATGAGGAATTTAATTGTTTAGTGCCTTTGGAATCATGGACCATAATCATCCAATTTGGAAAATGATCTCTAACATCTCTAAAAATATTTTCTCCGATAGTACACCTCCAAGGAAAACCCTACATTAAACTTTTTTCATAACCTAGGTAAGGATACATAACAAAGGGGTTTGATATGATACTCAGTTTTGGTAAAAAAATAGATTAAAATATTTGATCATGTGAAATAATAACATATGAGTAGTGGTGTATCATAATTAAAAAAATATATGACGTTCATACCCAACCAATCATAGATCATAAACATGAGTCATTGCATAATTATTGGATATTCATAATACAAAAATCACAAAGGAATCAAATAAAAAGTTCCATGAGATAATAAACTTGAATAAAATATTGATTAGTGGCATAAACATCATCTTTTAACATTTTAAACATGTATACATAGAAACAGATTCACTCATTATTTAAGAACATAATATAATTTCATTGCATAAACTTATTGAAATGAAAGACAAGTTCACTAATAACATTGTGAACATGTAATCTAGTTCACCATTAATATTGTGATATTTTATTTAGGTTCACACATAACATAATGGATATAAAATATTGATCCACACATAATATCAGAGTATACAAGGATCGTTACCAAGAACTTCATAGCTTACAAAGACCTGTATTGAACTGAGTTTACTAATGCTTCAATTCCTGTATATGTCATGAGATATTAATATTTACGCAACAAATTTGAGGGAGATATAGGTCCCACCCATTTTGGTTATAACATAACAACCATCCTTAGTTATATTGTTTCACCTATCCTTGGTTATAATTAAATCAATGTCACATATTGAAAATCATACCTTTCTATTATATAATATCATAAAACATTTATCATAATAGAATCCCTAAACTGAAATGGCTACATAAAAATTTCATCATATCATAAACTATAGAAGACAAATAGTATTTAGAAACATTTCACCATAGAATAAATCATGAATTGATTTGGGTTTGATAATAATTTCCCCAGGGGATAACTTTTGGAAGGGAAACAAGATTCAATAAAATGATTCCATTAGAACATATCCCATTTAGAGTACATATATAAATTTTACCAATTAATCATATAATTAGTAAGTCATAGTTATCACCAATGAATGTCATCATATATGGAAAATAATTTTGAAATATCATTAAAAACATATCTTGTGAAAAATGTCATTTCTTCATTGAAAAATGTTTTTTTAAAACATATATGTTTTTGAATAAGATTTTAACATAAAATAACAGTTTTAATGTATCAATGCTGAATCTAAAATGATTTAAAACGTTTAATCAAAAAATATCAATTCTGCTTAGAGAAATTTTTTTTTAAACACAAAACACTTTGAAATATATATTTTAATTTTGAATCTTTTTATTTGAAATGTATAAATTTCTCAATTATTTTTGATTGAATATTCATTGAATATAAAATTGAATAATTACAAAGGATTTTTGAAATAATTTATACTTTATGATTGTAACATCATAGGTAAATAAAGAATAATACATTTTCATATTTGTGAATTAAATATTAATTTTACTTTAAATGGGATTCTATGTTTGATGGAATAACTGACACACAACAATGGGTTTCTCCAAATTCTAATGTTGCACACAATGCTGAGTCATACTGAAAAAATAATATAATATTATTTTAAATGGTTGTTAATGCCTAGCCATTGTTTTTTTGGGAATGAACAGAACTAACTACAATATGAATATACATGTTTGTTAAATTCTTTTATATATATCCATTAAAAGTTAGAGGTTTAAAATAATAATGAATCTGATTTTAAGCATAAATACACTGATATTCATTAAAAGGTTGATTTGCCGCCTTTTAATAGTGAACCCTATTTAAATCTAGTTTTGGTCACTTTTATATATTCTATTTGACAAAATTAAATTTTTCATTTGAATCAGGACATCAAAATTTATTTTGGGTAATTTTTAGTTATTTTTCTGATAAAAATATTTTTTAATGAATAATTAAAAATATTATGTTTTAATTCAAAAATTCCTATTAGTATAATATATTTATAAGTATAAGTTATCTTTTTAATTAGTTTTAAAGTGTAATTATATTATATTTTAACCATTTAATCCAATGTTTTTTATTAGAAGTAATTTCACTTTGAAATTGGATATAAACAAGTGTCAATCTTTAGATAGTTATTATTTCTTAAAAACACGCTTTTTGTTTTGACAATGAGAATTAATTTTAAATTAACTAATCCCAATTCTATGTTTTTAATTTGGTAAAATAGAAAAAAATTTTGAATTAGTAATATCAAATATACCTTAGGCTGAATTTTTGGTATATTTCTTAGAAACGTTAATTTTTTATGAATAGTGAAAGCACTGAGTAGTAGTTAGAAAACTGACTTCTTCATTTAAATGAAATTTTACGACTTTTTTGAATTGAATTTCTAAAATTTAACATACATGGTTGTTATTATTAAGTAAAATGTGGTTCAATAAGATGAAAATAATTTTTGGTGAATAGTAACTTGGGACTTTTATTTAATGTGATTAAAGGTAAATAGTGTATTTCACAGATTAAATAATATTATAATAATATAAAATTACCTTAACACTTGTCCTAATATTATTGGATGATTCATGGCCATCCAATAAAATCCTTGGGTGAGATTTTTGGCCATTTAAAGCCATTTTGTTAAGATAAAGACATTAATAACTTTTTATTTAAAGTAAAAATAAAAATATCATAAACATCTATTATTTTACGAAAACAATTTTAATTGTGGGGTTATATAATTGATATATTTGACTATAAATATTCATTATAAATCCAAAAAGATTTCCAACATCAAGGTATTTTATTTATAATATTTATACATCATAGAAAAAAATATTTATGACACAATAATAATGGAGTGTCTACCTCATTAATGAATGATTTAAAGAAATAAGATTATAAAGATTAAAAAAATATACCAAACTTGTCCAATTATTATTATATGATTTTATTTCGAACAAGAGTCATCTTATATTTGAATTTAATGAGTTTTGGACCTTTAGAAACCAAAAATCATCATATAATAAAATAATATATTTGATCTTTCCTAAAGACCCCCTCCTCCCCCTTATAAATGTCCCTCAACTCTAACCCTATACTCAAACCTCTCTACCCCTTGGATCGTCCATCCTCTACCCACATAACCTTTCAAGATCCATCTCTTCCATATATAATCCTTACCTTAGGCAAAAGGCATTTCAATAAATCATTTTAGTTCACACCAAAGGGAGTTACCCAATTTAAAGGTTTTATATTCTCTTACGTTATTTTTTTATTTTACTTCTCCAACCCGTATAATCTTTTTATTCCATTATTTAATAAAAAAATAGTATACTCAATATACTAGTTTGTTTTTATTTTAATTATTCCAACTAAACATACACACGCCTTCGTCTAATGGGTAAATAACATATTGTTTCGGTGGTCGGTGAACTAATGCCTCACGAAACGATGATTGTTAAATTTTCTCCTACAAACCCTTATGGTGGCCATTAATATAGAACTATATTTATATGAGATATATATTATATTTATATAGTCTCTATACTTCTATATTTTTCATTTATAGCTTTCCTCTTTGGTTTCCATGACGGGTAAATACGATAATTTCATATCAGGAAGTGTGTACTACCGCCCCCTCAAAGTGATATGACTCATTCATGCCATATGTGGAAAATAAAAAGGTTTGAGTTACTGAAATTATATATAATATTATATTTTAATTATAATATACCTTATGAAATTTAAATGAAAGTAGTGTTCAAGCGTACGTACAGCTTACTATCTCCATGACGGTGAATTTCATTTCTTATCTCCAAATGTTATGTACTATTATAAATACTTATATATACTATATATATATATGATATCTAAATCATGATTATCATTCTGGAGAAAATGGACTTTTGACCACAGAAAAAACTTGTAATTATAAGAAGATCATTTCTGACTCAAGTACCAAATATCGACAAAACGACCATTATTAACATAAATGACTGCATAATGTTTATAATATGGTAATAAGTGATATAAAAGAAATAATAAACCTGAAAAAAGTTATTAATAAATTATAAACTATCTTTAATTTATTATTCAGGAGATTAAAGAATGAACGGGTCAAGTCGGACATGAGGTAAGGGACTTCTTCCCAATCTCCTTTCATTGAGGCATATTTTTTTTTATACACGACATTATTTTATATGATGTATAAAAACCTTTGTCTTTTCATTTCATTCAAAGGAAATCTTTTTCTATGAGGCATTTTACTAAATGAAAAAAAAGAATGTTTCTTTTAATGTAAGTGGTGACAACGACCTTTTCTGCTGCTGTGAATATTATTTGATCTATGGCTTCCTTAAAAATTCATAATTTGTTTTAAGGAAAACAAACACCATATACTATTTTACAAATTTTGGTATTGAAAATGGTTTTAATAATGGATTTTTTATGTAAATATATTTAAATGATGTCAAAATTGTATCTTTCCAATATTTTTGTTTTATGTGTTATGAATATGTTATGGTTCTTGGAAATTGTTTACATATACGGGTGTTTCCATGATAAACCTAGGGCGGATGAGCCCGAGACACCTCTCCAATGCATTGGGTAACATGATGGAGGTACATGATAATGTTTATCAAAAGATATTTATGGAATATACTCTGATGGGTATTTTAATTTCAACTCCCTAGGTAGCTAGGAAAGCTATAATGTAAGTATGTTATAGATGCCACAGGTTTCCTTTATGATTTATGATTTCTATGTGTTATTCGTAAATCTTATGATTTCAGGAGGTTTGTTTAAAATATTATGTTTTGATGGACTAATGTTTTATTTCTTTATTTTATAAACTTTATTATTATTTTTATGATCATATCATGTTTTGAAATATTTTTCACAGGAAATCAAGATGAATAGTGTCAAGGATGGGATCAAGGAAAATTAAAGCTGTCTAAAACATGGAACTAGCCATGACTCTTTTTTTAAGGGATTTTATTTTATAAAAAAATGGAAACTGATTAGAAGTGTCTACTTAGTAATTTTTTAGAAGTAATTTAATATTTATGGCCTAATTCTACAAAACCCTAAATCTGAAAATATCCTCAATGAGAATTATCGAATTAATTCAATATTATGTAATGTTTTAAGGATGGGTCCTTATAGTTGGTATCAGAGGTCAGTTTAGAAAACATTTGGAGTTCGAATATTGTTAAATTAATGTACATAAATGAAATTGTGGTATAATTGAAATGATATATCATTTATAGAATACCATGTTGCTTCACCTAAGATATTTCTGTGTTCGGAATTGTTTTCCGCATAGGAAATAGGGTCGCTATGATGGGATGACATCAGGAGGAAGACAACCTTCGAAACTAGAAACATGAGATGGTTGGAATCAGAACTGAACAATTTTTGGTAGTGATGGAATATTTCATGCAGGCTATAAATTTTGATGGTATCAATGCATGAGATCATCCAGATCAACCACAGAGGAACTTTTCAGTAGTGAAGCTTTTCATGAGGCAACATCCCCTATCATTCAGAGGTTCATCTGACACTGTTCTATCTAAAGGGTGGATTAAAGCACTATAGAATATTTTTTATGTCATGGAGTGTTCATAAAATCAAAATGTTAGTCTCACTGTTTACCATTTTTAAGGTGAAGTAGATTAGTGGTGGTCTATGGTGAAAAATATCAGGGATAGTGAGGTGATTTATGCTATTGATTAGGATGAATTAAGATGTATGTTTCCTGAGAAATATTTTCCAATGGTGGTTCATCATAGGATGGAAAACAAATTCATGGAATTAAGGTAGGAGGATGACCTAGTGGCTGCTTATGATGCAAAATTCACTCAGCTGGAAAATTATGCTCCAAATTGCATATGAGATCTAGATAGTAAAATCAATCATTTTTTACTTAGGATTTAAGCCAAAATTATTGAAGGGATTTAGCTTCTCATGAGTTCAAAATTTATGAATTGTTTTTTCTATGTGCGGAGAAGGTGGAAATGGAGTTTGATGATGATCAGTTGTTCATGGAAAACAACATAATAAAAGTTCGAGGTGGCAGACAAAAGGGAAGTACTCTTCAAAAAAAGTCCGATGTTAAAAAACATAAGTTAACAGTTTGTGAAAATTATGGTAAAACTCATGTTGGGGAATGTCTTTTGAATTATGTTAGGTGCAAAGAATGTGGTAAAATGGGACATAAGGATCATAATTTCACTGAAAAAGATCAGGGTAATGGAAGGAAAGTTATGATTTATAGTTAGTGAAATGATTTAAGTGCAATAAAATGGGTCATTTTTAAAATGAGTGTCCAATGAAGAACTAAATTGATGGAAAACAACCAGACTACAAGCAGAAAGGGGTGGGGAAAACCTTTGAAACTACTTCAACAAATTTTGGTCCATCAAATGAATTAGTATCATGTACATTGTTTGTTTGTTAAAATTATGCCAATGTGTTTTTTGATTAAGGGTCTATAGATTCATTCATTTTTGAGATGTTTTCTAATAAATTTGAATTACATCTCAAGATATGAATCATGAACTAATTATAAAAATTTCTCGAGGAAATGATGAAATAAAAATAAATTATATGAACCTTCTTTTCCTTGTGTGTTGAAAGAATCTACCTGCAATACTTATTATTTTCCACTAGTAGATTTTGATGTTATTTTGTGTATGGATTGGATTTCTATTTATCATGCTAAGAATAACTGTAGATATAAAGAGGTTTATTTTCAGAAATATTTTGAGTTTTTTTTACTAGAATGATCCTTTACTTTTTGATAACATATCGGGAAGATAAAAAACTAGTAAAAGAGGGAAATAAATGTTACATAGCACATATTGTTGAAAATAAATAAATTGTCCAGATTTATGATGTGACAGTGGTAAATGAGTATCTAGATGTTTTTTCTGATGAGTTGTTTGGTGTTATACCTGATTGGGAAGTTTAATTTACTGTTTAATTAGTTCCTGATGGTAATCCAATTTCAAAACACCATTATCGAATGGCTCAAATTGAACTTTTAGAGATAAAGAAGAAATTGTAGGAGTTACTAGATAAAGGATTCATTCATCCAAGCACATAACCCTGGGGTTCTACTATCTTTTTTGTTAAAAAAATATTGTTCAATGAGACTTTTCATTTATTATAGATAATTGAATAGCATCAATGTTAAGAACAAGTATTCTTTTCCTCATATCAATGATTTGTTTGATCAGCTACCAGGAGCTCAGTATTTTTCAGAGATTGATTTCAGTTTGGGGTATAATTTGTTGAATGTAAACGATAAAGACATTATAAAGATTATGTTTCTTACTACATATGGCCATTATTAATTTGGGGTTATGCCTTTTTGGTTAACAAATGCACTTGTTGTATTAATGGATCTTATGAATAGAATTTTCTGTGAGTTCATGGATAATTTTTTGGTTGTGTTAATTGATGATATTTTGGATTATTCCTAACATAAAGAGGAACATAAAGTCATTTTAAGGTTTTATTTCATACCTTTAATGAAAATAAACTATATGGTAAATTCCGCAAGAGTGATTTTTGGTTACAAACAATTTCATTCTTTTGTCACATTGTTTCAAAAAATGAAATAATTATTGATCCTTCTAAAACAAAAGTACTTGAAGAATGGCCAATACCCACAGATATAACTGTGATCCGTAGTTTTCTTGGTTTTGTAGGTTATTACTGGAAGATTTTTGAAAACGTTTCATGGTTATCTATCCCACTAACTATGTTAACTCCAAAAGGTGTTAAGTTCATTTGGAAAAATGAATTTGATGTTTATTTTCAATAATTTAAAAAAAGATTGGTGAATGCTATAGTTTTGGAACTAACTTCTAGAAATGGTAAGGTTATTTTCTACAGTGATGCTACGTTGATAAAACATGGTTGTCTCCTTATGCAGAATGATCGGGTAATTTATTATTCTTCATGTCAGTTGAAACCTCATGAGTTAAATTACCCTACACATGATTCATAATTAGCTTCACTTGTTTTTTCTTTAAAAATTTGGAGGCTTCATTTGTATAAAGTAAAGTGTGAAATATAAAATGAACACAAAAGGTTGAAGTATATATTCACTCATAAATAATTGAACTTGAGATAGAGGAGATGACTGGAATTAATCAAGTATTTTGATTGAAAAATTCATTACCATCCAAGAATGGAAAATAAATTGGTTTCTTCTTTGAGTTGAACAAGTAATGTTGCATTAACCATGTTACATTTGGAACAAGATCCTTTAAATAAGGACTTAATGAACTATGGAATAAAAGTTGTTGGTGTAGTAAATTCTTTTGTTTTGTTTCAGGTGTTAGTTAAATCAGCTTTATCAAATAGAATTAAGCAAGCATAGAAGGAAGATATTGGGTTGGATAAAAAGGTAGAGTTGGTTAAGAATGGTAATTTACATTTTTTAACATTGATAATGATTGTATTTTGAGATTTAGAATGATATTATACATGCCTTGTGATTCATAATTGAAGAATGAGTTGTTATGTGAAGCTCATAGTTCTCTGCTTTCAGTTCATCCTGGCAGTACTAAGATGTAAAAAGATCTTCGAGAGTATTACTGGTGGGATGGAATGAAAATTGATATTTCTGACTTTACTGTGAAGTGTTTGACTTTCCAATAGATTAAAGTATAGTGGTATTTACTAAAAGGTATGCTTCATCCTTTACTGGTGCCAGAGTGGAAATAAGAAAATATATCCATGGACTTCATTGTGGGATTACCAAATACATCTCAAGGTAATAATGCAATCTCGGTTATTATTGATCAATGGGATAAATCAGCTTATTTACATTCTCTTTGAGATACATTGTCTCTAGATCATATTTCTCAGTTGTATGTTAAAGAGATAGTCAGGATGTTTGGAGTTCCCCTCTCCATTGTATCTGATCATGATCATAGGTTTACTTATAACTTTTGGAATGACCTTCAGAAGTCGGTGGGCATTGAAATAAATTTTAGTACAGCTTTTCATCCTCAATTAGATGGGCTGTCAGATAGAACAATTCAGACCTTGGAGGATATGCTACGTTCTTCTTCACTGGATTACCAGGGAAGTTGAGACCAAAATCATTCTTTGGTTGATTTTTTTTATAATAGTTTGTTTTCTAGTATATAGATGGTTCCATTTGAGGCATTATAATGGAAGCGGTGTCGAACTCCAACTTTTTGGGATAAAGTATGTGAAAGAAAGTTGATGGGACTTGAATTGGTAAAAGAGATGAAAGAAAAGGGTTAGTTGATTCATAAGAACATGGGAATAGCTCCGAGCAGGCATAAATGTTATGTGGAAAACCAGAGGAAGGATCTTTCTTTTGTGGTAGGTGATCTTGTATTTCTCAAATTTTCTTAATTGAAAAGTGTGATGTGTTTTTATAAGAAGGGAATGTATAGTCTGAGGTTCATTTGACCATATGAAATCCTAGAGAAGGTTGGATCATTTGTGTACAGAGTGTCTTTACCTTCATTTTTATCCCAAGTACACAATTTTTTTCATGTTTCAATGTTGAGAAAGTATATTCTGGATCTATCTCATGTTTTGAGCCCAGAGGTAGTTCAGTTTGAAGAGAATCTACCTTATGAATAAAAACTAGTCCATATTGTTGACTAAAGAGAGAAAGTGTTGCAGAAATAAGGTAATTAATCAGGTAAAGGTTTTGTGGAAAAAACATATTGTTGAAGAGGCAACGTGGGAATTTAAAAATGCTATAAGGGATAAATACCCCCACTTATTTGATAAGTGAATAAAAATTTCAAGGACATAATTTCCAAAAGGAGGGAAGGATGTAACACCCTAGGTAAATAAAGACTAATACATTTTCTTATTGGTGAACTAAATGTTAATTTTACTTTAAATGATATGGTATGTTTGATGGCATACCCGACACACAAAAATGGGTTCTACAAAGTCTAATGTTGAACACAATGTTGATTCATTCTGAAAAATAATAATATAATATTATTTTAAATGGTAGTTAACACCTAGACATTTTATTGGTCGGAATGAACAGAACTATCTACAATATGAAAATACATGTTTGAATTTTTTTTTACATTTATCCAATAAATGTTAGAGTCTTAAAATAAGAATGAATCTAATTTTATGCATATGTACTAAAATATTCATTAAAAGATCGATTTACCACCTTTTGATGGAGAAACTTATTTAAATCTAGTTTTGGTACCTTTTATATGTTTTATTTGAAATAATAAAAATTTTCTTTAGAATTGGGACATAAAATTAACTTTGGTTATTTTTTGGTATTTTTCTGATAAAATTCATTTTTTAATAAACAGTTAAAAATACTGTATTTTAATTAAAAACTACCTTTTAATATAATTTATTTATGTGGATAAATTATCTATTTAATTTTTTTAATGTTTAATTAGATTATATTTTTACCATTTAATCAAATGATGGTCATTGGAAGTAATTTCATATTGAAATTGGACAGAAACAAGTGTCAGTCTTTTGATATTTATTATTTCATAAAAATACGCTTTTTATTTTGACAATGAGAATTAATTTGAAATTAATTAATTCAAATTAATTGTATCTAATTTGGTAAAATATCAATAATTTTTTAATTTAGAATATCAAGTATATATTAGGATGAATTTTTTGTATTTTTTCTGAAGAAGTTCAATTTTTTCTGAATAGTGAAAACACTGAGTAGTAGTTAAAAAATCGAAATCTTCATTGAAATAAAATTTTACCACTTTTATGAAATGAATTTTGAAAATCCTACATAAATGGTTTTTTTTAGTAAGTAAAATATCGTTTAATAATATTAAAATAATTTTTGGTGAATAGTAACTTTTGACTTTTATTTACCACAGTTAAAGGTAAATAGGGTAATTCAAGGTAAAAATAATATTATAATAAAATAAAATTACCTTAACACTTGTCCTAACCTTATTGGATGATTCATGGCTGACCAATACAATCCTTGGGTGATATATTTGTCATTTGAAAGCCATTTGGGTAACATAATGACATTAATAACTTTGTATTTAATAAAAAAATAAAAATATCATAAAGATGTATTGTTTTGCTAAAAAAATAATATGGGGATATATAATTGATATATTTCACTAAAAATATTAATTATAAATACAATAATATTTCCTAAATTTGGGTATTTTATTTATAATTTTTAGACATCAAATAAAAAATTTATATATGACACAATAATAATGCAGTGTTTACCTCATTAATGAATTCTTTAAATAAATAAGATTATAATGATTAAAAAAATATCCAAAACCAATCCAATTAGTATTGGATGATTTTATTTCAAACAATAGTCATCTTATCTTTTAATTTAATGAGTTTTGGACCTTCATAAACTGAAAAACATTATATAATAATATAATATTTTGAAACATTACTAAAGAGCCCCTCCTCCCCTTATAAAATTCTCTCAGCTATGACCCATTACTCACACCTCTCAAGCCCTATGGATCATCCAAACTCTACCAAAATTATCTCTCATGATCCTTATGTTCTACCTAGAAGACTTACCTTAGGCACAAGGCATTTCAAGAAATCTATTTGGTTCAAACCAAAGGGAGTTACCCAATTTAAAGGTAATGACTTCTCTTAAATTATTATCTTTTATTCTACTTAACCAACCCCCTAAATTTTTTTATTACTATATTTTATAAAAATACCAGTATACTCAATATAATATGTTGTTTTTATGTGAAGGATTCAAACTAAACTTAAACAAACCTTCGTCTAATGGGTAAATAACATATTGTCTCGGTGGACGGCGAACTAATGCCTCACAAAACGATGATTGTTCAAATTTCACATACCACCCCTTATAGTGGCCATTAAGATGGAAATGTATTTATATGTGATATATATTATATTTATATTGTCTCTATACTTCTTTATTTTTCATTAATATCATACCTTTATGGTTTTGATAATGGGTAAATACAAAAATTTCATTTGAGAAAGTGTGGACTCCTGCCCCCTCTAAGTGATATGACTCATTCATGCCATACATGGAATATATAAAGGAAGGAGTTACTAAAATTGTATATAATATTATACTATAATTATAATATACCTATTTATCATGTTGTGTTCATTCTATTAAAAACAAAATTGAAATGAATGTAGTGTTCATGCGTACGTACGGCTTACCGTATCACTGAACCGTGCCTTTCATTTCTTATCTCCATGTTTTATGTACTACTATAAATATATATATATATATATATGATATATAAATGATTAATATCATTATGGAGATAATGGACTTTTGACAACATGACAACTTGTAATTATAAGAAGTTCAATTTTGTCTCAAGTACCAAATATTGACAAAATGACCATTATTAACATAAATTATTATATAATGTCTATAATATGGTAGTAAGTGATATTAAATATATAATAAACATTATAAAGTTTATTAATCATGTATAAATTAACATTAGTATATTATTCTTGAGATTAAAGAATGAACGGGTCCAGTTAGACACGAGGTAAGGGACTTCGTCTCAATCTCCATTCATTGAGGCATATTTTGTTTTATACACAACTTTCTTTAATACCGTGTATAAAAATCAATGAATCTTCATTTCATTCAAAGGGAATTTTTTTCTATTAGGTATTTTACTATATGAAACAAAATAATATTTCTTTTAATGTAAGTGGTGATAATGACCTTTTTTTCCATCATGAGTATTATTTGATGTATTTTTTCCTTAACAAGCTGTAATGTTTTTAAATTGAAAATAAATACTATATACTCTTTTACATATTTTGGTATTGAAAATGGTTTGGATAATGGATTTGTTTTGTCTTTTTTTTAAATAATGTTCAAATGTTATCTTTCCTTTATGTTGGTTTTATATGATATGAATATGTTATGGTTCTTGGGAATTGTTTGCATATACGAGTGGCTCCGTGACAAACCTATGGCCAGTGATCCCTAGATAACTCTCCAACGCATTGGGTAATGTGATGGAGGTAAACGATAATGTTTCTCCTAAGGGATTTATGGAATATACTGTGATGGGTATTCCAAATGCAACTCCGTACGTAGCTGTAAAAGCTATAACATAAGTATTTTATCAATGACACAAGTTACCTTTATTATTTATGTTTTCTATTTTTTATTCATAAATATTATGATTTCATGAGGTATGTTAAAATGCTTATGTTTTTATGGACTAAGGTTTTCTTTCTTTATTTTATAACCCTTTATAAGCATTTTATGCACATCCCATGTTTTGAAATGCTTTCCATAGGAATTGGAGATTAATAAGGTCAAGGTTGGGAATAAAGAAAACTCATGTTGTTTAAAATATAGAAGTAGACATGAATCTATTTTAAAAGATTTATTTGATGAGAAAAATGGAAACTTAGTAGAAGTGTCTACATTGTAATTTTTTAGATGTAATGTAATAGTTATAGCATAATTCTCTAAACCTATAAACCTAAAAAGATCATCAATGTTAATTATCCATTTAATTCAAGATTATTTAATGTTTTAAATTTGTGTCTTTATAATTATGGTGGTAAATATTTTCCATATTTTCAATGTTAAAAAAGAATCTTTTCATATCTTTAGAAAAATAAAAAAATATTTTTTTTGAAAAAAACATTAAGATTACATTATAAACATATTTTTAAAAATTATAACATTAGTAAAAACACAATTGAAACATAATTTTTTATTTATAAAATTTTCTCTAAATAATTTTTATAATAACTCATTTGAAGAAAAATAGATTTTCAACCAAAGGGTGAAATAATGTCAAAGGTTCTTAAAACCCAACTATTAAAAAAAATTATGTACCATATAGTTGAAAATGATATAATTAAATTAATATATCAATAATAACTATAGGATAAATAAATACATGATATTTGTTATAGGTATATGAGGTGATTTTTCATTGGAAACATAATCCTAAAAAATCACTATATAAAATGAGATTGTAACATAAACTCATTAAAACTTTTTTTTCTTGAAATCATAAGAAACATGAGATAATATCTTAAAATGAATCATAAAATATAATTTGGATGAATAAATTCATTATAATATATATTAATGTTGATTTATACACACCTCTCAATAGAATATTGGATCGTATCATAATGAAAGCCTCAAATAAAAAAATGAATGAAAAGTACTTTACTACTTTAGTAACATTTAAATTATAAGACCCATGAAATAATTACATAAATTGAAATATTAATTATCCTAAAATGTGGTTGATTAATGATATATCATGTCATATGTAATTATATAAAAATAATTAAATGATTGGTGAATATGCCATAATTATCTCAAAAATAAAAGTGAAAATATAAATCCTAATTCCTAAATTCTTAACTTTTATCATACTTGTTCAACCATATTATTCATTGGTTATCCAATACAGGTTTTCAAAAAGAGATTTATTGGTTAGATTTACACCTAAAATAATTCCTTTATGATGAGGGGAGGGATGTTGTTAATTGACATAGGAAGACATCGGTCAAGCCAAATGGCTTGAGATGTGTGGAAGTGATTTCCCTAATATAACTTAAGAGGATTTTTTTCTTATAAATAGTCCAATGTATTAACTATTTGGAGATAAATATTAACATAAGTGGCTCCCAATATTATAACTAAATTATTGGATTTATTATAAAGTGGAGTTGTACCTCCATCCTAATCTTAATAACTTGTTTTAAACATATTTTTTCCTAACATCCAAGTATATTTATTTTAATTTGTTTGATTTTTCACTACTGTAAAGAGTTTTATAAACTAGGTAATTTAAAATATAATACTAAATTAAATAGATAATTATTATATAATTTTTACCAATTTAATATATATATTACAACTAGTTAATAATTTTTAATTATTTTGTGTGAGGGGAGTTATTTTAACATAAGTGTATGTAATATTCAAAAACACTACTTTATCTGTAACTACAATAATAGTGTTTTATAATTTAAGGCTAAATATGTTCATTATAAATGGTAAATTGTTCAATGAATGGAATATATTTGATATTTTTTAGAACATATAATTCAAATTCTAAAATATAGTTTTTAGTATATTTTTTATCATTTATTAAAATATCATTTATTATAAAGTAACATTAATGTCAATGTTGACATTAATTATTTAATTTGAATTAAAAAATATCAATAAAATGATTCGATTTTAATTTTTTTTATTTAAAACCAATTCAAACTGATATATTCACCAAAAAATTAACTTAAAATATTAATTTATTCAATTTACGTCCCAATCATTATTATTAGTATAAATTAGTTTCGTTAGAAATAAATAAATATCAGTTTCATTGGATTTATTAATATTTTTATGTAACTAAATATTCTCTAAAAATTAAAGATATAATATTATGATAGGAAAAAAATTATAATTATAAATAATATGTATAAGCAAACCTATGCTTATTTGTTCCTTATCCTCAAAGAATTATTGAGATTAAAATTACAAAAAAATGTATTCTTGTGTCTTTATTTACTTATGTAATTATATATTTCATAATCAATCGAAAGTAGAAATGAATATACATACATTTTATAAATTCATTTAAAATTTTTTAAATATTCTAATTAAATAAAATAAATTCTATAATTTAGGTCATTATCCCTCTTATCATTTTATTTTTATCTCCTGGTAAAACCATTTTTACTTTAACCCTATTAAATAGTTTTTACTACTTTTACATTACATTTTGGTTAAAAACTAATTTCAAATTCATATAAACTATAATTTTTTGGATTCTATATAGTTAATCCATTTTTTTAAATTAAAATCAAAAGTGTGGGGAAAATTAATTTAAAATTAATCGCACAGACATGATGTCAAAGTATTTTTTAAATCAGACAAAGGTCAAATGATTGAAATGACTTTACATCCAAATTCAACATGAAATTGAATAAAATAACATAAATAAGATTTATAGAATGAAAGTTTTAATAATTTCACCTTAAAATAATTTTTAATAATAAATTTTCATTATGAATAAATTTTACAGAATGGTTGTTTTCAATATGAAACATTATTTTTTACTATTAATAAAAGAAATGTTTTAAAAAATTATAAAAAATAAAACCTCCAAAAAGTTTAACCATATCAATTCTGAAGTGAAATTTATTTTTTCAGATTAATTTTCTATAAGTTTGAATGAAATTAATTAAATCATTTTTTAGAAAAAACTTCATAAATAGAATTTTTGAATCAATACTATTCTCAAAACATATAATGAAATTACTAAAAATTAAGTATTTTATTATCAATATATTTTATTTATATATAATTTTTATATATAATATAAAAAAATTAGTTATTAATATTAATATTTTTCTATTTAACTAAATGTTTTATGAAAGTTAAATTAAAATTAAAAAATTAATAATTTATCATTGTTTTGATAACACATAGTGTTGCGTGTAACTAAATATAATATAATGTTGAGTCTAGAGAAAGAATATTTTTGTGTAGTGTTCAAGTAAATACATCAATTTATTAAAATTTAATCTAATAAAAATAATTCATCAAAACCCAATATGTTAAATTCACCCCCCCCAAATGATTTTGAGCCACAAAATTCGTATTATACATAATATTTTTAACATTTGAACATTTCATCAAAGAAACCAACAACATAAAATTAACTAAAAATATTCGTTTAAAAAGGGTAATTGGAAAAAATAATAGCTTCCAAGATAATCTCATTACTAGGTTTCCATATATGATAGAGGAAGTGGTAAGTGAAATCATTTACATAAAAGAGTTAATTGACACCCATATTCTAGTAGAGGTCAAAATAGAAGATAGATAACACTAGTTTTGATGATTTAGAGACGTTTATTGACCTCAAAATAGGAAGTACTTTATGAATTGAGGGAGAAATTTAATCATAAAAAAACTAAGGTACAGGGATAATATTTTGGTTCCAATATCCTTTCCTAATGTTGTGTAATTTTCATGGGAATATATACTTACAAAATTTCATTCCATTTCTGAAAAACAATCATACACTTGGGTTGGGACATGATTAATATCCAATTTATATATTAATCTATGAAATTGGGTGAATTTTTTATTCCTTAATAACTAGTGGATACTAACTTCACTATATAAAATGATAATTTAATATGTCCATCATTGGTTATGAAAAAATTAATATGGTTAGAACAGTTTATCTAATTTACATGAACCTTAATATAGATATATTATAGAAAACTAGGCTTAAAATACATTTATATTTCATCTTTTTTTATGAATATTCACTTTGTAACAAAAATTACTGCACGAGGACCATAACAGTTTAGTGTATATGGAATCATTGAAACAAAATATTATATGATGTTAAAATATCTTTAACATCATCCATTAATATCACCACCTATAGTAATTATATCTAAAATAATTCTTTATAATAATGGGAAAAGAAACAGTATTAGGGGTGAGCTCAGATGATCATTAAAGGTAAATAAAATAAATTTGTAAGCATAACAGGTACAAATTATATAAGACTTTTGAATAACATTTTATGATCTTAACCTGAGTATTAAATATCATAATAATGATTGGAAGTTCATAATACCTATATCATAAGGATATAAATAACAAAATACATGAAATCATAGCATAGGAATGATACATGGAATTGTTTCTGAAATATAATCATATAAAAACCCTGTTAATGAAGCTTACCAAAACCTTTGTAACATGTTTGTATTGTGATAATCATATGTGTATCTACTATAGGCTTGGGATTCCCTCCCATGTACCCTTTTGTTACGGGATTGGGATTCCCTTTTGTTTTCCCTCTTGTTCTAGATTGGGATGTCCCCCCATGTACCCTATTATTTTGGCTTACAATGACATACCATGTACCCTTTGACCGCATAAAACATTTATTATTTCCCAATGTATTTTAGGGAGATATATATAACACAAATCACATAATAACATCATTCTACATTTTCCACAAATTATTCATCATATAATGACCATAAAAAACATGGTTTATAAACATCAAATCATAACATATTTAATTAAATGGATATAATTCACATTTCATCACATCATATCATATGAAAAAATGATAAGTTTCATGACCATTTCATCACATAATAACCGATTAAAATAATTGGATTTGAAAAGAATAAAACCAATGGAAGGGAAATATGTATCGGAATAATTATTCCTTCATAAGATAAACCATTCATAAATTATTATGAATGTTACCTGTAGATCATTTCCTAGAAGGTATTGGGTAATATCACTAGATGTCATCACAAATAGATAATAAAAAGGGAAGATTCCTTGAAAACTTTTCTTGAGGAAAATATCCATTCCTCTTTTGAAAATGATTTCTAAAACATAAAAACTTTTGAAATTTATATTTATCATATTGAATATGAAAAATAATAATGAATTATTGAAAACATTTTCGAAACCATTTTCTTGGGAAACATATTAAAGGATCTTGAGAAAAGTTTGAAAACAATTTCCTTGAAAAATATATTGCAATCTAATAAAAAATCTTACAAACATTTTGAAAAACATTTCATTCAATAATACATTGAAAAAAAATTCTGATAATTTATAAATTTAAACATGAAATGGATGCTTCACAAAAATGATGATAGAAAAATACATACATGCCGTAGAGGTAAAACGGACATTTGTTTTCCATGGTAAAAAGGGTAGAAAAATGACTTCTTCATAAAGATACATGAATATTAATTTGAATTTTTTTTAAAAAGAATAAGGGAAAAATTTAATTTAAATATTATACAAGAGTAGCATAATATTATTTATAACCCTTTTCAGAAAATATAGTATCGAAAGAACATAGATTTCTGGTGGAATTGAGGTAAATGTAAAGGTTAATTAAAAACACTTTCTTAACTATATTATGTACCTAAGAGTTGAAAAATGTTACCAATAAAAAAATAAATCTTGAAAACCCCTAATAGAAGAAATTTCATGAATGTTATTGAGGTATGTATCATAATTGGGATGGTGTCGGTGGATTTGATAATGGTGTTTCTGATCTTGGAGGCTCTTGGGTGCGGTTTTTTTGTAGCTAGTTCTAGTGCGGATTTTCAGTTTGTTCAGTATGTCAATGGCTCCTTGTAATGATCAGCTGGTTCTCACATTTCCTCAAAGTGATTTGTAATGGTGGGTTCTCACATAACCAAAAATGTGTTTTTCGAAATAAAAAAAAACTAATTTTCAATTTTCAGTAATGGGTGGTTAATAAAGCGTGAATCTCAAAGAAATAAAAAGTGAGATGAAATCCCTTATATTAACCTTCCTTTTATTGTGTGGTATTAATTATTCTATATAGTTGTTTAAAATTTGTTTTTATCATATAAAATAACCATAATAATGTTTATAATATTATATATCATAATTTTATAATGTCATATTATCCATTTGTTGATAATATTTTTTTCACAATTTAAGGTGTTAATTACCTAGTTTTCTCAATTATTTTTTAACATGTTATATGCTTCTATTACTATATAGATTATTATTCCATCCTATTTAGAATAAAAATCATGAAATATTTATCATATATATTCAATAAATATGTATTTATAATCATATATAATGTATGAAGATAATAAATAGAATGCACCATTGATGGAGACGGTTGGTCGTATGTCCGCATGAACACTACATTCGTTTATTTGTTTTATTAGAAAAATTAAAATTGTATGATATATATATTTATAACTACTGTATATTATCTATTATATATATTTTATATAGTTTTATTAGTACCATCATTTTTTCATACCACGTATGGCATGCATGAGTCACATCGCTTTGAGAGGCAGTAGTCCACACTTTCTCAAACGAAATTATCGTATTTACAAAAAATAAATAGAATAAAGGCATGTTATAATTTAAAATTACAGAAGAATAAATACATTATAAATATTATATATTTAATATACGAACATATTGTTCATCATAATGGCCATCATGAGCGGTTGTAATGGAATATTTAACAATCATCATTTATTGAGCCAGTAGTTCGCCATACAAAAATAATAGTACGTTTATTACCCATTACAAGGTGGTGTGACTATGTTTATGAATAAATAATAACATAAAAACATCATATTATATTTATGAAACTTACTTTTTATTTTATCTGTTAATAATAATAGTATATGGAGTGGAGAACCAAATTAAATAATAGATATCATTGAAAATTGATATGTTAAAATCAGGTAAATCCTGTTGATTTATACCAAAGGGATTGCATTGACGAATTTCAGCCAAAAAGGAGGATAAAAGGTCTAGGGAGTGGTTATGGGAAGCTGTTTGGGTAGTGATTGATGAACCCTAGGTGGTTTGAGAGGCTTTAGGAGGTGAGAGAAGTGGTGTCCATTTATAGTGGAAGAGGAGTTGCACTCCTGTAATATTTTGAAAAAGGAATTCCATACATGTAATTTACATTGAATGTGGCTTCAGTGATGGACCCGATTCGATAAAAGAGAGGATAAGGTAGACATATGAACATAAAATTGCTCTTGGAAATATGTATTGGCCGTTTTGGGCCTTAATGTTATGGTTTAGTCTCTTATTATGCTTAATTTATCCTTAATCATTATAATTATTTTTAATAACCATCACTAATATTTTTGTTAAAAAAAGTTGGTATTTTTAGATATTATAAATTATTCGAATTACAAATATATATTCAATTTTTCAGAATTCCAATTATAGAAGTGTCAGAAATTAATTTAAAATTCATCCTGCATGTGGGACGACAATGCGAGTTTTTAAAAAAATCAAAATTTTGTTAAGTTTTAAATATAATAATAAAATTGAAATTGATTCCAATTATCTATATCTGATTAACTGATAAAAATATTATGCTATTATACTTATAATCCATTTTTTAAAATTATTTATCCATATAAATATGTTATATGAAAAAAACATTTGAGTAAAATTCATTATATTTCACTATTCGCTTAAAAATAAATCTTTATAGAAAATTAAATAAACATCAATATAAGATAATTTTTATGTTTAAATTTTAAATATTAATTTTCTTTTGATATATTAATTTCATAAAGGGTTCAATATTTGTATGTAAAATGGGTTCTCCATTAAATTTTTGTAAATATTCCTTTATAAAAATATTGGTTATTATGTAGTAAATTGGATTTGTTCTTATCTTATGCCTATAAAACATATTGGATGAATACCAAAAACATTTGATTCAATATGTAATGGATATATTTAATTAGAATCTGAAAATAAAGAGGATTTATTTATTTTATCAAGATAAAACCCCATTATAAGGTGGAAAATAATAATAATATTTATTTTTGGTATTAATTAGGTTATTCGTTTCATTTACAATTAATTTGTAACCATTGAATATATTTTATATTCTTATAAACCATAAATTATTAGAACTTCGTAAATAATATTCATAACTAATGACCTAATGGCTAGGTTATTTCATACTATATTAAATAAAAATGTTTTAAAAATATATCATTTTCCTATAATATTCAGTCTTGCATGTAGTGTAATATATCGAACAAAGTCACTCTTTCATGAAACTCAATCTAAATAGGCGTGATTTCCACTACAGGACAAAGAATATATTATATTTTTTCTGATAGTAAATATATGATCTAGTATCAAGTTATTTTGTGACATATTACAATTGGTGTTGTATGTTAAGGGCGCCATGTCCATGTTTCAAGTATTGTAATCCAAGTTGGTGTCATGTAGTGCATGTCATGTTGGAGTCATGTTAAAGGAATTATTTCATTAGTTTAATACAATACCTTAATCGAAATTAATTAATTAAAAAAATCAAAAAAACTCAAGGGGTTGCGGAAATAGTATATTAATCTCTTAAACCCCATTCAATTTTATACATTAAACATTTCATAAATAGTTATCATTTTGATAGTTCTAAAAGGATAAAATCCAAAACATACAATGAAGATCAGTAAATTTCTCAAGATAATTTTTATATTGAACTACCCATTATCATAATGAATATATATATTCAAAAAAAAAATAAATGAATACCTTCATCATGTATTCTCTTGAAACATGGTACTAGCCTCAATTATGATAAAACATTATTCAAAAACATAAATGATTCCCCATTTCATTCAAAATACATGGATTTTTTTATTTGTTCCATATATATATTGAAATGTTGTAAACTCCATCCATGATAACATAAACACAATTTCCAAAAAACCTTATCTATTATGAGTTCATCAATAATATCTTATATACATTATTCATATCCATCATATCATTATCTAAACTAAACACCATTTTTAATCATCTAGAACATATTAAGGGGTACCTTTCCAAAATATAAAAAAATAACTTTTCCATCCTATTGGAATAATTCAACATATTTTTTTATGAAACACATTTACTAATTAAATTCATATATATTTATTGATTCATATAAATAATATTTGAATTTTGATACACAAATAATTCATTAATCAAACATACTTATCTAGTTAATTTATAGTACTTATGATTTTATTCTTTAATACCTATTTTTACATATTTAATTCATAGAATCTTTATTTAATACTTCAAAAAAATATATACTTATACAACCTTAATGATTCTCCAAAAGAGATTTCCCCTTTTGAAATTTGGTCAAATAATTCCCAAACACCACAAACTAGAAACACCAGAGTGTATGTAGTGCATTAGTTGGTGTGATCTAAACCTATATAGAACTTACCGGCATGTTAAACATAGTTTTATATTTTATGGATTTATGACCTTCCCATCAAAATCTAAGGAACCTCTTAGTTCCATTTATGAAAACTCCTTGGATCCTCCATGCACATATTAGGCATATAAGATAATAAATAATCTTTCCATTGTGGTCTCCAATACCTAATTTATTATTGTACTATATCCTTATTATCATTGAAGAGTCATAGTGTTGGTTAAATAGAATTTTAATAATCATGTTCTATGATGACTTATTAAGAATAATATCTTTCACATCAGTCATTAAAACATTTTTCCGCTCATCCAAAAAAATTTCATCATAATAAACGTTAAAAAATTCCATGTTGGTTCATGCCATTAACATAAACTATAAATCATAGTTTAGAAAAAAAATCATTGTGGATGACTAAAAAATAATGAAAATTACTTCTGTGATGTCTAAATAATAAAGACTACTTCTTAATATATGGCTCCTCGTGTTTATCTTATGTTATTCATAGTCATCATCTTTTTAAATCCATCATGATGGTTTGTAAAGTGTTTTTTAATATCCAATGAATATTAAATTGGATTGTGAACCCATGTGTGAATCAAGGATGATTTTCATGCACCAGTTCATGATTGAGTCTAATTCAATATGGTGTATTCGGTGTTGTTACACATATATACATATATACCAGAGACACATATATACATGTATTTTTCAGATAGGGATGTAATTTCTTGGAAAACACTCACTTTATCCTTGATGTATATTCCAAGACATTTTCATATACATTAAATTATCCTTATACATATCCTTATATACATCATTATATAAATCATATGATATATCCCTAGCAATGTGAGTAATATTTTCTCATCCTAGTTTCTATTTTAAAACTAAACCTTTATTCAAATAATAACTATATAAATCAATGCTTAGCATGCATGTATATTACATATTTTTGGATAAATATTCAGTACATTATAAAAAAATACACGATGACCGTAATATTTCACTACATTTGGAAATTTGAAAAATTATCTTTTAATTTGGTGAAATATCTATATCATATCCCAAAAAGATCTTGTCACATAGAAAACCTTTTAGGAATACCCTACCTAACCCTTTTATCATTACCTATGGATGAAAACACCAAAAACGGTGATCAGATAAGATTAGTAAAAGTAAAATTAAGAGATATAAATTTGTGATCAAATGAAAGAATATGTTAAGAATATTAGTAGTTAAAAATTGAGAAAATTTATGATGTTTATAACCATCCTTTCATACATCATTAACATGAGACATGGCATATTTATTGAGATTTCCTAAGACATGAATCATAAAGGAATCAACTATCATGAGAAATTAGAGAATAAAATTGGATTAAAATATTGATTTGTGGAATACATATAATCTTATAATATTTTGAACTTGTTTAAATAGAAAAAGGTTCACTTATTATGATAAGGAAATAATATTTTCTTTTGAAATATCATTGGAAACGTGTAATCTAGTTAAAATGTGAGATAATGGACATGAAATATTGGGAAACACCTAACATTATAGTTGTCATGGTTCACTGTCAATTCCATCATAGAAAACAATTTCCCTTATAGAACCGAGTTCACTATCTATTATAGTCACATATATCTCAGGATATATAAATATCTACCTAATTAATTGGTGGGAGATATATGTGTCACCCTCTTTGTATATAACATAAATAAATTATAAGGATATAATGTATCCACCATCCTTTATTATAACATTACAACCATTATATAATCAAATTCATACTTATAGGTACCATAAGATTATATAATATATATCATATAATAACCCATGACTTTAAAAGGGTTTCATAGAAATTTAATTATATAATAACCTAAAGAAAAATAATTGTAATCATACCTCAGAGAATAAACCTAGAAAATTAGTGTGTTATGTATATATTTCCTCAGGGCATTACCCATTAAAGAGAAATTAGATTCATAAACAAAATTACATTAAAAAATAAACCATTTAGAAAAGTAATTTGAATGGAATCCTTGGATCATATACCCATTAAAGAGTATGTGACACCAATGAATGGATTTATTGATGTAAAATAATTTATAGAGTCAATTTAAATAATTTTAGGAGAAAAAAAACCTTTTTATTTGAAAAATTCCACTTAAAACATAAAATATTTTTAAACAGATTTTCTTAGTATATTACCATTAAAGAAAAAAATAATCATTAAAAATATATTTTAATTATTTTAATGATATATATACCAATTATAAAATGAAAAAATACTCTTCAAATCAAAAAAAACTTCAAAAATACCATTGAATTTGAAACTAGTCATTCAAAATAAATATATGTCGCAAATAATAAAGAAAAAATATTCATTAAAATGAATTTTGAATATTTTTAAAGGTTTTATGAAATAATTTAGCAGCCTTGATAGTATTAAATACAGTTTATTTATTTAATTTAAATAACAAATATTCATTTAACATTTTTAGTATAATCGAAACATGAATTATTTAAGAAAACAACATGCAGAATTAATTTTACTTTTCTTATAAAAAGTAATATATTGTTTAAAATTCATTTAAAAATAAGAGAATAGTGATAAAAATAGTTAACAAACTATTTAGGATACATGTAATTTTATGAAAATAGACTACCAACCAAATTGTGAAAAAACATGTATTTTCTTAAAAACATTTTCTTAATAATTCAGCTACAAAATAAGGGGAAAATAGTACTATCTCTTGAAGATATAATGAATATACAAAGGAGAATAAAAATAAAATAGAGTCTTTTAGAGCTATATAATTATATTTTAACATTTGAAGGAAAATCTTAATTAATCCCAATAAACATTAGTATTTTAAAATAAAATCATTACCACTTTTGAATGTTTGAAGAGTTATCCTCGTAAAGTAATAACATGCATTGAAACATAAAATATATTATGGATAAATAAATTAATTATATGAAATATCTTAGAGGATTTTTATATACCTTTTTAAATAATATAGGTTCATAAAACAATGTATGTATCTAAGAATGAAAAATTAAATAAAAAATCACCTACTTCAAAGGTAACTTTCGATTCATAAGACCCATGATAGAATGACATCAATAGAATCATTAATTATTAATAAATGGGGTAGATTAATGTTATATCATGTAATATTTAAGTACATAAGCTACAATAAAATTGAGTGGTGAATATGGAATATTACTCCATAAAATAAAAGTGAGTATATAAATCCACTTACCTTAAGACATAACTTTCAATATACTCTATCTACCATACTCTTCTTCGGGCATCCTCCATAGGTTTTCACTAAATCCTTTCTTGGTTGGATTTATTTATATAAAAAATCTTCTATTATTATGGATAGATATTTTTAATTGATTTTTCCATAGCATGGTCGATCTAAATGGCATGACATGTGTGAAAAAAGTGGGGACAGTTAATGGCCTTTTATAGGTGAGGAGTTGGATTCTATTAAATTCTAGAATATATTCACTATTGGGAGATAAATACTACTTGAAGTCGCTCGAAATATGCTAATAAATGGTTGAGAGTTCTATTAAATTATAGAAATACCTCTACCACCCATTTCAAGACAAGTTTTACATATTTGTTTCCTTTGAATCTAGGTATCCCTATTTTTTACATTTTGAATTGTCACTATGGTAATTAGTTTTCAAACATAGTTAATTTATCCAATAAGTATAAATTAATGATATAATTGATATATTATTATGATACAATTATTATAAATATTATATATAATTTATAAATTGTATCTCTTATGTGTTTTGTAAATTATTTTTTATAGAAGTGCATGTAATGCGAAAAAATGTCACATTATCCTTAACTATGCTAATATAGTATTAAATAATATTGGGTCATTATTATCATTATAAAATTTCAATTTCACTATTAATATCCCTGATTTAATATTTATTATCATTAAAAAGTAACCTATATTAATATATTTTTTGTTTTAAATGTAAATCATTTATTGAAATATCATTTATTATAAAATCACATTTATTTCAATTTTGACTTTAATAATTTATTATGAATTTAATAATATCAATATGGTTATGGAATTTGAATATATTAATTTCACACATTTTTAAAATTATATATTGTTTAAAAAATTAATTGAAGATAACAATTCATTTAGTTTACTTCAATTTTCATATTTTTAGTATTATTTATTTTAGTTTAAGAGTAATAAAATAATTACTATGTTAGTGATTCTTATGCATTTTATGTAACTAATTCATCCAAAAAAATAAATTTAAATAATTTTAATTTAATAAACTAATTTATCATTAGAAGTAATATGTAATACCTAACTAATGTGTTTTCCCTCTCCCAAAGAAGTATATATATTAAAAGTAAAACTTTATTTTTTTTGTTTTCTTCATTATTTTCCATAATATACGGGTCATGTTGAATTGAATGTATAATGTAATAGAAATATATAAGAAAAAATGTTTTCAAAAGGATAAATAAACTCATTCAATAAAATTAAGTGAATATATTATGTCATTTTCACTATTATCATTATAGTTTAACCCCCCCCCTGAAAACCAATTTTCCCTTTAACATCGATAAATAATTTTTTATGTTGTTTCTATTAAATTTGGATAAATATTATGATTTAAATTTTATAAATTATAAATTAAACTGATTCTAAATACCAAAATAATTTTTGAAAATTAAATTCAATGATTTGGAGAAATTAATATAAAATTAATCTTATACGCATTATGAGAAAGTGAGTTTTTAAAGCGATAATGTTCAAAAAATTGAAACGTTTTCATATCCAAATTCAATATGAAATTGATTCCAATGAACTAAATTGGATTACTAGATAAAAAAGTTAAATAATTTTATTTTGAAACCATTTCAAAATATAGATAACATTATTAAAAAGGTATACAACAAGGTGGTTTTCAAGTAAAATTAAGTATTTTACACATTTCATCAAAAAATGAGGCTTTTCAAAAAAACACAAAAAATAACCCAAAGATAATTTGGACATCATTATTTCAAAAATGAAATTTATTTAATTAAATTAATTATATAAAATTGTAAAAAAATAATAATTTTATCATTGATCATAGAATGATATAAAAATATTTTTTTTAGAAAATAATATTTTCATAACATATAATGATATTATCAAAAACTATATATTTTATTATAAATTGTTTTTTGTTTCTATACGCATTATAAATAATATTTTAAAATTATTTATTACTTTTCTTAGTTATTTTTTAATGGATTATTTATGCAGGTCACATTTGAATAACTAAATTAATAATATATAATAGCTTTGTTAAAATTTAGAGTTATTTGTAACACCCGAAAATCGAGTTTTCTAGGTACTAAAAGCATAACATGCTTCAAAATGAATGGATATCCATAAAATAAATTCAATTTATTAAAAAAATCCTAAAATTAGGGTGTATTACACTATTTGATTATAATTTACAATTTGAAGATAATTAAAAAAATCTATAAGACCAAATCTGTATTTAATATGTGTGTTTAGTTGTTTAAAAATTTCTATTATAATTCATGAATCTATTTTGAAAATTTTATATTTTAAGATAATTAAACAATTCCATAAGACCAAATATGTGTTTAATATGTGTATTTATTTATCTGAAAATTTATGTTATTATTTATAAATCCATTTTGGAATTATTATATTATAATATATACATTATTACAAATTAATGAATTTTAAAATAGTCCTTTGAAACTCATTATTATCAATTATATTAATCAAATAAAATGGAATAGATATCATATTTGGAATCATTTTTCCAAATAAAAAAATAAGAACCACTTTTATAGGAGTAAATAATTTGTAGCCTTAGTTAAAAACTAGTTACCATAGTGAAACGTTACTTTTTCAATGAATAATACTTTTCTGAATATTTTCAGTTAATTAAAATTAAATTATTATAATTTATATTAATATTAAGTTATTTTTTATAAAACATATATAAAAATATACTGTCACTAATTTAATTAGAAATCAATATAAAATATTTTTAAAATAATTTCATTAATAAAAAATAAATTTTCAATAAATAATGTTTATCTAGCCATAATATATTGTAATTTAAATTGAAATAATATATTATATATAATTTTAATAAAATTAACATGAACCCAAATTAATATTTATAATGTTATAATTTTATATAATGTTTTATTTTAAATTTTTAAAAAATAATCATTGTTAATTTTTTGAATAATATTTCTATTCATAAATAATCGTAAAAAAAGTATCTGAAATTTTAAAAATTAAAGGTAACATACAACTTATAAAATCTCTTATTAGGTATTAAAGTTAGATCCTTATTTATAGTCAAAAATTTCATTACAAATTCACCAAACATACCAAATCCACAAAACAACTATGTGATTCCACTCAAACACTCTAGCTTACTAAAATTTTCAATTAAAAGACTCCCTTTTTCAATAATAAACGTTTCCCACTCCAAAATATTCTCTTATACACCATAACCCTAAATTAATTGATCATGATTTTACCCCTTCCCAGTTAATCACTTCTAATAGTGAATATGGTTCAATGGAGTCTCTACAAGCATTTTGGAAATACATAGTAATGTGAGGGTTCTCCTCTTTATTATTATTCATTTGCTTATTTTTGGATAGTACCATTTTTTATCAATTAATTCATATTTATTATGTTGATAATCAACACATTAAATTACCATTTATTCATTTTTAACAAGAGACTACCCTTCCATTCCATTAAACACATTCGATAAAAAATTGTGTATAGAAGTTCTACTATTCAGATGAACTCTCCTTTATCTCCTCAATATTATCAATTCATGTAATTTTTTTTATTATGTCTTTTGTATTTAATTTTTTTATTATTTATCATCTTCCTAAACTATTATTTAGTGACCTAATTATTCTATATTCATGATATACAAACTATCCCTCTCATTATTCTATTTATTAATCCATTTCGTATAGTCACCATGGTGCCATGATAATTCTTTGAATTTTTATTTTAATGGTAAAAATTCTCAACGTGATTATAATTCATTGATATCCATATAAATAATATATTTATAAATAATTAATATCTTTATATAGGTGAAAATGATACAAATGTTTTTCATATATGATGTCAATGTGTGATCAACTATTGTAGAATTCATCAAATGTGGTTCGAAAAATCAATTTTCAATTCCTTGTGTCAAATTAATTCATAAATTAATATTCCTTTCATGATTTACTTGATCATATCATGTCCTCAAAATTATTTTCAAATTCATTAATTTTTAAAGAAAATTTACTTTTTATTTTCAATAATCATTTCTTTGAAAAAATTATCCCTATAATAAAAGTTTATTGTCGATAAAAATAAATACTGAATATAACAATGAATATTTTAAATCATTAACATGTTTTATTTCCTTCCATTAGTATCCTATAATATTAAGAAATATGATATATATTAATCTATAGTATTTTTTATTTATATTTTACCATCTTTAAAAATAGTGTTTAATAATTTTTTTATGATATTGGTAATGGTAATTAAAAATGTTAATGAAAAATTATTTTCCATTCAGGTAAAATAAAATTTAATATCTTCCACTCCACGTTAACAAATTAACATATGGTGTTGGGAATGATATTTTATTTGGAACTATTTATAATAATGTTGTCGAAATTATTTTAATTTTATTCTAAAATTTATATTTTTAAAAAAATCATTTCATATTTTATATAATAGTTTTATATGTTTTGTGAAAAAAAAATTGGATCTCGATTAATTCAATATAGTTTATTATTTATGGTGTTATGTTTTCATCATCCACTATTTTTTATAATTGATAAATGTTACCTTTAATTTTTTTCAATGTATATATATCATTTTAAATATAAATTAGTTTTTTAATAAATTTTTATTTAAAAAATAGATTTTATTTTATAATTAAATACAACATTAATAACATACGAAAATTTTATAATACTTTTTTAAAAAAAGAATCAATTTTAGGTGAATTGAAAAAATACAGTTTTTTCTAATATCATTACATAAATATATCTTAGATTATTTTGAAATATTTTTTGAAAAAATTATATAAATTTTAAATATTAAATAAATCATTTAAATATAAAATTTTCAATGTATAAAACTATAGAATATTATTTTATAATTTCCATTATTATTTCCAAAAAACTATTATCATTTTATTTATATATTAGTATTTAGGAATGGAGAAATTAGCTTTTGGAATTATTATTTTTTCACAGAACAATTATTTAAATAATTGATATTTTATTAATATAATTATTAAAAAAAATTATATTTTTATAATATATAAAATATAGTTCCAAAAATACAATTATCAAAAAATGTGCTATTATAACTTACATGCACTGATGTTATGATTAATTTTCATACATAGAGAAAGATAATTTTTAATATGATTGCAATATTTAAGAGAAAAATGATCATAATATTTCATATTTTAAAATTAAAATTATTGTATAAAATAATTATTTTTATGAATCATGTTAATTTGATCAATACTCTTGGAGTACATATTTTAAAAAATTTATTTTATTAATACAATAGACATTAAATAAAAGAATAAGTTTAAATCCTTAAAATAAGGAATAAAATATGATTTATGAAGACATAAACTAATACATAAACAATAATTTAATATTTGATCAATACCAATTTTGAGTAATAATCCATAGAGATAAAATATTAATTTTTATACTAAAATAGTTTTTTGAGACATTATTTGCTATGATATGAAATTCCGTTTGACACTTTTTACAATATAAATGTGATTAAAGAGATTCTATATTAAGTTATAGGAAACAAAAATTTGATTTTAGGGTTTTAGAATTATGTTTAATAAAATATAAAATCACACATCTAATTAAATTTTAAATATTTAAAAATTAAAAGAGTAAAATATAAATTCATAATGATAAAAACCCTATAATATGTTTAAAATGAAACCAAATGACCTACCAGGGACATCCATGTTAAGGGTAGGATGACTATCATAACTCCAAACCCACGTCTATATGGCTTAGGGATGGAGACAAGATATGATCATGACATACCAAAATGGGAGGGCTTACCAAATGTACTTATATATATTAAAAAAATAAATCTCTGAACAATAGTGAGTATATATGATAATAGAATTAAGAAATTATAATATATAAAGTGTGAAAATACTCCCCCATCCTGAAATAGAGTATAATCATGACATTAACTAGAAAAATGAGATTGAACAGTGTTGGAATAAAAATTTCCTAGTTCGACCACCAAAAACATTAACTCTACTTGGTATAGTTATTATCCTCTAAAAACCAGTCCTCTAATATCATGGATAATCCTCTTATTGTATGTATAATAAAAACATGTGTGCATAAAGAACTTACTTATGTTAGTATATATATACCTAGTAGGATATTCTAAAAAACATGAAAGTAGAAATATATTCATACAACATTCATCTAATCAAATATGTAATAGGCAAACATAACCCAATTTTAATATTATCATAATGACTAAATAGAATTTGAGAAGTGGGTTATTCCTCATCAAAATCTAGCTTAGACTAATGTTTTTTCATGTTTCTTTAAATGCCTATTTAAAGTTCCCATCACCTCACTTAAACACATAGTAATCTATGTGAATAGTCTTCACCTCACCACTGTTCTCTACAATATAGTGTATACTATATATTGTGGGGACCCACTCCCCATTAGATCACAAATATGGTTGCGGGTTTCCAATCCATATAAATAGGACTAGAACCCTATTTGGTATGGGGGTTTCCAACATAACCTATGTATAGTGTAAGGAATGGTAGTTCGATAGTGTTGCATGGGGGTTTCAAACCTAATGTCGCTTTGAAGGTCAATCCCAATCACTTCTATAGGCCATGAATTCTTTATGTATGTGTCCCACTCATGAGACCTCATTTCATGTTATTGATTCCTAATCCATGGCCATTATCACATTATACAGATAATAATTCATGGGATATACTAATAATGGTCCCATATCCATGTATTGATAAATGAGATTCAAAATTTGGAAGTTCATGAGGTAGATACAAGATGTGTACCATGGGTCACATGTCTTTTGATATCACCTAGTTACATAAACATGCCTTTAACTACATACATCTTTTATAACCTTGTAAAAATTTATGACAAGTAAATGATGTTCATGATGTGTCTCAGCTTCCCCAGGTATGATGGCGTCCCACTTCCCCATGCCTGAATAACGCATCTTGTTCCAATGTCCACTGGTTTTTCATGTGTAAATTGGTTATGAATGGGTACCCCAACTATATAAAAGTACATGATCATTCCCATGTATTGTATTAATTCAAATATTTCTATATTTTTTCATCTTAACTTACATAACCCCTAAGATACATGAAAAGATTTTTTCATTTAGTCCCATAACGTTTATGTGTCCCACATAGCTTGTAATATTTATCTTCAACTAAAAATATAGAAGCCATATTCATGGGACTAAAAAATGTGTCCTCATCTAGAATAAATGGAGTGTATTCAGATAATTCAAATGAAACTTTCATGTTAATAATGAATTCTCAAGATCCACAATTTCACTAAAAAGAAAGTCATTGGACTCATTATAATTCACTGAAACCAAATGGGATTCATTTTATCGATAATTTTATTGACTTAGGTGGCCAAAAATTGAGAATATAGTCTCCCATGTGAAGAAATATATCTCCCTTCACAACTCATAATCATGAATCCCCATTAAAATCACATATACCCAAGAATCCATCAAGATCAATACAATAAAAACTTATCCTCACATAGTTTTCACCGTCGACCCTATTTTGGGGGATTGATCATTATCTTATCCCAGCCATAAATTCTGAATATCTAATCCCATATTATAACAAAGATTTGAAATATAAATGGAGGAATAAAAATATATTGTTGATAAACACAGTTTTTTTAATGAAATTCCATTCAATTATCATAATGACTAGGAATTTTTTTGAATCATAGAACATTGTATAAAAAAATAATTGAGAATCTTGAAAATATTTATATCTCATTGTTGATATTAATGGGATAAAATTTAATTTAAATAGATAAATTATAATTCGTGATAAAAACAAAAAAATTTGGATACCATCGAATAATGAGTCGTAACTCAGATCTGGATTGATCATTTCTAAAGAACACATCTTCTATCATTGAAGACAATGACACAACCACATTCACTATTTATCCCCAGACTCACCTTGATCTGTTGGTCATCAATCATCAATATGAATCCAATAATAATAATGATGAACATATCCTCCACCAATCCTAAATCTAAGGGTTATTGATATATCCATATAAATTTTAAATAATAGATAATTTATATAGAGGATTATATTTTTTAAATTTAGTAAATTTAATAAATAAATTATTTAATTTCACACCATACCCTACCACATTCAACTTCATCCAAATTCTAGACACTCTCCAACATTATTTTGCACCAAATGTAATGTCAAATTCTATAATAAATGGATGTATCATATTTCCCATATAAGGTATAGATAAACAAGAAAACATTTTTTTATGAAAAAACTTCTTCTTAGGATATAATAAATATTATTATTTTAAATATATTAATTCTGGGGTACTTTGACACATAAACATAGTTATGAATCTATGTTTAATTGATTCTATAAATATTAAAATATTAATATTACTAAACCCAAAAAACCAATTTCATTAAATTCTCCCCCACCACCATAATGGAATTTCAAAATTAAAATCAAATGATATAAAAAATGATCAGGGTAATGATCCCATAACTAGCTCTCATTCTCCGTGTAATTCTTCATCATGCTCCCTTACTACTAATGAACATGAACCAATGTGATGGTCTATCAGTGAGGGGTCCTAGAACAACACCAAGTACTCCAAGAAGGTGGTTACATCCTCGATGTATGGATCTCCTTAGTTGGTATAAATTTTATGATTGTGAACACATATATGCGTATAAAAAATATACAAGTATTCATGAAATAGGTATAACTATGGTGGAATTTCAATTCGATAGGAATCCTAACCAACCATATGTTTCTTTTCCTATGACCTAATAAACCTTGTTGGTTCTTGTTTCCACATCCAAAGTTCTTCAAACCTCATTGTTGGTTGACTCTAATAAAAAAATTTACCTCAGCTTGAATATTTGTGGACTACAATTTTTACCCATGTATGATTTTTTATGGATCCAGTCTATCCTCATTCACTCATTATTCATCTCAACATTCTCTTTCATCATCTGCATCATCTTAATCCCAATAAGAGATAGCTCACCAATATCTTTCATGCCAAAGGCTGACATTTAGGTTATCCTATAAAGGGAATATAATGTTTCCTTAAGAATAATAGAATGTATGTTTTTTATAAGAAAACCCCACAAATGGAATACAAATATTCCATGTACGGTTGAGTTCCAACAGACAAAAATTCTTCATTAACTCAAATAATTGGATAATCCAATCACTTTACCATTTTATATGGTAAGTGGAACTATTTTATCATATATAACATGAACCTGAATAAATCCTTCGAACCCTTCAATAAAAATGAAATAAACCAAGAATTATGGTCAAATAAAATGGTCAAGTGTATCCTAAAAATTCGAACATTTTCTAAAAATTATAGATTACCCAAACACTCACCCAAACTCTTCTCCCTGATGAATTAATGTGTGACAACAATGTCTATTGGTAAAAAATTACATTGATATAATTGATTCTTCTTATTACACATGCATTACATGTCACAATATCTATTGATATTTCATCCCAAAATCATTTTGGAATATAAATAGGTAGATTGAATCATTCTTAAACTAGAATATTTTTCATTAACTGATGATATGAGAGACACTGTGAGTTAAACACGCAAACACTCCACCATATTTTGTCCCACAAAAACAATTAGAGAATGTTATTTTTAATCATTTCCAAACTAAGGTGTATTTTCAAGGGATAATTGTAAAATTTTTCTCATTAACACACACACAAGATGTCTAGAACCACTATTTGTACATATAAAAGGATGAAATTTTCTCCTCTGTCAAAATAATATTTTGGTGAATATATGTTGAATATTTTTTCATGTATAAAATCAAACTCTATGTCTCTAGACATATACCCTTTCTTACATTGAATAAGCGTTGAATTAATGACCATCAAATAATAATAATTTACACCCCATATCTGCCCCTCATATTAGCTACAAAAAATCAAGTTTCTCAGAATCCACAAGCACCATGGGAGAATTATATTTATTTCTATGTTCATTATCCAATATATTTTCATTAAATTAATTTTATATTATTTCAATGTAATCATCCTCTTGGATCTCCAACCAACACCTAGAAATAAGATTGATATCTGTATATGTGATGATGTACCTGAGAATCTAGTGGTCTATATAAATATAGGAATACAATCTATTAAGATAATATATCTACATCTTCATGGTAATGATTATTAATACCTACTCTATGTATTCGGTTTCATAATTATTTTCATGGGGGGATAAATTACCTCAACAAATAAGTGATCAATTCATTCATATAAATAAATATACAATGAATCCCACCTATAGAGGCATCAAAAAACTACATGCACTTAATTACCTCCTCTAGATCTCCCAAAATAATAGATTCAATCAAACTCCTCATATTCTCGTAAAAGGCTCTCTGATAGTACTTAATCTAGGTAAATGGATACCCCATCCATTTTATTGTATTCAATGTTATTTATTTCCAAAAAAAGTACAAAAAACCAATGATTTTACACCCCACCAAATCAAGAAATCAATGCATCTCTGACACACTCTTTGGTGAAACATAAGAATGAAATTAAAAAACAATTCAATAGATCCATAACTAAATAATCATCAGAGATTACGTGCACTAGAATTTGAACATTTCAAACACAAAATATACACATTGTGAGAAGTTCCATTGTTTTAATTCTCTCTATTTTTTTAGAACTATCCTAAAATTCTCTTCAATGTTTTCTACTAACCCCTTGTGTGTGATAATTTCATCAATAAAAAACCATTATGTGAGAGTGGAGTATAGGATTTTTTAAATTCATGAACACCATATTGAATCATTTACCAAAAAATGCATCACCTAATATTAATAACGTATAGAGAATCATCATAATTCCATTCACATAATTCCATCCTCCTAAACACTTTACTAGTTATTTTTATACATAAGATTGATTTTTGAAAACCATCTCTTTGTGTTGAGCTAGTGAAAAAAAATTTAGTCCACTGAAATGGGTAACGATAGAATAACATAAAAAATATTAAGTGACAATAATCAAGAAAAAGTATAAAAATGTCATCCACCATTTTCATGAACATCAATAGATATTCCTTTTGGGACACCATAGGTATGGAAAATAATTTCCATTGATGGTGTTCTAACTGCACCCTCATCTTCAAGAACATCGTAGGGTCTATCCCGAATCCATTAGAAGAAATCAACGTACTCATGTGGTTCATGTCTATATAGAAGAATATCTATTTTGTGAAGGTAGTCTTGAAACCTATTCATTAAATGGATCTATATACTCCAATACTGATACTAGAATCCAGATTCCCAATGATCATGGTTCATGAATGGATATACTAACCAATTGATATGGGACAGGTTGAGGTTTCATTATTTTGACGCATAATCAGTCCTCAATAAGACCGATATCACCCCTGAATGGAAAATAATTCCATATTTCTAAAGGAATATGATCCTCCTACAACTATAGTCTATCTAGGTGTGAACACTATAAAACTAGTTCACACCAATGATGTTGTCATTAAATCTAATTATAATGAACTAGAGGTCACACAATAATATCTTCCCACGACGCACCAAATGAATCCATAGGAATTTTTTTTATTGGTGAATTGTTCTCTATAGGATCCTCTCACCAAATCTACTTGGATAAAGACATAACCAAATTTTCTAAATGTCTAATGATGGATATATAGATAAATTAATAACTTAAACATATGCCTACATGTACTATAGCATGTGTAGAAAATACAAATATTATAGCCCAAATTGACTCATGGGATACATTGCGATATACCTCCATATTAAGAAACTGCTCATTACCTCAATATATATCCCATTGGGCATGCCATGTGTCACCTAATGGTGGTGGTGCAAGCTACTCAAATTTTCATCATCCAAAACTAGCTCTTCCCTATAGAGGTCTATAAACTCTCATGACAACACCACCTCTTTATGGTACACCCTAGCTACACTTAGTGCATACCTGATCATGGTGATACCTCTTCCAAGGAGTTTTATCAACAAACTGTATACCTACCTCCACATTATTGATCAATAAATCATGATCCATGACCTATTTCTCATGATATGAACAGCATCACCCTTCTCTAATATGAATGGATCATCAACGCACACCATACATTAAGGTCCATTTTTTATAGATGGTTATGAGGAGTTTTTCAATTCCAAGACCCATAAAAATGATGGCTACAAGTTACTTTAGATACCTATAGTTAATTGTTTCAACTACAAACTCCCACCACCCCAAATCCCAATTCTAGGAACCTTTATATAAATAGTTTCCACTCCATATCTCTATCAAATATTTGAAGGAAAAGGATGACCATGTTAGAATAGATGCCCATATGAAGTCCCTCCTCAATATTATAAACATGAACGTATCCATCTCTCACTCTATCATTAGATTAACAGTGAGGTTGGTAAAAATATATTGGTACTCAATGACTAACATGTCACTATAAATAAGGTTATGAATATCTAAAATCCATAATGAGTGAAATTTCAAAGAATAGTACTCATAATGAAAAAACTTCTAGAAGCCTATCTGCGAGGGAATCATCTCATCATGAGTACATGTAATAAAAATCCACAACTGCATGACTTCCACATGAATAAATCTAGAAAAATGTTCTGAACAATGATCATTTGTGGTGTAATCTATTCTCAAGACTCATACCACCATATCCAGAAAATTATATACTTCGTGAGGGTATTTTAAACCATGAAACCATAATGTAATATATTATTGGAACATATTTAAATCACTAATCGTGCATGAATTTTCCTCATGATCTAAAAGATTACTCAATTTCTCGATGGGTGCTGACATTGATATATGAAAAAATTATGGGAACATAACATGAATATATCCATAAAATAAGGAATAATCACAAAAGTGATTATCTTTATGAAAAAAAATTCATATCCTACCTTTTTATTGGTATGGTGGAATCTTGAATTTACGGAGGACATACCACTATTATATTTAAATTTATTCATAGATAACTCAAGAATAACATTTAATTTAAAAGGTTTAATCATATATGCTTCATGTGCCAATTTTTAATATAACTAATGCCTTAGAATTAAGAGTCAATAAGATGGAAGTATGAGTCTAGTTAAATGGATACATCGATAATCTTACCAAAACATTCATCCCAATCATGAGATCTGATCATGAGACATTCTGACACTATTTCTCTATGTTCACAAACCCATAATCACATAATGTAATAACTACCAAAAAATACCATGGTAATGTTCACATATGATACCCCTCTATTATGACCTAACCATGTGGGGCCTGCTAGGATAGCAGTTGGATGAGTGGGAAAACACCAATCCCCTCTTTCAATAAGCTAGGGGATTTCGACAAGAATTGCGTAGGAAATATTAAAATGGGAGGTTTTATCATACATTCCTATATGAATACACAATAAAAAATCCATGAAAATGTGGTGATATATAACAAAATACTCAATATATAGAGTGTAAATAATGAATTAAACAACCACTAGGAAAGAATCAAAGTATAGTAGGGTGGTATTATGTATAATGATTAATAATATATATTGAAAAATAAATGATGTATCAAGTAAGTATAAAATAGAAAATGGGAGGATGAGGTGATCTTGGCTCACAATCTCCATGGATGACCACTAAAAATTGTAATCTATGCAAGGTATATCTATGCTCCTCTCAATAATAGTACATTAATATCACTAACAATCTACATGGTGTCTTCAAAATAAAAAACATGCATTGGAAATCCATTACATAGTTGCATATATGTATACCCAGTATGATTCCTCAATCATTAATAAGGGACTAATTGTAAGAGAAAACATTCTGCTCAATCCATAAGTATGGGGGAAGAAAAATAAAACATATATGTTCTCATAATGAAACACAAGATAGATTTCAAGTTGATAATAGTCTATATAACCCAGCAAAGAATATTTAATTTTCTTATAGATCTATTTGTCCAAATTAGATGCACATAACCTCATCTAAATAGATACTAATATATGTTGTGTTCTAATAGCTCACCAATGTGATCCACATATGAGGGGGAATTACCAATTATGATGTACATGAACCCTATTAGATTTTAATAAAGAGGGGGTATTATGCTCAAAAAATTGAGGTCCTAAAATCGGTAGTATGCAGTTTTTTCCTGTGCTATAATTGTAAATAGTATATAGGACATATAACCTACTAAGATATTGTGGTTCCCAACCTTGATGTATTTATATTGACCAAAAATTAAAACTACCTTCATTTAACTGATGTTGAAGAAATAATTCCACTTCTTATACCTCTTTTCATACCTATGATCTAGAATGAAGGTAACAATCATGTTCTATGCTAAATGTATCACATGATAGGATACATGATGTCCCAACTCTACATCTCAAAGAAGACGATGTAAAATGTATTTGTTCCTGATATTGGTACATAGTGTGTATCTAGGGTCACATTGTGTGTGTGATCACTTGGTCACCTAGCCATGACCTAACCTCTACATAGCTCGAATTTCCATATGAAACTAGATGTAATTTTCATAAAGAACATGGTGTGTCTATCCTAACCATTATTTCCATTTTCTTATCGACTCATTCCTATATGTCTCATCTTGGGGCCATATAATATGGTTGTTCTCATATACATCAGCTATATCTGGGAAACCCAGTCATTTCTTAGTACATACTCATGCCCATTTTCTAAATGTTTCCATTACCTTGTATCCTTAGGGAACATTAAAGGACTCAAGCATCGGGTCATAGGTAATGCATCTTTCGTACATGATGTGTGATATTTAACATCATCCATAACCCTAACTACCATAGCCAGCAGACTACACAACATGTTCTCTTCTATGAGATAAGGTGTGTAGTCAGATCTCTCCAAGGATAATTTCCTAGAAATCACACTTACTATGGATCCAAAATATCTATTTCTAAACATACCATTTGACTTTATAAATATTATGAATCTAATGGGGAAACATCCAATCATTGAATTACCAGTCTCTAGTGGATGGATATCGTAGCTCTAATCTCCTATGTGAATCCATTACACCTCCTCTCACAAGACAATAACCTAAATCTCCATTTCCAACTTTCACACCCACAAATCTATCATTATCCATATACCAAAAACTGATATTTCAATTTTTTTCTACCTTATCACTTATCTAGGGATTAAATAATGCTCGAATCTATAACAATAATGTAGAATCTTGGACACCATCGACCCATGATCCTAATCAATCAATGATAATGAATAATGATTCTCCCACCTCTCATGTTTCCTATGGTTATGTTTCAATACATGGATATTTTCCAAAAAATTGTTTATATAGTGATGATTGTTTTGGAAAATTAGATACAGAAAAAATAAAAATTATTCATTTAGATAACATATGATAAAATAATAATCTTCAACCAAATTCCCATCACCGTCCAACATTTTGTTAGTCTTAGTGTAAACCCTAGGGTCTGGAATCAACCTTGGTCTTATAGTTCACAATTTAGTTTCCAATTAATTAGAAAATATTCTATTCTAAAAATATGTTTCCCATCCTATATAGTATTTTAATATTATATTTATTTTAATTATTTTTACTAAGACACCCAAACATAGCATTAACTACTGGGATAAAGATAATGGTATATACTAAAATGTTCCCTAAAAACTTGATGAAAAAATTTCATTACATAAAACATGATTGGAAATAACTAATTAGGAATTTTACAAACTAATATTACCAAAAATAAATAAATTATATAATCGTTATATCTACTCATATTTCAATAGTTTCTTGGAATTAAGAATATATAAAAGGGTTGTCCAAAAGAATTTTATTTCTCTTATAATGAGGATCACATTCTACCGTTAAAAGACACAAATAACATTAAATTTCATATCTGAAAATCATCGATTTTTCATTCACTATATTCCTATCACACTAAAGTAATACCCTTTTCACCCATTTTTATACTATTCAATCAAATATTAATGGGACTTCGATGGATAAAATAATGTCCCCAACAAATGTATTATCTCACTCTTCATATTTTCATCTTAATCATACTCATTCAAATATACTATAAATATTATAATATCATGTTTTAAATAAAATTATTATAATGATATTATTTTTATTAATGGTATAACCCCTATTTATTCACTTAAATATTCTTATAAAATAATATAATGTCAATGGTGCAGGTTTGTAGAATACTGTCTTCTTGAAGAATATTTTATTATTATTATTCAAGTATTTTATTAGATATAAAAAAAATGTAAAATTTAAATACACAATTATAAAAATTAAAAATAATATAATTATTATACTAATATATTGATAGTATTTCAAAATAAACATCCCTTTAACCATACTCTCCAATCTAGGTAAATATTGTTCATGTAAGGTTTAGTTTAACCACCCTCATTAAAGATTCAATGAAACTGTAATGAGGATGACTATGGAAACATTAATAATAATTAAATTTTAATATAGCATGCAAAAAATTATTTTTTTCTTAATTGGGTAAAATTATATTATAAATTTATCTATTTGTAATGTAACTTTTTCATCACTAAAAACACTGATATAAGCCAAAACAGATTATATTTTCATATAGTATAACTCGAACCCTTATGAAATGATATTAGATAGTTAAAAATATATATAATATATGTATTAATGAATAATATTATACAATTTCCTTATGTAAAAGGTATCAAATAATTTTTTAATAATATCAACATTATAGAACCTATGAAAACTGTTAATGTAAATAACACACAATTATTTAAAGTAAGTTAATCTAACCACTATACCCTAAATAAATAAATAAAATTAAGAGATTTTAAATATATCATATATGAATATTCATATAAAATATATGAATATATTTGATCTATTTTTTATAGGAATATGGAGCGCCATCCACTATGCACAAAAATATGGTAAGTATTTTTTACCACAAACACCCTTCCTTAAGAAATATTGCAGTGGTATATCCCAATATATTATTTCCATTTTTGTATATACATCCCAATAAATTATTTTTCAAGACATATATGATTTAATTTATCTGATTTATTAAAACATATAAATTTTATATATACTTGTGATATTTTTTATGAAATTACTAAATCTATAAGTGTTGTTCATGACATGTTTCTCTCCATTTGGTCATATTCACTCTTCATTGTCAATTATGATTGGGGATCAATACACAATAAACTACTATTAATTTATAATTTATTTTTATCGTATGTTTTACTTAAATATTATTTGATAATAAATTACTCTCCCACACTAATTTTGGTAATTCAGAAAAATACTTTTTGAAAAAAATTACAATATTTCTAAATGGGGTTTCCTTATATATGTATTATTTTTAATTACCAACAATTATCATCATAAAATTTTTAAAAATCAAATAGTTGTTACCAATAATTATTCCCCACTCCATTATTCATTTAAAAATATTATCATCCATTAAATGATTTGGTATTTTAAAAAGTTCATTTCAGAATGATAAAATTTTATTCCATACATTAAAACTAAATTGTTTTCTTATCCACTCCTCATTTTATGATGTAAAATTTTATATATCTATCATGGAACCATTATTATATATTATTTATAAATGTAATTGTATTCAATTTATTTCAACATATTTCATTCAAAACAATATATATTTTTCATGACTATAATATAAAATATTCATTTCTAAATTAAAATTTTTTGTATTACATTCATTTATCTTATTGAAAACAATTTTTATTTTTGATTTATAAATATTAAAATACTATATTAAATGTAATAATTTTTTATTTAATTTCAATTCTCATTTATTGGATGATTTATTTCATGCATATACCATATATTCGAACCATTTTTATTGAGGCTTTCATTACTATTATCTTTCCCTTCATGGAATTATTTTTTTCATTAATTTCTACATAAATGTTTGCAAATATTTTGAGAAACTATTAGTATTTTCATATTTATTTACCCTCTATGTTTTATCTTTTATTATGTGATATTTTTATCACCATTTATATATCTTATAATGATATTATTCATTTTATAAAATGAAATTTCATATGTAATATGATTTATTATATTTATGATATGTATTGATTTTGGAATATTTATGAATCCTTCTTTTCTCTATGGGATCACTAAGATATGTTCATGATTGATTTTATGTAAATAAATATGTATATATAATGATGGTTTTATTATTTTATATCCCACCAATTCATCATTTTATGATTATATATCATTAGATAATAGGTAAATGGAATAATAGGTTTGTTCATGTGGTCATGGCCTAGTTGGTTTTTCCTGAATTTATAGCTATGAAAATAATTAATTAGCTCACATAATCTGCTAAATAATTAGTTTTTCACTTGTATTTTCATATTAAAAAGGTTGTGTAAATTTTACTTTCTAGGCATAATGTTATAATAAATTTTTATGAGTCTTAAAAGAAAATCTAGTTTTTTAGTTGATAATTTCAAATGTATTTTGAATCTCCATTAAGTGGATGGGATAAATCATAAATTTAGATTTGTAATGGAATTATGATATCTTTAACACATAAAAATATTTTATTATGATTAGGATCAAGGATTAAAGAATTTATTTGTATTTAAGAAAAGTTTTATGATAATCAAGGATTGAAGACATTGTTTTGAGGGAATATGATGATGTGCATGATTTGAGAATGGATTGTGCATACCATGCTCCCCAAACCATATTTTCAATATTAAAAGGGACCTATATTTTTTAACAAATTGAGAGGCCTAGTGAATTCCATGAATTTTTTAATATGTTCAAGGTTAAAATCTTAGTAGCTTCAATGTTTTTCAAACCATGTGTGGAAACATTACGGGTTGTGTTGATATCCAAGAAGCAGACCTGCATAGGATGCACATGTCTTGATTAACCATGCAATAATATATATGAGGTGGTGTCCCATTAGATAGTTGTATGGTTCTGTTGGTAAAAGATTATCCAAAATTTTCATTTAAAGTTTTAAAATAGTAATGAGGGAAGAAATTAACATTTTACACTACCCTCATTTAACAATATCTCCTTCATTCTCTCTTATTTCTACCTTTCAAGGAGCTACATGAGCTCCACCCCTTGAACCTGATAAATCGAGGAATCTCCTCAATTCAGACTTAGAATCAAACTACATCCTTCATGTATGATCTCTATAAATATTTTTATAATTCTTATTTATTCTTTTAAAATTTTATCTTTCCATATCAGATGTTACTTTCATGCAGACTCATATTCTATATTTTTAGGGCATCTTGAAATTTTTCTGATTTGACATTTTATTGTGAGAATTAATGACTCAGAATTTTTGAGTGAAGATTCCATGGTTCATGTTACCTAGTCTATGTATTTTTCATATATTTATGTAATTTTTATAATATTGTGTTTTCTAGTTTAATGCCATAATTCCTATACATAGATAATAAAATATAAAATAACTTAATTTTATTAAATATTCCATGTCCACAAATTCTATGATCCCATTATATTTGGTGTAAGGTGGTTTCCTCAACCCAAAACACATATTACAATGGGAGTAATTAAACACTCATATTGATCAATGATTATTTTAATATCAAACCACACCTTGGTGGGGTTGAGTATACTGATTTTTAGTGAAATTCCTTAATGATTCAAATGGTTTAAATAATCCACATGGTATGTCATCATTTAAATTATTCAAGATGGAAATTAAGTAAAATATAAAAAATTAAAATAATTCAACTATAGTATAGAATTTATTATACACAAGGACTTATTTGTCACTTCAATGTGATTTGATAAATGAAATTACTAATTGTGATTTAATAAATTACTAGTTTATTCGTAAAAAAATATAGAGATAGTTTATTATGCCTAGACCTTTGTATAAATTAATAGTTTTATGTAATTTATGAATGAACCCCTTTGATAAAGGGTAAGGGATGACTCCCTTTTCCATGATTATAGTATTACATGGATGTTATTACATAATACTTTTATTCTATATTGGCATCTGACACCCTTTATTTGTCACATGATTATTTTATAGAAAGTCGGTTCCCATGTCTTTATATAAATTTTTTTCCCTATATTCCCATTAATTTTTGGTAATTATGGTATAGAATTACAATATAATTCATTAAATATCATTGGAAATAATGTCCCAAATAATTCATTTGAAACTATTCAAAATTATTTTATATAACATTTATTAGGGACAATCATGAATAATATCCATTATAATTCATCTAGAGGTATTGGTCTTGAATTAACTTATCATTCATTGAGATTGTTGGGAATGACATACAAAAATAAAATAATGAGCCTTGTATGGTGAGAACCCTGTTCTTATTTCAGGTATATAGCTATTTTTTACATCAATTATTAGATTTAATGTTTAATTATGGACTAATGTGGATGATATTTATGGTCATAGAGGGATTGGTGGTGTACGAGGATGGTTCGGATTCAGATCCCACATTCTGGGGTGTTTTTATCATAGAACATGGTTACTGCAAATAGTGAGTGACATGCCTCATGGTTTGAATAAATTGTGTGATACTTGACAGTGGGGCCTAACAAGCTGCATGATTTGGATCAACCATGTGAGAGGAGGTGCACGGTCATGTGGTAGGTCTATAGTTTTCATCATTTTTTGACAGAGGGTTATATCACAAATTGTTCATGGAATATAAACTGTGCAGGGAAATTTTGCATTGTGCCCCACGGCTATAGTAAGTCATGAATTTTTTTTGAATGGTTTGTTAAACCATTTGGGTAAACAATGTGATCAATGATGTGTAGGATATTTTACAATTCTTAATTAAATTAAAATTTCCATTTAAACCAATGTTGGGTCATATTTCACCAAGACTATAGAGGGTCTCCCTTGAGTGCTCTAACCTTCTACTATTCTAGGAATATATATCCTGTTTTCATCCGTACTCTGATTTAAACGTGGTTCATATCCTTTGAATGATAGTTTAAGGCCTCAATTTTGTTTTGATCTTGATCTGTTTTTATAGGAATCAGCTGTGCTATATGGATTTAGACTCATATGCCCTAATTTTTCCTTCTTCATCCATTCCTCATATTCTACCTCAACCAAGATGAAGCAAATCATGATACTAAATGACATACCAAGAATGACCTGAACGTAGGTGGTTATGTGTGTTTAGTTAATAGTCAAGTTGTTTATATATTCCATCATGTAGCATGCCCATTTTTTGGGAATCAACTCAATATAAAATTGAACCCTATTATTACCTAAATTGTTATAGGTAATTTAATATAATTGTAAATTAATTTTATAGGGTTTATATAATGAATAAGAATAACTCCATGGGTCAGTTGGCTTAAATGGCCCTTTTATGAATTTATACCTCGTACACCCCTTTAAGGTGTGCCTTTTTTTCCTTTAGTGTGATGTTAAAAATATATTTGGTTATAAATGGAATTTCAATGTTGTAATGTTCTAATTTAATTGGCTTATGGTTATGGGATTTATGAAATTCCCCTTAACACATGTATACCTTTACTTGTATATGTCTATTTCTTTTTCATTACCTTTCCCATTTGAGTAAAGTAATGGTTATGACTTGAATTTGTGTAGTTGAAATGAGTTTATCTAATTTAATATTTTTCATGTGATAAATATTTTAATTAATCCATGTTATATATTGACAGGCTTATTATGAATGTTATATCAAAAATGGCCATGTGAGTATTTGAATGGCCCATTAATTACTATCCCTTTTCGGAAATGATGAGACCATACTATGTAATGGATTGATTAAGCATGGTAAGCTCCTTAAAACAGTATGACCACATGATTCAAATGATATTAAATCCATGTTTTAGTTTTTTATGCTTGTGATGCTTTGTATATGAATTATGCTCATATTAGTAGTTAGAGGGCCAAACCCTTTTCAGTTTCACGCGTCTTGATACACCTTTTGAGGTGATATTGTTAAATGCTCTTGGTTATGACATTGGAATATTAATTGAAATGTTAAATGGAATGTAATTGGTTAAATGAAAAATATCCTTGAGTTATACATAGTTTCAAATTATACATACATAGACAGTACCATGTGACTATTGACCTCTCTACATAGGGTGACACATGGATCCACCTTAGGTTACTAAAAATGGAATTAGTGGTTAAATGTGATTAAACGATATGTGATATATTGATAAATTGACGGATACCATTGATAGAATCATTGTGGATATAATTATATAAAGATTTATTAATGGAATATTATGATAATTTCATGGAAAAACTTTGAAGGAAATTTGACTATTATAACAAGGGTGATACTCAGGCTCTATGTGTAGCATTGAGGATAGACTCGAATTAAGGGGACTTTATACCTCACCTAGAGTGTTACCATGTTCCTAAGAGGTAATCTAGGAATTTTAATTTGGGTGTGGGTTGATATTAAAACTAGAGTGATGATTGAATTTCATCATTGGAATTTTAAGGGTGGGATCAGGTTTTAAATTAAATATGGATAAAAGTGATTGTCATGATGCATCTACCAAGACAAAGCACAATCATGGATTTGGTATGACTTATTCGTTTAGATGGCCTTCTGATCCATCTATTGTACTACCAGTTATACAGTGGATGCTAGGATTGAGAAAGATCTCAAGACATAAAAATTCATTGTAAATTAAATGATAAATGGATTTGAATTTATAGTAAATAGAAACTAGTTCTTGTTGGATGATTGCTTTTTCATAGTTTGTTGTTAACAGTTTTTCATAATGAAAATTTCCAATCATATATATCCACTATCTTGTTGGAATAGACCTTGGGTGGTTTCAAATTATGGATATATCTCACACCATGTTTTTATTTTCTTTTTGGACCCAAACTAATTATACTATTGTAGGAAACGATAAGGGAAAGAACCGTTATACAAGTACTTCATATGCTTCATAGGAGTATGAAAGCATGGGACCTAGCGGAGGCTTGCAATGGTACTAGGATTATTTTTTCCTTTATGTCCATTTTTATATGGATTTTAAAAATTATTTTTCTCCCTAATTTGGATTAATTATTAGATAAATATGACATATAGAATCATTCGGTTTATGAGACATATCATGTAGTTTTTTTTAAGTCTTCCACTTCTTTTCTCCATTGTATTACATTATAGATTCTACTACATGAATGATATTTTTGTAGTTTTACACTATTATAATGAGGGAATATAATACCCAATTAATCACCTATTCTATCACTATTATTTGTTATTCTTTTTATTTAGAGAGATTCATTGGATAGAATTTAGGAAAATGGGATCAGAGCACTATTGATTGGTATCCGGGTCGAGAACATTACAAATTGGTATTAGAGGAATGATTATTTTCGTGTTTGAATTAATATTTTGAAACAATATAATAGGATATGAATGACAATTAATTTGATAAAGAGACTTTCTAAGGAATAGCTAACCCACATACAAGAAAAATTTAAATTACCTCAAATTCAATTTATATTTTAGGGATTTCAAATATTACTATTGGATTGATTGCATCGTTCGGTGATGAACCTGATTTATGTTTTTATTGTTGATATTATTTTTGGTTCTGTTGTTTTCCAACACAACGAGATGAGGGTATTTCATATCATTAATTATATTGGAACCTGATAGATTTCACATTCCATGCATTATGCAATTCCATTTAGGTTGCATTACTGATTGCAGGCTATTCTGATAGGTGATGTCGTATATATATACCTTCTATTGTGGGAGGTATATTGTGATATATTATGTTGTTAAATAGATGGAAAAACATTATTTGGTCCCTGAGGTGTTTGGGCCCCCATGGATAGGAATTTGGTGGATCATGGTTCATCCATAATGTAAATTATGATACAAAAGACCCATCTGTACATGGTCTTACCCAGCATCCAAAAGACCAAGGATCAAATCCTGGAAGGGGCTAATTTTTGGTAACGTAGCAGCATCGTATAGTAGAAAAACTATAGCGGTGGTGACACTGTAGCGACAGAGGCACTGTAGTAGGGACTATAGCGGCAGCGATACTATAGTAGGTACTATAGCAGCCTGGGTACTGGAGCAATCCTATTCACTGAGGGGCCCTTTGGACCAAAAAATGGTCATTCAAACCTAGTATTCAGGACAAATGGACTTAGGCTTTTAGGCAATGTAATGGGTATCCCTCTACCCATTATAAATAGGTCTTCAATTTAAATAATAAAATGGGACTTCAACCCTAACCTTTAAAAAAATACAATATGCCATAAATTGACACAATGCTTTGATTTTTTGTGAGTATGGACAACCATGGATCAAAATTCTTCATGCCATTAAATTTAAATTCTAAAGGTAATGTGATAAACATGAAATGAGTACCAATTTAGGGAATTTGAATATGAATTATTATTCAAATCAAATGAATATGGGGATAAATGAAACTAAAATGGATTGATAGATAAATTGACTGGACTTGACCTTAGTATTTGGATTTTGGTGGTTTCTATATTTTTTTGATGCCCATACCAAACACAGGGTGTTGGTAGAGTGGTGTGTTCTTACATAAGATATATTTTATCTATATTATATATGTTTCTATGATTTTTATCTACTAACTCATCAATGATCATAAAATGAAGCATGTGATTAACATTTTAGTGCCATGACACCATAAAGACATCTAGTTGTATGCTAGGAGGGTGGAAATCATCACACATCTAGGTGGTAGGAAATGTGATACTAGTAGACCCTCCAGTTATCCCATCTACAGTAATAATTGTCATACCAGACTTATGGGAGGAGGCATAGTTCTGTGAAGGCTTTATGTAGTTCATGTATACTATTCAGGGAGCACGACGACCTGACTTAACTATGGAAGAGTTGACACATGAGTTGTCACAATAACATCTGCCCACATATTTGGGGGATGGAGGACCACGTTCTATAGATTCATGGATCTAGACCATGTTTCCTTTATTAAAGAGCATCAAGACACATCATTACAGGATAGTAAATCTCAATACATATATATTTCATGATTCCTCCAAGAGGTGGTGGGATGTAATCACCCAGACTGATCGTCATCAAGAGATGGACTGGAGGGAGTTTCATATATGCTTCTATGACTATGTATATCATGATACGATGAGGTCTAATGGAGCCTAGGAGTTATTACATGTAGAGTAGGGGCGCTATTAGTCATTGGCTATGGGACCCAATTTTCTGAGATCCAATACTTCACACCTAATATGAGTGATGATCAGTAATTGAAAGTTGATTGATTCATGTATGGTCTTAAATACAAAATCTGATAGACGGGAAATGTCTTTCGACTGACTAGTATATCATAGATAGTGAATTAGGCACTGATAACATAGAATAACCTAAAGGAAACTATATGTTTGAGGCAGGGTGTCTAGGCACCGATATCTATAATTCAATTGACCTGTAGTAGGAATCATAATCTGAAGCATCCATGTATTGATATTAGTAGACAGAACATCCCTTCAGGTAGCAATATGAGGTGGTACAAGTGATTTAGTCTTGGAATGATAAGGCCAAAATATACTAAGTACCCAATTGAGTGCTGATATTAGGGAATTATGGGACATCTACAATGCCTCCATAGAACATTTCCACTAGCATCACATGAGAGAGAATCTAGAAAAACACCATATTCAATAAAATGGCCATCATCTTCTCATCAGACATGTATCTATGATATATACATCCAATTTGGATGTGGTGTTGGTCATGGTTGATCCATAACCCATGTTTTCAGCAACAACGGGGTGGACTAGCTCAGGGTGGAAAGGTAATGTCATGGTGCTTCATTACATGCCCGACATATGCAGTGCAACATACCCATTAGGAAAAGGATCCCAGAACTAATATTGTTTGATGTACTATTTTAGTAGCCAACATTTTATCTTTTATACCCTCCCATACACATGTTTATCATATCTTTGAATTTTTTCTTATTTTGTTGAGCTTTGGGATCTTTGTTTATACTTCTGATGGTGTTATGATGTTAGACACTCTGTTAGGGATTAGGATAGAAGTTGTGCATCATTGTAGGGAGTTCCCCCCATGAGGTTCGTCGGTGTCACATATTTTGGGAAATTTTCAACCTTGAGATGAAAGGCTTCTATAACATTATAAATATTTTATTCTTGGATCATTTTCATATTTTTTTTCATTATATCACCGTAGTGTGAGTTTTACATCCCCCAAGGGAATAGAGTTCATTCACAATGGTGGCTGGGATGTATAGGATAGACGAGAAGGAATTAAGAATCTAGGTAATGGTGGGATGATATTCCATATTTTTATTTTATATCTAGATAACTAAGGTAAAAATAATATTGGTTTCCCTCTAGTGGTTTATCATTTTAGGGATATCTTCAGGATGACCTCTCATGATTATTTCCAGTAAGAGAGGTAGATTACTTTATCGAGTGAGTGTAAGAAGATACACTGGTGTCTATTCCTCCTTACTGGATGGCTTTGATGGAGTTGTAAGTAATTAATATGATTCTAGAGAATTTAGAGGAAAATGGATTCATCTGAACAAATACATCTCAGTGGCGTTCACTGGTCCTTTGTGAAAAAGGTGGATGGTACCCTTAGGCTATGTGTGTATTACTGGATGTTTAACTAGTTGATTATTATCAACTGATATCCTCAATCACATATAGATGATCTATTTGAAATGAACCAAAGAGATGATCCCTTCTCAAATATTGATTTTAGATCTGGTTAACATCATGTGCATGTTATACCATCATACATACCTCGGACATCCTTCTAGAGAAGGTATGTTATTTATGAGTATTTTATTATTATTTTTGGTATCATGAATGTGCTAGTGGTATTAATAGAATAGAGGAACTGATTGTTCCATCCTAGCATCTATTAGTTTTTCATGGTTTTATTGGATGATATCCGGGTGCATTATAACAATCTACATGACCATGATAAACATATTGATATCATTTTGAATACGCTTAATGAGAATCACTTATATGTTAGGATCACAAAGTTACCCCTATGGATATATTCGATTCACTTTTGGGGTCATGTCATGTCAAAGGAAAGAGTATCATTGGACCCAAATAAGGTCAGAGCAGTTTTTACCTAGTAGTAGCCCAAAACTTTCTTTGAGGATCTGAGTTTCTTAGTGATGGATGTTTACTAAAATCATTTCATACAATTAATTTCATGCTTAGAAACAACATTTTTGTTCTTGACTATAAAGGGTGTGAAGTATGTATGGTCAGATTCATGATAGATGACCTTTCAGGAGTTGAAAGAGAGATTGGAATCAGGGCTGATACAATTTTTTCCGAGCTATGTATGATTTACACTATGTAATGTGATTTATCATGTATCGGGCTTGGATCAGTTCTTATGTAGGTGGACTTATTCATCACATATGGGTCATGAATTTTGATTCCACATGATGGGAAGTACCTGACGCATGATCTAATGATAGATGAGGTTGTTCATGCATTTCACTATTTGAAGAATTAGTTATTGGGTTATCATTTTTTGGTGACAAGGACAACAAAAACATCAAGTATATCTTTACATAGTGTGATCTGAACATGAGGTAACGAAGGTGGGTTCAAAATGTCAGTATTTTGGATTCAAGAATTCCTACATGATAGGTAAAGGAAATGAAGTTGATGACATACTAAGACGGAAGAATAATATATATTTAGTGAAATAGGTAGTTAGTAAGTGACATCTTATGGCATTGTTATCATAGATTCACTTGTAAGTACATGGTAGTTAGGGGAGTACATGCCTTTCTTTTTTGGTTGTTACCCTTACATTACTGGATAGGTATAGGATGAGACGATATTATATTCTAAAGTCATATTTATTAATGAGTGTGTGGAATGTGAGGACCCTCATCCAAGTTAGACTATAGGAGGGGATGAAATCCAATGAGTACATGGTCTTTTATGGGTCTCTTTAGACATACACATGGAGATGATGTGTGACTATCATAACATGGAGTGTAAAGATCATTCTTGTGTCGCCAAGAAGTATCAATATTTGTGTAACTAGTATTGGTGTTTAGGCATGAAAATATATATCGTGTGTTCTCCCCTAAAGTGTTCCACTAGTTACCAGGTGAAGATGGAACCCCATCGACCATCCCTAGTTTTATAGTAGCTACCCATTCCAATGTGGAAAGTGAATTAGGTCATAATGGATTTCATGACCCATTCAATAGGTTTTCCATGAATAAATGATGATGAATGAGTTTTTGTTTACATGACCATGAAGGTTTCACATTTCCTACCGAAAAAGGAAACCTTCGGTGTTGATGATCTTGGGATGTTGCACATCTGTGAGTGTATGACTTCATGGGTTCATGCGTACTATCATTTCAGATAAGGTTTTGAAGTATAATTCTTAATTATGGAAAGTGAAAAAGTGGAACATCAGTATAGAGATTCTTCATAGCATGACATACCACCCCTAAACAGAAGTCTACTTAGAGAGTATGATATAGGCTCTTGAGGACCTGATTTGGGAATGCATCCTGGTTATTAGGGGATATTGGGAGAGTCATATACCCCAGGTTGAGTTCACCTACAACAATTCCTTTCAATATACTATTAAGATGTTTCCATATGAGGGTTTTTTTTTGCTTGGTCAGGATTATCATCCCTATTTTGGCTAGAGATAGGTGATTTATCTATATAGGGACCTCGTCTTGTCCAGGAGACTACAGAATATGTGCAGTTTATTTAGAAGTAGATGGCTATGGTACAATATCATAAACAATTTATGTTGATCTCCATAGGTGACCTATAGAGATCTTATTTGGGGATTAGTATTTTTACATGCTTCACTAAGGCTAGGAAACTTGAGGTTCAAGATATTGGGTAAGCTTTTGTTGAGATATGTTGGGTAATTTTAGATTCTTGAGAGAGTCGAGATGGTTTCCTATCGGTTGTAATTACTATAGAGGTATCAGGATATGTTTGAATTCTTCCATGTTTATTATATATGCATTTAAAATTTAGGCATGTCTCATTCCATTCATCCTAAGGATATTTTGTTCTAGGAGGATCCATCCTTTGAGAATCATCTGATAAGAATTGTGGATTGTAGCTTGAAGGTTCTCTGAGGTCAGTCTGTTCATTTAGTACGGGTGCTACGAAAACATTATTGAGTGCTATATGAGACTTGGGAGAGGGAGGATGATGTATGATCACAGTTCCTAGAGTTGTTATTAGATTATTTTTTACCACCATTTCATGGGAAATTCTGGGATGAATTACTTTAAGGGGGTAGGTTTATAAGAACCCAATTGTTCTTCAAGCTAAAAATATATTCTTCCATAAATTTTATGTTTTAATGTATAATTATGGAATAATGTGGCTGAGTGATATGGTCATAGAGGTTTCTAGGGTTTCTAGGGATGACCCAGGTCCCGAACACATGTTTTGATGTTTTTTAGGCTGGTGCACAGTTAGTGAAAACCATATAGGGAAGACCAAATGGTTTGACTAAACCATACGATGCTGGAGACTGCGGGATTATAGGCCTCATGTTTTGGGTAAACCATGCGGGAAGATCTACATGATTATGTTTCAATTCAGAAGTTTTCTGATGTTTTCAACATATTGTTTTAGCAAGGTTTGTGCACGGTTTATAAATGGTGCATTGAAAATGTAGGTTATTCCCTAAGGGTATAGTAATTCGAAAAATGTTTTCATATGGTTTTCTAAACCGTTTATGTAAACCATGTGATCCATGATATGTAATAAACTATTTCATATCTAATTAAATTGATATTTCCTTTTCAACCTAAGTTGGGTCTTATTTCACCCAGACTTCAGGGGTCTCCCTTGAAATAAAATAACTATAAAAGTATCCAAAATCTCCAATAGAAAAGTCCAACTACAATGGATCCCAAACCAAAATGATACTAGATTTGATAGTGAAGATAAACTCCCATTTTCTTTCCATCAGCTTCATAGCTTAGCTTACACAAAACCTCAAAACGTTACTCTGGAACCTTTCCTTTCCCTACATTAGAATACATACAAAGGTCTATGGACCACTGAAGGGGTGCACAATGTGTGATCTAATAAGCTCAGTAGTATCACACCATGGTATTCCATAACATGTGTATGTATAACAATTCATGTATACTCATTTCAAACAAAACATGGGATGATAATTGGTAAATTCGTATTATAGACAGCACAGTAAACATTTCCCTTTCTCACAGTTCTAAAATGAAAGAAGGTTTATCAATTTCAAAACACATTTTCCATACCATCTCTCACAATAATCATTATACAAATCATGTCTAAAACTGAATCCATGAAATAAAAAATAGAATCACATGTATCAGAACAAAGGATCACTATAGGTCATACTAGTAGTCTACTCATACTAAAATAAATCATGTGCACAATCCGGTTTCTATAATACAATCCGAGGAAGCAAAGCAATTCCCCATGGGTAAAACCCCTAACAATGTCAATATAAGTCCCCTAGAGAAACAGACCTAGGAAATATAGTAAATCCCCATGAGAAACCCTCCATATAATCACAAACAATACAGAATATGGAACCTAGATAAATATACCAGAAATGTACCCAAGGTAAACCATGTAAACTTTTTCATAATTCATTCATATTTTTTAAAACCTTTTCAAACCCATTTCACAAAATCCATTTTAATTCATTGAAAATAACTTTTTTTCTTTCAATTTATCAAAAAATAGGGAAAACATTTTTATTCAAAAAAAACATATCCACACAGACAAAACAATAATTACAATAAATTTTACAAATAAATTTATAAATCAAGAACAATAATGTTTATCAACATTTTCTATAGATTGAACTTCCTACCACAATTGTCGGGTCTCACATGACCATAATGGAATTTAACTACAATGAAAACTAAAATGTAATCTACAAAGGCCATAGAATTCAATCCACATCACATTATTGATGAAATTTAGAATAAAAGGGCTCCGTGGAAAATAATAAACCAACATACCTCAGTAAATATCACCCACCTCAAAATGACAATAATCTTATAGCCTACATAACAACACCTCATAATGGATGTAGAATAAGACATGAACTATCATCAAATGAGACCCAAATATCTAATAACGAAACCCACATGTGTTATTGTGATTAATGTCAATGAAGAAGTTGAATGGTCACTCACCTGGGGAGATGAACCATAACATCAGCAGATATGGAAATTCAAATGGATAGATAATGAATGAATGGTGAGTCCAAAAATTGTGAGGGAGGAACCTCTGGTTGAGAGGAAAGGTGAACAGGTGGCCAAATGGGAACTTAAACCCCGACTGATTCCCTTAAAATCTCTTGTCAGGAAATTACATGACATGTAATTCTTTTACACATCATGAAATAAATTTTGTTTATGTATGTAAAAAAATCAGTCATTGTAGATTAAAATCCAACCATAAAATAAATCACAAAGTTCAATACCTCATCACATTGTGTATCCTTTCACAACGTCAATCATTTTCAGGGATTGCACCTATAAAGCATTATATTTCGTGTAACCTAGTTAGAAAACATGAAATTCCCATAAAAACAACATAAAATCAATAAAAAAACTTCTTAAAACTTTAAAAAAATGTTAACATGGAGAGAGGAAAACACTAGCCTTATAAAAGTAGTGGGATGTAACAAAATCCCAACCATAAAGACCTTCTATCTACAAGAAGTCATGTGGAAGATGTAATACCTATAAATAGATGAGGAATACACTCCCTCGACAACAACTAATTTTTTAACGTATCAAGAGAATCTTATGTGTTTTCCTAAAACACTAACCAATATAATCGACCTCTCACTCAAGAAATTAAATAGAGAGTCAACAATCTCAACTAGTTTCTCCAATAGAGAAACTTCAGGATCTAACTCAGTTTCATTCCAACATATAACATGAGTAAGATTAGGATGGTACATTTTGAGCTGAGATATATTTAAATAATCCTAAATACCTATCAACTGAACTAGAAATTCTATGAGATAAGAAACATTATCGAGCCGCTCAATGACCTCAAATGGTCCAATATATCATTGGGCCATATTCCCTAGTTTTACAAGCTGACAGTGACCCAACAGGGGATAAACATTAATGAAAACCCATTCAATAATGGAAGACTCAAAAGGAATAAATCATTTATCCATATATTATTTATATTGACTATATGATAAAAACTCATGTTGAATCTTCACATACATATCCTATATGAAACTTGTCCCAACCAAAGCTACTTCTCCCACCCTATCCCAGAAAATAGGTTACCTACCCCAGAAACCATTGATCAATTAAAAATTATCTATTCTGATAGACCAATATAAAAATCTTTTATAAATAAAGGAAACCAGTTTAAAATGGTTCTCCTATAGCATCCCGCCTTTTTATAACATAAACTTTAATTTCATTACACAAAATTGAGGATCTTTAAGGTTTACTGTCTTGGAAACCAGGAACATAAAACATGAAAACATAAAACATTTTTCTTAAACACTTGAAAGGCTTCTCCTCATGTTCATCCTAGGTTCATTACTGCATCTCATAACCTGGGGACTTACATCAAAAGAAAGGGTGAGAAGAAGGCCCAGTAAGGGAAACAAGAGAAACATTTTACATGTGAACTTGAGATACTTCAATAAGGTCATGAAAAGAACTTTAAGGCATGAGAGATAAATCATGAGATATATCATAATAGAAATAAAATCTTTCATAACGTTAAGATGTGGCTACATAATTTAACATAGAAAATCATGAACATATCACCAAGGACTATCCCCAAGGTTTCATTTGAAAATTACCAAGGTTATTCACCAAGATATCGTGAAAATTGTAATCTCTAGTGGTTACATCATTCCCCAATGTATTGGAGCGCTATCAGGGCGCACCCTTAAATTTTCCTTTGTTATCATGTGAGACACATATATCATCATCAAAAATTTCATAAATAACCCATATAGAATAAAATAAATGAGTTTCATTTCATAATCATAACGTTTTAAAAACTTCTTTAAAGACATGATCTTTACGTCACTTTAAACCCACGGAAGGGGAGAGAGGGTCTCATGTATGTAAATCCCAGAATTTAAAATAAAACATTTTGATATATATGTGAATACCCCTGTATAAATAAGAGCTTTGAGTATTCACTTTATAACATAAAATAATTTTGAGAAAAGAGAGAGGCATTTGAGACGAAAATTCTACTGCATAACAGCTATGTTTCGGGGTTTTAGAAAACATTGAAAAGAGAGGGGACATGTGTCCAACATTCATAAATGACCCATAAAACAGTAGAGGGGCAGAATAAAAAGTATATATGAACATGGTAATGAAATTTGAAGGAAATCCCATTTGAAATGAAAAACATGGAAGGAAGACAAAAATTTGATTTCTCTTATGAAAATTCGACAGCCTAACGGCGTCACTTAAACTTCAAGAAAAATGATTTGAAACGATAAAATAGGATCTATCATCATGTGAACATAAGAGTTCAGTATGATAGATATAGATATCATAACCCAACATAAAAAATAGAATTTTAAAGACTTGACATGAAAGTAGAACTTTGAAAAGAATGAGAAGGGTGAAAGAACCACTTAAAAATTCGGCAGCCTAACGGCGTCACTTAAACGTCAAAAAAATGAATTGACAAGATCAAATAGGATATCTAATCATATGAAAATAACATTTCAGTAAGATAGATATAGATATCATACCCCAACATAAAAAAATGGAATTTGAAAGACTTGACATGAAATTAGAACTTTGAAAAGAATGAGAAGGGTGAAAGAACCACTTAAAAATTCGGAAGCCTAACGACGTCACTTAAGCTTCAAAAAAATGAATTGACAAGATCAAATAGGGTCTCTCATCATATAAAAATAAGAGTTCAGTACGATAGAAAAATAGATCATACCCCAACATAAAAAAAATGAACTTGAAAGACTTGACAAGAAAATAGAACTTGAAAATGAGAAGGGTGAAAGAATCTGTTACAAAAAATTCGGCAACCTAACGACGCCACTTAAACATTCATAAAATGAATTGACAAGATCAAATAGGTTCTCTCATAATATGAACATAAGAGTTCAGTATGATATATATAGAGATCATACACCAACATAATAAAAATTAACTTGATAGACTTGACAAGAAAATAGAACTTGAAAATGAGAAGTGTGAAAGAATCTGTTACAAAAATTTCGACAGCCAAACGGCGCCACTTGAACATTCATAAAATTAATGATGAGAGTAAGAGGGGGTATCTCATCATGTGAACATAAAAAGTACAGTATAATGAATATAAAAGAACATATTCCAACATAAAAACATGGAGCATAAAAGAAATTACATAAAAGAGATCACTTGAAAAGAAAGAGAGAGGTCGGATCCCTTACCTTAAAACGTAACTCTTAAAACACAAAGGTTGGGACCTTGAGGGCTTGGGGAAACCTTCAGAGGACTCCTTGGGAGGTAGGAGACCAGAACTTCGTTTTTTATGTTTTTGGAGTCGAAAATATGAGAGGAGGGCTTGGTATTTATAAGGAAAGTGAGGGGACAAGACATTAATGGCCAAGGGACACCTCAAAAGTGGTTTTCTCAAATGCATGGGCCCTCCCATGGTACTTCCCATAGAGTTAGGCCAAATGGGGACCCCCACACAATAATTCATCCTCTTTAGTCGAAAATCCCTTAAAATATCTCATGACATCATCATGACATAGTTATGATGTCATTAAACATACCGAAACCCTAAAACTGTTTTTTTACTATTCATTGAAAATTCAACTTTCTCAAAAAAATCCCAAAATTTCACATTAACCAAATATCAATGCTCTGATTTCAAAAATAAACTCCATTTTATAAAAATAATTTTCTAAATATTTTTAATTTTATTTTTAAATAAATACACTATTCACCAAAAATTCATTTTTTTCAGAAAAATCCCCAAAAATTACCATAACATAATATCGATGCTCTGAGTTCAAAAATAAAGTCCATTTTATAAAAATAATTTTATAATAATTTTTAATTAAATTTTTAATTAAAAAACACTATTCACCTGAAAAAACTAATACTTGACTAATAATTTATGAAACCGTTATTTACCCATTTTATTGAATCTCATTACTTAATCAAGGTGTCTAAATTATATTAAAACTTTCTTTAAGTGAGATTACTAATCCATTTGGACACATTACTAATCCTAATCATAAAATCACTATTCATAATTTACTATTCATCAACAATCAAGTTGATCTTATTAGACTCTAAATTTCTTACTGAACATAATTGTAGAAGACCATTTTTTGAAAATAATTACACATTTTTAATTATTTAAGGTTTAAATTATCATTTTTTAAAATATCCTTTCTCTAAAATTCACTAAAAATATGCATACTATATTTATCCGGACATTTGAAAATTCATAAAAATCATCATAGGAAGAAATTCCAATTTTTATTTAAAACAAAAGATTACACAAGGAAGTTACGGTCTCCTTACATATCCCCTTATTACACTAGCATAGGACTTAAGTGTAAGGTTTGCTAAGGTGAGAGAATCCGAGGGAGGCCCGTCCAACATCGCATGAGTAGTAATTTCTATTAGTTTGAACTTCTCGCAAAGGTGATCCCGTTCTAGCTTCACACGATGAAGTTCAGCTTGGGTTTGGTCCAGAGAAAAGCCTAGTGGTGCTACCTCCTTCCCAAGTTCTGTTAGATGGGCTTCGATCGGTCCAAGACTACTGGGTGAGGCCAACGAATCTTCTTTCTATATTAATTAACCAAGATTTCTTGTATTTAGAGACAATAATCAAAACGTTTAGTTTCCAGTGGTCATATTGACCAATGGTCAAATAACAGTCAAAACCCAACAATCTCATTTTAATTATACTCATGATATCAAATGAAACATTTTTTTGAGTATAAAAATAAAATAAAATAACACATAAAATTAGGAAACAAGATTTATTTAAAATTTCGGGTCGTTACAATATTCCCCACTTAAGAAATTGCATCCTCACAATTTTTAAAATTGGGTTTTGAATTTTCATTGAAAGTCCCACATCAGAAAAGGAGTCAGTAAAACTATTACATTAAATGAAATAAAGGGAAGTAAAAAAGGTCACTCGAGTTAACCCACACTAGGATTCCATGTAGGAAAACATGGACATGGAGGAGAAAACAAAGGGTCATGTTATAAGGGAGAGTGATAGAGAACATGATTAGGAAAAAATTTAACAATAAGAAAATCCCAAACTTATGATGTGTGTAAACGGTCTTTGATTACCTAGTTGGAAACGTAAACCAAAAAAATTTTTGTTTTACGTTTCTTTTCATAATTTTGAGGAATTCATTTACTACATAAAACAAAAACATAAGAAAATATACGTACCTTCATTTAGAGTTTCACCCTTTAATAAGTTTCTACCCAGAAATAATGTTTTCCCCAAATGATGAGCATTCAAAAACAATTGGTCTCATCAAAACACAAGAATAATCTTCTAGAGAATCACATAATCCAAAAAAGATTAACCATCTATTTCATCTATCTTTAAACATTATCCCAAAAACAGAAAGGGTAAGGTAAAACAACTCTTCAAAAAGAAATAATCCCTTAGGAATGGAAACTACTTTTAAATCTTCAAAGTTCCATGGTACTACCCAGAGTTCATCATAGACCATTCCATAAATAACTGTCCTTAAAAATCCTCAAAATAAACCAAACTAAGATTGAAACCCAAATACAATAAGTATTTGATAACCTAGTCTTCCAAGGTAAACTTTATCATTCATCTCCAAACAACATCAACCACTCCTAACATCTTATAACAAAAGTAACTAACCTAAACATATTTACCCCACGATAGGTTAATCATTTCCATAAATAACCTATAATACCATAAGTTCACCTTAAATTCGTTGATTCTTCAAAATATAATTCAACCTTTACTCCTCAAAGAAAATACCATAGTAATCTATTTACCTCGATCAAATAGGGTTCCCAAAGTAGTGAACATCTTCCAAAATAATAATCATCTTTTAATTACCTAATCATCTCTGTCATATTAATATGGAAATCGTCACATTTTCTATCACATTGGTTTTTGGGACATGTTCTTCCATTTCCCACCATTAACTAAGAAGAGAAATTATAATTAGGTTCTTAAACACTTAGCCAATAATCATTAAAAGGAACTTAAATAATATAAGGATAACTTGTATAAGAAAAGTATACCCTAACTTGTGATCCTCTAGGTTTCAAACTAGGTTATCCATGATCATATATCCTTATGTGAATCTTTATTTTATTTTATCTTTGTTCCTTTAATAATGGTTCATAATAAGCTTATAAATTTACCAAAGCATATCCCTCGGGAGTGTCGTAACCAAGAGTGCAGCAAAGACCATTGTCTTGTACCAGTTCCCGTTCAAGTCTAGCTCAAAGCGGTGTTTTCAGGTTTAAACCCTATGTACATCTGTGCCAGAGCCACCTCTACCTGTTCGTATCCATACAGGGATGTATTTGCTTGGCAACCCCTTACTCAATACTCACCAAAATACCAGGAATATTTCCTATATATAAACATTTCTATAGGCTTATTCCTAAAGTTTTCATATCCTAATTTCCACAAATTACTAAACCATCCTTTGATACCAAGTATAGCATCCCGCCTTTCTATAACATAAACTTTCATTTCATTACACAATACTGAGGATCTTTAAGGTTTTGTGTCTCGGAAACCAGGAACATAAAACATGAAAACATAAAAAATTCTTCTTAAACACTTGAAAGGTTTCTCCTCATGTTCATCCTAGGTTCATTACTGCATCTCATAACCTGGGGACATACATCAAAAGAAAGGGTGAGCAGAAGGCCCAGTAAGGGAAACAAGAGAAACATTTTACAGGTGAACTTGAGATACTTCAATAAGGAAATGAAAAGAACTTTAAGGATGAGAGATAAATCATGATATATATCATAATAAAAATAAAATTTTTCATAACATTAAGATGTGGCTACATCATTTAACATAGACAATCATGAACATATCACCATGGTCCATACCCAAGGTGTCATTTGAAAATTACCAAGGTTATTCACCAAGGTATCGTGAAAATTGTAATCTCTAGTGGTTACATCATTACCCAATGCATTGGAGCGCTATTAGGGAGCACCCTTACATTTTCCTTTTTAATCATGTGATACACATATATCATCATCAAAAATTTCATCAATAACACATATAGCATAAAATAAATGGGTTTCATTTCATAATCATAACGTTTTAAAAACTGCTTTAAAGACATGATCTTTACGTCACTTTAAACCCCCGGAAGGGGAGAGTGGGTCTCATGTATGTAAATCCCAGAATTTAAAATAGAACATTTTAATATATATGTGAATACCCCTGTATAAATAAGAGCTTTGAGTATTCACTTTATAACATAAAATAATTTTGAGAAAAGAGAGAGGCATTTGAGACGAAAATTCTGCAGCATAACAGCTATGTTTCGGGGTTTTAGAAAACATTGAAAAGAGAGGGGACATGTGTCCAACATTCGTATATGACTCATAAAATAGTATAGGGGAAGAATAAAAAGTATATATGAACATGGTAATGAAATATTAAGGACATCCCATTTTAAATGAAAAACATGGAAGGAAGACAAAAATTTGAGTTCTCTTATGAAAATTCGACAGCCTAACGGTGTCACTTAAACTTCAAAAAAATGATTTGAAAAGATAAAATAGGGTCTCTCATCATGTGAACATAAGATTTCAGTATGATAGATATAGAGATCATACCCCCAACAAAAAAATATAATTTGAATGAATTGACATGAAATTATAACTTTGAAAAGAATGAGAAGGGTGAAAGAACCACTAAAACATTCGGCAGCCTAACAGCGTCACTTAAGCATCAAAAAAATGAATTGACAAGATCAAATAGGGTCTCTCATCATATGAACATAAGAGTGCATTATGATAGATATAGATATCATACCCCAACATAAAAAAATGGAATTTGAAAGAATTGACATGAAAGTAGAACTTTGAAAAGAATGGGAAGGGTGAAAGAACCACTTAAAAATTCGGCAGCCTAACGGCGTCACTTAAGCTTCAAAAAAATGAATTGACAAGATAAAATAGGGTCTCTCATCATATGAACATAATATTTCAGTATGATACATATAGATATCATACCCCAACATAAAAAAATGAACTTGAATGACTTGACAAGAAAATAGAACTTGAAAATGAGAAGTGTGAAAGAATCCATTACAAAAATTTCGGCAGACTAACGGCGCCACTTAAACATTCATAAAATGAATTGAAAAGATCAAATAGGGTATCTCATAATATTAAAATAAGAGTTCAGTATGATAGATTTAGAGATCATACCCCAACATAATAAAAATGAACTTGAAAGACTTGACAAGAAAATAGAACTTGAAAATGAGAAGGGTGAAAGAATCCGTTACAAAAATTTCGGCAGCCTAACGGCGCCACTTAAACATTAATAAAATGAATGATGAGAGTAAGAGGGGGTATATCATCATGTGAAAATAAAAAGGAAAGTATAATTAATATAAAATAACATCTTCCAACATAAGAACATGGAACATAAAATAAATGACATAAAAGAGATCACTTGAAAAGAAAGAGAGACGTCGGATCCTTTACCTTAAAACGTAACTCTTAAAACTCAAAGGTTGGGACCTTGAGGGCTTGGGGAAACCTTGTTAGGACTCCTTAGGAGGTAAGGAGACCAGAAATTCTTTGATTATGTTTTTGGAGTCGAAACTATGAGAGGAGGGCTTGGTATTTATAAGGAAAGTGAGGGGACAAGACATTAATGGCCAAGGGACACCTCAAAAGTGGTTTTCTCAAAAGCATGGGCCCTCCCATGCGGACCCCACACAATAATTCATCCTCTTTAGTCGAAAATCCCGTAAAATATCTCATGAAATCATCATGACACAGTTATGATGTCATTAAACATACCGAAACCCTAAAACTGTATTTTTACTATTCATTGAAAATTCAACTTTCTCAGAAAAATCCCAAAATTTCACATTAACCAAATATCAATGCTCTGATTTAAAAAATAAACTCCATTTTATAAAAATAATTTTCTAAATATTTTTAATTTTATTTTTAAATAAATACACTATTCACCGAAAATTCATTTTTTTCAGAAAAATCCCCAAAAATTACCATAACATAATATCGATGCTATGAGTTCAAAAATAAAGTCCATTTTATAAAAATAATTTTATAATTATTTTTAACTAAATTTTTAATTAAAGAACACTATTCACCGGAAAAAACTAATACTTGACTAATAATTTATGAAACCGTTATTTACCCATTTTATTGAATCTCATTACTTAATCAAGGTGTCAAAATTATATTAAAACTTTCTTTAAGTGAGATTACTAATCCATTTGGACAAATTACTAATCCTAATCATAAAATCACTATTCATAATTTACTATTGATCAAAAATCAAGTTGATCTTATTAGACTCTAAATTTCTTACTGAACATAATTGTAGAAGACCATTTTATGAAAATCATTACACATTTTTAATTATTTAAGGTTTACATAAACATTTTTTAAAATAGCCTTTCTCTAAAATTCACAAAAAATATGCATACAATATTTATCCGGACATTTGAAAATTCATAAACATCATCATAGGAAGAAATCCCAATTTTTATTTAAAAAAAAAGATTACACAAGGCAGTTACGGTCTCCTTACATATCCCCTTATCACACCAGCATAGGACCTAAGTGTAAGGTGTTCTAAGGTGAGAGAATCCGAGGGAGGCTCGGCCAACATCGCACAAGTAGTAATTTCTATTAGTTTGAACTTCTCGCGGAGGTGATCCCGTTCTAGCTTCACACGATGAAGTTCAGCTTGGGTTTGGTCCAGAGAAAATCCTAGTGGTGCTACCTCCTTCCCAAGTTCTATTAGATGGGCTTCGATCGGTCCAAGACTACTGGGTGAGGCCAACGAATCTTCTTTCTATATTAATTAACCAAGATTTCTTGTATTTAGAGACAATAATCAAAACGTTTAGTTTCCAGCGGTCATATTGACCAATGGTTAAATAACAGTCAAAACCCACCAGTCTCATTTTAATTATACTCATGTTCTCAAATGAAACATTTTTGTTGAGTATAAAAATAAAATAAAATAACACATAAAATTAGGACACAAGATTTATTCAAAATTTCTGGTCGTTACATCTCCTGTATTCCAATTAAATCTACGACACATCCATGAAGCATATCCTACAGGATCCGAATTAAACACTATTTTTGAACATATGTCTATGGATAGTATGTTCTGATTAACTTGACCTAAGTTCTCATCTACTCTTGGAGACTTATCAATAAATCCAAGGAATACATAACATCCCTATTTGAAACAATGGTATAAAGACTCCCTTACAAACTTATAATATCCAAAAAAATATATATTACTGAGATAATCAACCTAACTAGTGTCCTTGATCAGAATTAAATGATAAGACCTAATCAACCAATCCAAAAAAACTCAGATATTGTTTCATCCATGGGGAGTACATGGAAATCTGACAACATAATCCATGGATACATCATAGCATTTACTAATCGTAATTAGATGATCTTGAAGAAATCCATAGGGTTTCATGTGCTCTGCCTTTATCTATTTGCAGGTGTAACAGTGGGATACATAAACTGTAATTTCATGTTTCATATCAATCCCTTAGAATTGTTTTCTATTGTTATAATACATCTTCAAAGTTTCTATATGAACATACCATGATAAGTTGTGACAATTAAACAAGACTAAACTCCATTCAGATGTTGGAATGATAACCCTCTTTTGAAAGTTGGGAATACCATATAAAGAGACAGACAAACCAAAGATAGCCTACCCTTGATAAATCCTTTCGCAATTTTTACTAAACTTGTCAACTTTATACTAATGATGCAATAAAGACTCCATGAGAAATAATTATTACTCAACACTAGTCATAACAATTCCTAAAACATCCTAAAAAATATCCATGTGAAACTGATTGAAATACACTCTATGGTTACACTCCTCTATAAATTCTAGAACAATCTGTGATAGTACTTTCATGTTTAGAACATCTGCAATGACATTCTCTTTACCCATGGTGTAGGCTATATCAAAGTTAAACATCTGAAGGTATTATACCCCACATATATATTTGAGATTCAAGTCCTTATGAGAAAATATAATACTCAAAATCTTATGATAAGAGAATAATATAAACCTTTTCCAAAAAAAGATAATTCCACAAAACATATAAGGCCGCATTTAACTGTAGTAAGTAGTAAATCATGAGTGGGGTAATTCTTCTTAGGAGGATAAATATGGTGTGATTCATCAGCTACCACATGGTCATCCCACGTGTGAACACATCTAATACCAGCCCCAAAATGATCAAAACACCCCATTTACCCAATACTTGGTTCAGGTATGATCAGAATATAATTTTATGTTATAATTCATTTCATTTCATCGAAATATGACTGACATTTTTCATCCCACATGGATTTCACCACTTTTCTTATAATAGAAGTTAACGGTGACACCATTTTAGAGAAATCCTTAAAAATAATCCATAGTATGTAGAATAACCAAGGAATATCTATATCTCAAGGGCCTTATGTTGTTCATTCCATGACAGAAAATACATTACCATTGTAAGATCAAATGATAATCCATGTTCAGAAATTATGTTCCATAAAAACATTAATTATTGAAAACAAAAACTAAATTTTAAATTCTTTCTATATGATTAGTGACTTATCATAATATCTAGAACCAAACATAGAAGGTTCTACTTCCTATACACAAATATTGAGTAAAACAAAATATCATCCACTAACACTACCACAAAAACAAATATATTTATGTAGTATCTAATTAATCAAGGCCATAAAACTTTCTTGAGTGTTAGATAGGTCAAAATTTATAATAAGATATTCATGATTTCCATAACTAATCCTGAAATCTATATTTGGCATATTAGACTCCTGAACATTGAGCTGATGATAACCTGAATGAAGATAAATTTTTTAAAACCACTTTTCTCCCTTTATCTGATCAAACAAATCATCCACATATGGAAAATGATACTTTTTTTTAACTATTTCCCTTTTAAACTTATGATAGTCTACACACAAAAAAATTGATCTATATACCTTCTTGGAAAATAGGATTGGGGTGCCAAAGATGAAGCAGTAGGGAGAATGAAACCTTTTTTCATCTAGTTATCCAACAGAATCTTATGCTCTTTTATCTCTACTAGTTCCATACAATAACAAGGTATCAATATTAGTTGCATACCCAACACTATATCAATTTTAAACCCTACCTCTCCCTCTAGTGTAAGACCAGATATGTCATCTAGAATAACATTTTAATTGTGTCAAACAAAAACAAGAAGATCAATAAAAGAATAAATTCCATCTGTCTCAATAGTAACTGAAAACAAACCCCTGAGATCTGTGTGGGAAGGCCCTTTATGACAAGACCTTAGGTCCCACTCCCATAAAAACACACTAGAGATCTCATCAGTAGTATGAAAAGAAACACACCAATGGTAAAAAAACATACTTACCTTGATGAGTGTCAAAGAAATCCATTATGATGATGATGTCAAATAGATCAAGATCAAGAATGAGAAAATCCCATACTAACAATGTATCAGCTACTATTAGTAAACAAGGAAACTGAAGCCCCTACTCATACCCCTAATCAAGAGGTGTCAAAAACACCATTACAAAGGATATATGTTACATTTTTTGTTTAATAATATCAACAAAACATGAATATATAAATGTGTGGGATGCTACAGTATCAAACAAAGCAGTCACTATAAAAGATGTTATAAAGATAATAACTCTCAATCTTTTTGTACAGGCATTAGCCACCACTAGAAAATCATCGGCTATATGAAATTACTTCACTCCTTATGCCCTTTGTTAGGTCCCTTTAGTCCGTAAAGCATTTAAATCCCCCATAGTATCCTTTAGAGTTGAAGAAACCTTATCACAATGAATTTTAGTCATAGCCTAAATGAAGCACTATAAATGACCAACATGTCCATAGTTATTTAAGGACATAATGGGCATAAATCAAGAACTCATTGTGTGTTTGACCATTTTAGACTGATAGAAAGATATAGGCATAGTGCTAGCTATATATGATAGTGTAAAAGAGGATAATTGATGAGACCCACCTCCCCCACTTCTGTGATGATCCTACAACTTCCACTTCTTTCTAGGAATTCTAATAAATATGTCACTTGAAGGAAGAGAAGAGGAGGAAAGGATATATTTTCATTCAATATTAATATCATCCTTCATATATTCTTTTACCATATCTGCATAGGTAGAACGATTGAAAATTAATACATGTGATATGATATCCGGTCACAAACCCTACAGGTACTTTTAATCCTCCAACTAGTCATTCTTCACCGTGAACGGAGAAAAATAAATATTTGAAAAGGTAAATTAGTTTTTTAAAGACACATTATTCAACATTAAAAAATTATAATATTATTAATATCATTAGAATAAATTATAAGGGTTTTTTCATATATATAAATGTTTATGACAAAATAAAATTTTCTAAAAATTGATCTTTACACACTACATGCATTAATGTTGATATTAATTTCCATTTTAAAATAATTATATTTTGAAAAAAATATTTATTGTATTTTTGATAATAATATTAATTTTATTTTACATCTCTAAAAATATTTTTTACATTATTTATAATATTTATATTTAGGTTAATCATAATGATAATGGAAAAAATGAATTTTAAATTTATCATTTTATAATTATCAAGGGATTTATACACAAAATTTGTAATTTAAATCCTATAAATAATGAAAATAATTTTATGTATAAAACCATAAATCTATATATTGTCAAATTTTTCCTTAATAATCAATAAAAAATAATATTAATTATCAATAATGGTAAGAAATAGTTTTTTTCTAAAAAACATTTCTTTCTACACCTTATCTTTATTAATTGAAAATTAAATTATACATTATTTATAAATTGAATTAAGTTATATATTAGTAAATTATTTTTCAATAAGAAAAAATTATATGAGATATATTAAATGTACAAGTACTAAAAATCATATACTCATAAACTAGTTACCTTTTTTAAAAGTAAATGATTAAAATGTTAAAATGTTATAGTAAAAACACCATAAGATGATTAAACATTGTGTAGAAACACATGGTCAAGACATAATACACCCATAAGTACCAAATTATATATTATTTATAATATTTGAATCCATTTAAATTTGAATATTTTTAGGGAATAATTAATATATAAAGGGTGGTTCCAAACATCCCTTTTTCCACTATTATACAATGAGACCACTTAAATCTTTCCAAGACACACCTAAAATTTTAATTCCTTGATACAAAAACCAATTTTATCTCCATATAACCATATGCACTTACGTAATCACTTAGTCACTAATTGAATTCCAATTCACTACTGTTTTGAGGGGACTTTATGGAAAAATGAGGTTTTAGCATACATATTATCCCCCCAATCAGGATTTTAAATTTAATAATACTATTAAAAATAACTTATCACCAGAATAATATGACTAATTAAGTATAATTATTATATATTTAATTTCATATATAAATTTTATTACATATAAATAATCATTTCCATATTCATATAAAAAATTAGGCACACCAATCATTCCTATGTCCACGCTAATAAATCCATGAAGAATATAGTTATATTTTAAATAAATATTCACATATTTTTGAATACATCATCAATTATATTTATCAAATTGAAAAAATATCATCATTTCAATATTATATTGTAATTATGTTTGGAAATAACATCTTTACTCATACTCACTTGTCGATTAAAGGTGTATTCATGTAATGGATTATATTTTTTAGAATTTATTTTTAGAATTTATTTAGGAGAATCCTGAGACTAGGTGTGGAGACGGCATGCGATTTTGAGGATCGGAGTGTAAAGACCTAGAAAATTCCATGTAATTTTTTTAATTATATGGGAATTTTACGAGTTCGTGAAAATTGACGGAGCTTGATTCCAAGACTCAGAGTGCCTGGAATGAATTTCTGAACTTTTTTTACGTATGATCAGTAAACCTGTGAGTGGGTTTTTATAAATTTTGAACCGGTTCTCTGAATTGAAATCTAAGGACACCTTTGAACTCAAAGTGTCAGTATTCACTTAATGAGACCTTCACCTCGGCCGCAGTTGGTCGAGGGTGAAAGTTAGTTTTCATGTTTTTCATGGAAATAAAAATCAAATAATGAACAAAATATTTTTTATTTTTAAAACCTCCCAATTTAAATCTGTAGGGGTAGGGACCACCTGAGCTAGAAAACCCCTCAAATTGAATTCTTAATGGAGGGGACCACCTAACCCTTGAACTCCCTATTTAATGAGGGAGGTTACTCTTGGTTCTCTCCGAGTTAATTGTGCCACCTTCCATTAATTTAATTACAGCAACATCAACTTATTTAATGGACAACTCTAATTAAATTAATAAAACATAATTTAATAAGATGGATATTTTATTTTGGTGGAATTTGGGGTAAGTGTTGGAAAAATGGGGAGAACTTTATAAAAACACCATTATCCAATGAATAATGCTTTTTCCAATAAAGAACGCCATCTCCAATGAAGAATTCCATCTCCAACAAGGAATGTCTTCCATGAAAATGAACCAATGTCTGTATTTCCCCCCTCACTGATGTCAATGAACCACTGAGGAAGGGGTTCTATTTTCATTTATCTTCGTTACTTATCTTTTACGTTGAATCTCCCCCCATGAGCCACTTGCTACCACTCTAACGTGGAGGGTGCAGGCCAAACAAACATGGCCTGACCTCTTCGCAACCCTTGTGGTTTATGATGTGATCTTCTCAATGTAAGAGGATAGAAACTAGTGCCATCAATTGGCACCGGTGGGACACGGGAGAAGTGGACGGCACTATGGCAGGCCGCGAAGACGGCGGCGGCGCAACTGCACCGCCGAAGAAGGGTCGCAACCTTTCATTCATGACAGAGTAAGGAGGGAAGTCGGCATTTAAAGCTATGTGAAAGGGAGGCGGTAGTGCGTGTTCATGCAATCGGGCGGGCAAGAACCACTAACTTGTGTCGCGGTAGAGAAGGGAGGGAGGCCGGCAGATCTGGCTGCCGGTGGTTGTGCAGCGCATGACCCTACCACGCGGAGTAGGCCTACCATCCACCCGGCCGCGGTAGGCCACCGCACCATGGTCCACCCAGCAGGCCAGGTCAGACCCAAGCCAAGTCCCGGGTCCAGCCGGGTCAACTTGAACCAGGTCGGGTCGGCCCAGGCAGGGTCAGACCGGGTCGATCCGACCGGGTCGGACCGGACCCAGACCAACTTTGACCCTTTTCATTCTTTCAGCCATATCTTGAGCTACAGGAATCCATTTGAAAAACCATCTACAACGCTGGAAACCTTGGATAGAGACAATAATATTGGTATACTTCACTTGTGTTTCGGATAAGGTTGTGGTATGGCCAGGTTGGATCGTACACGAATCCAACTAGGCCCTCGGGACTAAAAGGCTAATAACTTACAGACCAGGTGTCTGATTGACGCACTATCTATTGCATTGAGACCCCTATCATATAGAGGTCCGTTGGGATACTTCTCCATGGGAATTAATGGAAGTTGGAGTATCAAACCGTTTCTTGACTAGTGGACCCTCCATGAATCAAGCGAGTAAAGTGTGGGAATCATGTAGCCGGTTGTAACATGAGAAAAGGATCCTATGTGGGTAGGTGCTTTGGGATTCTACATGGGTCTGTGTTCAAAATTATCACTTGGATCCACTATAGGAATCCACATGAGACTACTCTAGGATCCAAAAACGGTCTGCTATACTAGGATCCTACGCGGGTCTTTTGTACAAGGATCCAACTTGGGTCGAAGGATTTACGATCCTAGGTGGGTCGGATGATTTAGGATCCTACTTGGGTCTTCATCTTAATAGAGTAAGATGATTTTGTACTTACATCTAATCATCTCTGCTAACGTACCTAAGTTATACCTGGTGTGAGATGAGTCTTCACATTTGTGGTAATCTTTTGTGTGTCGTACCTTTGTGGTACTTACCTTCATGGTTATACCCTTGTAGTATTCTTCATTGTGGCGTTACCTATATGGTGATTATCTTTTTGGTGTTAACTTTTTGTTACATACCTTCATGGTGATACCTTTTTGGTATTCTTTTGTGTGGCATTACCTATGTTGTGGTTACCATTGTGGTGTTACCTTCATGATACTTGCCTTCATGGTGATACCCCTTGGGGTTTTTTTATGTGTTGCGTTACCATTGTGGAATTTACATTTGTGGTGTTTTCTTCATGGTATTCTTTCCTTGGTGGAATAGTTGTACTTTGGCTAAGGATTTGGGCATTGAGTTTCTTCATGAATGAGATGGGTGTAGAGACCTGAAGCCTGACATACATGGACATTACATTACTTTTCCTGAATACTTAATACATAACAAAAACCAACATACAAGGACCATAATAGTTTAGTGTCTTTGGAAACTCAGAAAATAATCTTATAATCGTGGTGAAAGATCATCAATATCTCCCATAAGATCTTCCCCTTTTTGTTTTCTTACCTAAAACCTTTCTTTAAATCCTGGGGAAATGAAAACATATAAAGGGTGAGTGTAAGAACCCGGTTTTTGCTGAGAATGACTTTGGGATATTTTTTATAATATTCCAGAGCAGTGCCTTCAGATGGTGTGCGATTCCGAGCCCCGGAGTGGCCTGAATTAAATTTTCAGTGCGTTCACACTGGAAACGCAAAATAAATGGTATAACTCCTAAACGGTGCTTCATATCAGAGATCCGAGTGTACAGACGGGTTCGGAATGGGGTGTTACCCTAGGAACGACATAAAACATGTCGGTGCAGGATGTTTGGACCCCTCGCTCACTTCCAGAAGGTTAAACGGATAAATTAATACATTAATTTATTCTTTTAATGGTGAAACTATAGTATCTCTTAAATGGTGGCTCGGATTGGAAAACTGAGGGCACCGTTGAGTTCGGAGTGTGCCGTTTACCCTAGGAGGGGTGTAAGTTTCGCGGGCGCGGGCCATTTGTGAAAAACTGGCCCCATGGGCGTTTTCGTAATTTAGCGGCTTCTGACGTTAAATTGTATAAATTTTGAACGGGGTCTCATATTAAAATTATGAGACCGTCTTTGTGCTCGGAAGGTCATTTTTACCCCAGGGGAACCCTCATTTTTGTCTGCATCGGCAGCGTAGACGGGGGCGTGTCGGGCGGGGGCTTTAAGTGTTTTCTACTTAAACGCACCCCACCCTCTTCTTCTTCTTCTTATAACTGAAACACTCCCCCTCTCCTCTAGCTCTGATGAAGTACTCCGGAGAGGCACCTCCGGCGAGGCTGCTCTGGCAAGGAGATGGCGCGGCGGCGGATCGCCCGTGAAGCTTCTGGCAACGCCCCTGCAGGTAGGAGTTATTTCGTTTTCGTTTTCAAATTCCTGCAATATTTGAGCCCGATTAATACTGTCTAATTGTTTTATGATCATCGATCGAAGCCTGCAGATGTGTAGTATATGTTCTAAGGTTTCTGACTCACTTCTCGGATCAAAAATCCGAGTCTCGGGGTGCCTGGGGCAGTCCCGGGAAGTTCCGGCCAAAATTTTGGCTTTCTGGCGGTTCCTGGCGGCGGACGGTGGTTCCGGGACGGTGGCGCGGTAGCGGGCACGGCGGAAGGCCGCTCGGCCATTCGGCTGGCTGGGCGGCACCTCGCCGGTGTGGGACAGCACAGGCGGTCCGGCAGTGGGCGCCAGCGAGAGGAGGCGGCTGGGGTCACAGGCGCGCGACCCTGCGGGGAGACAGAGACCCACATGACGTGGGTCTCCGCGTGGACTCGACCGGCCGTGTCGGCCGGTCGGTGGAGGCGCCCGCACGGCACGCGGGCGAGGCAAGCAGCGGGCCGCGGTGCAGCGGCCCGCGGGGTTGGCTGGGCCGCGGTCCCAGCGGGCCGGCCCAAGGGGATTATCCCCTTCTATTTTTGGACGCCCGTAACTTTTGGTACGGGTGTCCGTTTTGCGATTCGTCTATGGTGACACGGAGCCGACGCAGAGGCGAATGTTTTGAATTGGTTTCAGGAATTTTAATTCCCGAAACGTGGGGCCGCGGAGGCACGACGCATCTTTATGTGGATGAGCATTTTTCCAGAGATTCTTGTTTCGGACGGCGCGGACGCGTCCGACGTTCGTTTTGAGCGCCATCAGTGGCGTTGGAACCCTGGGACCAAGGCGGATCTTTACAAGGCGGTTTCGGGCATTGGGACTGGATTTGAGGCATGGACCCCACGGCCCGTCTTTCGAACTGTGTGGATCGTTTCACGCCTTTCTCACCGGGCGTCCGTTCGGGGCGTGCGAGCAATCCATTCTGGATGTTTTTCCGAGGGGATTGCAATGGTGCAATCTGCCCGCCCTATTTTGGCATGATGGTGCGGGGCCCATGAGGGCCGTTTGGGCGTCGACGGTGATTTTCCATCTTCATCACCGGGCGACCGTTTTGGACAAGTGAGTAGTCCATCTTGTGCACTTTTTCAAGAGGATCGCAACGGTGTGATCCGTTCATTATGTTTCAGGACTGGGTTGCAGGCCCCACGTGGCGCCGCTCGTGTGCAGTGCGCCGGAATGTATCTTTTTCTCCAGATATCCGATGCACTCAGATGATTAGTGCTTTTGATGTGTTTTCCCGAGGGGATCACAATGGTGCGATGCACCCGATAGTTTCCGGGGCCGAGGCTCTGGATCACGGGACATCGTTCGGGTGTGAGGTGGTGTTGGTGACCTTTTTCGTCGGATATCCATTGGAGGCGAGTAAGTAGTCGATTTCGCGTGTTTTTTCATGAGGATTACAATGGTGTGATTCGTTTGGCAATGCAGAGATTCTTTCACGATCTTGGGAAATGTGCAATGTAAAAGGTGCTCCGGTGGCGGTTCGTCCTACCATGTTTGTAGCGGACCCTTGGCGTGTGATCGTGCATCCTTGGGAGAGTGATATAAATGTTTCACAGGATGTGGTTGTCCATGACTGGGCCTTTGAGGTGGATTTGTTACGTCACGCCTTCGCGTTGACGTTGGGTGCCGTGTGCATGCTAGCCCTTGGGCTGAAAGTGAGGTATACTCTGGGAGTATACGGGGGTGCATGGAGGTACATGTGGTTGTTCGTACCTGAGGATGTGTGTGCGCTTGGTTGGGGTTGACTTGGGGCCACACGTTGTGTGGGACCCATGTGTGTGTCATGTTCTGCTTTGCGTACTTTGACCTCTCGTGACGTGGAGGGTCCCTCTATGTGTTAGTTTGACCAGCAGGGTGGAGTTTTTCCCCTGACTCAGTGCTCGTTTGTTGACCAGCAGGGCTGAGTGGTCTCCCCCTGGTTTCGTTCTCGATGGATCAGCCAGTAGCGGTGCTAGTGGCACCCCGTGATGGAACAGGTGCTGAAACTCTTTTGGGAGAGTTGTTCGGGAGTTGGGTGGTTGGGAGATACCCACTCTGTGTTCGATTGGACAATGTTGTACCCTCCAGTACAGATGGCCAGAGCAGTTCTGAGTTTTACCCTCCAGCAGGGCTGGGCAGTGGGTTACTCATCGACTTTTTCGGGTTTACCCTCCATCAGGGTTGGGCAGTGGGTTGCTCACTGACTTTTAGGGTCTACCCTCCAGTAGAGACTGGGCAGTGGGTCACCTGATGCTCTTAGGGTCTACCCTCCAGCATAGATTGGGCGGTGGGTCACCCGACGCACATAGGGTCTACCCTCCAGCAGAGACTGGGCAGTGGGTCACCCGATGACCTCTTAGGGCCTACCCTCCAGCATGGCTGGGCAGTGGGTCGCCCGTCGTCTAGTTCCAGGTTTACCCTATAGAAAGGCTGGGCAGTGGGTCATCTATCGACTTATTCCAAGTTTACCCTCCAGTGGGGCTGGGAAGTGGGTTTCCTGATGATGTATTAGGGTTTACCCTCCAGCAGGGATGGGCAGTGGGTCACCTGATATCTTGTTATGAATTACCCTCCACCTGGGATGGGCAGTGGGACAGCTGTTGGCATTTCAGACTCAGTCCTTTCTACTAGGCTAGTCTGAGGCTTTCCTCCGTGACCACCAGAGCGGGCCCCTTGGTTGTACGGGTCAGTGATGGAACGACTTGGCTTTGAGGAGACCACTCGACTGTAGGGCAGTGACGAGGTGTGGTTGGAATTTCCATAGAACTCTCATGTTTGAGGGGCACGTTCCCCACTGAGACGCGTTCTTGCGACGTGATCTAAAACCATGAGAGTGAGTCAGTGCCGCCCAAAGAAGATAGTGTCGAAGTGCGGTGATTGAGCCCCTTGGCTTTCAGTTCGGGGCAGACGTGCGGGATGCTGGGCATCGATGATGGTTTACTTTTGGGACTGTTGGATTCTCGTTTTCTTGGGCTGAGCTATGGGATGGAGATCCCCTTACGACATTTTTCGGGCTTCTTGCTGAGCATAAGGATGTGTATGTACCTTGTTTCCGGTACCCACTTCTTGGGTTTGGTTACTCTCCTTCTAGGAGGGGCGAAGACGCACGGGGTATGCCACGTGATTTCTGTGTCTATCTTCTCATGGTAGGATGAGTCTAATCTTCTGCTATGGGTAGCGAAGACTCGATGGGAAGTTCATCTTCTCACCGTTTCCAGCTCCTTGTATCTGGCCGAGTCTATCTCCTTTATCTTGTTGGGTTGAGCTGGACTCTTACTATTCTCTTTACTGCACTCTCTGTTGTACTCCTTTAGTTTTCTTGTTCTCTCTACTGATCACCCTTCAGTACCTCCTTTGTTGCTCTCTTGAGCCTTCAGGGTATCCTACTGAGTATTTTTATACTCACCACTGCTTGGGCTTTGCCCGCACTTGGTGTGCCCTTGCAGGTGACGAACAGGTGGAGCGTGACATCAGTGGAGCGTAGGAGCTTGGGAGCTTGGACCGCGTGCGGTAGTCGTGATCGGGTTCTAGGTGGGAGACCCGTCAGCGGTTTCCTTTTTGTTTACCTGTTTTCGGGTTTTGGAACCTTTTCTGGTTGGGCGCGTGTTTTGCCACTTTTTCCTTTCAGCACTGTACTTTGTATTGTTAGAGGTCGATGCATATTGTGGTTTATTTATAGCAGTTTCCCTTTTATTTTCCTTTTTACTCTACACCTTTTCATTGAGTTTGATGTGTGAGTGTGTAAAGGTACTCAGGCAAAGGCCTTCCCGAGTTGTTGTGCCTTCGGTGCTAGTCACCAGCCCCTGGCCTATGGAGGCGTGCTTGGGGTAGTTGCGGCTCGAGCCCGGGTAGAGTCGGGTCATGAAAAAGTGGTATCAGAGGTGGTTCATTCCATGGGACGCTGTTCGGACGTCCCTAAAAGAGGAATTGTTGGGATTTAGGGAAACATTGTTAACGTGTCTCGAGAGCAGCTCTCAGGCCAGGGAGTCCAGTGATGGTGCGGCGGTTGACGTATCCATTCACTAGGACCTTAATAACCCGCTTGTCGACTCTGCATGCTGAGACACTTGTTGCAGGGAAAATTTTGTTTGTGAATCACATAGGTTTTAGTCTTTGACTGTCCTTCTTGATTCAGCTCCCCATCGTTGCTATTGGTATATACATATATGCTCATTTGACCGCGGAACTCCTTGATAATTTTTAGGATGTCTCCGTGAGGACAGTCGGGCTGGATACCAGCTTTGGTTCGTGACGAAGACCCTGTGAGCTATGAGGCCACAGTCCAGGACCCATCATGCGAGCCCCTTTCTCTAGGGGGGCCTGTAGCAGCACCCCAACCTATTGAGCAGAAGGCAGTTTCAGCAGAGCAGACTGAGCTTGAGCGCAAGTTGAGCGTGCTCCGTGAGTTCCAGTGGCAGAGACCGCGGAGGTTCAGTGGTGAGCCAGACCCTTAGGCAGCAGAGGTTTGGCTCGAGGCAGTGGTTCGCCTCTTAAGGCTTGTGCAGATGCCGACAGATCAGAGAGTGGCTTTGGCATCCACCCTTTTTCGTGGAGCAGCTCGGCGTTGGTGGAGACTGGTGACTCAGTTTCTTGACGAGTCATCACTTTCGTGGGATGACTTTCAGTTGTTGTTTTGTGAGGATTGTTTTCCCTCCTGCTTGCGCTCCATTCGGATTCAGGTTCTCCTGGAGTTTCAGCAGGGAGGGTTGAAGGTGGCCGAGTATGGGGCTAGTTTCGCAGACCCTGCACACTTTTACCTAGACATGGTCTATGACGACAACATCTGAGCACATAAGTTTGAGCAGGGTCTCCGCTGAGAGATTTGTGTTGTCATAGTACCCTTGGGCATTTCCACATATTTCGGGGTGCTAGATCAGGTGCTGGTGATAGAGGGCTTCCTGTCATGTTTTTGCGGTTGGTAGTGGCAGTGGGTGCGACGGATCCGGGACGTCTGTCGTAGCTAGCAGGCGCTGGAGGACAGGACCTCGATACAGGTGGCCTTCCCAGTGCCGGTTTCAGAGACATGGTCATATACCACTATGGTGAAAAGGCGCAGGGCCTCAGTCAAGGATTCCATTCCGTGAGTGGATCCCGGGCCGTGGTCGTACACCACAGTGGCGCCGGAGGCCACCAGGGCAGCCCAGAGAGTCGGTGTTATGCTTGTGACGGGTGAGGTCACTTGGCACGAGACTGCCTGACCCGAGTTGCTGAGAGCTTCGGGCAGGCAGCAGGAGCACCACACGGCAGAGGCAGCGCCGTGATCAGAGTAGTGCCCAGAGAGGTGGTGCTAGAAGAGGAGCGGGAGGAGCTGGAGGTGGGGGACGATGATACAAGGTCTTCCCATCACCACTAGGTGGTCCACGTCAGGCTTCGGGAGTTGACAATGGGGATCTTAGATAGCTGTGAGCTTTGGATGTCTACGATCCTACAGAGCATGGTATGGTGAGAGGTACCCCTTGCGACTCTTCTACTTCTTGTAGTAGAATTGTTAGGCTCTGTGTGTGAAAGGATTTTCTCCCTGCTCCTTGTTTGATGTGTTACCCGGGTGACGCAGGGCGTCGGGTGTAACCCTCTGTTGGAAAGGAAAAAGGCGTGAGATCTTTTCCTTTAGTCGATGTTGTGACTCCTTCGCTTCCGAGCATGTAAGAGAGTTTTGGTTGAGAGCATCGACTGTGAAATATTGCGTGACTAGATATCCTTGGGTGTTTCACCATATGGATATTCTGAAGGAGGGAATCACCGGGCCTTGTTCCAGATACGGGCGGTGATTCCAGTCGTGGCGTGCGACGTAGAGGTTTGACTGGGGAGGTGAGCTACCCCCGAGGGCCTTCGGGCCGTTTCAGACCGTGAAAAGGGATGGCGAGGTACCCTACCGCCTTGACCTAACCCCGAAGTCTGGAGTGGGTGCACGACATCGACATGGGCCGACCTCCCATGAACGGATCAATCCTTTGGTCTGTGTGCGGAGGCACAGAGCTGTGCGTGGGTTCTTCTGGGTATGGGAAAGCCAGGTGTGGGCTTAGTACCCTGTGTTTCTCCCTAGTTTTGCTTTTTGGGGACGAAAATATTGAAGGACGGAATGATGTAAGAACCCGTTTTTTGCTGAGAAATAATTTGGAATATTTTTGATTATATTCCAGAGCAGTGCCTTCAGACGGCGTGCGATTCCGAGCCCTGGAGTGGCCGGAATTAAATTTTCAGTGCGTTCACATTTGAAACGCAAAATAAATGGTATAAATCCTAAACGGTGCTTCAGATTATAGATCCGAGTGTATGTACAGGTTCATAATGGGGTGTTTACCCTAGGAACGACATAAAACTTGTCGGCGCGGGATGTTTGGACCCCTCGCTCGCTTCCGAAAGGTTAAACGGATAAATTAATAAATTAATTTATTCGTTTCATGGAGAAATGCTAGTATCTATTAAACAGTGGCTCGGATTGGAAAACCGAGTGAACCGTTGAGTTTGGAGCGTGTCGTTTACCCTAGTAGGGGTGTATGTTTCACGGGCGCGGGTCGTTTGTGAAAAAATGGCCTTAGGGGCGTTTTCGTTATTTAGCGGCTTCAGACGTTAAATTTTATAACTTTTGAACGGGGTCTCGGATTAAAATTCCGAGACCTCCTTTGTGCTTGGGAGGTCATTTTTACCCCAGGAGAACCCTAATTTTTGTCTACATCCGCAGCGTAGTTGGGGGCGTGCCGGGTGGGGGGTTTAAGTGTTTTCTACTTAAACGCACCCCCACCCTCTTCTTCTTCTTCTTCTAACTCAAACCCTCCCCCTCTCCTACAGCTCCGAAGAAGCACTCCGACAAGGCACCTTCGGCATGGCAGATCCGACAAGGCGATGGCACGGTGGCGGATCGCCTGTGAAGCTTCTGGCAACGCCCCTACAGGTAGGAGTTATTTCGTTTTCGTTTTCAAATTCCCGCAATATTTGAGCCCTATTTATACTGTCGAATTGTTGTCTGGTCATCTATCAAATCCCACAGGTGTGTATTATACGTTCTAAGGTTTCCTACACTCTTCTCGTATTGAAAATCCAAGTCCCGGAGTGCCCGGAGCAGTCCCGGGAAGTTTTGGCCAAAAGTTTGGTTTTCCGGCGGTTCCTGACGGCGGACGGTGGTTCCGGGACGGTGGCGCGGTAGCGGGCGCTGCGGAAGGCCGGCTGGCCATTCGGCCGGCTGGGCGGCACCTCGCTGGTGCGGGACGGCGCAGGCGGTCCGACAGTGGGCGCCGGCCGCGGGCGCCGATGAGAGGAGGCGGCCAGGGTCGCAGGCGCGCGACCCCGCGGGGAGACAGAGACCCGCATGACGCGGGTCTCTGCGTGGACTCTACCGGCCGTGTCGACCGGTCGGTGGAGGCACCCGCACGGCGCACGTGCGAGGAAAGACGTGGGCCGCGGTCCGGCAGCCCGCGGGGTCGGCTGGCCCGGACCCAGGCGGCTGGTCCACGGTCCCAGCGGGCCGGCCCGAGAGGGCCGGTCCGGCCCAAGGGGATTCTCCCCTTCTATTTTTGGACGCCCGTAACTTTTGCTACGAGCGTCCGTTTTGCAAGCCGTCTACAGTAGTGCAGAACCGACGCAGAGTAGAATGTTTTGAATTGGTTTTGGGAATTTTAATTCCCGAAACGAGGGGCCGCGGAGGCGCCACACATCTTTAATTGGACGGGCGTTTTTTCTGAGATTCTTGTTTCGGACGGCGCAGACGCGTCCGACGTCCGTTTTGATCGCTGTCAGTGGCATTGGAACCCTGGAAACAAGGCGGAGCTTTCCAGGGTGGTTTCAGGCACTGGGGCTGGATTTGAGGCATGGGCCCCACGGCCCGTCTTTCGAACTGCGTGGAGCGTTTCACGCCTTTCTCACCGGGCGTCCGTTCGGGGCGTGCGAGCAGTCGATTCTAGATGTTTTTCCGAGGGGATTACAATGGTGCAATCCATCCGCTCTAATTTGGCACGATGGTGCAGGGCCCACGAGGGCCGTTTGGACGTCGACGGTGATTTTCCATCTTTATCACTGGGCGACCGTTTTGGACAAGTGAGTAGTCCATCTTGTGCACTTTTTCAAAAGGATTGCAACAGTGTGATCCGTTCGTTATGTTTGGGGACTGGGTTGCAGGCCCCACGTGGATCCGCTCGTGTGCGGTGCGCCGGAATTCATCTTTTTCTTCGGATATCCGATGCACTCGTGTGAGTAGTGCTTTGACGTGTTTTCCCGAGGGGATCGCAATGGTGCGATGCGCCCGACAGTTTTCGGGGCCGAGGCTTGGGATCACGGGACGCCGTTAGGGCGTGAGGCGGTGTTGGTGACCTTTTTCGTCAGATATCCATTGGAGGTGAGTAAGTAGTCGATTTCACGTGTTTTTCTGCGAGGATTACAACGGTGTGATCCGTTTGGCTGTACAGAGCCTCTTGCATGATCTTGGGAAATGTGGAATGTGAAAGGTGCTCCGGTGGCGGTTCGTCCTACCATGTTTGTAGCGGACCCTTGGCGTGTGATCGCACATCCTTGGGAGAGTGATATAAATGTTTCACGAGATGTGGTTGTTCGTGCCTGGGCCTTTGAGGTGGAGTTGTTACGTCATGCCTTCGCGTTGACGTTGGGTGCCATGTGCACGCTAGCCCTTGGGCTGAAAGTGAGGTATACTCTGGGAGTATACAGGGGTGCCTGGAGGTACACATGGTTGTTCGTACCTGAGGATGTTTGTTCACTCAGTTGGGGTTGACTTGGGGCCACACATTGTGTGGGACCCATGTGCGTGTCGTGTTCTGCTTTGCGTACTTTGACCTCTCGCGACGTGGAGGGTCCCTCTGTGTGTTAGTTTGACCAACAGGGTGGAGTTTTTCCCCTAACACGGTGCTCGTTTGTTGACCAGCAGGGTTGAGTGGTCTCCCCCAGGTTTCGTTCTCGATGGATCAGCCAGTAGCGGTGCTAGTGGCACCCTGTGATGGAACAGGCACTGAAACACTTTTGGGAGAGTTGTTCGGGAGTTGGGTGGTTGCGTGATACCCACTCAGTGTTCGATTGGCCAGTGTTGTACCCTCCAGTAGAGATGGCCAGAGCAATTCTGAGTTTTACCCTCCAGCGGGGCTGGGCAGTGGGTTACTCATCGACTTCTTCGGGTTTACCCTCCAACAGGGCTAGGCAGTGGGTTGCTCACTGACTTTTAGGGTCTACCCTCCAGCAAAGAGTGGGCAGTGGGTCACCCGACGCTCTTAGGGTCTACCCTTCAGCAGAGACTGGGCAGTGGGTCACCTGACGCACTTAGGGTCTACCCTCCAGTAGAGACTGGGCAGTGGGTCACCCGATGACCACTTAGGGCCTACCCTCCAGCAGGGATGGGCAGTGGGTCTCCTGTCGTCTAGTTCCAGGTCTACCCTCTAGAAAGGCTGGGCAGTGGGTCGTCTGTTGACTTATTCTAGGTTTACCCTCCAGTGGGGCTGGGCAGTGGGTTGCCTGATGATTTATGAGGGTTTACCCTCCAGCAGGGCTGGGCAGTGGGTCACCTGATATCTGGTTATGAATTACCCTCCAGCAGGGCTGGGTAGTGGGACACCTGTTGGCATTTCAGACTCAGTCCTTTCTACTAGGCTAGTCTGAGGCTTTCCTCCATGACCACCGGAGCGGGCCCCTTGGATGTATGTGTCGTTTATGGAAAGACTTGGTTTTGAGGAGACCACTAGACTGTAGGGAAGTGACGAGGTGTGGTTGGAATTTCCCTAGAACTCTCAACTTAGAGGGGCACTTTCCCCACCGAGACGCGTTCTTGCAACGCGATCTAAAACCGTGCAGGCGAGTCAGTGCCGCCCAAAGCAGATAGTGTCGAAGTGCGATGATTGAGCCCCTTGGCTTGCAGTTCAGGGCAGATGTGTGGGATGCTAGGCATCGATGATGGTTTAGTTCTGGGACTGTTGGCTACTCGTTTTCTTGGGCTGAGCTACGGGATGGATATCCCCTTACGAAGTTGTTCGGGCTTCTTTCTGAGTATAAGGATGTGTATATACCTTGTTTCTGGTACCCACTTCTTGGGTTTAGTTACTCTCCTTCTAGGAGGGCAAAGACGCGCGGGGTATGCCACGTGCTTTCCATGTCTAGCTTCTCGTGGTTGGACGAGTCTACTCTCCTGCTATGGGTAGCGAAGACTCGACGGGAAGTTCATCTTCTAACCGTTTCTAGCTCCTTGTTTCTGGACGAGTCTATCTCCTTTCTCTTGTTGGGTTGAGCTGGACTCTTACTGTTCTCTTTACTGCACTCTCTGTTGTACTCCTTTACTTTTCCTGTTCTCTCTACTGCTCACCCTTCGGTACCTCCTTTGTTGCTCCCCTGAGCCTTCGGGGTATCCTACTGAGTATTTTTATACTCACCCCTGCTTGGGCATTGCCCGCACTTAGTGTTCCCTTGCAGGCGACGGACAGGTGGAGCGTGCCTTCAGTGGAGCGTAGGAGCTTGGGAGCTTGGACCGCGTGCGTTGGTCGTGGCCGGGTTCCAGGTGGGAGAACTGTCAACAGTTTCCTTTTTGTTTACATGTTGCAGGGATGTGGCACCTTTTCTTGTTGGGCGTGTGTTTTGCCCCTTTTTCCTTTCATCACTGTACTTTATACTGTTATAGGTTGATGCACATTGTGGTTTATTTATAGCAGTTTCCCTTTTCTTTTCCTTTTTACTCTACACTTTTGCATTGAGTTTGCTGCATGCGTGTGTACATGTAATTAGGCAAAGGCCTCCCCGAGTTGTTGTGCCTTCGGCGCTAGTCGCCAGCCCCTGGCCTATAGAGGCGGGCTTGGGGTAGTTGCGGCTCAATCCCGGGTAAGGTCAGGTCGTGACAGTGAGCTAAAATGCCCAGTAAGGGTAAGCATGGATAAAATAAAACAAATCATATACATTTGAACTTCAAAACATGAACATAATATTTGAACATCAAAATCTTGAGCAATGACATAAATCATGGAAGCACATAAGGAATAGATCATAAAGAAAAATTAATCATGATAAAATAGCATGGGAATAAACATGTAATTGTGGAAAACATTATACACATTATATGAATATCATAGTAGCCAAGGCATTGTTTCCAAGACCATCTTAGTGGACAAATTCCCTTTCTGAATCGAGTTCACTGCTCGTTTCAGTCCTGTAACACTGAGCCAGATTAACTTACCGTTCCATACATGTCTTTCTCATGAGTTATAAATCATTACCCAATGCATTGGAGGGATATATAGGTCCCACCCATCTCATAATGATATCATTCTTACTTTTTCCACAAAAGAAACATGCATCATTCATAATAACCCAAAAAAATAAAATGGGTTTCATAAACATCATCACATAATCCATATAAAATAAATGGATATCATTTCATCATAAAAAAAGTGAAACCATATAAATCATAGAGACATGATACTTGAAACATACATATATGAAATAATTTCAACCTAGATGAAAAAGGGTTTTGATAAAACACTTGAACTGAATTCTTGAGGAAAATATCCTTTCTTCTTCAAAATCATTTTCTTTTCACAAAATGTCATGCAATTTTAAAAGAAAGGTATTTTGTTGAAAATAGTCATGAAATATTTTGGAAAAAGATTCATGAAAAAGAAGGCTTTATAAAACCGTAAAAATACTTTCATTCCGTGTATGTTAAAAAGACATTCTTCTCATACTTTTGTCGGAAAAGTCAAAAATTACCTCATAAAAGAAAGATTCCTTCCATACAATGTGGTAAAAGTAGAAAAGGGTAAAAATTACTGTAAACATACATGAAAGAAAAGTAAAAATTTTATGAAAACATTTTGAGAACAAATGGACATGGATAATAATCATAACCCCAGTAAATACTTACGAATAAACAATCTCGGAGAAGAATGAGATTGGAATAATTATCCCTTACCTTTGGTCCGATATGATTCGTACGTATCCTAAACACCTCTATAATGATTTAAATAATTTCATTGACTTATTACAGAATCATATTCATTGTTATGATACAATATATGGTTCACTTATGACTTTATATTACCCGTTCTTTTGTAAGTTCCATGTTAAAGTAGCGTTTTGGGTAAAATCGTTTTATTTATCGTACATGTTTGGACTTGTTGTTCTTGATATTATTACATATATCCTGATTTACTTAATTACAGAATTTAAAACATGATTTATATGTAATATATATTCATCATATACATATATATATGATAGATTGATAATGAAATACACCGTTCATGGAGACGGTAGGTCGTGTGTACGCATGAACGTTGTTTTCGTTTCCTTATCGAATTGAATAGAATTAAGTAGATTACATACATATATATATATATATACATAAATCTAGTATAATTATTATGTCATATATTTCAGGATTACTTATTATATATACTTTATAATCATTCATGAATGGTTAACATGGAGAATGAATCTCATCGCGTCGTGGAAACGGTATTCTGTACGTACGCACGAGCGATGATATCATTCCCATGATCGTGGAATTGTATTGAAGTGTATGTATAATATTTCATAATCAATATAACTTTACAATAATCATATATAGTTTTTATTTACACCATTATACCCATCCAAGTAAGGTGTTGGTGGAAAATAGATTACACCACGGCGTGGAAACGGTATTCCGTACGTACACACGCGCGGTGATTTCGTTTCCCGTAGGATGGATAGATGGTTAAATAGGGTTGTTTCATAATTATAATAACATATAATTATATGAGTTATACTGATGTTATTACTTAATAATGAAACAACTAAAGAAGAAGAAGAAGTGGAAGAAGAAATAAAGTTGAAAGAATCGGTAACAGACATTACCTCTTCTTTGAAGCGCCTCTTTGAGACCTCCTCTTAGGGAACTAAAATTGGTCTTTGAAGAAGACCAGGACCTCTAGGATGTTTCTAAGGAAGTGTAGAAGATACTTTGGCAGGGTTTGTCGGAGCTTGAAGGCTCAACGTGGTTTGAGGAAGAGAGGTAGGAGGTTCCCTTTTATAAGGGAGGAGAGGGGAACCTTTGAAAAAACTAAAAATATTATTTTATTATAAAGTCATATTCGGTTTTCAATAGCTCCAAATTGATTTATTTAAAATATAAGGTGGGTATGGGTCGAAATACTCTCATCAAATAGAATTTAGACAAGTTTAGGTTTCTATTTTAACCTTATCACTTAGATTTAACTTTAAGTTAAATAATTTTACTTTTATCGTGTCTTCTTGTTTTCTTACACTATATGGTTAATAAACATACTATAACAATACAAACTAACCCCATGTTGTTTATTATTAATATATATATCCTTATCTAAGTCATGTGGCTGAACCTTAGATTTTTAGGAATAAAATAACAATTAATAATATAATATTTGTTTTAAAAACTATTTTTTGTCAATTTTGACACTATTTGGTAAGTGATTTTTGTGAAAATCATAACAGAAATATTAGTTCAAAAAAAGTTAATTAAATCAGTACTAATATGTAATATTAACCTAGAAATTTTTTTAAATTCATAAAAATTTTCATATTACATTTATTTGGGTATTTATAACATCAATTATGTCAATATTTCATTAGTAAGATAATTACTACATCATCATTGTGTCATACATAAATTATTTAATGTCTAAAAATTAAAAATAAATTACCATTATGTGGGAAATCTTTTTAGCTCTCTAATTAATATTTATAGTTGAATTTATCTTATGTATAACACTATATTCAAAATGATTTACTTATTAAATTTTGATTTTAACTATTTTAACCCTTCTTTAAATAAATTAATAATAAATGTCCTAATCTAATCCATGTGGGACTAAATGGTCATATTTTATTCCTAACGTTGTTTTTGGTCGAATTACACTTATCCAATAGAATTAGCACATGTTTTAGGGTAATAATAATATCATCTTTACCCTTAATCGTCCTATTTACTTTTAACCGTGGTAAAAAAAGTAAAAAGTTACTATTCCCCAAAAATTACTTTCATCTCATTGAACCACATTTTAGTCCTTGATATTAACCATGTCTCTCTGATTTTTGAAATTCAAATCACAGATGTGGTAAAATTTCATTTAAATGAAAAAGTCAGTTTTTTTATCTACCACTATGTTGTTTCACTATTCATCGAAAATTGATGTTTTTCAGAAAAATACCAAAAATTCAGATTAAGCATTATTTGATATTCCAAATTCATAATGGATTTCTATTTTTCCAAATTCAAAACATAGAAGTGGAATTATTTAATTTTAAAATTAATTCCCGTTATCAAAACAAATAGCGTGTTTTTAAGAAATAATAATTATCAAAAGATTGATACTTGTTTATATCCAATTTCAAAGTAAAATTAATTCCAATGACCAACATTGGATTAAATGGTAAAAATATATTCTAATTACACTTTAAAACCAATTAAAAAGATAATCTAACCATATAAATTATTGCGATGAAAAAAGTTGTTTTTAATTAAAATATAGCATGTTTTTACTATTCATTAAAATATGAAAGTTATCAGAATAATATGAAACATTTATCCAATGTAAATTTTTATATCCTGATTCCAAAGAATAATTTTATTTTTCCAAAACAAGATTTAAAGTGGGTGCATCATCAAAATGCGGCAAAACTGTATTTCTTGAAAAATACTTATTTTATCCGAAAAATTTATTTTGTTCTCATACCATGTTATAGAAAATATTTAAGATGAATAATAATATTATAAAATTCAAAATGTAGTTAATACTATTCATAACAGATTTTCCATAATATTATAATAATATATTGTTGTTTAGTGAAAGCCGGTATTGCGTACTACACACGCTATCGAGGTAGGTCGCGATTGCGTGTAATGCAAGCCAAGAACAGTGTTGTGTATACTGCAAACTAATGCAGTGTTGCATATAGTACATGATAATCTTGGTGTTGTGTATAATAGAAGATCGAAAAAATAATATATCTCATAAAGTCTCGGGGTGTTACATTCTACCCCCCTTAAAATGAATTTCGTCCTCGAAATTCGTTGGGGTTATAAGTTGTTTACTATTCATAGAAACCCACATTGTAAAAAGGAATACTAAAACTTAATTTTAAAAAATATAGTATGAAATGTAATGATTACCCAAAGTAACTCATCCGTGGGTTTCCATATAGGAAAACATAGGTGAAAATATGGATATAGAAGAAAACTATAACCATCAAGTTCTGATAGAGAGTGGTAGAGAACATGGCTATGAAAAAACCATCAATCACAAAGCCATAAATTTGAGATGATCTAGGGTACCATCTGATTCATCAGATATAAGAGCACTAGGACAACATTTTTGGTTTTCAATATCATTTCCCTAAAGTTGAAAAATTTTGAATTAGAATAAATACTTGCTTGATTTTGGTACAATCTCACTGTTTTTCGTGATTTGAACAATTTCCACTTCATCTCTTCAAGAAATGAAGTTGAATTTGTTATTTGTGAAGTGTTAACAGATCTTGTGATAGAATGATGGGTTATTCCATCTGTTTCAAACAAAAGCTTAGCAAAAGTTATGAAATATACATAAGTCCATCTATGGTGAGGTTAGTCGTATAAAATTCCAAAAATGAACTTATACATCATATATCATACCTCTTAATAAAATAAAACTAGTTTCTACTAACCAGGGACTTCCTGTAGGCCAGTGGTAGGTGATAAAGGCCAGTCGCACTTCGGTTGTGGGTTCGATTCCCATAGCCTTGTCTGACGCGATGGGTTGTCGCCCATCCTGTAGGTTGTCCTTTTTTTAAACCTACATTACTATAACATCCCATCAATAATATCGAAAAAAGTACTATCCTTAAACAATACTAACTTATGTCCAACATAATCCATTCCAATCGTTAGGCTTATATAAAATACTTCGGTCCATGCTCGTAGTATAATGAAAATGATTACTTGAAATGTCACATAATAATCACATCAATGCCATCATTTATCCCCCATATATCATAAGATATATCTTGTTGGTCAAATTACAAACATGTGAATACCTTAATAATGTATTCTATTGAAGAATTGATACCTATTGAACCTTAGTGAAAACATGAATGTTGTTAAATTTTAACACTTTCCACATACCAAAATCCCAAAAATTCTATATACTCAAACCATAATATCACTTAGTCCTTATATCAGTCATGGGCTCATGAATACAATCAGACATCTCATTATCTTGTTATCCCTTCATTATGCGCATATCATATACTTTCCAAAAATATCTGAATAACCTTTCATGGTTACTAGTACCATTCATCATACACTTTCCAAACATAAGGAAAGACAACAGTGTAAAAATCCTTATATGTATCTTTATTCCATAGTACCATGAGATTACTTATACAACATTATTCTTGATAAACATGTAATCATTCCACTACCTTCTTAAACCATTGACCGAGCTTGAACAATTCTTTCACTTCACATATCATTTGTAGACTCTTCATCATCATCTACATAAATACTACCCATATGACCATGCCGATTTCTTTATGAGATTTTCCCTTAGGGCATTGGTTTTCATAATGCCCGTACATTCCACATTTAAAACACTTAACCGTTGTTGATGTCTTAGCAGTACCATTATCCTTGTCTATGGTGTTAAATGAACCTTTTCCTTTACAATTACTAGCTTTGTGTACTTCTTTTCCACACCCAAAGCATCTTCGAGTTCCTTTTAAACATTCTCCATGATGCCTCTTCCCACATGATTTACCTAAGGGGAATTGAACCTTCTTTCCTCTACGATCATCATAAAACTCCATCTTTCTCTTATTAGCTGAGTCAAGAAACTTACCAAAGTTGAGATTATTGATCATATTATGAGATTGATGATTAGGTATAACAACAATATGTCTACCTCCAGATCCAATTTCATTTGGTTGCTCATGAAGAATATCATTCCATTTTTCATCATATCCTACATTATCGTAAATTGTCTTGTTTCTATCCATTTTCTAAAACCCAAAAAGAACAGTGTGAGAGGAAAAAATCATGCTAGGAAAAGAACATAATAAAGGGGGAGTACCTTAAATATATAACATCTTAGGTTTAATTCTAAGATCTTTTGCACAATTCTAGGACTATAACCTATACGTATACTTAACACTTGGGATATCCCTTGACATACCTTAGAAATATCTCTAGGGATCTCACTAAAGTTTTCGCATCCTAGTTTCCAAAGGTTAACTAAACCTTTCCTCTGATACCAACTGTAGAGACCCGAAGCCTGACATACATGGAAATTACATTACTTTTTCGGAATACTTAATACATAAAAAACACCAACACACAAGGACCGTAATAGTTTAGTGTCTTTGAAAACTCAGAAAATAATCTTCTAATCATGGTGAAAGATCTTCAACATCTCCCATAAGATCTTCCCCTTTTTGTTTTCTTACCTAAAACCTTTCCTTAAATCCTGGGGAAAAGAAAACATATAAAGGGTGAGCTAAAATGCTCAGTAAGTGTAATTATGGATAAAATAAAACAAATCATATACATTTGAACTTCAAAACATGAACATAATATTTAAACATCAAAATCTTGAGCAATGACATAAATCCTGGCAGCACGTAAGGCATAGATCATAAAGAAACATTAATCATGATAAAATAGCATGGGAATAAACATGTAATTGTGGAAACCATTATACAAATGATATGATTTCCATATAAGACAAAGCATTGATGCCAAGACCATCTTAGTGTACAAATTCCCTTTCTGAATCGAGTTCACTCCTCATTTCAGTCCAGTAACACTGAACCGGATTAACTTACCGTTCCAGCCTTGTCTATCTCATAAGATATAAATCTTCAACCAATGCATTTGAGGGAGATATAGGTCCCACCCATCTCATAATGAAATCATTCTTACATGTGCCACAAAATAAACATACATCATTTATAATAACCCAATAAATAAAATGGGTTTCATAAACATCATCACATCATCACATAATCCATATAAAAGAAATGGATATCATTTCATCATAATAAAAGTGAAACCATGTAAATCATAGATACATGATACTTGAAACATACACATATGAAATAATTTCATCTTAGATGAAAAATGGTTTTGATAAAACACTTGAAATGAATTCTTGAGGAAAATATCATTTCTTCTTCAAAATCATTTTCTTTTCACAAAATGTCATGAAATTTTAAAAGAAAAGGATTTTGTTGAAAATAGTAATGAAATATTTTGAAGTAATCTTCATGAAAATAAGGCATTATAAAACCATAAAAATCATTGCATTCCGTATACGTTGAAAAACATTATTCTCATACTTTTTTTGGAAAAGTCAAAAAGTACCTTGTAAAAGAAAGATTCCTTTCATACGATGTGGTAAAAGTAGAAAATTGTAAAAATGACTATAAACATACATGAAAGAAAAGTAAACATTTTATGAAAACATTTTTAGAAGATATGGACATGGATAATAATCATAACCCCAGTAAATACTTACGAATAAACAATCTCGAATAAGAATGAGATTGGAATAATTATCCCTGACCTTAGGTCTGATATGCTTCGTACGTATCCGAACCTCCTGTATAATGATTTAAATAAAGTCATTGACTTATTACAGAATCATATTATTTTTTATGATATCATATACGGTTCACTTATGACTTTATATTACTCGTTCCATGTTAAAGTAGCATTTTGCGTAAAATCGTTTTATTTATCGTACATGTTTGGACTTGTTGTTCTTGATATTATTACTTATATCCTAATTTACATAATTCCAGAATATAATTCATGATTTATATGTAATATATATTAATAATATACATATATATATATGATAGATTGATAAATGGAATGAAATACACTGTTCATGGAGACGGTAGGTCGTACGTATGCATGAATGCTGTTTTCGTTTCCTTATTGAATTGAATGAAATTAAGTAGATGACATACATATATATATATATATATATACATAAATCCAGTATCATTATTATGTCATATATTTCATGATTACTTATTATATATACTTTATAATCATTCATGAATGGTTAACATGGAGAATGAATCTCATCGCGTCGTGGAGACAGTATTCCGTATGTACGCACGAGCGATGATATCATTCCCATGATCGTGGAATTGTATTGAAGTGTATTTATAATATTTCAGAATCAATATAACTTTACAATAATCATATTTAGTTATTATTTACACCATTATAACCATCCAAGTAAGTTGGTGGTGGAAAATAGATTACACCACGGCGTGGAGACAGTATTCCGTACATACGCACGCGCGGTCATTTCGTTTTTCGTAGGATGGATAGATGGTGAAATAGGGTTGTTTCATACTTATAATAACATATCCGTATATGAGTGATACTAATGTTATTACTTCATAATGAAACAACTAAAGAAGAAGAAGTGGAAGAAGAAATAAAGTTGAAAGAATCGGTAACGGACATTACCTCTTCTTTGAAGCACCTCTTTGAGACCTCCTCTTAGGGCACTAAAATTGGTCTTTGAAGAAGACCAGAACCTATAGGATGTTTCTAGGGAAGTGGAGAAGAGAATTTGGCAGGGTTTGGCCGAGATTTAATGCTCAAAGTGGTGTGAGGAAGAGAGGGAGGAGGTGCCCTTTTATAAGGGAGGAGAGGGGCACCTTTGGAAAAACTAGAAATATTATTTTATTATAAAGTCATATTCGGTTTTTAATAGCTTAAAATTGATTTATTTAGAAGCTAAGGTGGATATGTGTATAAATCCTCTAATCCAATATTATTTAGACAAGTTTAGGTTTCTATTGTAACCTTATCATTTAGCTTTAACTTTATGTTAAATAATTTTACTTTTATCGTGTCTTCTTGTTTTCTTACACTATAAGGTTAATAAACTTACTATAACAAGCCAAAAGAACCCCAAGTTGTTTATTATTATAATATATAACCTTATCTAAGTCATTTGGCCGAACCTTAGATTTTTAGGAATAAAATAACAATTAATAATATAATATTTTTTTTAAAACTATTTTATGTCAATTTTGACACTATTTGGTAATTGATTTTTGTGAAAATCATAACAGAAAGATTACTTCGAAAAAAGTTAACTAAATCTGTAATAATGTGAAACATTAACCGATAAATTTTTTGGAATTCATAAAAAGTTTCAAATTACACTTATTTGGGTATTTATAACATCAATTATGTCAATTTTTCATTAGTAAGATAATTACCGCATCATCATTGTGTTATACATAAATTATTTAATGTCTAAAATTTACAAATAAAATACCATTATGTAGGAAATATATTTAGCTTTATAATGAATATTTATAGTCGAATTTATCTTAGGTATAACCCTATATTCAAAATGATTTACTTATCAAACTTCAATTTTAACTATTTTAACCCTTCTTTAAATAAATTAATAATAAATGCCCGAATCTGATCCAAGTGGGCATAAATGATCATATTTTATTCCTAAGGTTGTTTTTGGTCTAATTACACTTATCCAATAGAATTAGGACCTATGTTAGGGTAATAATAATATCATTTTCACCCTTAATTATCCTATTTACATTTAACCGTGGTAAAAAAAGTAAAAAGTTACTATTCACCAAAAATTATCTTCATCTCATTGAACCACATTTTAGTCCTTGATATTAACCGTGTCTCTCGGATTTTTGATATTCAAATCACAGAAGCGGTAAAATTTCATTTAAATGAAAAAGTTAGTTTTTTTATCTACCACTAAGTGGTTTCACTATTCATCGAAAATTGAAGTTTTTTAGAAAAATACCAAAAATTCATCCTAAGAATTATTTGATATTCCGAATTCAAAATTGATTTCTATTTTTTCCATATTCAAAACATAGATGTGGCATTAATTAATTTTAAAATTAATTCTCATTATCAAAACAAATAGCGTTTTTTGAAGAAACAATAACTATCAAAAGATTGATACTTGTTTATATCCAATTTCAAAGTAAAATTAATTCCAATGACCATCATTGGATTAAATGGTAAAAATATATTCTAATTACACTTTAAAACCAATTAAAAATATAATCTAACCATATAAATTATTGTGATGAAAAAAGTTGTTTTTAATTAAAATATAGCGTGTTTTTACTATTCATTAAAATATAAAAGTTATCAGAATAATATGAAACATTTATCCAAATTAAATTTTTATATCCTGATTCCAAAGAAGAATTTTATTTTTTCAAAATAATATTTAAAGTGGGTGCTCCATCAAAAGGCGGAAAAACTTCATTTTTTGAAAAATACTTATTTTATCCGAAAAATTTATTTTGTTCTCATACCATGTTCTAGAAAATATGTAAGATGAATAAAAATGTTATAAAATTCAAAATGTAGTTAATAACATTCATAACAGCTTTTCTATAATATTATAACAATATATCGCTGTTTAGTGTAACCCAGTATTGCGTACTACACACTCTATCGAGGTAGGTCATGATTGCGTGTAATGCAAGCCAAGAATAGTGTTGTGTATACTGCAACCTAATGCGGTGTTGTGTATAGTACAAGCTAATCACGGTGTAGTGTATAATAGAAGATAAAAATAATAATATATCTCATAAAATCTCAGGGTGTTACATTCTACCCCCCTTAAAATGAATTTCGTCCTCGAAATTCGTCGGGGTTATAAGTCGTTTACTATTTATAGAAACCCATATTGTAAAAAGGAATACTAAAACTTAATTTTAAAAACTAAAGTATGAAATGTAATGATTACCCAAAGTAACTCATCACTAGGTTTCCATATAGGAAAACATAGGTGAAAATATGGATATGGAAGAAAAATCTAACCATCAAGTTCTGATGGAGAGTGGTAGAGAACATGGAAATGGAAAATCCATCAATCACAAAGCCATAAATTTGTGATGATATAAGGTACCATCTGATTCATCAGATATAAGAGCACTAGGACAACATTTTTGGTTTTCAATATCATTTCCCTAAAGTTGAAAATTTTGAATTAGAGGAAATACTTGCTTGATTTTGGAACAATCTCACTATTGTTCGTGCTTTGAACAATTTCCACTTCATCTCTTAAAGAAATGAAGTTGAATTTGTTATTTGTGAAGTGTTAACAGATCATGTGATAGAATGATGGGTCATTCCATCTGTTTCAAACCAAAGGTTATCAAAAGTTATCAAATATACATAAGTCCATCTATGGTGAGGTTAATCGTATATGATTGCAAAAATGACCTTATACTTCATATATCATACCGCTTAATAAAATAAATCTAGTTTCTACTAACCAGGGACTTCCTGTAGGCCAGTGGTAAATGATAAAAGCCAGTCGCACTTCGGTTGTGGGTTTGATTCCCATAGCCTTGTCCAACGTGATGGGCTCTCGCCCGTCCTGCAGGTTGTCCTTTTTCTAAAACTACATTACTATAACATCCCATCATTAATATCGAAAAAAGTTTTATCCTTAAACAATACTAACTTATTTCCAACATAATCCATTCCAATCTTTAGGTTTATCTAAAATACTTCGGTCCAAGGTCATAGTATAATGAAAATGATTACTTGAAATGTCACATAACAATCACGTGAATGCCATCATTTATCCCCCATATATCATAAGATATATCTTGTTGGTCAAATTAAAAACATGTGAATACCTTAATCATGTATTATCTTGAAGAATGAATACCCATTGAACCTTAGTGAAAACCTGAATGTTGTTAAATTTTAACACTTTCCACATACCAAAATCCCAAAAATTCTATATACTCAAACCATAATATCACTTAGTCCTTATATCAGTCATGAGCTCATGAATACAATCAAACATCTCATTATCTTCTTATCCCTTCATTATGCACATATCATCTACATTCCAAAAAATATTAGAATAACCTTTCATGGTTACCGGTACCATTCATCATACACTTTCAAAACTTAAGGAAAGACAACAGTGTAACAATCCTTAGATGACACTTTATTCCATAGTACCATGAGATTACTTATACAACATTACTCTTGATAAACATGTAATCATTCCACTACCTTCTTAAATCATTGACTGAGCTCAAACAATTCATTCACTTCACATATCATTTGTAGTCTCTTCATCATCATCCACATAAATACTACCCATATGACCATGCTGATTCTCTTTATGAGATTTTCAGTTAGGGCATTGGTTTTCATATTGCTCGTACATTCCACATTTAAAACACTTAACCGTTGTTGATGTCTTAGCAATACCATAATCATTTTCCATGGTGTTAATTGAACCTTTCCCTTTACAATTACTAGCTTTGTGTCCTTCTTTTCCACACCCAATGCATCTTCCAGTTCTTTTGAAACATTCTCCATGATGCCTCTTCCCAAATGATTTACATGAGGGGAATTGAACTTTCTTTCCCCTATGATCATCATGAAACTCCATATTTCTCTTATTATCTGAGTCAAGAAACTTACGAAAGTTGAGATTATTGATCATATAATGAGATTTATGATTAGGCATAATAACGATATGTGGACCTCCAGATCCAATTTCATTTGGTTTCTCATGAAGAATATCATTCCATTGTCCATCATATCCCCCATTATCGTGAATCTTCCTGTTTCTAGCCATTTTCTAAAACCCAAAAAGAATAGTGTTAGAGGAAAAAATCATTCTAGGAAAACAAGATAATAAAGGGGGATTACCTTCAATATCTAACATCTTAGGTTTAATTCTAAGATCATTAGCGCAATTCTAGGACTATAACCTATACGTATACTTAACCCTAGGGACATCCCTAGACATACCTTAGAAATATCTCAAGGGATCTCACTAAAGTTTTCGCATCCTAGTTTCCAAAGGTTAACTGAACCTTTCCTCTGATACCAACTATAGAGACTCGAAGCCTGATGTACATGGACATTAAATTACTTTTGCGGAATACTTAATACATAACAAAAACCAACACACAAGGACTGTAATAGTTTAGTGTCTTTGGAAACATGGAAAATCGTCTTCTAATCGTGGTAAAAGATCTTCAACTTCTCCCATAAGATCTTCCCCTTTTTGTTTTCTTACCTAAAACCTTTCTTTAAATACTGGGGAAAAGAAAACATATTAAGGGTGAGCTCAAATGCTCAGTAAGGGTAATCATGGATAAAATAAAAAAATCATATACATTTGATCATCAAAACATGAACATAATATTTAAACATCAAAATCTTGGGCAATGACATAAATCATGGCAGCACGTAAGGCATAGATCATAAAGAAACATTAATCATGATAAAATAGCATGGGAATAAACATGTAATTGTGGAAACCATTATACACCTGATATGATTTCCATATTATCCATGGCATTGCTGTGAAGACCATCTTAGTGGACAAAGTCCCTTTCTGAATCGATTTCACTCCTCGTTTCAGTCCTGTAACATGGAACCAGATTTACATACCGTTCCAGCCATGTCTATCTCATGAGATATAAATCTTTACCCAATGCATTGGAGGGAGATATAGGTCCCGTCCATATCATAATGAAATCATTATTACTTGAGCTAAAAAATAAACATACATCATTCATAACAACCCAATAAATAAAATGGGTTTCATAAACATAATCACATCATCACATAATCCCTATAAAAGAAATGGATATCATTTCATCATAAGAAAGTTGAATCCATTTAAATCATAGAGACATGATACTTGAAACATACACATATCAAATATTGTCATCTTAGATGAAAAAATGGTTTTGATAAAACACATGAAATGAATTCTTGAGGAAAATATCCTTTCTTCTTCAAAATCATTTTCTTTTCTCAAAATGTCCTGAAATTTTAAAAGAAAATGATTTTGTTGAAAAGAGTCATGAAATATTTTGGAGGAAGCTTCATGAAAATAAGTCTTTATAAACCCATAAAAATCCTGTCATTCCATATATGTTAAAAAACATTCTTCTCGTACTTTTGTCGGAAAATTCAAAAAGTACCTCGTAAAAGAAAGATTCCTTCCATACGATGTGGTAAAAGTTGAAAAGGGTAAAAATGACTGTAAACATACATGAAAGAAAATTAAACATTTTATGAAAACATTTTGAGAACATATGGACATTGATAATAATCATAACCCCAGTAAATACTTACGAATAAACAATATCGGATAATAATGAGATTGGAATAATTATCCCTTACCTTAGGTCTGATATGCTTCGTACGTATCTGAACGTCCTGTATAATGATTTAAATAATGTCATTTACTTATTAAAGAATCATATTCATTGTTATGATATCATACATTGTTCAATTATGACTTTATATTACCTTTTCTTTTGTAAGTTCCATGTTAATGTAGCGTTTTGGGTAAAATCGATTTTTTTATCGTACATGTTTGGACTTGTTGTTCTTGATATTATTACTTATATCCTGATTTACATAATTCTATAATGTACAACATAATTTATATGTAATATATATTCAGCATATACATACATATATATATATATATATGATAGATCGTTAAATGAAATGAAATACACCGTTCATGGTGACGGTAGGCCGTACGTACGCATGAACGTTGTTTTCATTTCCTTATTGAATTGAATGGAATTAAGTAGATGACATAAATATATATATATATATACATAAATCCAGTATCATTATTATTTCATATATTTCATGATTACTTATTATATATACTTTATAATCATTCATGAATGGTTAACATGGATAATGAATCTCATCGCGTCGTGGAGACGGTATTCCATACGTACGCACGAGCGATGATATCATTCCCATGATTGTTGAATTTTATTGAAGGGTATGTGTAAAATTTAAGAATAAATATAACTTTACAATAATCATATATAGTTATTATTTACACCATTATACCCATCCAAGTAAGGTGGTGGTGGAAAATATATTACACCACGGCGTGGAGACAGTATTCCGTACGTACGCACTCGCGGTGATTTCGTTTTCCGTAGGATGGATGGATGGTGAAATAGGGTTGTTTCATACTTATAATAAAATATCATTATATGAGTGATACTGATTTTGTTACTTCATAATGAAACAACTAAAGAAGAAGAAGTGGAAGAAGAAATAAAGTTGAAAGAATCGGTAATGGACATTACCTCTTCTTTGAAGCGCCTCTTTCAAACCTTCTCATAGGGAACTAAAATTGGTCATTGAATAATACCAGAACCTCTAGGATGTTTCTAGGGAATTTTAGAAGAGAATTGTTCAGGTTTTGGACGAGCATGAAGGCTCAAAGTGGTGTGAGGAAGAGAGGGAGGAGGTGCCCTTTTATAAGGGAGGAGAGAGGCACCTTTGGAAAAACTAAAAATATTATTTTATTATAAAGTCATATTCGGTTTTTAATAGCTCCAAAATGATTTATTTAGAAGCTATGGTGGGTATGGGTCGAAATAATTTCATCCAATAGAATTTATAAAAGTTTAGGAATCTATTTTAACCTTATCATTTAGATTTAACTTTAAATTAAATAATTTTACTTTTATCTTGTCTTCTTGTTTTCTTAAACTATAAGGTTAATAAACATACTATAACAAGCCAAACGAACCTCAAGTTGTTTATTATTAATATATATGACCTTACCTATGTCATGTGGCTGAACCTTTGATTTTTAGGAATAAAATAACAATTAATAATATAATATTTGTTCTAAAAACTATTTTATTTCAATTTTGACACTATTTGGTAATTGTTTTTTGTGAAAATCATAACAGAAAGATTAGTTCGAAAAAAGTTAATTAAACTAGTAATAATATGTAATATTAACCTATAAAATTATTGGAATTCATAAAAAGTCTCAAATTACATTTATTTTTGTATTTATAACATCAATTATGTCAATATTTCATTAGTAAGATAATTACTGCATCATCATTATGTCATACATAATTTATTTAATGTCTAAAAATTACAAATAAAATACCATTATGTAGGAAATCTTTTTAGCTTTATAATTAATACTTATAGTCAAATTTATCTTATGTATAACTCTATATTCAAAATTATTTACTTATTAAACTTTGATTTTAACTATTTTAACCCTTCTTTAAATAAATTAATAATAAATTTCCTAATCTAATCCAAGTGGTCCTAAATGGTCATATTTTATTCCTAAGGTTTTTTTTGGTCGAATTAAACTTATCCAATAGAATTAGGACATGTTTTAGGGTAATAATAATAACATTTTTACCCTTAATTATCCTATTTACTTTAAACCGTGGTAAAAAAAGTAAAACGTTACTATTCACCAAAAAATTATTTTCATCTCATTGAACCACATTTTAGTCCTTGATATTATCTGTGTCTCTCAGATTTTAGAAATTCAAATAACAAAAGTGGTAAAATTTCATTTAAATGAAAAAGTCAGTTTTTTATCTACCACTAAGTGGTTTCACTATTCATTGAAAATTGATGTTTTTCAGAAAAATATCTAAAATTCAGCCTAAGAATTATTTGATATTCCAAATTCAATATTGATGTCTATTTTTCCAAATTCAAAACATAGAAGTGGAATTAATTAATTTTAAAATTAATTCCCGTTATCAAAACAAATAGCGTGTTTTTAAGAAATAATATCTATTAAAAGATTGATAGTTGTTTATATCCAATTTCAAATTAAAATTAATTCCAATGAACAAAATTGGATTAAATGGTAAAAATGTATTCTAATTACACTTTAAAACCAATTAAAAAGATAATATGACCATATAAATTATTGTGATGAAAAAAGTTGTTTTTAATTAAAATATAACGTGTTTTTACTATTTATGAATATATGAAAGTTATCAGAATAATATGAAAATTTTATCCAAAGTAAATTTTTATATCCTGATTCCAAATAAGAATTTTAATTTTTCAAAACAAGATTTAAAGTGGGTGTGCCATCAAAAGGCGTCAAAACTGCATTTTTTTTAAAATACTTATTTTATCCGAAAAATTTATTTTGTTCTCATACCATGTTCTAGAAAATATGTAAGATGAATAATAATGTTATAAAATTCAAAATGTAGTTAATACTATTCATAAATGCTTATCCATAATATTATAACAATATATCATTGTTTAGTGAAACCTGATATTGGGTACTACACACGCTATCATGGTAGGTCACAATTGCATGTAATGTAAGCCAAGAATAGTATTGCGTATACATAAAGTTAATGCAGTGTTTTATATAGTAAAATCTAATCTTGGTGTAGTGTATAATAGAAGGTCAAAAAAATAATATATCTTATAAAATCTCTGGGTGTTACAATGGGTATACTTGATAACATAGGTATATGTTTGGGCATATACCTAATTAGCGCTGTCAGATGTATTCATGATTTGTGGTTTATCCTTTGTGGGTTTTGTGAGACCTTCGAGGGTCTCCGGACCCCTAATGAGTATCTATATACTCACCCCTGCATGGGCTATGCTCACACCTTATTGTGTTTGGTGCAGACGATGGACAGTTCTGGTTGAGGATGAGAGTACCAGGATAGGTGGTATCATGGAGGTGGACATTAGACGAGGCATATCGTATAGAAGAATGTTCGAGAGCTATACCTACCCTTTAGGTGGGATCCTTGGTGGGTGTCCAGAGGAGCAGTTTTAGTTTACTTGTACTTTTCAGTTTTCTTGTACTTTCTAGTTGGGCATGTATTCCGGTCCCTTTTACTTACCAAACACATTCTTTTTTTACTTTATAGTTTACTTGTTTTCATATCTTGATATGTGCTTGGTTGGGTGTGTCTAAAGGATATAAAGGCAATGCCTTCCCAACTTTAGGGAATACACCTTTTGGTGCTAGTCACCAGCCCCTAGCCTGTGGAAGGCAGGCTTGGGGTAGTAACGGAACGGGCCCCGGGGGACGGGTCATTACAAATTAGTATCAGAGGAGTCGGTTCTACTGTAGAACATTGGACTCTGATATTTTTAATGGTAATAGTGTTATGTGTAGTGAGTGTGGTTATCATTTTAGGGAATCCAATGTTGGTGCGGCCACTGATGCATCCATACACCAGGACCCTGACTTCTGATTTCCGACTCAGTGCACGAAAACACTGATTGCATGTGTGTTTTTGAAAAGTTTTCTTTATGAACTCATTATGTTATCTCACCAGGTATAAATTATTGACTATGTCGCACCTATTTGTTTTTAGGATTCCTCCACATAGACAATGAGCTAGCATTCCGGGTATAGTATGCGCTGATAGACCACCGAGCGATAAGGATTCTGTGCAGGGCCCTTTGTCTGTAGGAGCACCAGTGGAGGCACCAGCAGTACCATTACTCGTTGGGCCACCGATTCCACCTGCCCTAGCATCATAGGGTACATGCTGCTTGAGAAGGTTTCACGAGTTCCAGCACCAGAGGCCACCGAGGTTCTGTGGAAAGATAGACCCACAAGCGGTTGAGGATTGGTTGGAGGTCGTGGTGAGAGTCTTTCGAATGGTAGGGACACCAGCTGATCTCATGGTGATCCTTTCATCCATTCTTCTATAATCAACAATAGGTAGATGGTGGAGCTTCATGCTCCAGATTCACGATGAGGTGAAACATCTCTGGGCTGACTTTGAGGGCCATTTTTTGCCAGAGTTTGTCCTAGCGACCCTTCGGGCAGTGCGCATATAAGAGCTTCTTCATCTATCGTAGGGAAGCATGATTGTGGCTCAATACTCAGCAAGGTTCATCGACCTATCACACTACTCCACTAATATGATGTGGGATCCATTCTTTAGGGCCCAAACCTTCGAGCATGGACTCAGGTGGGAGATCAGGGCTTCGATGATTTCCCTCAGCATCCTAACGCATGTGGGGGTGTTAAAGCGATCCCTCTTAGTGGAGAGTTCTCTTACTAAGCAATAACCAGCAGTGAGAACCCCCACCAGGCATCATTTAGCATATTCATATACATATGGTAGTAGAAAAATGTCACAGATGTCCAAGAGGACTAGACCTACATGTGGACTAACGCAGGATTCAGGGTCGGTTTTGGAGGGCAATGGAGACAGAGCCAGTCATGTGAGAAGCAGGTAGTGTTACGCATGCAGCGGACAGGGTCACATGGCTCGTGACTGCCTGACTTACCATATGGATGATCAGAAAATGTTCGAAGGACCACCAAGGTAGAAACCGTGGTTTGACCGAGGAGGTCCATGGGGATTAGGTAGACATGGTAGAGGAGTTGGTCGTGCAACTAGTGTTGGGCGATGATCCGAGATGTTACCAACACCACCACCAGGTGGTCCACCCCAACCACAGGGAGCAGTTGGATTGGGACGACCTCATCTCTAGGTAGCTGAGTCCTACGACCACGGAACTCCTAATATGATATGATGTATGATCTGTCTCTACTTCACCTTAGCTGTAGTATTTTATGGACACATGTGCCTGTCATTTTTTTATTTCCACTGGCCTCGTTCGAAGCTCGTATATTTCGGTGGAGTCATTGGCTCAATCATTATGGCTAGAGACTCCTACCAAAGAGGATTTGATGATTATACACTGGTTCTAGCAGTGTGATCTTACTCTTGGAGGAGATAGATTTGGATGGGATCTCCTAGTAGCGGCATTGAGGACTTATGATGTCATATTGGGTATGGATTGGTTTTCTACAGTCCATGCCTAGATCGACTATATTACACACTAAGTGAGGTGTTTCCGCACTGATGGGGAAACATTTACCTTCACTGATGAGAAGGGATCTTTTGCAGCACAGGATGGACTTACCCTGAGGAAAGTGCAGTCGATCACTCGTCAGTTGGCTAGCCTTACCCTCGGAGCGGTTGATGTGGAGTGTCTGAGCTATCCTGTAGTGGTGGACCAGTATGCAAATTTCTTCCTTAATGATGTTCCATGTCTACCTCCCTGCAGAGAGGTGGACTTTTACATTGAATTGTAGCCTGGGACGAAACTAATATCTACACCAACGTATCGGATGGCTCCCACGGAGCTTCTTGAGTTGTGGGAACAACTGGATGACTTATAGGGGGAGGGGTTCATCTGGACCAGTGTTTCTCCTTGGGTAGCCCCAATTTTGTTCTCCAAAAAGGTGTATGGGAGCATGATAATTTTTGTTTAATATCGGCGCCTAAACTAGGTTATCGTGAAGAATAAGTACCCACTTCCTAGGATTGACGACCTCCTTGATTGGCTGAAGGGAGAACGGTGGTTCTCGAAGATAGACCACAAATCAGGCTATCACCATCTCAGAGTATGGGAAGAGGATGTGCAGAAAATGACTTTCAGATTTCGGTATGGCCGTTATGAGTTTTTGGTCATGTTGTTCAGCGTAACCAATGCTCCAGTAGTGTTCATGGGACTCATGAACAAGATCTTTCAGCCATAATTTGATTGATTTGCAGAAGTCTTCATCAACGACATTCTGATCTACTCATCTTCCAAGGAGGAGCATGCCTATCAATTGGAGATGGTTCTAGACACACTACGAGAGCACCAACTTTATGTTAAGCTCTCGAAGTTCCAGTTCTAGATATGAGAGGTACACGTTTTGAGACATGTCATGTCATAGGCTGGAGTTGTGGTAGATCCAGTGAAGATTGAGGTTTTACTTGCTTGGTAGCCACCTATGAGTGTGACGAAGGTACGGAGTTTCCTTGGTTTGGAAGGATACTACAGAAGGTTTGTGCCAGATTTCCCCAATGTTTCTGCACATTTATCAGCGTTGAAGAATAAGGGGAAACCCTTCGTGTGGTCGGAGAGATGCCAGCGGAGTTTTTAGGAGTTGAGGCAAAGGCTGACTAGTTCCCCCATCTTGTGGACTTCAGATGAGGGTGTTGGATATGTAGTCTACTGTGAAGCATCGGGGACCGGGATCAGATGTGTCTTGATGCAGGTGCAAGCAGTTATCGCAGATGGTTCTCGACAGCTAAGTCTGCATGAGCAGAACTACGCTACCCATGACCTGGAGTTAGTAGTAGTGGTATTTATCTTGATGATGTGGCAACATTACTTGATGGGTGAATGTTTTACAGTCTACTCTAATCACAAGAGTCTCAGTTGTATCTTCTCTCAGAAGGACATGAACCTGAGACAGTGGTGTTGGCCTGAGTTCCTCCAGGACAATGACTTCGAGATAGTCTATACTCTTGGAAAGGGGAACGTTGTAGCAGATTCACTTAGCAGGATATCTGGTATACAGCTACTAGGTGAGGCAATGGATCAGCTGTCCTCTTTGTAGACATCCTTTATGGATCAAGATGGAGAAGCTTTTATTTAGTCTCTTACAGTCACTCCCCCACTTCTTCAGCGAGTCAGGGAGGCACAACATGGGGACACTAACTATGATGCTCGACATGCTCAGATATCGACAGGACAGGCACCTAAAGGATTTTCAGAATGTGGGGACCACGTCATCCTCTTGAGAGGATGTACCATGATATCAGTGTCTCTTCGGGAGTATGTATTGAGGGTGTTCCATACATCCCCGATAACGGTACATACGGGAGTGGAAACAATGTAACAGGATCTCTGAATACAACACCGGTTGTCGGGAATGAAGAAAGCAGTATCAGAGTTTGTCTCTTGGTGCCTCACTTGACTTCATGTGAATGTGGGGCATCAAGTACCAGCAGGCTTAGTTAAGCCTTTATAGGTCCCATAGTATAATTGGGATAGGATATCCATGGACTTTGTGACAGGACTTCAACGTAAATCTAGAGGTCATGATTCGATTTGGGTGATTGTCGACCGACTCACCAAGTCGGCTCACTTCTTACCTAATAGATAGTAGGGTTCAGTAGAGAGAATAAGATGCCTATATGTGCAAGAGATTGTGTGGATACATGGAATACCCTCTACGATTGACTCTGATCGTGATGCACGTTTCACTTCCTGGCTTTGGAAGGGGTTGCAGGAGGCTTTCGGGACACAGCTCCATTGGAGCATCGTCTTCCATCCTCAGACAGATGGCTAGACAGAGTGGAACGTTCAGACCCTTGAGGACATTCTATGTGCTTGCATCCTAAACTTCGTCCATAGTTGGGAGGATCACTTTCCCTTGGTGGATTTTGTATTAAAAACCTCTATCACTCCACTATTCAGATGGCACCTTTTGTGGCTTTGTACGGCCGACCATGCAGATTGCCTTTGTGCGGGACTGACCCAGGGATGTCAGCACTTATGGGACTAGATGTGGTATGGGATACCATAGAGAAGGTTCAAATCATCTAGGAGTAGATGATGTCTGCATAGAGTAGGCTTAATTCTTATGCCGGTAGGAGACGGAGACCTCTGGTGTTCGAGGATGGTGACCACGTCTTTCTACGGGTCTCACCCCAACGAGGTTTGCAGAGATTTGGTCATGGTGGAATGTTATATATGAGGTTCATCGAACCCTTTCAGGTCCTCAATAGATTTGGTGAGGTGGATTACCTTTTAGCTCTTCCACCTCAGTTGCACCATGTGCACAATGTCTTCCACGTATCCCAGATGAGGAGATACGTGCACGACCCTTCACACATCATTGACGATGGTGAGCTGGAAATCGATTATGGGGTGACATTTATGGAGATTATAGTATAGATTGATGATCTACATGAGTGAGTCCTTCGTGGGCAGTCGATACCTTTGGGGAGTGTATATTGGAAACACGGGAACCTCCAAGAGAGCACATGGGATCTTGAGGCTTAGATTCGTGCTCAGTACCCCCTCTAGTTTTCCTAGTTTGTGTTTTGGATTTCGGGGTTGTAAATACCTGTGGTGGGGAGAATGTAAAGACCCGGAGAATTCCATTTATTTTTTTAAAATTATATGGGAATTTTACGAGTCCATGAAAATTGACGGCACATGATTCCGAGGCCCAGAGTGCCCGAAATTAATTTCTGAACTTTTTTTAAGTACAATCAGTAAATGTGTGACCGGGTTTTTATAAATTTTGAACTGGTGCTCAGAATTGAAATCTGAGGACACCGTTGAAATCGCATCACCAGAATTTTCATAATGAGACCTTCACCTCGACCGTAGTTGGTCGAGGGGGAAAGTTAGTTTTCATGTTTTTCAGGGAAATAAAAATAAAATAATAAACAACTTTTATTTTATTTTTAAAACCTCCCAATTTGAATGTGAAGTGGTGGGGACCACCCAAGCTCGGAAACCCTCTATATTGAATTCTTAATGGTGGGGACCACCTGACCCTTGAACTCCCTCTTTAATGAGGGAGGTGAATCTTGGTTCTCTCCTAATTAATTGTGCCACCTTCCATTAATTTAATTATGACAACATCAACATAATTAATTTCCAAATCTAATTAAATTAATAAAACATAATTTAATAAGATTGATATTTCATTTTGGTGTAATTGGGGGGAACTATTGGCAAAATGGGGAGAACTTTGGAGAAACACCTTTCTCCAACAAAGAATGCTTTCTCCAATGAAGAATGTCATCTCCAAAAAAGAACACCCTCTCCAATGAGGAATGTCTTCAATGGAAACGAACCAAAGTCTGTATTTCTCTCCTCACTGACGTCAATGAACCATTGAGGTAGGGGTGTAATTTTGATTTATCTTCATTAATTTTCTTTTAAGTTGAATTTCTTCCCATGAGTTTCTTGCTACCACTCTAATGCGGTGGGTGCGGGCCAAACAAACATGGCCCGACCTCTTCTCAACCCTTGTGGTTTATGATAAGATCTTCGCAATGGAGGAGAACGACGACCATTTCCGGTGATTGGCATCGGTGGGACTTGGTAGTGGCAGGTTGCACCATGGTCGGCCGCGAAGACGGCGGCGACACAACCACATCGCCAGCGAAGGGTCGCGGTCTATTCATCGTGGTGGAGCAAGGGCAGTGGCAGGCTGCGTGAAGGGGAAGAGGCTGCACGAGTCCTTTCCGTCGAGCGAGTAGGAGTCGCGGCCTTGTGCTGCGGCAGAGAAGAGAGGGTGGCTGGCAGAGCCGGCAGCCGGTGGTGGCGCGGCACGCGACCCCACCCTGCGGAGGAGGCGGGCTGTCCGGCCAGCCGCGGGGAGCCGCCGCACCACCGTTCGGGCCGGACCCAATTGGTCGGGCCTGTCCCAGTGGGCCGGGTCGGACCCACGCCAAGACCCAGGTTGGGCCGGGTCAGTCTGACTTTGTCGGAACGGACCCGGACCGACTTCAACCCTTTTCATTCTTTCGGCCATATCTTGAGCTACGAGCATCCATTTGACAAGCCATCTACGGTGCCAGAAACCTTGGATCAATATGGTCCTTTTGGTATACCCCACTTGATTTTTGGATAAGTTTGGGTTACAGTTAGGTTGGATTGGACATGAATCCTACCGGGGCCTCAGGACTAAAAGGCCAAAAACTTACAGACCGGGTGTCCAATTGAAGCATCGTCTGTTGCATTGATACCCCTATCACATGGCGGTCCTTTAGGATACTTCTTTTTGGGACTTCATGGTAGTTGGAGTATCAACCTATGGCTTGAGAAGAGGACCCTCCCTGAATCAAACGAGCATTGTGCAGGAACCCTGTAGCTGGCTGTAACATGAGAAAAAGATCATATGTGGGTCTATGCTTTGGGATCCTACGTGGGTATGTGTTCGAGAGTCTCACTTGGATCTGCTCTTGTAATCCACGTGAGACTACTCTAGGATCCTACATGGATTTTCTATACTATAATACTATGTAGGTTTGTTGTACTAAGATCTTATGTGGGTCTGATGATTTAGGATCCTACATGGGTCTTCCTATTAACAGAGTAAGATGATTCAGTAGTTCCATCGAATCATCTTTTCTACCATACCTATATTATACCTGGTGTGAGCTGATTTTTTACCTTTGTGGTAATCTTCTATGTGGCGTACCTTTATTGTACTTACCTTCGTGGTGATACCTTTGTGGTATTATTCTCTGAGGCGATACCTATGTGGTACTTACCTTTGTGGTATTCTTCTGTGTGGTGTTACCTATGTGGTACATACCATTGTGGTGTTTCCTTTGTGGTACATACCTTCATGGTGATACCCTTTGTGGTATTATTCTATATGGAATTAACTTTATGGAACTTACCTTTTTGGTGTTACCTTCGTGGTATTCTTTCCTTCATGGAACTATTGTACTTTGGCTAAGAATTTGGGCCTTGATTTTCCTCATGAATGAGATGGGTATACTTGATAGCTTAAGTATATGTATTGGCATATACCTAAGTAGGGTTTTCAGATGTTTTCATGCTTTGTGGTTTATCCTTTGTGGATTTTGTGAGACCTTCGAGGGTCTTGGGGTCCCTGCTGAGTATCATTATACTCAACCCTACATGGTTTAGGATCGCACTTTGTTGTGCTTGGTGCAGATGACATACAGTGCTGACTGAGGACGAGAGTACCAGTACTGGAGGTAGCTCAGAGGTGGCCATTAGACAAGGCGTACCAAAGAGATGACCATTAGAGAGTTGTACCTACCCTTCAGGTAGTATCCTTGGTGGGTGTCTATTGGAGTTGTTTCAGTTTACTTGTACTTTTTAGGTTTCTTGTACTTTCTAGTTTGGTTTGTATTCTGGCCCCTTTTACTTACTGTAGACACTCTTTTTTACTTTACAGTTTACTTGTGTTTATATCATTCTGTGTTCCTGGATGAGTGTGTTTATAGGATATAAAGGCAATGCCTTCTTGGTTTTAGGGAATACCCCTTTCGGTGCTAGTCTCCATCCCCTGGCCTATAGAAGGCGGGCTTGGGGTAGTCACAGCATGGGCCCTGGGGGGCGGATCATGACACAGTGTGCTCAGAATGATTCACTGGAAATTGTAATGTTTTTAATGTCTTGAATGCATGAATATTTAAAAAAAGGGAAATAACTTTTATTAGGTTGTCCAGATAAGAAATATGATGGCACAGTTGAACTTAGAATAGTGGATTTACCCAAGTTCAGTGCTGGTCATCTGTAGAAAAAGCCACGAAGGGCTTATCCATAAATAAAATTATTAAATAAAATTATTTTATTTTAAAATCCTAATAAATCATAATTGGTAACTCACATTGGAAATCAAATACCATGGTTGAGTTATTAAGGAGGAGTTTTCCATAGGGGGTATGTCACTTACCGGCACAACCCTACAGTGAAGGACTATTTTTGGACATAAATGTAATTAAAATATTTTAATAAAAATATTTTATTCTTGATAAAGTAAAGAGTTTTCTTTTAATAATCATTTTTAATATAATTTAGAGTTTTCACAATAACCATAAAATTCCTTTGATGCAAGGAGACAGAGCTCTCTTGACGAATGTTGGCGGATCGTCGATCGACGATAAATGACAAACCTCAAATACGATGGATTTTCACCCATGGAAATGACGCAGTGATTGTTCTTCATCAACAATCAAACCAAATCATGGTAGGGTGTTATTTATTTTATTTTTTCCTATTCAGGAATTCCAGGACAAATGCAGACCAATCGACAAACAGATTGGCCCACTGATCGATCGTTGTTACAGGATGAGATTGACCTATGTGGGGTTGTGATGGGAGAATGATCTTATGATTATTTGATGTATTTAGATTTTAATTATAATATAAAGAAACCATGATTCACATGAACATCAATCATGGTTTGTTCCTCTAGGTTAATAATTGATTTTCCCCTCCCCATTATTCATTCATCCTGAGAATTCTTCATTTGGACCGTGACTCAACATGTTTTGATCGATCATTGCACACTCTATCCTTGGTGAAAAGATATTATATGGACAATATGGGATCGATATGAAATTATGGAGGTACAATGTTGATGGATATGGAAAAATTTAAGTGAGTCGGAAGATATTTTGTATCGAGTGGTTTTTGGTCAGGATGTATCATAACATTGATTTGATCACAAGGTGATGAAGAAAGTGACCCAAGGATAAAAGGTCTACTTCTGTTGGGAAAAATAGAACACGATAAGTGAACATGTTTCCCTTGGAAGGGACCAATGGTTCATCATCTCCATCAATTAGTGGTAGAAGTGGCGGTCGGTGGCACATGGTAGCGTTCATGTTTGGATACGGAGGACAACGGTGGGGCCTAATGGGATCTCACTACTAGATTTATGGTGTGGGTGTTAATCGGGGAAACATCCAAGGTATTTTCATGAAGCTAGTGGAGGTAGCATGTTAAGGGGAAACTAGGAAATGGTTGTGGTCTTCATTAAGAATGGTGGAACCCTATTGAAAAAGCATAGGAACGCAGTCCCACGGACCGTAGGCATTGTAACCAATCCATCCTACAATGGTTGTCAGACCATATGAGTTGTGTCGGGGTCCAGCTGGACCAGCAGGCCAGGACAGTTTGAGTTGCACCAGGATTGGTCAGGTCGGCCATGTCTGGTTTCCTAGACTGGGTCAGGTCATAAGGCGGTCCTAGTTAGGTCCAACAGGTTTGGTCAGACCCAGATCAAGAATTTTCACTAAAATGTCCTTATCATACAAATAGGGAGTCTGATAGATGGTATATCTACTGTGTTGGGACCCTTTTAAATTTTAAGTCCTTTTGAGATGGAATTTTTGGTTTTTAGTTGGGTAAATATAGGTTGATAGAAGACCCATTTTCTTTTCCTATGAGTGTTTCATACAAGATCCCACTCATATCATTGAGGATGACCCGTAATCTAATGTCAAATGGCTCAGCTAGGATTTGACAGTTGATTAAGTGGGTTGGCTCATGTATCACACCAAGAGGTATGTTCAGTCCTCAATTCACTTCTTGGGACTTTATATATGGATTTTTGAGATTATGAGAACAATATTTACATGGGAACCTATCCCCTATCTTGGATTATGTTTCCAATAGGTCTAGGTTTCCCCTTAGTGAGCCATAGGAGTTGACCCATATCTGTGTTTGGAGATATGATTCTTTCTATTCTACATGAATATACTTGATGACTGTACTTTGAGATGTTTTTATTGGTTGATGTTTGGATGTTAACTGGTGACTATGTGAGTTGGGGGCTCCATGATTATCGACACTCCATGTGTTACCAACACATTGTGTGTTACTGACACTATGTTTTTTACTGAAAATCTGTTTCATAGTGAGAATGGACATATCAGGGAAACTATATAACTATTCGAAACCCTAATATTCTCTTGGGTACTTTTAGTAGATGTATTCTAGGTTCATCTATCAGATAGCTCGATGATAGAGATCTCCTAGTAAGATAATTCCACGAGCGGAACCATGTATCTGGAAGTGGAAGAGGAATTGTGGCTTGGAATCCATTATGAGTATACCTATATGTTCTTATTTTATGTTCTATATAAATATACATATGTTTATTTGACTAGTTATACTTTGTGGTTATTCTTATATGTTATTCCTTTGTGTTTTTGGGGTGTCCTACAAAGTATTAGTTTACTCACCCGTAAATGGGATTTGATTGGATGTGTCGTGTCTTGGATAGACTTTCAACCGTCTTACAAAGTTTTAGGAGGAACATGACGTGATGGTTCTTGGTGAGTTTAGACCTATTGGGGTTGGCTCCTATGACTACAGACAGTAGTCCGAGTACCTTTGTTTATAGGTTGGAATATCTGGTTTACGGACACTTTTTGGTGAGCTTGTATTCTAGCCCAGTTTTACATTACTACACTTTACATCGCTATCATACTCTGTGATTGGTATCTTAGTGTATTAATTATTTTTTCTACTTAGTGTTTCTACATTTCATCATTTTGGGCTTATATATGTTTGTGTGTGTGTATATATGTACATAGGAAATTGTCTCAATTTTTTTGGATATGCCTACTCAGTGCTAGTCGTCATCCTATGGCCTATCTTAGGTGTGCTTTAGGTAGTCACAACATGGGGGCGACTGGGAAAATTCATGATGGAGTTATTTCAGAGCATGTTGTTTTTCCTTAAGGATAGGGAGTCTATGATGTTGGTTTCAGGAAACAGTGTTGAGTGTGTCGAGTTTGTCTTTCAGGCCATGGAATCTAGTGTTGGTGTGGCGAACTATGCATCCATACAACATGACTCTAGACACCTTATATTCGACTCGATACATGAAAACACTGATTACTGGGAAAAATAAAGGGACATTCATCAAATAGGAATGGGTTGTGTTTTTTATGTCCCTATATAGTTGTCTCACCAGTTATACTCTTTTAACCATGATGCATCTTGTTTTCTTATAGGATGTATTCGTGACACTAGTCAGTGAGGTTTCCAATGTAACATCAGGAGTTCAACCAAATTTTTGATGATCCCACCATCATGGGGATCCATTCATGGAGCCATTTTTCTTCAGGATGGTCAGTAGGTGGTGCTTTCTTTTCTTGATTAGTTCATTTTCCCACCTCTAGTGGTTTAGGTGGATGTAACTATCTATATTGCATCGTGCATGGATATTTTGGAACTGTATGATGATATTCATGGTTCAAGCACATATCATAGGATTCTGAGGTTGGGATCTATATAGATTTAGCATCAGAAAGTCCTACTGACATCATGTACATGATATAAGCCACAAAACATGAGGTTTTGTTGGATCTTCCATGTGAATTATAGTTCCATAAGGAAGTGGAGTTTAAATGATTGTCATGAGTAGGGATATTACATGTGATATTGTCCCGCTATTCAGGCATCATTTCGAGAGGCCATAGATGAACCTCAATGGAAGAGGAAACAGTATGAATAGAAAAAAATAATTAGGTGGTGGACATGGTTGAGGAGCCAGAGGATATGTGAGGAAACACTTGAAGGATGTCTAGGAATATAACCATAGGTCTCCCTAAATGGTTCAAGGTATGATCTGTATCTTTCATCTTTAGTCCTGGTATTGATATAACCTTGTTCTAGTGGATTCCATTCCTATAACTTTTCTTGTTTGATACATAGAAATTCCAGTTAAACAGCTAACTTGGCCCTCACAATTATTGAATCATACTGGAGGATACACAATGATCACTCAACTGTACCAATAGTGTGACCTGAATCTTAAAGGGGAGATTTTCGGTTGGGATCCCATTTTAGTAGTGTCGAGGCCTTACAATGTCATTCTATGTATAGGCTAGTATCCCCAATTCATGCTCAGATAGGTTATTTTAGAAAAAATATGTTGTTTTCCAAGATAGTAGAACCAAATTTCCATTTTTATCTATTAAAGGAAATCCTTGTTGCAGAGGATGGACTCATACGTAGTAGGGTGAAATAGATTAACCATAATTTTTCTATCCTAAACCTCATTTTAGGGGATGAATGGAGTCCTTAGGTTTCTATAATGGTGCAGGATTAAAAGGAAATCTTCCCTGAAGATGCTCTAGTTTTACCTCTCTGCTGAGATGAATAATTTTTTTATCAACACCTAGGTATTCTACTAATATCTTCACCAATATATAAGATTGTTCCACTAGATATTCATTAGTTATGGGTTTATATGAATGGGTTGCAGAGGAGGGGATTTGTAAGACCCATTGTTTCACCCTAGGATTCCCCATGTCGTATTTGTCGATAATTTCATAGTGTAATCATCTTCTGAGAAGGAGAAGTAGAGAAACATGAGGATAGTTATAGAAAACATTAGGAGCACCAACATTACGAGAAGCTCTTGAATTGATAGTCATGGGTTTGAGAGATATTTTTTTTACACGTCATCTCAGAGACTGGTGGTGCAATTTATCTTGTGAAGGTGGAGATAGAGTATGATGAGTGCTCCCCTATTGAGGTTTCCAGAGGAGGGTGTTGAGTACGTAGTGTTCTATGAGGCACCAGGAACAAGGATTGGTTTTTCCTAATTCAGAGGCAAGAAGTGATTGGCTATAATTCATGCTTGTTGAAATCACACGAGCAGAACTGCGCGACTAATTATATTGAGTTAATAGAGGTAGTCTTTTTATTGAAGATGTAGTAACACTAACTGATGGGAGAGAAGTTTATTGCATACTTTGACCACAACATTGTCATGTATATCTTAACTTATACGGAATAAAACATGAGATAGAGGCGATTAAAAGAGTTCTTCCAGGACAATGACTAGGAGATTGTCTATCTAACTTGGAAGGGGGATGTGGTAGTTTATGCTCTCAGCAGGAGATATAGATTTTAGTTGTTGAATGGGGAATTATATTAGTTATACTCATTAAAGATATCTATTATAGATGGACTTTGAGAAATATATCTTAGTAAAAGGTTGTCACATTTCCACTCATACTATGATTCATGTAGGTAGAACATGGGGATACGAACTGTGTGGATTTGATTTCTCAAATTTCCAAAGCGAATTTCCCTGGTTGATATTCAATAGATGGTAAGTATATTGTTTTTTAATAGGATGCATGATCATACTTGTTGTTTTTTGAGAGGGGATTCTTATGGAGTTTCATGAATCCCCATTAGTGGTACATCCAAGTCTTTCAATGATGTACCTAGACCTCTGACATCTTTTTGGTGCCCAAGTATGAATAAGGATATTGTGGATATTGTTTCTTAGTGCCTTACTTATAGAAAAATGAATTTTGTGCACTTGGTTCCAATGGGTTTAACTCAACCCCTTTAGGTTCTGGAATGGATGTGGGATCGAATAACAATTGAATTTTTGATGGTTTTACCACATTAATCTATAGGAAAATATACCATCTCAGTGATCACTGATTGACTCAAAAAGTCAACCTACGTCCAACATATCCAATAGCAGAGTTTAGTAGAGATTGAAGAATCACTCTCTGTGAAATAGATATTTTGGCTTCATGGAAATATATAGAATATTATTTAATACCATGATCATTGATTCACATCCTAGTTGTGTATGGGATTACAGGATGTGTTTTAGAATCAGTTATTCTTGAGAAAATAATTTTAATCAAAGGTGAATGGCCAGACTGAGTGGGACATTCATTCTATGGACAACATGCTATGGGATTTCATGTTATGTTTTTTCTATAGTTTGGAGGATTTACTACATCCGGTGGAATTTTTGTACAAAAACACTTACCCCTCCACCATCGGTATGGAACCATTCAGGGCTTGGTATAGGAAACCCTCTAGGTAGAAAACATATTGTATAGTCCCAGGAGATTCGATGCTCATGGGAATAGTGTTTGTGCGGGAACCTAAAGAGATGGTGAAGGTCATTAGAGTGTGGATGACGATTGCATAGAACCATCATAAATCTTTTTTTTATAGTCAAGATAGGTCTTTTGAGTTCAAGGAGGGAGACCATCTGTTCATTCTGGTCTCTCCTCAACATGAGATATAGAGATTTGGAGGGGATGAAAATCTATTTCCAATGTTCATAGGACCTTTCCTAATACTGTGTAGAGCTGGTGAGGTGGAGTACCTCTTGGATCTACCACCACTGTTGGGCCAAGTACACTCCCTCTTCCAAGTTTCTCAGCAAAAGAGATATGTGCATAACCCATCACACGTCATTTATGGGTAGAATTTTTCTAAGAACCAGGTAGAGATAAATTATCGATAGAAAGGGCTTCTTAGTGGGTGGTGGATTCCTTTGGGATGTGTTTGGTGGCCTCACAGGAATCTTCATGAGAGCACATAGGATCAGAAGGCTCAAATTTATGATCAGTTCCCTCAAATGTTTGAGTATACCTTTGTTTTGGATTTTAGAGATGTAAATACCTATGGTGGGGGAGAATGTAATGACTCAGATTTTCCTAAATATACTTTTGGGAAAATGCTAACACCAAGTGTTGAGAGAAAGTGAAATTCTGATGCTTGGTGTGTCCTGAATGATTCACTATAAAAAATTATGTTTTTAAAAGCCTATGCAGATGAATATTCCTAATACATGAAATAACTTTTAAGAATTTTCACTAATTAGAAATCTGAGGGGACCATTGAACTCAGAAAACTGGTTATACGCTATGTGCGACCTAACCTTGGTCGGTAAAAGTAATTTGTAGAAAAATCCACAAGGGTTGTAACCATAAATAAAAATATTTAAATAAAATTGTTTTATTTTAAAATCATTATAACCCATAAATAGTAATTGGGATTGGAAAATTGAGAACACCATTGAGTTTTTAAGGGGGTGTTTTCCTTAGGTGAGGCCCGATAATGGTTGGTGTAGCCTGTTTATGAAAGCTAGTTTTTGGTGGTAATCGCCATAAAATTATTTTAATAAAATTATTTTATTCTTGATAGATGGATGTTTTTCTTTTAATACGTGTTTTTCATATAATTCATGGTTATCCCCTTAACCCTAGATTTCAACTAGGGAAAAGATATGGAGCTCTCTCCATGAATAGTGATATATCCTGGATTTACAATCAATGAAAATCATCATATTCACTGGATCTTCACCAACGACTATGAATCATTGATTGTTCTTCATCAAAAATTGAACCAAATTAATTTATGGCATTAACTATTTGGTTTCTTTTCCATGTTCATGAATTCCATGATTAACGTGGACCAATCAACAAATAGATTATTCGGTGGATTGATCATTGATGTGGGATGGGATTTACCTGATCGGTCTTTTGATGGTGAATGATGTTGTGATTATTTGTTGGATTTCGATAATCATTATGATGACAAAGATACATGATCGACACAAACATATATTGAGGTATGTACCTCTTGGTTGATTTATTCTTTTCTCCTCCCTGTTCTTCGTCCATCGTGGGAATTCTTCATTTGGATCGCAACTCGATATTTCCTGATAGATCAATCATATGGACTTTATCCTTGTAACACAAATATGATATCGTAGATCTAGGATCATCCTAAAATAATGGAGGTGTTAAGAAGAAAAAAACAGATTGGTCGATGTGAGTTGGGAGATATTTCTATTCAAGTGGTTTTTATCTGAGATGAATCATAACCTTGATCTGAGCCCATGGAAATGATGAACATGACCCAAGAAAAGAATGTGTTCATCTATTTAGGAAAAAAGTAGACACCATAGGTAAACCTTTGGCCTAAATAAGGGGTCACCGATGAGCCAGTGGTGGCAGTCAGTGGATGATGGAGGGCTATTAGTAGCAGCTGGAAGATGAGGAACGATGCATGGTAGTGCTGGGTGGGAGCATGCGGCAATAATAGTGTTGCAGGCAGGGACTGGGGATGTAGTGAAGGTATATGGGTATGCTATTGGGTCCCACATGTATCCCATGGTAGTAGTATGCTATAGGAGATCTTGGACATAGTGGTTGTCTATTTTAACTAGGAAGATGTAGGCGGGGAAGTATACCGTATGCGATGCAAGAAAATCGGCCTGTATCGTGGTTCGGACCAGATGAGTTGGCCAGCAATCTTGTAGGCCTTGTCCGCCAAGAAGGTTTTGGCCATATTAGGCCAGGTCGGGTCGACTTGACCAGTTCAGGTTGCCTGGTAGGCCAGTTTGGGTCTGGTAGGATGGATCAGGCTCGGATCCTACATTTTCACTAAAATGGCCATATCTTTCAAATGAAGCATCTGATTGAAGTTCCATTTAAAGTTTTGAGACCTTTGCGATAGTCATGTACATTTAGATGGATTTTTGGGTTTTTAATTGGATCAATATAGGTTGAGAGATTAACCTTTGTCTTTTCCTATGAGGGTTCGATGTAGGATCCCATTCCTGTCATAGAGGATGACTCATATTCTGAATGATGTTGTCTCGGTCTGGAATTGATAGTTGAATCATCCGGTTAGATCATTTATCATACCAAGGGGACTATTATGTGCTCACTTATCTTCATTGTACCTTTGATAGGGTTTGTGGTTAAGGTGTGACCAATATTTACATGGGAACCTATCCCCAATCTAGGGTGATGTTTCCAACATGACTAGGTGTGCCCCTAGTGAGCCCTAGGCATTGACCCCATATCCTTGAATTGATGTTAGATTATTTTTGATAATCATTAATATACCTGACTAGGGTGTTTGGGGATGTTATTTATGGTTGATATATGGATTGGACTTGGTGTCTACATGACATGGGGATGCCTGACTTAATGACACTCCATGTGTTACTAACACTCATAGTTTTGTAGAAACTTTGTGACTTAGAGATACTGAATGTCTTTGGGAAAAAATATAAATTATGGGGAGACTAGTTTTCTATTGGGTAATTTTGGTAGACCTATTCTACGTGATTCTATTTGATTGTTTGAGGTGTGATATCACTTAGTAAGATCATGCTATAAGTGGAACCATGTAGGTAGATGTGGATGAGAATTTGAGCCTTTAAATGTTTTATTTTTAATCCAATATGTTCTTGATATATGTTAAGTATACATATACCTATGTTGAGATTAATATATATTATTCATGGTGTTTCCTCTGGGGTATTCCTTTCTATTTTCAGGGTGTCATATGGAGTATTTTTTTTAACTCACCCCTACATAGGGTTTTCCCACATGTGTCGTGACTTCTGCAGATGTTTGACCTTGTTATGGAATTACAGGAAGAACATAAATAAGTATTCTTGGTGAGTTTAGAAAAATGGGGGTGTTCTCTTATGACTATAGATAGTATTCCCAATACCTTTGTTTACAGGTAGGAATTTGTTTTGTAGAATCGTTTTTGTGGGCTTGTATTCTAGACCAATAGTAATTTACTACACTATAATTCTTTTTCGTACTCTATGGTTGGTATATTTGTGTATTAATGCTTTTTCTAAATAGTGTTTTTACATTTCATCATTTTTGGGATTGGAGATGTGTGTGTGTGTAGGTACTTTGGAAAATGCCCCATATTTGTGAGATATGCCTACTCTACACTAGTCACAAGCCCCTAGACTATATGAGAAGGGCTTGAGGTAGTCATGACACAGGCCCCTTTGGGACGGGTCATGAAAATTAATTTTGGTTCAGTTTATACACAATGATTGTCGATGCTATAAAACACTATTATCAATGAATTTGGGAACATTGAAGAAATTATTAATATAATATAACAATAATTTGATATATATTTTTTTTAATGAAATATCATTTTAATTATTTAACCTATTACTAAATTATATATTTTTATCTATATTTCATAGAAATATTTTAACAATAATCCCATTTTCCCATAGTATAACTACTTATTTATTGAATGATATAAGAAAAATAAAATCAATGTAATTTATGCATTATAGTTCCTTTAACATTATATTAATTATGATCATGGTATCAAATAATGGTTAGTGTTATCAGAATTATAAAACATGTGAAAATGGTTAACATTATTGACACACAATGTTTAAATATAAGTTAATATTTAACATTATAAACCTAATAAATAATAATAAATTAGTGATATAAAAGGTGACATCTATGAACAAGTGTTTTAGATTTTTTTTAAATATATATATTCCTAATTTATAGGATGTTTTATCTCCATCAACTAAAAATGATAACAACATAAGTGTTTTTCTCTCAACTTCACTTCATTTTTTCTCGTTTTAATTTTACAACCCATTTTATTATTTCTCTTGTGGAAAATATCATCATTTACATATTACTATTTCGATAATGTGATTTTAAGTTATAGAAATATATATTTATCCAATGTATTGGGAAATGTTTTAATCTCATGATATATCATGTATGGTGCACAAGGAGTTGACATATACACAATATTTTGAATGACATTTGGTCACATGATTATTTATATTCCAATCTATTATATTATGATTTATATATGACGATAAGTTATTTTGGGGTTGGAGGAGTGATCCAAATCTACTATGGTAATTTTTCTATAATTTTTACAACAAATGGAAGTGATCCCAAACCACCATCCGAATATATCTACTATGTTCATGGGATATGATAAATAACAAAATACTCATTGGTAAATTTTCCAATATGTGATGATGGAATTTGGATTTAACCTGTATGAAACTTATGATGTCATTCTTTATGTTTATTCTACAAATTTACAATTCAATGATCGTGTGATTCCACTTTTTTGTGATATTTTCTTGATCGTCTTACAATCTTATGTCTTTATAAATGTTTGATCATTTCAGATGACATGTCTTCATTTTATGATTTATGAACATCTATTATTAAAAAAAACACTTTTTTATTTATAACTTTCTCTATTGATCAATTTTTCTTATATTCTTTTAATCATACCATTCATGGAATGTTGATTATAATTTCCCACACTATGTGTTTGTACTGACCAATTTCATCTATTTTCTTCCCATACATTATGAATATTTGAAAAACATTTCACTAGTCTAGAAGAGGTTCTAAAATAATTATATTATAAAAAAAATTTATACATGTTTTATAAGGTATGACCCATTTGTAACTTTTCATCATAGAAGCCAAACCAAAATGTTTGTTGTGAAATGTTATATAATTGTGAGATATGGCGTTTAAATTTCTTTTTTGAAGTGGAATAATGATACTTATTAAATGAAACTCCATATTAGAGTCTTAATTATAGGTGATAAATCTGATCTATTTAATTAATGTTTAAATATTTACAATGAATCCATGATCCCCGCTTATAAATGGGGCGTCTCTCCATACCTTCTAGACCAATCGCAAATATTGGATTCTCCTTGAAACTCTACCAACATTTATTCACCTATAATTCATTCCATATTTCTTTATATTCTCATCATAATTAAGTATCATAATCTCTATTTTTCAATATAGTTCTCTAAGGAAATACTATTGTTCTAAATGTGAGTATAAATATTTAACTAATTTAATTAAATTTATATTATACATTTAGAATCATAGTTGTTAAATTATTATATATTTACATCATTTTTATTTTTATGTTAAATTTTATTATAATGTTATAACAATAATTATCCACTTTTTCCAATTTCATATTAATAAAAATAATATATTAATTTTTCCATTTATGCATACTACAAACACAGTAGAGAAATGATTATTTTTTTTCATCTAAATTAATTATTATTTATAGAAAATAATTTAAATAATATTTATCTCCTAGATAATATATAAATAATATAATTTTTATTCATTAAAAATTATATAATCATAATATAAACATCATTCATACCCAAAATCATCCACTAATTTTTTTATGTTGTTTTATGGGTCGGTCTAACCACCTATATGAATAATGATATGAAATTATCTCACTTTTGACTATGTGAAAATTATTTTTGATAAAATATGATATGAATAATTAAATTTCCATATTACTTCCTATATAATTGAATAAATAAATATTAAACATATTAATTAATTCAAAATCTATCTTTTAAGAAAAAATCATCAACAGAATTTATTTCACATATTTCATATCTTATCGAACATGATAAAATCAGAAATTTAATGATCAAAAAATATTATACATATTTAAAAATAATAACTTATTTTACATTGAATGATTTTTTAATTATGAAAATTATGTTAATAGAAAAGAACAATATAGTTATTATAAATCTTATTTAAAAGGGACATGATTAATCACACCTAATATTGAAAATAGACATTAACATACTAAAATAATCATAGATAATAATTATAAATTTCATTAATATTAAATTTTTTGTGAGAGTTATATTCTAAAATAGGGTATTATTATATTTATTAATTTATAAATGATATTCATTTTCCTTAGTAGATGTGCTGAATTATGATATGGGGCATTTGTCTAAAATTTATTTTTATAAGAATATTTCATATTGTTTACCACAAAATCATTTATATTTTATTATCATTACCTAATGAATGATGTTCATAATTATAATATAATTTATATGTTTTGATGATTAATTTCATGTAATTAATTTTTATGGTTTTTGATTCAATGTATAATAATTTTCGGAGGATTTTTATCTCAAATCCATTAGTTAAGTTATTCTAATTATTCATTTACATCATAAATCATTGTTTATTTTATTCTATCCTAATTTTTTTTTTGAAAATTTAATTTTCTATATTGGTAGAACAAATTATTTTTAAAAATATTTTACCCTGAAATATTTCTTCCTCGTGTAGTATATAAATTTTCAATATAATTATAATCATGTTTAACATTGATTTCCTCATCCATGTCCATATTTGAATATAAAAAATTTATTTCCCCTTATAATTTGAAAACTAATTTTGTTGAATAACTTGTTATCATCAAAATCCCTTATGGTAATTTTTTAATATGAGTTTTTACAATCTTTATCATGTGGGTTTTCAAAAAGGATATGTCAAAATATTAAAATTATTCTTCTTATATTTCAAAATAAATTGTTAAAACTTTCACTGAAAATTGTATTTCTAAAAAAAATTGATTTTTAAAGGATAATGTATTATTTTTTGTGTCTAAAAATAAATTATTTATAATCTTTTGACTTCAAATTTTGTAATCCATTATACATTTTAAAGGATCCTATATTAGTTATTTTTAACTAATACGTATATTTTCTAAATGGCTATGACATAACATTTTGAAAAATATTACTTATCTTTCAATAAAGAAATTTTTATATTTCATTAAATACAATTATTTATAAAATTCATTATTTTCAATTTCTGAAAACTATCATTCTAAAAATTACCTTTCAATTTAACATATAACATCCTCACTTACTCTAATTACTAAAGAGATAAGTAAAAACAATTTGATGATTGTAGAATAATATTTCACATTATCTCTAAATAAAATACCCCCAAAGATGTTATTTTTTTATAACAAAAAAATACTAGTTCCCATTAAATATAGTTTTGAGTGAATTAATTTTTTAATATATGATCTAAATTATTGTGTGTAATTTTTGTGATAAAATATCTAAATATTGTGTAACCCATGTTTATTTCCATTTTATTATTATGATATAATGAATTGTGAATATTAATTAGAAAACTTTGTATATATTTGGGATGTGTGGGGTCTTATATCACCATATAATTCATTGTCTGTGTTTTTATTTTTCATGAAATTATAATATACTATGCTATAATGATAATGTTATACATTTTTCATAAGTACATGTGTGGTCATGATCATTCTTTTTTTATTGAAACTATAGTATTTAGACATGATGAAAAATTGATTTATTAACATTATGGTGAATAGAAATGATGACATAAGTATTTTTTTATATTATGGGTCACGTATATCATTTTTTACATGATTATGAATGTAAATTATTATATTTGTTATTGTTTAATAGATTATTTCTAGCCATGATTTTTATTTACCATTTTCAAAATAATATGATTTACAATGCTTGTGGTTATTATATTTTTATATGAATATTATTATAACCCCTGGAACATGTTTATTATATCTCTATCTAATTACATAGGACATGATAATTCAATTACAGATACATGAAATTTTATTTTCTCTTATGGGTAACTCTAATAATTTAATGTTCAATTAATGAGATATTTAACTTCTATTGATTTCTTTTCATTTTATAACAACTTTTCTATTAATTATATGTTAATGTGTTTTCTAAATTTCTAAGTGTAATTTATTATATATTACAAACATTTACATTCTCCATGTTATAAATATGAGTATGACTTATGTACAATCTAGAAAAAAGACTGTTGTTGTTCATTTTTTTGAGAAAATTTGAAAAGTATTAAAAATAATTAGATTATATAGTTGATAATCAAATTAAATAGATATTTATGTGTTGGTATTGTGTGACTGTAATGAGATTAAATAATTAACTTATGGAAATGTGGTTATATGTATACAATTTAATCACAATTTCTACAAGCCAATGTATAAGGATTTTGTATTCAGCACTAAAACCTAGGACTATGGGACTATGGGGATTAAATTGGTATCAAAGAAATGTTGTGATATTTTTAATTATTTTTTAAATTATATTTATGGAATAGGAGAAGTTTAAATTAGAGAAATACCTAAGGATGAGTCTTCGTGAAGGATAAAATCATAATTCTTTTATAAGGATGATATTTTGTGGTTTCCAAAAAATTTTAACCATATATATATAATAGAAAGTGGATATTGTCTTTTTTAAAATTAACCTATGAGTAATCACCAAAAAAAATTATTCTTGACTATTAAATCATTCTTAATAATTGTGCATGATGAATTTACCTAAGATTTTACACCTCAATATACACTCTTAGGGTATATGGTATGGTAAAATAAATTCTCTCTTAAATCCATTATAGTTGATTTAACTTTTTAATTAATTATTTTATTGAATATAATATTTCCCATACTAATGAATCCTTAGTTGAACCATGAGTGTTTTAGGTTGTGATAAATTCTATTTTGGTAGTTTTCATGAGTAATTCATTTTTCAGATTATTTTTTCTTATTTATAATAAATCCCTTGTATAAATATTAATCATAATTCATTATAAACACTTTTTATTTTATAAGTGGGTGGTTTTAGGAGAGGAAATATTGATATTTGAAATTATAGGAAATACAATAATTTTCCTAATAAGAAACCATGTGGGATAAAATCTATTATCTATAATCATGTGGTTATACTCACCATAAAACATTGATTTAAGAATAATGACATCATATTTTCCAATATATAATCATGGTAATTTAGATACGTATAGATATTCATCTATGATAAGTTAAAAATATGTTTAGGAAAAGATGATTCAACTTCATTCATTTTATTTTTCTACTTGAGACACTCTTGAAAATGTCTCCAATTAACATATTTATGTATTAAATATTGCAATAGATTTCATAAAATATCATGATACTAATGAAATGGTAATATATAGGTTAACATTATAGAGAAGAAAAAATTTTCTCTAATGGATGCAATAGTAGTTCGATGTTTTTTATGTGAGGAATTTAGGGAATATGGAAACTAGTTCACTAATCTATATTATTAGGAAGAAAATCAACCCTAAAACCAAATTGGGCATGGGAAATTATATATTTCAATAAAATTAATAATATTGATGTCTTTAATGATAAATAATTTGTTTTTATATTCTTCACTAAGTATTTAATGATGATTGATATCACGTAACTTGTCATTAACTATTAGCTATTTAATTATAAATAAAAAATCATGATTGTAACATTATTATCCCCAATGTTTATTAATCCCATTCATGATTAATTATATTATTATATAACTATAATGACACAAGATTTTAAATCAAAAAACTATGTTGAATATCATACAAGATAATAAACATTGATCTTAAACAACTGATTACGTATTATTATTTAAATGTGGCATTCATAACCAAGTCACTACATTGGTGTGAATGAATAATATTAATAACATTATGAAATAAATAATTTTCAATCATATTGATAATTTAATAAAATATCCATTTATGATATGTACCCTATTTTTTGAAATTCATTTATTTTCTTCAAAAAATATTTTCTATTCACAAATGGTGTTTATTAAAATTTATACGTGAATATTATAATTAATTTTTGAATGATTATAAAATTAATTTCATCAAATAAAACTAACATTATAACGTATAATATCACTTTCTTACTCTTAGTGGTTTTTTTATTTTTCAGAAATAATGGGTTTTATTTGAATAGTGAAAAATACCGAATTTTTTTTTAAAAAAAAAATCATGACCCCCACTATCCAAAGATACCACTCATGGGATAGAAATGATGAAAGGGAAATAATAAACCTTTAGTATCATCTCCAATAGGTACACAAGTTAAATATTAGTTCTATAGGTCTACAAATATAAAAATATGAGAGGCATTATCCTTTTAATGAAACAATATCGGGAGATATGATGTATCAACCAAAAAGACTGCATGAAATATACATTAGAAAAATAAAAATCCATCCAACAATAAATGTATAAATATAACGGACACAGATAAATTTTCCCAAGTAAATATTCAAAAAAAAACTAGAGAAGCAACACAACATTTGTCCCAAGGTCTAATTTAGTAATGTTCATCACAGTCCACATAATCCTCTTGGAAACCAGAAAATATTTTTTTATATATAGGGTGAGATTGTAGGTATACATAGTAGGAAACCCAAATTCTCTTGGGTATAAGTTGAAGAGGCATACTAATGCACCCATAAGAAAAAAACAAAACCTCACATCACATAATAGGTAGATAATGAATAATCCAAACCACACCAAGCTTCTCTCATCGAATAACATATCCAAGTATAATATTATAATATAAGGAACATCTATGATAGAGTACCCCACACAACATTTCCAATAATTATCTTGACTTAAATCCCATTAGAAGATGTCCTAGAACTCTAAACTCATCCAAATATATGAAATCACATCCAGACATACACTTGGGCCATACCTGATATCACAACATTCCCACACACACCTAGGTCAACACAACACATCACATACCACCAGCACACACCTGGGGAACCACCATGCATCTAATCCCAAAGATACCTGAGAACTCTCACCACAACTCATCTCTAAGACACCTAGGCCAATATATCACCACATTCCCCATGATACGTGATCTAATATATCACAACTCTCCCAAAGACACATGGGCCAATATTTCCATGAAGAGGTACCATGGAATAGCTGGTGGCCATCCATCCATCATCCCACTGAGATGTTGGGAAAGACACTATCCCATGTGACTATGGGGGTGTCGTTAATTAGTACATGACAATGTATGGGTGAATATTTAAATCACAAGAAAATACAGTGTATATACATATATATATATAGAGAATGCCAAAGAAGACCAGCCTATGGGTTTACAAACAAAAACTAACCTACTTTTGTCTTATTAACTCTATTACCACCTAGGAATTCATAACACCATACAAGAAAAACACAATCCATATTTCATTTTAAGTCTTTAATTAATATTAAACCATTTTGAAGATTCTCTATTACCAACCTATTATGTTAATCATGTATTTTAACTCATTATCATGTAAAAATTATAGTTCATGACTATTTTTCATTTCATCATCCATACAAACTAGAAATTTATCACAACAAAACACATATCAAGTAGGAAAACAATAGTTTCAACCCAACAGCCCAAACCTATTCTACATTACACCATAGCCCTATTAAAAAACAACATCACAACAAAAATCATTGTAGCCTTGCTACATAAAATGTCTCATCTAATGCCCCCCCCCCCCAATATCCAAATAGTAATATCCCATCTATCATACCACCAAATCCCAACCAAATCACACAACCATATCCCAAATATGTTAAAAAACATACCATATCAAGATATATTTCCATATTTATCAAGTAATCCCTTATTTAATTTTATTTTATTGACTAAGTGTGCTGTCACACAAGACGTGTGATCCCGGGGAATCAAAATTATTAACAAAATGTACGTGGATAACTAATTTCATAAAAATTGACGTCGACCACCATATAACATGAATTCCATAGTTCAGATCATTATAATCCCAAGTAGTGATGTAGAGACCCAAATCTTGACGTAAATGGACATTAAATTACTTTTTCAGAATACTTAATAAATAACAAAAACAAACACTGAAGGATTGTAATAGTTTAGTGACTTTGGAAACTTAGAACATAATCTTCTAATCATGGTGAAAGATCTTCAATATCTCCCATAAGGATCTTCCCCTTTTTTTCTTACCTAAAACCTTTCTTTACATCCTGGGGAAAAGAAAACATAAAAAGGTTGAGCTCAAATGCTCAGTAAGGGTAAACATAGAGAACATAAAACAATCCATAAACATTTTAATGCAAAAACATGAACATAAAATCTAAACATGAAAATCTTGAGCAAAGACATAAATCTTGGATGTACGTAAGGAAAATATCATAACGGAATATCAATCATGATAAAATATCATGGGAATAAAACATGTAATTGAGGGAAACCATTAACCACATGATATCATTTCAATAGTATCCAAGGAATTTCTTCCCAGACCATCTTAGTGGACAAATTCCCTTTCTGAAACCAGTTCACTCCTCATTCCAGTCCTATAACACTGAACCAGATTAACTTACAATTCCAGCCATGTCTATCTCATGAGATATAAATCTTTACCCAATGAATTTGAGGGAGATATAGTTCCCACCCATCACATAATGAAATCATTCTTACTTGTTCCACAACATGAACACAAATCATTCATCATTACCCAAAGTATAAAATGGCTTTCATAAATATCATCCCATCATAACATAATCCATACAAAAAAATGCATATCATTTCATCAGAAGAAAAGTGAAACCATGTCAATCATAGATAAATAATACATGAAACACACACATATGAAATAATTGCATCTTATATGGAAAATGGTTCTGATAAAACACTTGAAATGAATTCTTGAGAAAAATATCCTTTATTCTTCAAAATAATTCTCCTTTCACAAAATGCCATGCAATTTTAAAAGAAAAGTATTTTGTTGAAAATAGTAATTAAATATTGTAGAGTATGCTTCATGAAAATATAGCGTTATAAAACCGTAAAAATCTGTTCATGCTGTATAAGTTAAAGAAAACATCCTCCTGGTACATTTAACGGAAAAGTCAAAAAGTACCACGTATGGTAAACAAAAGAAAGATTCTTTCTATAACACAAAGTAAAAGTAAATATGGGTAAAAATGACTTTAAATATACATTTAATAATATTAAACACTTTATGAATACATTTTTATGGACATGGATGAAAAATATAACCCCATTAAATACTTACGAATAAACAATCTTGGATAAAAATGAGATTGGAATAGTTATCCCTTACAAAGATCCTTTCGTAAATAAAATAGATCACTTATGTGTATTCAATATAAGGTCACATAAAGAAATTATAAATATTTGATAAGATATAAAAATTCATTTATCACATAATCAAATAACGACATAAACAAGAAAGATAATATCAACCCAAAGAACGGAAATTGGGTTAAGAAGTTCCCTTACCTTATGTCTGATATGATTAGTATGTATCTGAACCTCCTGTATAATGATTTAAATAATTTAATCAACTTATTACAGAATCATATTCATTTTTATGATATCATATATGGTTCAATTATGACTTTATAATACTTGTTCTTTTATAAATTCCATGTTAAAGCAGCGTTTTGGGTAAAATCGTTTCATTTTTCGTACATGTTTTGATTGGTTGTTCTTGATATTATTATTACTTATATCATGATTTACTTACTTCCAGAATGTAAAAATGATTTATATATAATATATATTCATCATATACATATATATATGATAGATCAATAAATGGAATGAAATACACCGTTCATGGAGACGGTAGGTCGTATGTACGCATGAATGTTGTTTTCGTTTCCTTGTTGAATTGAATGGAATTAAGTAGATGACATACATATATATATACCTAAATCCAGTATCATTATTATGTCATATATTTCATGATTACTTATTATATATACTTTATAATCATTCATGAATGGTTAACATAGAGAATGAATCTCATCGCGTCGTGGAGACGGTAGTCCGTATGTTCGCACGGGCGATGATACCATTCCCATGATCGTGGAATTGTATTGAAGTGTATGTATAATATTTAAGAATAAATATCAATTTACAATAATCATATATAGTTATTTATTTACACCATTATACCCATCCATGTAAGGTGGTGGTCGAAAACAGATTTCACCACGGTGTGGAGACGGTATTCCGTACGTACGCACGCGCGGTGATTTCATTTTCTCTAAGATGGATAGAAGGTAAAATAGGGTTGTTTCATAATTATAATAGCATATCAATATATAAGTAATAATTATGTTATTACTTTATAATGATACAAATAAATAAGATGAAGTAGAAGAAGAAATAAACTTTAGAGAATCGGAAGAAGAGATTACCTCTTCTTCGACGTACCTCCTTTAAGCGTCCACTTAGGGAAGTAGAGTTGGTCTTTTGAGAAGAAAAGAACCTCCAAAATGTTTCTATGTAACTGGATAAGAGAAATGGGAAGTGGTTGGCTGAGCATCAAGGCTCAAAAGGGTGTGAAGAGAAGAGGGAAGGGGTTCCCTTTTTATAAGGGAGGAGAGGGGCACCTTTGGAAAACTTAAAATATTATTTGATAATAAAGTCATATTAGGTTTATAATAGCTCCAAATTTAATTATTTCAAAGCTAAATTGGCTATGGGTCGAAATTATTTCAACCAATAGGATTTTGACAAGGTTATGTTACTATTTTAACCTTATCTTTTAGATTTAACTCTAAGTTAAATAATTTAACTTCTACCGTGTATTCTTGTTTTCTTACACTATATGGTTAATAAACTTACTATAACCAAAAAAACTAACCCCAATTGGTTCATTATTAATATAAATAACCTTATATAAGTCATTTTTCCTAACCTTAGATTTTTAGGAATAAAATAACAATTAATAATATAATATTTGTTCTAAAAACTATTTTATGTCAATTTGACACTATTTGGTACATGATTTTTTTGAAACTCATAACAGAATGATTAGTTAGAAAAAAGTCAATTAAATCAATACTAACATGTAATATTGACCTATAAAATTATTTGAATTCAAAAAAGTCTAAAATTACATTTATTTGGGTATTTATGACATCAATTATGTTAATATTTCATTAATAAGTTAGTTACTGCATCAACATTGTGTCATAAATTAATTAAATTATTTAATGTCTTAAATTTATAAATAAAATACCATTAGGTAGGAAATATTTTTATCATTCTGATTAATATTTATAGTAGAATTTATCTTATGTATAACCCTATATGAGAAATGTTTTAGTTATTAAAATTTGATTTTAACTATTTTAATTCTTCTTTAAATAAAATAATAATTAATGTCCTAATCTAATCCATGTGGACCTAAAGGGTAATATTTTATCCCTATGGATGTTTTTAGTCGAAATACACTTATCCAATAGACTTAGGAAATGTGTTATGGTAATAATAATATCATTTTTACCCTTAACTACTTTATTTACTTTTAACCGTGGTAAATAAAAGTAAAAAGATTCTATTAACCAAAAATTATTTTTATCTTATTGAACCACATTTTACTCCTTGATTTTAACCATGTATCTCGGATTTTTGAAATTACACTCACAGAAGGGGTAAAATTATCTTTTATGTAAATTTTCAAACTCTCCTAGGATGTGGGTAAAAGACGGTGAAAAGTTCAATAAAATTTTTATATGTCTACAATTATTAGAAAATGACTCCAATTAATTACATTGAACTTATATAGGTATTATGTATCAATTTTGACCTAAAATAAATTTAAATAAAATAAATAATTATTTATATAAAAAGTCGGTTTTTAAATTGTAACCTAGTGTTTTCACTATTCATCAGAAATTGAATGTTTTCAGAAAAATACCAAAAATTTACCCTAGGCTAATTTCGATATTCTAAATCCCAAAATGAAGTCCATTTTGAAAAATAAAAGTTATAAAATTTCAAAAAGTGGGTATTACTATTCATAATGGCTAGTTCATAATAATATTATAATAATATATCATTTAGTGAAACTCGGTATTGCGTACTACACACACTATCGAGGAAGGTCTTGATTGCATGTAATGCAAGCCAATTCATGGATGCGTGTAGTGAAAGCTCTGTTTGGTGTTGCGTATAACATAATCAAAAAAATATTTTATTTATACATTAAACAAAATCTATACTTAATGTTGTGTAAAATAATTTCCACAAAACGAACTTGAAATTTTGTGTAACAAGAGCCAAGAATAGTATTGCATATACTGCAAGCTAATACGGTGTTGCGTATAGTGAAAGCTAATTTTGGTGTAGCGTACAACACAAGACATCAATGAAATTAAAAATAATAATTCTCATAAAATCTCGGGTTGTTACAAGTGACCCCTAACAACCACAATTTTGAATGGTAAATTTTTCCCATGTAATTCATAACATCAAAAAAGAATAAATCAAACGAAATAAAAGTTTTATGATTATTATTCATAATACCCAGCCCTTTTATATTGATTTTAAACCAATTAAATTATCCTTTTGATCCCGAAATCAACAATATCTAAAAGGATGAACATTTATATACCCCTCACCAATGATATAAAATTAATAAATACAACAAAAAAACCTACATGAAATAAATAAGTTCAACACAAACTTATTGCACCAATAATAGTGGTGCACATACTTCATGAAGATCTCCTTGGAAACACAAATCGGTTAAATTAAAACCCTCCAGGGAAGAAGTCCATGGGGTCCCCTATTCTCAAGTGAAATATAGAATGAAATAATGAAGGGAATGATATATCAACTTTTGAAATATCAGATCTGAAACATGGGGATTTGATAATGTTTGAATTGCCATTAATGGAATATCTATCGAAGTCCACTCATTTTGACCATTTAAAATCCTTCATATTTTTAGAAAATAAAATATTTTATTGATATACTTTGAAACAAATTCCAAAACTATTAAATATGTCTATAAACTCATTTTATGTAAAATAATTAAGGGAAAAGTCCTAAAATGGAAAAATATGATTTTTTTTAATTTTGGGAACTATTGAATTGAGTCACTACCACTGATAGGATATGTAACCACCAGACAAGTCACCACCAGATGAGTCACCACATTTTATTCATTACCATATGTGTCACCACTTGATGTGTGACTTCTAGTGATTCACTAATAGTGATTCACTGCAAGTTAGTCACCAGAAGACGAGTCACCTATAGGATGTGGAACCTCCAAGATGAGAAGTCCCCAGAGCGAGATACCTCTAGAAAGATCTACCTCTATAAAAAGATACCTTCATAATGAGATACATTTGGATAATTGGAAAATTAGAAAATTGGAAAACTATTGAAATTATTCATCGTCGGAATAACACATATGTCCCAAAAACACCTCAGACTACCCAAAGACACCTCAAAAATCAGATATTTAGAAATATAACGGGTCAGAAGGATTGGGTTGTTACATCATATACCTCTCAAACTATTCTCATCCTCAAGAATTTAAAACCAACCTTGGTGAAAATAGAGGAAGGGTCCAAACTACAATCCCTCAAGATACCTTTCAAGGATCTCTCTCACCTAAAATACCACTACCAATCAATCCCTCTAACCCAAACTCTCATAATAGCTAAAAAATCATACAATTTCAGACATAGAAATCATGGAATTCATCATCCTTGTTAAGATACTATTTTCTCTAAGTGATGCTGACTCACCCACTTATGTTTAGTCTCATCGTAGTATAATTCATTTTAATTATGAATCATCTATTCTAGTTTTTTCTTATCAGAAAAAACATCACATGTCACAAAAAAACATAAAATTAGAGGTAAAAATAACATTTATCATAAAACACCATGTTCTAAAAAACACATCACATTGAAAACAAAGTTAAGATAAAACTAAAAAAATCACTAGGTACTAGGATCACATCTTTGTATCTCACTCCCATGTACTATAATCTAAGACACCATGCATACATTATACCTAAAGTGGGGTAATGGTTTATCCTCAAAACACCTTGTCTACATGATCTTGGATCTCAACTACATTCCAAATGAATGTTGTGTTATCTTCATTATCCAAATCTCCCCACTCAATGACATGGGAGTCATCGTGAATATACCAAGGGAGATGAGATATGTGGAAGACATCATGGATCCTACCCAACTATGGTGAAAACACTAACTAAGATGCCACCTTTCCAACTATCTCCAACACCTTGAAATATCCAACATAGTGGGAATAAATCATACTCCCCTTCCGGAATCTTCACTACCCATATTGATGATCAAAATTCAAGAACATAGGGTCTCCAACCTAAAACTATATGGTCCTCATCCTATGATCAGTATAAGTCTTCTATCGGTGTCATGCTACTTTCATCCTCACTCACACCAATAGAACTATCTCTATTGTGCTCTACACCACCTCGGGACCAAGAATTGTTTCCTCTCCATCCTCAATTTAGTATAATAGAAAACAACGTGACTATCTATACAAATCCTCAAACAGGGCCATACCAATGGATGAGTTATAGATATTATTACAAGAAACTCACCCAAGGGAAGGTTTTGTTCCCAGGATTCACCGAAGTCCATGAGACATGCCCGCAACATATCCTCAAGTATCTAGATAGTTAAATCTATCTTCCCATTCATGATAGAGGAAGGAAGTTCTGAGGAAGAAAAAGGTTTCAAAGTCATGATGAAATCCCCTCTATACTCATGAGGTAAAATGTGAATCTTGATTCAAAACAATGTCCCTTCAAACTCTATGAAACCATACGACCTCATCCACAGACCTCTTAGTAAAAAATCCACTATTACTGAATTTATTCTCTCTATGAAGTTGGAAGATTTAATTAACAGATCCATGATCACCTTGATAGCCTAAAAACCTCATTGATCTCTAGGTAACCCTACGAAAAAATATATCAAGATATCATCCCATTTCAACTGGGGTTCATCAAAGGGGCACAAAAAACCTCATAGAACACGAATTTTAGTCCTTAACAATGGGAAAACCACACACCATGCCACAAACATTTCCACTTATTGTTTCATTCTAGCCCATAATAACTATTTCTTCATGCCATGGTACATTTTGGAAAATCATTGGTGTATGGCCAAAGCTAAGCTATGAAACTCAATAATAACTCCCTTGTGATATTCCACCAGAAAAAGTATCCTTCCTTGAAAAAACATCTGGCTATGATTATCATCCATACACCCTTTAGGAGCATCACCATGGACAACATAGTTTCACAATACCTCTGCCTCCAAGTCTCCCCACTGAGAATCCAACACATGCTACATCAGATAAGACTACACCATCATCTGCATGAAAAGTACCCTACCACCATCCACCCATGCATCTATGTTCAGGGATTCCAACTCCCCCCACACTCTATAATCATATAGATACTCATGAAAAACACCATTCTATGAATTTCTTCTCAATGTATCTGCCACAACATTCCAATTTTCCTAGTAATAGGAGATCTTAAAAGCATAGTCTTAAAAAAACTCCATCCACCTTTACTACCGCATATTCAGGTCACGTTTAGAATAAGAATACCTCAATTTAATTGGATTTTTGAAGTCCATAAATCACTCCCCAATGATCTATTATATTCACAACTTTATCAAAAACACAAATTATTCTACCTCATGATCATGGATCGAATAGTTGCGCTCATAGGGGCACCACTTCCTAGACCCATAAGAGATCACTTCCTTCTACTATACCAGGAAGAAACATAATCCTTGATGGGATGCATCATAGAAAACCATAAACAACACACCCTCTTACCATAGTTGTAGAAATGGAGTGCCAACCAACTTCCTCTTTAGGTAACTGAATGTTTCCTTCCATTGATCAGTCCACACAAAATCTTGGTATTTCTTGGTATAGGATGTAAACGGAGTAAAAACATAGTAGAAATCAGAAAGATCCTTCAATAATAGCATGAAAGATTAAGAAATTTGTGATTTTATTCCACATTCATGGGTGTTTTCTAAGAAACAAATACCTTGACATTCATTTGGTCAATATCAACAACTTGTGGAGACACCACATACCCATGGAAATGAACCTCTCATGTCAAGAACATATTGTTACACATCTTTACATAAATCTGGTGCTGTCAAAGAACATTCATGAATGTTTTATTATTATAGACATTCTCCTCCTATGACTTCTTGTAGATCAGGATCTCATCAATGAGTATGATGATGAACTATTGAAGGAAATCACTAACCATGAAGTTCATATTCCCCGTGAATACATATTGTGCGTTCTTAACACTGAAAAAAATTATAATGAACTCGAAGTGCCGATACCTATATCTAAAGGTAGTCTTACAGATATCTCCATCGTTAACCCATTACTAGATCGCATGTCATCATTAAAAACCAATTTTTCCCTCTCAACTGGTTGGAAAGACCATCGATCCTTGGAAGTGTGTAATGGTACATTACTGTCACTTGATTCATCCTATGATATTATATTCTCAACCTTATACTAACATATATATCATTATCGAAGAAAACTGGTTCTCCATGCCATCACACACTCTTCTAGATTATACATTTTTTCATCATATCATCAATCAGAATCCTCAAATCCCTCAAATCATGGGGATCCATCTGATAAGGAGCCATCAGAATTGGAGAAGCACTATGTTGTATGTCTATCACAATCTCAACATCAGGTTTAGGAGGTATTTTCACAACCTCCATTTTTAAAACATACAATAACTTCTCGATAACCATGGGAACATCTACAACATGAGTGACCATTAATTTCACTGATAATGCATCCAAAAAAATAAAGGGGATCCAGAAACTAACTTCCCACCACATTGCTCTGTTCCCCAACGAATACTTCCCCATGTTCATCCACTTAAAAAAATAGATTATCCATAAATTAATTAAATAACAACACATATAGAATAAAATCAGTGGATTCCATGGATGATATTGTATGGTTTCATATGAAACATGAAAATATTCTCACAGGACTGATGCATCCCCATAATGATTCTACACCCCCATTCCACATCAAACAAGATGGTAGGAACTCTAAATGGTATATTCAAAAAAATTGTTTCGAAAGAATATCTACATATATTCCCAGAGAATTGGATAGAGAAAATGTAACAAAGCAGTTTGAAGATCCTGAATCAAACAATGAAAATTCAAGAGTAATAAAAAAATCTAATCAAACCTCTAACAATCTCTAGACCCTCTAGAACAGCTTCCTCCCATGTGTTCAACTGACCATTCCTAACTCCCATACTTCTCTACCGACAATTTATTTCACAACCATGCATAGGTGAAGTTCATTAATCTTAGGAAAAAAATTTAATATGGCCTCTACCTTCTCCATTTATTGTAGCTCGACTATAATCTTGGTTCCTATACTATTGTAATGACCTTACTGGTAATGGATATGTATGCAGACGTCGAACCTATCTACCTTAGCCAAACAAAGAATGAGCAACCACATGGCACTGGTCCTAAAGATGGATTTGATCCCCACAAAACAAAAATATAATCCACAAGCCTATAAAAATCTACGGAAGCCAGAATGTCAAAGGGAAGTTGTCGAGGTTGACTCCTAGTTGGTCGGAACCTCGAAGGCCCTCGCACATGAGGCATGTCACCAAAAAAACTACTCCTTATTGAACCATGTTGGATCCCTTCTCATGGAAAACCTCATTATGACTGAATCTGCTCAGTCACCCATAACATAGCTAAACCTCCATGTTTGTTTGAAATGTAAAAGGTGTAACTACATACTGGATCGAAGGATGGAGTTCTTCCTCAAGGAAAATCAATCTGGAATCCTTATATGGAAGAAGATCTGGGTTGAAGCAGAAAGGGTCCATAAACATAATACTGATATCCCAAAGAGACATACACCCCTACTGATGGGAGAGTAGCTCTTGTGTCTTCCGAGCCTTCATGGTCGAAGAGAGGAACTATGTCAGAAAGTCTTTCTATATGTTGGCCCATGGAAAATCTAACTCCATCCACTAACCAAGTTATAATGTCCATCACTAATTCAAATCTCATCGCATCTGACTAACCAACAAAGGGACTATAAACTCCATATAGTATCAGATAAAACAAAAAGTGATATCTAGGTCCTCTTGATAATTCTTGGATTCTATATCTGAAACTCTCCCCTTGTATTTTTTTAAAGCCTTCCATTGAAAAGCATGAAACATCCTCTTCCACTGATAATAATTCATAGATGGATCAACCCTATGTTGATCGACTAGGTTATCTTGATAAACCTCCACATACAGGGAAAGATACAGGCTTTGAAAAAGATACATTGATGAAAGAGAAACCATGATTTACTACGATTAGTACATTGAATATTCATATTGATAAATTTTAATTAGAATCATTCCATTTAATTCATTTTATCCATTTTAAATTTCCCCAAATTAAAATTTTCAAACAAGAAAACAAGTCACCATGATGCATGTATTTATCCTAGGTATCTATCCACTAAGAAGAGTCATCTAACATGGTCACCCAATATAGTTAAAGCCCATGGTTTGTATCATTGGGGGACCTAAAATCCCAAGTCCTAGCTGGTCTCCATAGTCCATGTCACACACCAAGGTCAACTGACAATATTTCCATATCCAACAATGCTTTAGCCACTATGCATAACTCTAAAATCCACCATATCTCCCAACCATCACCTCTTATACCACTCTGTCATGATCCACTCTCTCAAGATATATCCCTATTTGGATGGTAATGAAGAAATGGAGACAATGATTCCCGAGTCACGCCTCAAATAGGCCCCAATATGGAGACTACCCCCAAGGGTGTACAAATATTGCAATATGGGAGACATTAAAATTTATGATGAAACAATACCGGGAGATAAGATATATCATCAAAAACAAACTACATGACATATATATAAGAAATATATAAAACCATCCCATAATTTATGTATAAATATATTTGAATCAAATAAAACTATCTAATGTAAATACCCAAAAAACTAGTGTGGTAAAATATCAACTATCCCAATGTCCGAGCTAGTAAAGTCTATTACGGTACATGTAATATTCTTAGAATCATTAAAACATTTTTTATATACATAATGTGAGTATACAAGTATACTGATGCCAATCATGATGAGATTTGGTCTTGGTTGTGTTAGGAAAAGATATCTAAGAAGGATCCTTGGTGAATCGGTCAGGTTTTCTTATATGTTCCCTGTTAGTTAAGGTTTTCATTAAAACCTTTGAGGTAGGAGGCTTCAACCTCAACTCTTCTTTCTAGAATTGTTTGTCTTAGATTCAAATTGGTTTATTTTAATGGATTTTATTGTGAAAATCTTAGAATAAATCTTCTTTAGTGATGATTTATGATTTTGATGAGATTGGGAAATATTGGTGAATTGTTGTTCAAAGTGATTTGGCTTGTTGATTTTAAAATGTTGATTTTAAATTATGGATTTGCTGAAAATTGTAGATGGTTTTATGAAAAATGGGATTTCAATAAAAAGGGTGTTTTATTGAAATGGGTTGAGATTGAGATGACGTTGATGGTTTGAGTTTTCAATAAAAAGGGAGTTTTATTGAAATGATTTGGAATTGAAATTGTTAAGCATTGAAATCATTTTAATTGGTTGAACACACTAGGTTTTTGACATAATGGTTGTGTGTGTTTGGGGGCATGTGGGACGGATAAGGGTTAGGAGTCTCCCCCATCAGTGTTTGTATGGATAAGGGTTTAGTCTCTCCCCCTTCAAATATTCATATTGCATTCTGGATGGATAAGGGTTAGGGGTCTCCCCCATCAGTGCTGGGATGTATAAAGGTTAGGGCTCTCCCCCATCAAGCATTCTTGTGAATTTGGGTTGGATAAGGGTAAGAAGTCTCCCCCATAATGGTTGGGATGGATAAGGGTTAGGGATTCTCCCCTATTCCATGTATCATTCATGGTTGGTTGCATGGGTTTGTGGAAATGGTTGGGTATTCCAAAAAGGAATGTTTGTGAAATGGTTCTTAATCTTGTTTGGTTATTTTTCTGGAAAAATAACGTGCTAGAAAATTGGTTTCAACTACTCTAGGAATTCCTTTGGTTATGAATGGTTTTGGAAACTTGTTTATATTTAGTTATAAACTGCTTTTGAGAAAAAAAATTTATATAACTCTTTTTATATAAATGTGGCTAACTATTCTATCCTAATGGCATGAGTAGGGAAGTCATTGGGGAAATCCTACTAAGTTTCATACTCACCCCTGCATTGGCACGTTGGTGCTTTTGCAGATCTCATATTCTGGGACACAGGTAAAGGTAAATCATCTTATTGCTAGTGGCTCGTGGTGATGCTTGAGAGATGTTGTGGAGCTTGGAGCTTCTGGTGCATGGAGTTATAGTGTCTTTTGAGAGTCTTGAGTTGTCCATCTATTGTGTACTTTGATGCTTAGTTTGGTCTTACATCGTTATGTACTTTGATGTGGTTTATTATAAATGAAGTTTGTTATTGGTCTTTCATTTTTTCTTACATCATATAGTGAATGTTTGGTTATGGATAGTTTTTGAGTTTGTTTCTTAAAGGGTTGATCGTACCCCAACTTATATTTGAAACCCTTTGGCATTTATTGGAAGCCTTTAGCATCTTGGGGATGTCACGTAAGGCCTAGTAATGAATTGTTGTACTATCAGGCCAATGAGAATTGGTGGTTCATTACAAAGGATATCGTCAAAAAATCTAGACAAATAATGAGTAAATCGCAAACTAAATCTAGATCAACTATAGATAATGAATCAGATGAAAATCGAAACCCGTAGTCAATATTTATTCCTAGAGGTGTCACCAAATCCATGAAAAGTGTGTATGTACCATTTTAAAATTCAATTAAACATTAATACAGTATGACATGATAAAGTGGGATGAACTTTTTTCAAATTAATAATTCTTTATACAGGAATAAGCAAAGATGGTACCTCTCACTATCGTTGAACCAACATCAACCTCCACTAAAAACTCACCCACTATATAAAATATTTTTAATATTGATTCATGTGGATTGATCCTTATTAACAATGATATTTTTACTATTACATGGTTTTCTTTGAAGATAATGATCCTTGAATATAACTAGGTGTATCCATATTAAGAATTAATTGGTTTAGATAGTCATATAAACCACAACTATTGCAGTTCATATCTAATGTGGGAAAATATCACCAGCTATGACCAAAAATTACACAATGATGGAATGTTAGGGTCATGATACAATTTTTAACTAGTGGTGTAGTGGAGGCCCACAATTGATAAATTCCTCCACCACTCCTACGATGGTAACTCTACTTCAACTTTTTCCCTACGCACCACAGAAGCTTCCACTCAGTGGAACAAAAATAGAAGAATAGAAAATATACCAGTCCATGTTCATTAATTCCATCATAGTGCTATCTTAAATTACATAATAGATATAAATATTCATAATAAATATCAATTATCTTATATTTTGATTCAAAAACTACTGGTACATTTGAGCTTTGAATATGTAGTTGTTGACCATCTCTATTGAACAATGAACCATCTCTGAAAACTGATTCTTGAACCCCTCAACCAAATTATATACTTACTGAAATAGAAGAACCCCAAATAAGTTCTAATCATCCTAGATTATATACATAACTAATAGAATAATATAATCCTTGCACCATTTAATTATAGATCATGTTCCAATAATCCTATATAAAGGAATCCCACAATTTGTTTCTAGGACCCTTATGTTGGATTTCATTGTACATCACCATGAAATTCAAGGATGAATCCAAGATGTTGAATGGATGATTGATCGTATTTAAAAAGTACATTGACTCATAAGGTTCATTTTTTACCCATAAAGGATAGTGGTTTCTCATGTATGAACTCTCAATATTTATTCATTTCTCCTCTATCTAATAGATAGACCTAAAAAACTATGTCCTAGACTCATTTTATATTTATTTCTACATAATGGACTTATAGCATGACTGTAATTATAATACTATAATCTATAGGGGTATTACACTAATGAGAATAGACTTCAATAACCTATAAATCCTATGAGAGATGTCTTAGAGGAATATTACAACACAATAAAAATGGATGAAATGATTAGGAAACATTTCTATCTCAGTTCTAACATATAACTCAAATGCGGAAACCGATACTAAGATCAAGAAGTTGATTGAGGTGAAACACATCCCAATATCTCATAGTAAGTTGAGTCTTTTCACGTAAAGAGTTTTCTTGATACCACTAAAACATAAGTATCATGCTCTAAAATTCCTATATATTGTCTATAAAAAGTAAAATGACTAGAATTTATAAATAAAAACACCATTTAGACCATTTTGTAACAAAGTTAAACTGGATACCCTAATAAAATGGAACACAAACTAATATTCCATGTATCTAAATGGCGTTCTCATTCCCCATGGGTTAGAGACTAGCCCATGGAAATCAACAAAAACCTTTGGGAACAATTTCTACCAACATAAAGCTGAATTCATAAAATATATATATCGAAATAGTACAATATAGCATCAGAATAAAATCAAGAAGAAATATATGCCATAATTTTATGAAACTATCCCACCATCTCAACATAATCTACTGCATGGGATATGTGCTAAATATTCCACCATCTCACCACAATCTACCGAACCATGTTGATATAGACATATTTCATCACTGTAGATCCTCACCTTTTTGGGTATCAAAATTTATTGCCTACCCAACATACTTTTAAATGGGTGTGTAGGGTGTCCCCTAAAAAGGATCAGTATGATCCCTCCCAATTATTATATATCAAGTCTATGTACAGATAATACCAGTATAAATATTTTAAAAATACATGGAATTATATGAAATAAAATAATTTTATATAAAAATAATAATATTTCCCTTTTCCATTCTTATAAATTAATCAAGGTAAAAATAGTTTCAAATAGTATTTTCCATTATCAAATCCAAATAATTCTTCTCTTAAAAATTCATTAAAACCCAATAAAAATTTTAATTAGGACAAGGATAAAATGAATCCATAATAATAGACTAGTGGTACTACAATGAATGGATATTTCACATCCATGTTCTTATAACACATGGCTATGGAGTATAGGGACACACTATGAGTGAACCCCAACTATTTCAATACCTATTCCATACACTACAAGCCTAGGGAGAGATGAACACAGCATGAATAAACCCCCTGACAATATTGTGGATGATGGACCCAAGTAACACAATCCCAATAAGTACCTAAATCATCCCATATACTAAATTTCAAAAATAATTTAAAATGGAACAACTCTCTATTCCACCAATACATATATTGAAATTACATTTGACATAACATTTTCAATACATTTAAAAAAACATTTACTCTTTTCTAAAAAATCATTTTTATCGAAATCCTGTTAAAAATAATATTGAATGATTCCAATTATTATATAAAAAATATAGAATATGAGGAATAAATTTCATTCATACTAGGAATTTTGTGGGGCCAACAATAGTAGTTTCATTTTTCAAACCTTTCGCAACAGAATTAATCAACACTGTTAGAAACATAGAACAACCAACATAGACCATAAGATTAATTCCCATATCATGGAGTCGTATTCCCTAGAAAAATTGATAGGAAAGGTAATATCATATCATACAAAAATTAACATAAATCCAAAACACCATAACCAAAAAATTTAATGAAATTTATAAGATTATATCATAGTGGATCAATAAAGGGTCCATAAAATTTCAACACAAATTCAACGAATAAAAAATATAGTGAAAGAGTAATTTGAAAATAGATAAATGATGAAGAAGAATAGATTCATACCATAAATAAGAGAAAAATTCAGGTTGGGAATAAAAAAACAAACAACAAATTCTTGAAGGAGGAGAGTGGCCCAAAATTTTCTAGAAGGAGATCCTTTGGTTTGTGAGAGAGAACATATCATCAAATAAAGAAAAATCAGATGTGTGGCATCATAAAAACCCTACTAGTAAATGGTATTTATGAAATAAACATCAATCAAATGGAATATATAATACATAATTCATGTACACAAAAAATAATTTCCCATCTGGTTAAATTTATCTTGAGTAATTATTTTATAGTGTAAATTCCATTTTTAAGGCATTGGAAGAATTTTGTATGTAAGAAATAGATTCTTAGCCTAAAATAATTTTACACACTAAAAATTTTGTGTCTAGTTTCCAAATAATAGATTACATCGTAATCCATTACATATTACATAAGAGTGTCCAACATGTTGTGTTAACCCTAAGATTGGTAGAATTTCAACTAAACCAACACTCATGTCCTCTAAGGGAAAAAACTCTTAAAAATTAATGATGTAAAAAAAATCTATGATGTTATAATGGAATAAATATTTTTTGTGTAATGAATTTTTTTTCTAACATGAAAATTACTAACTACCATTCTAAATTTAAATTAAAAAAATGAAAATGGAATTTTTTTCATTTCTAGAGACTACCACCGCGATGAAATAAAAAATATATATCATTTTAAATCATTTAACTATGCTATTTATTATTACATAATATAACATGATAGAACCATTTAAATTATATAATAAATATCATTATTATTCTTTAATAATGATATTATTTTAATGAAACCCACTTTCATAACCATACTCATCCATTAATTATGGAATATGTTTTTTGGTCTTATTACTATGAACTTGAACAAAGATATAAAATAATATCAATAATTAATATTTTAACATTATTAATGACTATATATGATATAAAAAAGTGAATAATTATTTTTTTCACTTTTTTATTTTAAAAATTATTATTAAACCCACTATCTAAAATTAGAATGTTTTTATGTTAACTGATGAACTAAAACACTATAATAAGTCATTTCATCATTAAAAATCATAACATAAAACACTAGAGAGTGAAAGAATTTTTTTCTAAAATGTATAACATCCATCATAGTATGATGTATAGTTTATAACTATTTAACTTTTGGATAATATGGGATAATAACAAAACTATTTTTAAGGTAGTAAATAATGATCAAGATTACTCACACCCAATATTAAAAATTGACAACAACTAAAAAAAGAAGTATAGATAATAATACTAATCAATAATATTTGTAACATGATAGATATATTAATAAGGTCCATAAATATAAATCTATGATATTAAATATTTTATAAGAGATTCATGTTCATCAATGGAAGTCCCAAATATGATGAAGGGTTCTTAGTATCATATTTAATTTCTTACATCATATTTTTTATTTTAAAGCTTGAATTATTTAACATGGTTTTACTATTACCTAGTAAATTTATTCTAGTATATTCATATAATTCATTGGGTTAGAAGACCCATATCATGTATGTTCTTTAAATTGATTTTTATTTGAAGTGTACAAATATTGTAAGGGTAAGTCTTAAAACAATTTCGTTTATTTATTTACAATAAATCTTCATGAAAATATATTTTTTGGTAGAATCCATCCTAATATCTTTTATTAAGGTAATTTATATCCCATTTGGGGAGAAATAAATTTCAATTAAAATATTTTACATTGGGAAATTCAATCCTTAAAATTTATATCATGGTTGAGGATAATTTTCATAAACTTTAATAATGGTATGTTTCCCTTTGTAATATTATATATTCCCAACAGTGTTCTTATGTATAATTTAAAACATAATTATGTGTTATCTCATATTATATTCCTAATTCCCTTCCCCATTTTGTTTAGTATTTTCTGATACACCTTTTATGATGTGTATTTTCAATATTTGTATTTTAGAATACTAAAAAAAGGGTTCCATATTTTGAAGATGAATTATTTAGTATTCAACTATACATTTCACATATAATCCTTTATAGAATTTGAAGGATATGTTATTAATGTAAATATTTAAAATAAAATGACATTTAATATTTTAAAATTATAGTTTTTGAGGAATTTATATAATTCCATGTTTCCTTGATTGATGATTATTCAGGAAAAATGAATTCTTTCTCAGTGATTACACATAAGCATTTTTAAAACATAAAAAAAATTAAACACTAAATAATTATTATTTCTAAATACATATTGAATTATAAACCTCATAAAATTATATTTATAAAATGTAACCCTTATAAAATTTAGTTTTCAAAGTGGCTCATATTTTCTTCACATATGCAAGAGTCATGTTTACCTGAATCTCTGGGACCTATATATGTATCTTTGAAAACAAATTCATCTACATAAACTAAGAAATAGACTCCTGGACTTCCTAAGTCTATTTATTACTGCTCCAAGAATATGGAAAAATGTTTCTCTTCCCTAGTGTGTAAGAAATATCAAAATTGAAATATTTCATATACTCTATCCATTATTTCAATTTGGGGTTCCAATTACATTTATATACATTTTATATCATGATTTTATGTTCATTGTACACAATGAATCATTCTACAAATAGGTAGTGTCACTAAAACATTAGATAATACACCACCATGTCAAACCAGCGATCATGCATATGATAAATTCATTCATGAGGCCTCACCTATAGTGACCCATATTCCATAACCTAATCCCCATTCATTAACATTTCTCCCAGTATGACTATAGATTACTCACAAAACAATGTAACCTCTTTTCCTATCTCAGTTATGATCAAAAAGTTTGTTCTATTTTAATTCTTCTTCATCTTCTTGAAGGCATTGTAAAATGTTATAGACTATAAGAACATAACAAAATTGTTATTAAATCTCAAATGTGGTGCTTTCAAGTGAGATAAATCCACAATGAACATACAGTAATATCTCTCTAAACCCAAAAAATACCAGATATGAAATACATTACTCAGTTTCCCCCACGATACAACTACATCTACTTTTTGTGGTTCTAATCAAATTCCTTCCCTGGAGATGATGTGAACTAATACATTTAACTTCTTGATCAAGAATATACACCTAGATAGCGTGGATTATATATGATGTACACTAAGGGTACTCTAGACCATGTCATGATGTTTGGAAACATTTTCATGAATTTGGAAGTAAAAAATGATGAGATCCACTAAAACAACTACAAATTGGTCTTGGTATGGGTGGAATATTTAGTTCATCAATCCCATAAACAATATTGTAGAATTAGTTTTCACAAATTTCACCACAAACAAACCATATAGACGATATCAAAAACTAAATAGATTCGGTGGTATATCATAATTTTGAACCCTCAATAGATGATAATCTAACCTCAAATTGATATCGAATAACCCAAAATGACACCTTAATTGGAGAAAAGTACCATATATAAAAGAAATATGATATTGATCATTAAATTTTGTCCTATTTAATATCCTTTAATAGATGCATAGGCCTAGATACCTATTGAAATTAATGTAAAACATGACTATAAAACTCTATGTTGGAATACATAGGTGGAAAAATCTCATTCCCTATAATTAATCTAGTTGTGAATTGAGATGTTGATGATCCATGGGTTCTATTCATTATGGTGGAATGGAAATTGGTTCAACTACAAGAATAAGTTCAATCATAAAATCAATCAATCTCTCTCATGTAGAAGACAAGACAAGTAATTTGGAAAAACATGCTAGACCATATCAACTAAGAAGGGAAATCCATCTCACTCCAGTCTCACATCATCAAGAAACATACATTCTAATTGGGTTGTTATATCAGTTAACTACTAATGAACACTCCCTATATGGACTTCCTGGATATCCCATTCTTGAGGATAGACACAACTGTCACCATCAAGGGACGTAATCATTACCCATAGGTGGTAACAGTGGTTATAAAATTGATACAACATCAATCAATCCATCCTGAATATCATATGAAAAACAAAAATCTCAAAATAAAAAAATACCAAAATGACCCGTAACCAAAATCCCCAAGGGAAAATCCTTATACTTCTTGTTATTTTCATCTATTACACCCAATAGGTTGTCAATCGATATAACCCCACCCACATTTCCCATAGATAGACCCAATGAAATTACATACCAATAATATATATATGAATTTGATGTTAATGTATCTAATAATGAACAATAAATCATGTGAGAAACATGAATCTTACCTTGAATAGTCGATGACCCAGACCTTCCACCTATAGTTGCATGATGAACTCCAAGAAGCTGAATTTATCTTCCACCATAAGCACCAATTTGAGTTATAAGTGTCACACTACCCTTTAATATATGAATTATATTATCCTGATGTACTACATCCCCCACCCTAGCTGGTGCAGTTAGTGGAACTCCAATATCATGACTGATACAGAATACTTAACCCCTATTCAGTGCTCTATACTAGCCCAAATCATCCACACATATCTTTTTTATTAGGGTTCTTGTAGAACCATATATATATCCCATCCACCCAAATTATTGACACTACACTAAAGGTTGAGGACACAAACCTCACATGAGGAATAACCTACAACACAGATAGGAACTGACCAAATTACCTCTGTTGAAGATAGTTCCTATTCCATGAATACTCTATCTGACACTACTCTAGTGGGAACTCTAAAAATAATTCTTCCAACTATCAGAAGATGTACCACTAGATCACCCAAAAGAAATGATAAGCCCCCCACAATAATCTCTATTCAGGTTCCCTTTAAAAATGGGAACCCAAACCAATAACATTAAAAACATCTTGAAGAGAAGGATATTTACCTAGGATATGATATCACATATAATCACATCCCAAAGGCAGAAATCCATATTAAAATCTTCTCCAACCATTATTGGAGAAAAAACTGCAGATATATGAAGCAGAAAACTTAATCTATCACCATCTTGCTTCCCTACGATAAGTATATAATCTCATTAACCATACCCTTCCTCTATGTATTAGGGTAATTTTTTTTATTTTAATTATTATAGAATTCATTCAATCCCATTCCCTCCTACATCTCTTACTTGTATCGTATACCCAACAATCACTTTTATTGTACTCTCAAACCAATTTTCCTCTAAAGGAACTCTATTTTTAGGTGGGAAATCCAAGTGATCCATAGTATTAATTATACACTCAATCCAAAACTATTCTACTTAGAAACAACCTCTCCAACAAACATTTGACAGTACTTCAGCAAGATCACCCTTGTAAAATTAAACATACTCATCACATCACTCCATGGGTCTCACTAAATAAACAACATAAATCTTGTGATATTATCACAAATATTATCTCCCATAAATTACCCAGAATCACCATGGAATCTTGTCACTATACAATAGGATAATTCATTGTGATTTCCTGTTATCTCCTAGTTAGTAGACTTCATCATGGTGGAATCTCTCTACAATTAAAAAACATAAAAATAATATAACAGTTGATATTAAAAAATTCTCAAAAGAATGATTAAACACTATAAAAAATATCACTCCACAAACATTATACAAAAATATACAACCACTAACCCATCACTATTATCAACCTCTAATAACATGGGAAATTTCATCCATAGCTTAAACTAACTCCATAGTTATCAAATTTCATTGAAAATAGATCCTACAATCATATAACCATCATTCAGTTATTTTAAATATTATAAAAATTCCATTTGGTACATTTTCATTCAAATTCCAATTGGATGAATAATTGTTTTCAAATCCATACCTTACCATAACTCATTTCCCTATGTGTGTTCATTATGATGCATGCAAAATTTATCGCCTTGTTCCTACAATGATACAAGAAAACATGATCTCATTCCTTGATGATCCACAAATCAAATATCTATATTTAATATCATAAAACCATACGTTCATCACTCAAGGATAAATAACATCCAAATTTAATGGAAAACCTTAAGAACATCAATCTCACCATGTGTACTAGGATTTTATCCTATACATGTGTCAATTATTCCCATTAACGAGATCATTTATAAGGACCTCCACCTCATAACTTCTTAGATACCATCCCCAAGAAAAATTAATAATAGAATAAAACCCCCATATCACAAATTTTTAAAATCCCAACCTAGAAGACACTAACTGGTTCCCTAAGATAGTTTATTACCTGAACATAACTATGCCACTATATGAGCTAGAGTATTCCAACTACTAGATTGGGTCTAATAATATATTCAGGGGGACTAAAACTTATTTTTCATATTTATCCAGAAGAGTTAAAATTGTAACAAATAGAAAAATTATATATATTTGTGCATTGGAATGATTTTTCCAAAACTAAGTACATGCCCACAACCAAATAGCATCCATGCAATTTCATATAGTTTTAAGTGTAATAAAATACCCAAAATGAGACACATTGATGAATCCCAAAATTTGGTCCTGACACCATGTATGTTCCCCTCAACAATGTACATCCCTCATCCAAAATTATGCATCTATCATATTTCCCTTACACTTATCTAGAACTATAGCCATGAGTTCTTCATAGCTATCCAATGACAGGATGAGTAGGGTGTGCGTATAACTTAGTATCCACCACTAATAGTGTATACATGATATCCATCCTAATACAGTGTATTCATAATTACATTTATTGATGAAACATAAAAATAAATTCGGTTTCAATGCTTACTATTTATTAGATAAATTATAGTCATTCCTTTATTCTATGTTTTTCTATTTTCCAAAAACATTCTTCATCATGTTCATGTTCTTTGAGGCATGTAAAATAAGGTTCATAGGTCAGTAATCATTGAGACTTATCTAATTTATTTGAATGAGACTTGGAAATACATGTTCTCCCATCCCAAACATGATATAAAATTCCAATTACATACCCTTTTTAGGGGCATCAGTCTATTCCCCGAACTAATACTATGCTCATAGACACATAGAGCATCATTCTACCTCACCCATTATATAGGACCATCATTCCAGCATCTCACTACAATTTATCACATTCAAAATGGCTCAACATCACTAACAATTTTATTACAGAATACCATAATGGTTAACTATTTCCATTTAATCACTTTCGCATGGTTCTTTGTTGTCATCATGATCTCAATTTCCAACATCGACCCTTATTAGAATTTTGACCCACTATAACCCTTTATTCTCATATTCGATCCATTTAACCATGAGTCCAATCTCCATTAACCAATTATGATATATGTTCAGTCACCTCTTATAAGTCATTTTACTAATCATTTTATGATAAGCATCCCTCCAATCAATGTTCATACGTGAAATCACATATAGAATAGGTTCAATATCATTAAACCCTCATTTTATCATTCTTCAACTAAATATTTCATGTTCATGGGAGTGGTCCACCCCATGGGTGTCCATAGGCCTAGTCTACATATCAACATTGGATCTCATCGGGATCATAGGGTGTTAAATTCATTAATCAATGAACCCAATATTCATTTAAAACCAAGGAATACAAATATATAGATAAAATGTGTTGCACAATCTTCACATGATCCTTCAATTCAAGAGGATAAATCTTATAGACCAACTACCACATGTCCGTAGATGAATACATTATTAATCATATACTTTTATTCAAACACAATCAATGCTCATGGAATAAAACTAGAATATACTAGATAAAATAAGTTTTTGGGGAATTAAATTTTGAAGAATAACTAAACAAGGACATTTCTAGAAAAAAAATAAATGATTATTTTTGAACTAACCTGAATCATTTATTTTCACTAAAAAGAACTCAAAATGGTGAAGAATCGAGGGAGAATAAACCCTTAAAATATAGGGGAGGTTTTTCATCTCACAAGGTTATTTGGGGTAAAAAGAAGGGATAATTGTGTGTGGGTTCATAAATCCTGAGTAGAAATATTTTTTTCAATTCCCCCAATTTATTGAGGAGCAACATTTGGCATCATGATTGGCCAAATGATGAACCATACTTGTGTTTCCCTCTCTCCAATGGGAGCTTGAGTTTCATGGCCATTGGAAATCCAAAATAGTTTGGGAAAAAATTTAGTGACCAAGTGAAATTGATTTGTTCAAGTTCACATAGTTTTTAGGATTCCCCTTGCACTGAATATCAACTATCCACCCTCCGCCTACATGTTGGATATTTAAGCTGAACAATTTCTACTAATCGTGAACCAATTGTGTTCCCGTCCAAATATATCTCATTTTCTCTTTATTCATGTCCTAAACTGTTCAAAGAATCTTGAGCCTTCCAAAACACTCAGGAAAATATCATAAACAAGAACATGAAGGGTCCACCCCAAAATAAAAATGGACATGACTCATTAGAAGTATGTTATTTACATGTTATTAAGATTTTGAGAAAAATCAAATATTATATTTCAATTTAATATATTATAACTATATGTATATCCAATGAGTAGTATAAAAGGGAATATTTGTTGTCTAACTAGGAATAATCATTCAAAAGCATCTTATACAAATCTACTTTTGTTGATAATACTCAAATAAAAATTAAAGTCTATTGTTAGAGTTGAAAGATTAATTCTGAGCTATAAATGTTTTATTATAGAAATAATGATAATTAAAAATAGCTTCAACTTAAACTTTGTCAAAATTAATGTCCAAATAATGTTTTTTTAGAACCATAACCTCTATAGAATATCTAAGGGGTCTCTCAATTAATGAAGAACGATTAATATATTGTATACAAGTGAGTTAAACTATCAATGAGTGCTATATAATGATAGTTATAACTAATAATCCTCTATTATTTAAGGGGTTTCATGGAAATAAGAATAAATTAAATAAAAGTATAGATTTATTGAAATTTTATAAAATTAATGAATGATATTTTGATTAGGATCTCTATGCTTTAATTCAACTATTTAATGCTTTTTTTCATTATCCATAAAATATTAATGGTCAAGGGAAAATAAAACTACTATAATTAGTTATGTTTAAGGAATAACTAGAGTATAAATTCCAATAAATTCATACCCCCATGGATCACGAAGATATCATTGGACTAATATCATCAAACCTAATGAACCTGAAACCAATCCTTGATGATAAAGAAGTAGAATCCATAAAATAAAACATATATAAAATTGACTACAAATTAAAATACAAATGGAATAATTTTATAATTTGTATAACCACAATGAAATTTTACTTGTTTGATATTAAACATGAGATCGTGTATGGTTGAACCAAAACACAACAATTCTATCACATTTATACCCAAAATATCCATATCGATACTTGAAATCATCTTTAAAAAAATAGTAATAATATTATCCTTGTTATATTCTAGGAATTACATATAAAAACCACACTTCAAACCTATTTTATATGGAATGACACACCATAGTACAAGAAAACCATATCCTCCGACCAACTCCTCATAGTATAGCACATAGAATGACACAAAAATGTATACTTCCTACTAGAATTTTGGGTTGGGATCCATTACCTTCCGAAAAATAATCTTATAACACCACCACCCCAGAATTATAAAATATAATATTCAATGAATAATCAACCCATTAGTGCATCCTTATCCAAATATGATGATAGGTATATTTTTTCACCATCAGAACATATCATTGGTTACAAATAGTTTAATAAATAAATAAAATATGAGTTGTGTTTGTATTTTTGTACAATTTTAATTCCTATAGTAATAAATATTAGAGAATTATGACTATGATAAAAAGTTATTCCAATATATCATAAATGTTTGTTTCTTATAAATTTGTTTTTTATTATTTTATTTAAACCCAAAAAGATAAGTTATATTTCATTTAATGATATTAATGTATATTATAAATCAATAAAAATAAAGAATAAAAATTAAATAATCAAACTCTATCGGTATTAATTTCAAATAATATATTATAAATTTATAATTTCATGTTGTTTTTATAAAACACTATCAATAATCATTTAGAAATTAAATTTCCCAAATTCATCCTATAAAATGGAGATTAAATAGTTTGGTTTATATCAAAATGTGATACATTACACATTCAGAGTTCTATACAGTAATAAACATGTTAAAAAATTATATTGAATGGTAAGATCTAAGATAATTGAAACTAATAACCCATCCTCAGGATATTCACTTCCAGTGAATACAATTGGATGTAAAATATCCTTTTTTGATACTTGGGATCTCTTTCAACGACTATAAAATAATAGAAAATGTTAAAAAATGAATGTACTGCATTCAATGAATTATTCTTGTAATCCATTCATGGTAACTCCTATTAAATTTGGTTTATTAATATTATATCCTATGATTTTTGATATTATTTTATGATTAAAATACATATACTTATTTATAATGAGACAATAAATATTATGGAGGTAAATATTGATTGTTTATATATATATATATGGAAGTAGTTAGAAAATATTCTATTCTTGAATGAATTCATAATGATGAAATTTGTTTCATTATTCATAAACTAATATATTCATTTAAAAATTAGACAAAATTTGGGTTTTCCATTTATAAAAAAGGAGGATACTCCAAGCAATGAATATGGAATCACTTAAAAAAGTTAGTTTGTTTCAATAAGTCTCAAATATAAAATAAAAATGATGTGTATAATGAAATAGTATATTAAGAGGATTATATACTTATTCATTGGGAGAAAACAGAATATAATTTAGGTTTCACTATACTACACATTAATTTATAATCACAGTCAGGAATCTGCATTAGATTAATTCAAATATTTATTTTTTCCAAATAATATTTTTTGTTAATAAGATATGAAAATAGTACTTCAAAAATTTAGTTCTTGTTGTGATGTAATTTAGCCTTCATAGGTATGAATTATCATCTCTGTGATGTGATTTAATTAATTCATTATCCACATCATGCATGAATATTTCTGAAATCGAATATAATAAAATGAATTTATATTTACAACATGATGAATATTATAGTGATTAGAAGAAAATGACAATATCTAGAAGAGAAATATCACTGATCCAAATCATTTTTGGAAAATCAAATTGTTGATAGCCCAATATTGATTTTATTTTAGCATTTCTTATAAATTAGTGATTGGAAATAATAATATAATAATATATAGTAAGATAATTGTTAATATAGTAATGTAATATTTTATATTAAATATAAATCTATTATATATGACATAATAAAATCTAGATATAAGTCGGTACTTGTGTAAAAGGTTTATGTTACAATCTCATGTTTTGTTTGGATTTTTTATGTCATAGTGTACATTATGGTAAATAGTATTGTATATATTTAAAGAAATAGTATATTTTATCCCCATTTCACTAATCATATTCTTTTTATATATTCTTTCCATTTTTCCTTCTTCATTACTCAAAAAGATCAAAAAAAATCATAGAAACAAACTTTATAAACACTTTTAGGCTAGATATTTGTTTCTTGCATCATAATATTAATTAAATAATATTATCAAAGTTCGTATATATGGTTTTAAAATTATTGAAATTAATTTTATACAACATTTTCCTTTATTTATAAATTCTAATTAATTAATCTTTTAAATTTATTATTTATGGGACATTTTTAACTTCTTTAATAATAGTTTTAAATGATTTTTTTAAACAATAACATAATGAACGAAATCTACGACCACCATGTTTTTTGTTACTCAGGAATATTATTTTAAAAGTTTTAAATGTCTCAAATTTAAACTTTATTCTATATTTTAATTGAATTATTACATTATTAAATGTTACTAAATATAAAGGATGCTTTATTTGGTTTTACATGTTGTTTTTATAATTCTTTTATATAAGTATGTCTCATATATGTCAATTTATTTTAACTATTGATATGATTCATTGGGTATATAGTCATATGATACTATAAATATCATCTCTATCAAAGCTTTATGATTATGATATTTTAATAATGTTTCATTAAACATGATTCTATAAAATGATTTAATTAAAGAATGATAGAATATTGATTTCTCATAAATTATTGTGGAATATATATATTAATGTTTTATTATTTTATGATGGGCTGATCTGTTATAATACTACAATGTATTATTTGATATTTTATATACCATTATCCTAAAAGGGTACAATGGATTCTATACCATGCCAAACAGGGTACACAAGTGATCATCCCAAGGCCTATATGGTACACTGGTAGTTTTCCAAAGTCAATAAACATTCATGAGTAATTAGAAAAAACATAATTTGTGAGTAATTTCATGGTTATTTTACACGGAATATAATATATGTATATTTATAGGAATGGGGAGTGAATCTTATCAATATTGATAATTCTTACAATAAAATTTTACTGGTAGGGAGAACAGACTAAATGAAATGTCCTTCTATACCTATCCAGCAAACATATATCCAATTAATGTCATCATCATCATTTCAAAAAAAAAATTGCGTACAATAAAAAACTGAAAATGAGGAACATAATAAATAGGTCTAAAATAATGTAGCCTTGGGGCGTCCCCTATCCCAACAATCACCTCTTCATCAAATAGAGAGTTCCAATAAGAAAACATGTGACACTTGTCCCTTAGGATGTAATAGAGGATAAGTGGTTATAAACAATGTTTTCCTCACTAAAAGTATTTATAATCCATGTAAGGTCACTGATAAGTATAATTCATCATCTTATAAAATATGAAGTTGAAAATACTAATGGTACATTTACACTGCATCACATTGAAGATAATGAGGGAGTTGATTTCCATTTCTTCTATCTCAATGTTCATTTTTCTTCTTTGTTATAGAAATATTAATATTTCCATGTATTAAGCTTATAGGGAGAGACCACTACAAAATTTTTCTATAAACTAAAGTATCTCTAATCCACTAGGACCTGAAATAATTCCACCACCTCTTATTTCACCCATGTTACATGATCCATCCATATTCATTTTAGGTCTATAGGGATGTGGAATCCAACAAACCAAGTATCCCTACTTGTCATTAATAGTGGTATTATTACTCATTATTGTAGAATATATTGAACTTAGGATAGGGGAATCATTCCATATCTTGATAATATGAACCATATCAAAGAAGGTTTCTAGTTCTGGAAATAATAGATTTCATTTAGAAGAAAACCCCATTATACCGGGATGAATTACTTACTTTCTTGATTCTACGACAACCCGCATCCACCACCATCACATGAGCCTTCTTCTTCGGGCTAACGAACCCTATATCATGAAACCATCGACTGATAATTGTTGAATATGACATCTCATGGGAATAGAATTTGGTTAATTTACCAATGAATCCCCATAGGTGAAACTCCCATTATCCCTTAAAAAAGAGATCGTTTGATCTATCCTCCTGGATTACCCTTTAGTAAGATCACCAAGACACCATGTTATTACTGATTCATTTCACATGTTCATCTGTAGGTACTTCATAGGTCATGATTCTCCACACAAGAAAGTTTTACATCGCTTGTGACTATTTCCACTATAGAGTATCACCCCATGTATAATTATGAATTGTGGGGATTGAAACTCCCAATTAATCCATTATATAATTATTTAATATGGAGGAGTCATTGAAAACAAGAATTTTTGAAACATTGTTAATATCTATATGGTCATAGGTCTCCGGTTGGTTTTTTTACCAGATATGCTTTGATGAATGTTAAGTGCATGGTTTCATGTCCCAAGGATATATTACTGTCAGGGAAAAATGGAAACAGGAGTTTGGTGCCATCCCAATTATGATTCGAAAATAATTTTTCATCACTCCCCTATATCCATTTAGTATATGAATTGAGAGTCAAAATATCAGGAATAATCAATAGATGTAAGGAAGATGTGTAACCTCCAATCACCCCTTCAATCCCTCTTCATTTTGACTCCACAAACGCTCCACATAAAGTGTTCTCTTATATCACCACACAATAAATCATTTCATGCATGCCAATTATTGTGTCTTATAACCTCCTAACATTAATACACCCTCCTAAAATGGCTTACCATCCTTGATGATTATGCACACTTATTACTCATTTATATTCCTATGAATTGTATTTATCCCATTACTAATTTTTTACAGTTTATGACTTGTTGGGTATAATCTTATAAGTTTGGATCATGTCCTATATCCTTTTTTCTTATCTTAAATTAACATGTGATTATTAATTAAAATCTATAGGAATTACCCATACTATCAATCTAATATCACCATATATTATATTTTTATCCCACAAGTTTAGAATAATGGTTTTAGTTAGGGATTTTATAAGAAGTGGTCCATCTATGGATACAATATTTTCTATGTTGAAGATCTAGAATGAAATTATATTATTAATTATTTTCATATAGAGGACAAAAACCTATTACAGATTGGGGTTTGTGTTATCATATGATGTATTTATTATTATTCAAAAATGAGGACATATTTTGGTAATTGATTATGTAGTAATCTTACTTGATGTTTTATTAGGACAAAAATAATATATTGTTTTAATTAAGCTATCAAAGTATACTAAATTTCCACCCTTTTATTACTCCTTACAACATTTTCCATTTTAAAATGTTTTGCAATTTACATACCATTCACTATTCTTATGGTCAATACATTTTCCCAAAACTCCATATATTTGATTACTTATATACTATTATCTATGATTTATAGATGTTCAATTCCACCACATATTATCATAAATTGAAGTCAAAATACAAGGCCTTCTAGAATTATAAATTTCAATATAGTTTCCACATGTTCCTTCTAATTAATGACACTTCACTCAAATTTTATTAACATGATGATACAAGAGAAAATTCATGAAATTAAATTATTCTTGTAATTAATATGTTGGATATGAAATGATATTTCTCATTTGATTTGTTCAATAAATAGGACATCCTGACATTTTATCTTCTAAACATTTACATTTTTATTCCGATACTCTTTAATTTTAATAATCACTCATTTTCAAACATATATAAAAATCCTTCATTATATTATCTCTTTTCAAATATTTTCGACACTATAATTATTTTTTGAAATATAACTACTATCATGTTTCTAATTCCTTCTATATTTCATACTTTTAAATCCACATCTACATAAAGTGAAATCTTATATCCTTATTTTCAATGAAATTTTTAAACACATGACATTAAAGGTAATTTTCTTTAAAAATTGTATATAAATTATTCTCAATATTTAACTTATTATTCATATATAAAAAATCCAAAAAAAATAAAAAAAACACCTTATTCTATAAATATTAGGTGGATCATTAATCAAAAAAATTCATTGATAATAATTATTTCTCATCATTATTAGACAAATGGTTTTCATTAAAACCATTATGTTTTCATGGAATCTCCTTAACATGAATATTATTTTCTATGATCTATGTAGAATCCTAAATATGTCTATTATAACACCCTGAGATTTTATGAAAAATATTCTTTTAATTCCATTGATGTCTTGTGTTGTACGCTACACTGAAATTATCTTGTGCTATACACAACACCGTATTAGCTTATATTATACGTAAACACTATTCTTGGCTTGTGTTGAACGCAAGAGCAACCTTCCTCAATAGCGTGTGTTGTACGCAATACTGAGTTTCACTAAACAACGATATATTGTTATAATATTATTATGAACTAGACGTTATGAATATTAATAACTAAATTTTTAATTATATGACATTATAAATCACCTTACACATTTTATAGAACATGGTATAAGAACAAAATAACTTTTTCGGGTAAAATAAGTATTTTTCAAAAAAATGAGGGTTTTCAGCCTTTTGAGGGAACACCCACATTAAATTTAGTTTTTTAAATGTTTATAAATTCAATTTGAAAAAATAAAATTCTTCTTTTGAATCAGGATATAAAAAATTTACTTTGGATAAATTTTTGATATTTTTCTGATAAGTTTCTTATTTTGATGAATAGTAAAAATATGCTAAATTTTAATTAAAAAAACCGTTTTCATCGAGATAAGTTATATGGTAAAATTATAATAATGAATGGTTTTAAAGTATAAATAGAATATATTTTTACCATTTAATATAATTTAAGTCATTATCATTAATTTTACAATGAATTCAAAAGTAAAAACATTTCAATCTTTTGCAATGTTTTAACTTTTAAAACATGTTTTGTAAACAGTGGGATTAATTTTAAATTAAATAATGAAAATTTTGTGTTTTGAATTTGGAAAAGTGGATTCCATATTTGGAATCATTAGGTCCAAATTATATTAATAATATACCTTTTATTTTTAGGCATTAAAAATAGTAACTACGGTAAATTTTATTTACCATAGTTAAAGGTAAATCTTGTAATTAAGGGTAAATATAATATTATAAAATTACCCTAACACTTGCCTTAATATAATTGGATGATTATATTTTGCCCTAAATCATGATTTGGTCGAAATGGAATCTAATGGAACCCACTGGTATTTAATTAAGACCTTTTATTTATTTTATTTAAAGGAAAGTGAAATATGTCTCACTCAAACATTAATAATTAGATGATTTTTAATATAAGGATATACAGAATATAAATTCAATTATAAATAATAATTTAAAATATAAATTGTTTTTATTTATCATGGTAATTTATTTTTAATTTTTAAGAAATATTTAATTACTTTAATAGCTTATACATTAATGATGTAGAAATTATTTATTTAGTGAAAAAGCAATAATATAGTTTTTATTAAAATAAAAATACCGATCAAAAGGACCATAAACATGACCAAACATTATTTGTCGAGTATATATATACCCTAAGCATCCAAGGGTCTATTGTTGGACAATTTAGAGCTTTATAAAACTGATTAGGACATTTATATTATTTTATTTTAAATGAGGTCAAAGGTGTCACCTTCATAATTTAATAAATATAAAAATTTAACTATTGTGATTTTAAGATGATAAAATCGAGTAAAAATATTATTATTAAAGGTATTATATATATTCACCATAGGATTTTATTTTTAATTTTTATTCAAAAAATAAGTATATTAAATAATTATACAAAAAATTTGAAGTAATTATTTTATTAAGAGATATACCAAATAAATGGTTTTAAAAATATGGAAATAAATAATATATGAACAAATTAATGTTCCCAGTGAATTTTTTTGATTCATATGTCATGTTAGGAATATATTTATATTTTGTTTCCAACATTTCTTCGGTGTGGTTTTTATTTAAATTCAAGTAATGAATGTTTTCAAAACGGACAATATTGATATTTTATAAAAATAACATATTAATAAATTGTTTAAAAATCACAAAAATATTTAAAAACTAAAAATAAAATATTATATGGTCTAAAAGGTTATAAAGTATCCAATAATTTGAAATTTACAACATTTAAGTTGTTATTTATAACAATTTAAAATTTAGAATTTTATTACCACAAATAAAATTAAATAGATTAAATAATGATAAATCAAGTTGATAAGGTTTAAAATAAACTTAAAACATTTATAAATTTTATTGGATGATGATATTTCAACCCTATATCATCTAATCTTCGAATTCAGTCATTTTTGGAGGTTTATATGTGGGGTTTTAATTTATTATAAATTAATATTTTTGAGGATTCCACAGGTGCCCATCTCCTCCCTTTTAAAAGGGAACATTTTCCCTCTCCTATTTACACAATTTTGAGCCTTCAATATCGGCAAAACCCAACCAATTTCTTTTCTCAAACTCTATAGTTATAACGTAGAGGTTCTAGACTTCTCAAAAGACCAACTCTAGTTCCATAAGAGGATGTTTAAATGAGGCACGTCAAAGAAGAGGTAATCTCTTCTACTGATTCTTTCATTTTCTTTCTTCTTCTACTTCCACTTATTTAGGTGTTCATTATAAAGTAAGAACATCCGTATTAATTATATAATTATATTTTTTTATAAATATAAAACAACCCTATTTCACCATCTATTCATCCTACGAAAAATGAAATCATCACGCGTGCGTACGTAATAAATACCGTCTCTACATCGTGGTGTAATCTATTTTTCCACCACCACCTTACTTGGATGGGTATAATGGTGTAAAGAATAAATATATATATGGTTATTATAACATCAAAAAGATTTATAGATATTTTATCATCTACCCCAATTCCATTCAATAATTATGGGAATGATATCATCGCTCGTGCATATATACGAATTACCGTCTCCACGATGTGATGAGACTCATTCTCCATGTTAACCATTAAAAAATGATTAAAAAGTATATATAATGAATAATAATTATATATGTGACATAATAATTATACTGTATTTATGTATAGATATATATGTCATCTACTTACTTCCATTCTATTGAATAAGGAAATGAAAACAGTGTTCACGCATACATACGGCCTACCGTCTCCATGAACGGTTTGTTTCATTTCATTTATCTATCAATTCTATATATATTTATATACTGAATATATATGATATATAAATCATGTTTTACATTCTGCAATTAAGTAAGTCATGATATAATTAATAATAATATCAAGAACAAAAAGTCTAAACACGTATGATAAATGAAACGAATATTACCCAAACATTGCTTTAACAAGGAATTAACAAATGAACGGGTAATATAAAGACCTAAGTGAATTTTATATGATATCATAAGAATGATTATGATTCTATAATAAGTAAATGACATTATTTATATCATTATATAAAAGTATTGGACACGTACGGAATAAATTGGACCTAAGGTAAGGGATAATTTTGCAATCTCATTTTTATCCGAGATTGCATAAACGTAAGTATTTACTGGGGTATATTTTTCATCCATGTCCATAAAATGTTTTCATAAAGTGTATAATATTCTTCCATGTATGTTTAAATTCATTTTTACCCCTATTTTACTTTTACTTTGTGTTATGGAAGGAATGTTGTTTTTGTTTACCATATGTGGTACTTTTTGACTTTTCCGTTAAAAGTATGAGTATAATGTTTTTTAAACTTATACGGCGTGAACGGATTTTTATGGTTTCATAACGCCTTATTTTCATGAATATTACTCTATAATATTTCATGACTATTTTAAAAGAGATCCCTTTCTTCTAAAATTTCATGGCTTTTTTTGAAAAGAAAATGATTTTGAAGAAGAAAGGATATTTTCCTCAAGAATTCATTTCAACTGTTTTATCAAAACCCTTTTCCATCTAAGATGACATTAATTAATATGGTTATATTTCAAGTATAATTTTTCCATTATTTACATGGTTTTTTTTTCTTATGATGAAATTATATCCATTTCTTTTATATGGATTATCTTAGGATGGGATGATGTTTATGAATCTCATTTTATTCATTGAGTTATTATGAATGATGTATCTTTATTTTGTGGCACACAAAATAATGATTTAATTATGAGATGGGTGGGACCTATATCTCCCTCCAATTCATTGGGTAAAGATTTATATCGCATGAGATATATAGGGCTGGAATAGTAAGTTAATCTGGTTCAGTGATACATGACTGGAATGAGGAGTGAACTCGATTCAGTAAGGGACTTTGTACACTAGGATGGTCTTGGCAGCAAAGCCTTGGATACTATGGAAATCATATAATGTGATTAATGGTTTGCCACAATTACATGTTTTATTCCAATTCTATTTTATCATGATTAATGTTCCTTTATGATCTATGCCTTATGTACTACCAAGATTTACTTCTCATGATTTTGATGTTTAAACATTATGTTCATGTTTTTTTAAGATCAAATGTATATGATTTGTTTTATTTTCTCCATGATTACCCTTTCTAAGAATTTGAGCTCACCATTTATATTCTTTTTTTCCCAGGATTTAAAGAAAGTTTTTAGCTAAGAAAACAAAAGGGGATGATCTTTATGGGAGATGTTGAAGATCTTTCACCATGATTAGAGGATCATGTTCTGAGTTTCCAAAGACACTAAACTATTATTTTCCTTGAGTGTTAGTTCTTGTAATGTATTAATTATTCTGAAAAAGTAATATAATTTCCATGTACTTCATGCTTGGGTCTCTATAGTTGGTATTAGAGGAAAGGTTTAGTTAACCTTTGGAAACGAGGATGTGAAAACTTTAGTGAGATCCCTCGAAGATATTTCTATGGTATTTCTATGGATGTCCCTAAGGTTATATATAATTATAGGTTATAGTCTTATAATTACAATAAAGATATTAGAATTTAACCTAAGATGTTATATATTGAAGGTACTCCCCCTTGATTATGATTTTTTCCTCTCACACTATTCTTTTTGGGTTTTATAAAATGGCTGGAAACAGGAAGATTCACGATAATGGAGGATATGATGGACAATGGAATGATATTATTCATGAGAAACCAAATGAAATTGGATTTGGAAGTCAAAATATCGTTATTATGCCTAATCAGAAATCTCATAATATGATCTATAATCTCAACATTGGTAATTTTCCCGACTCATCTAATAAGAGAATGATGGATTTTTATGATGATCATAGAGGAAAGAAAGTTCAATTTCCCTCATGTAAATCATGTGGGAAGAGGCATGAGGGAGAATGTTTCAAAGGAACTAAAAGATTCTTTGGGTGTGGAAAATAATGACACAAAGCCATTAATTGTAAAGGAAAAGGTTTAGTTAACACCACAGACAAGTATAGTGGTATGCTAAGACATCAACAATGGTTAAATTGTTAAAATGTGGAACATACGGGCATTATGCAAACCAATTCCCTAAGGGAAAATCTCATGAAGAGAATCAGCATGGTCGTATGGGTAGTATTTATATTGATGATGATGAAGAGACTACAAATGGTATATGAGATGAAAGAAGTTTTGAGGAATATGATGATGAAGCTCAGTCAATGGTTTAAGATGGTAGTGGAATGATCTCATATTTATCAAGAGTAATGTTGTATAAGTAATTTCATGGTAGTCTGGAATAAATAAACATCTAAGGATTGTTACACTATTATTTTTACTTATTTTTTTTTGAAAATATATGTTGAATGGTACTGGTAACCATGAAAGGTTATTCAGATATTTTTGGAAAGCGGATGATATGCGCATAATTAAGGGATAATGAGAAAATGAAATGTTTGATAGTATTAATGAGCTCATGACCGATATAAGGCCAAAGTGATATCATGGTTTGAGTATATAGAAATTATAGGATCATTCATGTTTTCAAAAAGATTATATGGTTTTACATGTTTCAAAATAATACATAAAAATACATAATTAAGGTAATCACATGTTTGGAATGTGACCAACAAGATATTTCTTGTGATATATGAGGGATAAATGATGGTATTCACATGCTTGTTATATGACCTTTCTTGTAATTGTTTTTTTACTATGAGATTGGACAGAAGTATTTTTGATAAGCCTAAACATTGTAATGGATTATGTTAGACATCAGATAGTATTATTTTAGGATATAAATTGTTTTTCAATATTATTTCTGGAATATTATAATAGTATAGTTTTAGAAAAAGGACAACCCGTAGGACGAACGATAACCCATCGCGTCGGACAAGGCTCTGGGAATCAAACACACAACTGAAGTGCGACATGCCTTTATCACCTACCACTGGCCTACAGGAAGTCCCTGGTTAGTATAAACTAGTTTTATTTTATTAATCCGGATGATAGATGAATTATAATTCCATTTTGGGAACCATTAACGATTAATCTCACCATATATGTACTTATGTATATAAATTTTTCATACCTTATGTTTGAGATAGATGGAATGACCTATCATTCTATCGCATGATCTACTAAACCTTCATGAAATACAAATTCAACTTCATTTCATTAAGAGATGAAGTGGAAATTACTCAAGGCACGAGCAACGGTGAGATTGTACCAAAATCATGTAAGTATTTCTTTTAATTCAAAAATTCTTCAACATTTGGGAAATGAATCTTATAAACCAAAAATGTTGTCCTAGTGCCCTCATATATGATGAATCAGATGGTACCTTAGATCATCAAAAATTTATGGCTTTGTGGTTGTTGTATTTTTCATAGCCATGTCCTCTACCACTCTTCATCAGAAGTTGATGGTTAAATTTCTCTTCCATATCCATATTTTCACCTATATTCTCCTATGTGGAAACCCAGTGATGAGTTACTTTGGGTATCCGATATGTTTCTAACGTTCCTTTTTAAAATGATTTTTTATTATTCCTTTTTACGATGTGGGTTTCTATTAAAGAAACTTTCAAGTAGAAAACCATTTATAACCCCGATGAATTTCAAGGGTGATATTCATTTTAAGGGGGGTAGAATGTAACACCACAAGATTTTATGAAAAATATTCTTTTAATTTCATTGATTTCTTGTGTTGTACGCTACAATAAAATTATTTTGGGCTATTAGCAACACCGTATTAGCTAATATTAAACGCAAACACTATTCATGGCTTCTGTTTCACACAAGAGCAACCTTCCTCAATAGTGTGTGTTGTATGCAATAGTGAGTTTCACTAAACAACGATATATTATTATAATATTATTATGAACTAGCCATTATGAATATTAGTAACTAAATTTTGAATTTTATGGCATTATAATTCATATTAAACATTTTATAGAACATGGTATGAGAACAAAATATATTTTCGGGTAAAATAAGTATTTTTCAAAAAATGCAGTTTTACCGCTTTTTGATGGTGAAACCACATTAAATTTATTTTTTGACATGTTTATAAGTTTAATTTGACAAAATAAAATTCATATTTTTATTTAGGATATAAAATTTTACTTTGGAAGAACTTTTTATATTTTTCTGATCAGTTTCTTATTTTGATGAATAGTAAAAAACGCTAAATTGTAATTAAAAACAACATTTTTCATCGAGATAATTTATATGGTTAAATTATAATATTGAAGGGTTTTAAAGTATAAATAGAATATATTTTTACCATTTAATATAATTTAACTCATTATCATTAATTTTACACTGAATTCACAAGTAAAAACATTTCAATCTTTTGCAACGTTTTAACTTTTAAAACCTGTTTTCTCAACAGCGGGATTAATTTTAAATTAAATACTGAAACTTTTGTTTTTTTAATTTGGAAAAATGGATTCCATATTTGGAATCATTAGGTATAAATTATTTTAATACGATACTTTTTATTTTTAGGCATTATGAATAGTAACTACGGTAAATTTTATTTACCATAATTAAAGGTAAATCGGGTAATTAAGGGTAAATATAATATTATAAAAAATTTCCTAACACTTGTCTCAATAAAATTGGATTATTATATTTTTCTCTAAATAATAATTTGGTCTAAATGTAATCTAATGGATCCCACTTGTATTTGATTAATACCTTTTATTTATTCTATTTAAAAGAAAGAGAAATATGACTTACTCAAACTTTAATAATTAGATTATTTTTAATATAAGGTTATACAGAATATAAATTCAATTATAAATACTCATTTTAAAGATAAAAGTTTTTTATTTATCATGGTAATTTATTTGTAATTTTTAAGAAATATTTAATTACCTTAATATCTTATACATTAATGATGTAGAAAATAATTTATCTAGTGAAAAATCAATAATATAGTTCTTATTAAAATAACAATACCTATAAAAAGGACCAGAAACTGGACCGAACATTATTGTTCAAGAATATATATACCCTAAGCGTCCAAGTATCTATTTTTGGACCATTTATATCCTTATAAAACAGATTAGGACATTTATATTATTTTATTTTAAATGATGTCAAAGATGTCACCTTCATAATTTAATAAATATAACAATTTAAATGTTGTGATTTTAAGATAATAAAATTTATTAAAAATATTATTATGAATTTAATTATATTTATCTTCATAATAGAATTTTATTTGTAATTTATATTCAACAAATAAGTATATTAAATAATTATACAAAAATGTTGTTGTAATTATTTTATTAATTGATATACAAAATAAATGGTTTTAAAAATATTAAAATAAATAATATGATAACAAATTAATGTTCCCCATGATTTTTTTTGATGAATATGACATTTTAGGAATAAATTTTATATTTTGGTTCGAACATATCTTCTGTTTGGTCTTTATTTAAATTCAAATAAAGAATAGTTTCAAAATTGATACTGTTGATATTTTATAAAAATAACATATTATTAAATTATTTAAAAATGAAAAAAATATTTAAAAAATAAAAATTGAAAATTATATGGTCTAAAATGTTATAAATTATCCAATAATTTTAAATTTACAACATTTAATTTGGTATTTATAACAATTTAAAATTTAGAATTTTATTACCACAAATAAAATTAAATTGATTAAATAATGATAAATCAAGTTGATAGGTTTAAAATAAACATAAAACATGTCTAAATTTTATTTTCTGATGATATTTCAACCCTATCTCATCTAATCTTCGAATTGAGTCATTTTTGAAGGTTTTTATGTGGGGTTTGAATTTATTATAAATTAATATTTTTTAGGTTTCCACAGGTGCCCATCTCCTCCCTTATAAAAGGGCACCTTCTCCCCCTCCTCTTTAAAAAATTTTGAGTATTCAATAATGTCCAAACCCTGCCAATTTCTTTTCTCAACCTCTATAGTTATATCATAGAGGAACTTGTCTTCTCAAAAGAACAACTCTAGTTCCCTAAGAGGAAGTTTAAAAGAGGCACGTCGAAGAAGAGATAATATCTTCTACCGATTCTTTCAAGTTTCTTTCTTCTTCTACTTCCTCTTATTTAGTTGTTTCATTATAATGTAATAAAATACATATTAATTATATACTTATATATTATTATAAATATGAAACAACCCTATTTCACCTTCAATCCATCCTATGAAAAACAAAATCACCGCACGTGCGTACGTACGGAATACCGTCTCCACGTCGTGGTGTAACCTGTTTTTACACCACCACCTTACTTGGATGCGTATAATGGAATAAATAATAACTATATATTGTTATTATAACATAATATGTATTATAATATATTATATCATCCACTCTGATTCCATTCAAAAATTATGGGAATGATATCATTGCTTGTGCGTACGTACGGATTACCATCTCCACGACGCGATGAGATTCATTCTCCATGTTAACCATTCAAGATTGATTATAAAGTATATATAATGAATAATAATGATATATATGACATAATACTTCTATTGTATTTATGTATATATATATATTCCATCTACTTACTTCCATTCAATTCAATAAATAAAGGAAAATAGTGTTCATGTGTACGTACGACCTACCGTCTCCATGAATGATGTGTTTCATTTCATTTATCTATATATTATATATATATATATATACTTAGAATATATGATATATAAATCATGTTTTCAATTTTTTATGTAATTAAATCCAGATATAAGTATTAATAATATCAAGAACAACAAGTCCAAACACGTACGATAAATGAAACGAATATTACCCAAAACATTGCTTTAACATGGAATTGAAAAATGAACGGGTAATATAAAGACCTAACTGAATCATATATGATATCATAATAATTATTATTATTCTGGAATAATTTAATGAAATCATTTAAATAATTATATACGAGGTTTGTACACGTATGGAAGAAATTGGACCTAAGGTAAGGGATAATTTTGCAATCTCATTTTTATCCGAGATTGCTAAAACGTAAGTATTTACTAGGGTATATTTTTCATCCATGCCCAGAAAATGTTTTTCATAAAGTGTTTAATATTCTTCCATGTATGGTTAAAGTCATTTTTACCCCTCTTTTACTTTTAGTTTGTGTTATGGAAGGAATATTTCTTTTGTTTACCATACGTGGTACTTTTTGACTTTTCCGTTAAAAGTACGAGGAGAATGTTTTTTAACTTATATGGCATGAACAGATTTTTATGGTTTCATAACACCTTATTTTCAGGAAGCATACTCTACAATATTTCATGACTATTTTCAACAAAATTCTTTTCTTTCAAAATTTCATGGCATTTTGTGAAAAGAAAATGATTTTGAAGAAGAAAGGATATTTTCCTCAAGAATTCATTTCAAGTGTTTTATCAAAACCCTTTTCCATCTAAGATATAATTACTTAATATGTTTATATTTAATGTATAATGTCTCTATTATTTACATGGTTTCATTTTTCTTATGATGAAATGATATCCATTTCTTTATGTGGATTATGTTATGATGGGATGATGTTTATGAAACACATTTTATTCGTTGGGTTATTATGAATGTTGTATGTTTATTTTGTGGCACACGAAAGAATTATTTAATTTTGGGATGGGTGGGACATATATCTCCCTCAAATTAATTGGGAAAAGATTTATATCTCATGAGATAGACATGTCTGGAACAGTATGTTAATCTGGTTCAGTGATACATTACTGGAACGAGGAGTGAACTCGATTCAGTAAGGGACTTTGTACACTAGGATGGTCCTGGCAGAAATGTCTTGGCTACTATGGAAATAATATCATGTTCTTAATAGTTTTCACAATTAAATGTTTTATTACCATGCTATTTTATCATGATTAATGTTCCTTTATGATCTATTCCTTATGTACTGTTACGATTTACTTCTCAATATTTTGATGTTTAATCTTTATGTTCATGTATTTTTAAGTTCAAATGTATATGATTTGTTTTATTTTCTCCATGATTACCCTTACTCAGTATTTGAGCTCACCATTTATATATTTTATTTTCCCCATGATTTAAAGAAAGTTTTTATGTATGAAAACAAAAGGGGAAGATCATTATGGGAGATGTTGAATATCTTTCACCATGATTAGAAGATTATGTTTCATGTTTCCAAAGACACTAAACTATTACAGTCCTTGAGTGTTGGTTCTTGTTATGTATTAATTATTCCTCAAAAGTAATGTAATTTCCATGTACGTCAATCTTGAGTCTCTACATCTATATAGGAACCACATATATTATCCCACATATGGATATGTGGAATTTATTTTGTTGAATAAATATCAAATGACAATTCCCAATTTCTATGTGGAATTTTCTATTTTTGGTGGGAGGTCATTGAAAAGGAAACTATTGAGGGTGAGGCGAAAAAATAATAAATTTATATATTAGAGGTTTTGGTAAGAGTATTCATGTATCCTCATAGAATATAGAGTTGGTCTAAAATACCTCATGTAATACTGGGGTGTTATTTGACCCAAGTATGTATAGATCTCTTTTGAGTAAATGAAAAATATCCTTATGTAGAATCATGAGTAGGTCTAAAATACCTCATAATAAATTTCATCAATTTTTATGATATATTATCATTAAACATAATTTTTTTCTTTTCTTAATAAATTTTTACTATGGAGATTCTATGATTATCCTTACATTTCCATTGTCATTTTTCAATTAGTTTTATTTCAGGAAAAATAATTTATTTAATTATATAGATGATTCATCTAGTTTCCATTAAAAATTTCACATATTATTGCCAAAATATCTCTAAAATCCATGACATGAATCACATTACATGGTTTTAGTTAAATCATGTTGAAAATATAGATAGTAATTTTCTTTATCCTCATTTCTCATTGAAACAAAATACCTTATCTAAATAGTTCATTCTCATTTTTCTCTATATAAAAAATTTATAAGAAACTCTAAATTTTTATTTTCATGTTGAATCATGAAAATTCAATAATTATTTTGATAAGGAATCATAAAAATACAATAATATTATAAAACACATTCAAATCCATATCAATAACTTTTATTCATCATAATGTGATTTCATCATGGATGGTCCACCTGTATTTTTATTTCATGGTAACTCCTAATATTTTCTATAATTAAAATATATTCCCTTACATCATTTAAAGAACTCAATCTCTTGTATCTTCTATAAGAACCATTAACCATTGCATTATGATTAAATCTTACCATGTATCATTTATTATGATATTTTTGAGGATTTTAACCAAAATCTGAATCTCTATATATTTTCTCAAAAACATTGGAATAAAAACTTCCAAATCACATTTATTTATTTTTAAGAACTAATCATGACTATATAACAATGTAATGTCATTCATGTAATGTATTTTAGAGAGATTTTGTGAATAATATATGAAATTTTCTAGGGAAAAATGATGAATCGTTAACATAATTGAATAAATTATTATTCCTGGTAGAAAATTATTAAAAACTTTAAAGGAAAAATAAGGATACTCAAAGAATTTACATAGTAAAAATTTCTTGAGAAAATAAAAAATTTAGGTTTTAGGATAATAAATCTAAATAATTGATGAAATTTATTATTATATCATGGAAATATAAATATTTTATTATATTAGATATAGAAAAATTAGAATTAATAATTCCCATTGTAATATGTATAAAAAATAGAGATAAACAAGTTTAAGAAAATATAATCTGATTGATTTTATGGGTAAAAAATACTAAGACTTATTGATGATGATTATGAGGATGTCAATCATATTCTAAAGGCAAGATAAAATGGGTTTCATAAAGAATGTAACAAGAAAAATTATTCATACATTTTCCCTTGAAAATATATGACAGATATAGTTGATAAGAATAAGTTTTGAGAAAAAATAATAGGATAGATTGATAAAATTATTCATGATATTATTCATGATGTTGATAGATTTGTAATGTCCAGTGTCTGGGTGCCACTCAATAGGTGCCCTGAACCCAGTTGGTCACATGACCTCAAACGCATTTCCCCAAATGTCAGAGGCTGCCGACTTGTATCAAAGGCCTGGGTCTGATACTGGGGAAACTATGCCCTCCTTGGTCAAAGTGTAGCGCAGTAGAAAAAAATACAAAGATACTAATAGTGGAAGCAGTATACAATATAATGCTAAGATGGACAATGGTACTCAACTAAAAGATGAACAACAGTCATATATAGGAAGCTGCAATATGTCCCTAATTCTAATAATGTATCCAAAATATGTTACACATCAATCTATAACAATATAGTACAAGGTACAAGTACAAACAAGAAAAAAAGTGTAGTAGGAACTCAGCAGCATCACAAGCCTAAGCCCAGTCCAATGATCTCCTAATCCTCTGCAAAAATCAAGTACTTGTATAAGGACTCCTTCCTTTATCAATACCTGCAGCAATATAATCTGTTTGGGCCCAAGACATGACCCAAAAAGGGTGTGAGAAATAAATCCCAGTAGGCAACCAATGAAGGCTCCTGCCCAATTGTTAGTGAAATTGTGCAACAGCAGTGTCCAGAAATGAAATGCAGTAAACAAGGAAGTACTCAAAATTAAACATTCCTACCAGTTATATTACCATTTTAATTATTATTTAACAATTCAGTATAATTGAATTATATGTTTCTGAGACTCAGCCTCAGCTGATAATATCTTATACAGTGCCACAGAAAAACCACAACAGGCTATCTAACAAGTAGAGGGTAATAACAATACCAATCAGGTGCTTTATCTTGGCAGGTATAACATAGGAAATCACCACAGTGTATGTTCAAAGTAAATAGTGTCCTCAGACATAAGAACAATTTCCCTAGGGCTAAACAGAATCTTTCCCTCAGGAAAAACATAACCTTTCCCTCAGGCCTTGCCCTCAGGCTAAACATAATCTTGCCCTAAGGCTAAAAAGAACCTTTCCCTCAGTCCTTTCCCTCAGGATAAATAGAAATGAAACCCTCAGGTGATTTTCCTAAGGCATAAAAAATATTTCCCTCAGGCATATGAGATATGTCCCTCAGGCATGTAAGCTACTACCCTCAGGCATATGAAACATTTCCCTCAGGCTAAACAAACACTTTCCCTTAGGGTAAACAAAACACTTCCCTCTGGCTATGAAAGAAACCATGTTGATCCCAACACGTAATCAAGAAATTCATATAAATTTTCTCTCAAGAAAACTCAAATCATGCTATAATCCCAGCATACCCACTGGTATCCTGGACAAATTTCTAAACAAGGGAAATGCACCCACGGGGTGGCCCTAAATCATGGAAACGATCCCAAAAAACAATATATATATATTCATTCAACTACCTATGAAATTCTAGGTATTTAATCAATCAAGGAATCTACCTTATGACTCCCCAAACATGGGCGTGTAGCACAATGGTACACAAAAACAACTCAGCAGGTGGAAATAAATATCCGACCACCAACCTCGTTCTCCTCCGATCGATATACGTGAATGACGCATCCCAAAACACCTAAGAATGACATAGATATGAGAGTAACTATAACAAATTACAACCCAAATAACATCCCCTCGGGAAAGAATTGGAAGGAAACACTCAAGGAGAGGGAAGGTCTTACCCGCGCGGTCCAAACGTGATCGATGACGGAAAAATCTGAGTTTCAGCGTGCGATCGGGAGTTCCTCCAAGCTTTGTCCTCCTCTCCCAGTGCACCAAATTAACCCACTGCCTCCTCTGTCGAATGAAGAAGATACCTCCCATTTATAACAAAAAAATATATAACTACACGGACTGTAACCTCAAGTATGTGGCATGTACTTTTAATTTTTTAACTCTTCCTCTAAAAACCACTTTCCACTGCCTCACTGTTCATCAGCCAACTTGGTTACACGGCGTTTATTTCTAATTACACGGCGTGTATTGTCACTCTTTTGGCGGATACTTCCACCGCCTTACTGTTCACCTTCTGACTAATTACATGACATGTATATACTAAGTACACGATGTGTAGTCAGTTTTTACACCCTTCATCGCCGACAGGCCCACACGCTCTATGTACTCCTCCCACACGGCCAAAGTACACAGTGTGTGGAAAAGTACATAGTGTGTACCCACAAATTTTGGGATTTTCCCCCATTTTCCGTATTTTTTCAAAAACACTTCATTAAAAATGAAAAGAAGAAACCCATACCTCTAGAATAAGAATAGGGTTCTTACAAACATCCCCCATTATAGCAATTCATCCCCGAATTGAACTTCCATGTGTGGTAAAGATAAAGCTGAGAAAAACTCTGGACACTGAGCATGTGCGGCGGTCTCCAACACCCAGGTTTTATCATGCACTCGGTCAAACATCCATAGCACCCGTACAAGGGGAACTAACCGGCCTTAGAGAACCTTCGTGATCCTATCAATGATACAAATTGGATGCTTCTTAAAGGATGCATCACCCGAAAGTTCAACCACCTCGAGCAGAAAGACGTGAGATGGGTCTGAGTGATAACGGTGCAGCTGAGATACATGGAAGACATCATTCATGGCCCGATACCTCTTTGGTAACTGCAAATGAAAGGTAACCGTCCCGACTCTCTCCAGAATCTCAAACATCCCCACATACCTTGGTGAAAGTTTACCATGTCATCAGGTCCACCTGTGTCCTAACCTCAGTAAACCATGCAAGAAAACCTGATCCCCAACAACGCACTCCAAGGGTTGTCTGTGGCGATCAACATAAAATTTCTGATGAGACTGTGCAGTAGCCATCCGCTTTTGTATCAGCTGAACCAGCTCTGAAGTCTCCTATATTAGATGTGGTCCCAGTAAAGATACCTCACCTGCCTCCAACCATCACAGGGTTGATCGGCATGGCCTACCATATAATGTCTCATAAGGTGTCATCTCAATAGTTTACTGAAAACTATTATTTTAGGAAAAATATACCAGGGTTATGTGCTTCTCCCAAGAGCCCTCAAAGTCTAAGACTCATGCACACAGCATGTCATATACTACATGTATCGTATGATCTGTCTGAAATCGGTCTGAGGGTGGTTAGCTTTTCTCAAAATCACCTGTGTACCTAGTTCCCTCTAAAAAATATTCCAGAAACGAGATGTAAAACGGACATCCCTATCTGAAATGATAGAATTAGGGACCCCATGAAGACATACCACCTCTCAGATATTAAACTTCCCGAGCTCATCAACACTAAAGGTCTCCTTGATCGGAAAAAAGTGAGCTACCTTTGTAAGTTTGTCCACAACAACCCACGTGTCATCATTGCCTTGAGGTGACATTGGAAACCCAGTCACGAAGTCCATGATGACATCATCCCATTTCCACTCTGGAATGGGTAACCGTTGTAACAGTCTAGCAGGCCTCTGATGCTCCTCCTTCACCTTCTAATAGGTGGAACATCTCGTAACAAAACCAGCTACCTCTCTTTTCATTCCTGGCCACCAATACTGATGTCTCAAGTCAGAGTACTTTTTGGTAACCCCATGATTCAATACCCAAGCCAAAACAAGAAACTCCCACATCAAATCCTCACGTATATCCCCTAGAACCCACACTCATCCATGGATAAGTAGTACCTCCTCATCACCTATCATCCAACCAGAATGAGGGTCCTCTCTTGCCACCGACTCCTGTATAACTAGGCCTTCGTAATCTGATAGTTGTCTCATCCTCACTCTATCCCGGAGAGTATAATTCATATCTAAGGACAAAAGATAGGCTTTCCCTTGACTATCATGCACCTACAAATGCATCTTAGAGAACAAATCCATAAGCTTCAACTCACTACTGGCCTCCTACACTTCCTGTATCTGAGTCCTCCTACTCAGTGCATCAGCTACTGCATTAACCTTACTAGGTGTATAGGCAAGCTCAAAGTCTAAGGACTAAATGTATTCAACCCACCTTCACGGTCTCAGATTCAAATCATGATGTTTAAAGATACATCTAAGAGTTTTGTGGTCTGTAAACACCACAAAATGTTCTCCCAAGAGATAATGTCTCCAACAGTGTAATGCATGAACAACTGCATCCAATTCGAGATCATGTGTTAGGTAATTCCTCTCATGTGGCCTCAACTACCGAGACCCGTACACAACTACTCGATCACCCTTCATCAACACTACTCCCATCACATTATCTGATGCATCACAGTAAATGGTATATCTCTTCCCTTTCTCAGGAAGTATCAAGACTTGTGATATTGTCAACCTTCCCTTCAGATTTTGAAAGGCTATCTCACAAGCTTCTGACCAAATGAACTTCATGCTCTTCTTAGTCAAACCCATCAATGGCGCTGCTAAGCAGGAGATGTCATGTATATATCACCTGTAGTAGCCATCCAACCCCAAGAAACTCCATATTTCAAACACGTTCTTAGGATGCTCCCAGGAAACTACTGCTCCCACTTTCTCTAGGTCTACCCCAACTCCTACCTCTGAGATAATATAACCCAAGAAGTGAATTCAGTCCATCCAAAAGTGGAACTTTGAGATCTTAGAATATAAATAATTATCTCTCAGTGTACTCAGTATGATCTCAAATGGGTAGAATTGTTATGTTGAATGTGAGAGTACACCAAAATATCATCCATGAAGACTACCACAAAAGAATCCAAATATGGGTTGAACACACGATTCACCAGAGCCATTAAAACTACTGGAACGTTTATGAGTCTAAACGGAATGAACAAATACTCTTATAGACCATATCTTCTCTAAAAGGTTGTAAGTGGTATGTCTGATGGTCTAACGTGAAGCTGATGATATCCAGATCTCAATTCAATCTTTGAGAACACTCGTGCTCCTCAAAGTTGATAAAAAAGATAATCAATACATGGAAAGGGATATCAGTTCTGGATCATAAACTAGTTCAGCTTCTGATAATCCACACAAAGTTTGAGGGTACCGTATGCCTTCTTAGAAAATAGGACAGGCGAACCCCAAGGAGAAGTATTTGGTCAGATGAAACCCTTTTCGTGCAACTCCTACAACAACCTCTTGAGCTCTTGTAACTCTGGTGTAGCCATCCTATAAGGAGGAATGGAACCTGCTGCCACTCCTAGAACAAGATCAGTAGAGAAATCCACCTCTCATTCTATAGGTAGACCTGAAAAGTTGTCTGGGAATACATCCTTGAAATGATCAACTACTGGAGGGAAATCCTTATGACAAGTTCCTTGTTAATCTAGGTATAAACTCTCAATATGGGCTATTACACCACCTCGCCCATGATTCTTGGGTCCAGCTCGGCTCGCCTAAACATCCCATTATCCCTTGTATAGAAACTCTCCACCCTCTAGTGACATGAAATTCACCCTGCAACGATAGAAATCTGCAGAGGCTTAAAAGGGTACCAACCAGTCCATCCCGAGAATGACGTCATATCCTGTCATCTCTAAGACATAGAGGTGCCATAGAAAGTGACCCCCACCAAACTCTCGGGGGAACTCCCTGCACTGACACACACCTATCAGTAAAATCCCCAACGGAGTGTCTAGCATCATAATATTAGGAAGAATGAGAAACATATAGCTCAAGGCTCTCCACAATGGGCACATATATAAATCTATGTGTAGCACCAGTATCGAAAACTATTGAAGATAAAACAGAAGCAACTAGAATAGTGCCTATGACAATAGAAGGTTAGGGATATTGTTCCTATTGGGTCTGTTGCACTGCATATGCCCGCCCAGTGCTGTGGCCCAGCGACAGAGCATGGCTACCCTGAGCTAACTCATCCAGCTATCTCTGAGATACTGGTGTCCAGCTACCACGGCCATGACCACCACATCAGCCTAAACGTCATGAAGTATTCTAATTCCCTAAATAATAACAAGATACTAGCCCTACTCTTGCACATAGAGTCTGCACAGAACCCCTCTCACTAGTCACTAGTGAAAACACCCTGCAAAAACATTGCAAATGACCCATCTTGCTGCAAGCTCGGCACTCCACCTAAAGAATTATTATGGATAGTACTTCCACTATGAGAGAAATCCATCTGCCTCTTCCTCTTACTGGTATAAATAGTAACAGAAACTAGTGTCGAACTATCCTGGACTACACCACTAGCTTCTCGAAGGTTCCCCTTAGTAATAAACACATGGTTCACAATAGCATGCAATGTAGTCAACCTGAAAATGTTCGCCAACACTCGGATGTCATATCGATGACCATACTCAAAGTGTCTAGCCCTCAACATCTCATCACCCACTAGAACAGGTGCAAAATGTTGTAGCTAAGTGAAGTGGGCATAATAGTCCATCTCTAACATGGTTCCCTGCTATAGAATCATGAACACTCGATCTCTATCTACCCACAGAGTCTCCAGAAAGAAAAATTCAAAGAAGACTGATTGAAAATCATCCCATGCCATATCTCTGGGATCCTCAGTCTGGGTGGTAATATTCCACCACCTCATGGCAGAATCACCGAGCATGTATGTAGAGAAATTGACCCTCCTCCCAGGAGGCTTCTCCAGATTCTCAAAGATCATCTGTTTAGAACCCAGCCACGACTCTGTAGCCTGTGGTCTGTCATACCCTGAAAACATAGATGGATTTTGTTGCTGGAATATACGCGTCAGCTCTACCATGGATGTGGAAACTGGTTATTCTCCCTATAAGGTCTACATAATATATATCATATATAAATACAATGCCATCATAATGACCACCATGAGAGGCGGTAGGAGAAAATCGAACAATCGTTGTTTCGTGAGGCGTTAGTTTTCCATCAACAGAAACATTATGTTCCTCATCCATTAGATGGAGGTGTGTGTAGGTGTAGTTAGAATACTTCTCATAAAAACATCCTAGTATATTGAAGATACTAGTTTTTAAATAAAATAATGTATTAAAAAGAGTTTATGGGTTGGATAAGTAGAATAAAAGAAAACAACTTAAGAGATGTTGTTTCCTTTAATTTGGGTAACTTCCTTTGGTTTGAACCAAAAGGACTTATTGAAGTGACTTCTTCCTAATTTAAGGCTTCTAGGGGGAGAAGAGGGATGTAGGGAGATTAATTAGGAAGATTTTGGACGAGCCAAATGGCTTGAGAGTTATGAGGAATTGGATATAAATGGTCTACTTTTATAAGGGAGAGGAGGGCCTCTTTAGGAAAGAGTGAAAATATTATTTTATAATATAATGATATTCTGTTTCTAATGGTCCAAAAATCATTATAGTAGAAGATAAGAATACTCATTTTCGAGATATAATCATCCAATCAGAATTTGACATGTTTTGGATAATATTGTAATCATTATAATCTTATTTATTGAAATCATTTATTAATGAGGTAAATACTACATAATTATTGTGTCATAAATAATTTAATTTAATTGATGTCTAAAATTATAAAAAAAATTCCAACATGTAGGAAATATTTTTATCTTTACAATGAATATTTATAGTTGAAAAGATAATTTATATATCTCCATATAAAAACTAATTACTAAAAGATTTTTGTTAATGCCAATTTTGTCTTTACATTCAATTAATTAATCTAATGTGTCATTGTCTTTCATAAGTGGCTCCATGGGGTCCCAAAATAGACCCAAGGATTCCCTTGGTTGGACATTACTCATCCAATAAAGTTTGGACAAGTGTTAAGGTAATTTTGAATTATTATGATATTCTTTTAACCTTGAATTACCCTATTTACCTTTAACCGTAGTAAATAAAAGTCAAAAGTTACTATTCACCAAAAATTATTTTCATCTTATTGAACCAAATTTTACTTCTTGATAACAACCATGTATGTATAATTTTTGAAATTCAATTCACAGAAGTGGTAAAATTTCACTTAAATGAAAGATTCGGTTTTTTTAACTACCACTAAGTGGTTTCACTATTCATCAAAAATTGAAGTTTTTAAGAAAAATACCAAAAATTCAGCCTAAGCTATATTTGATATTCTGAATTAAAAAATGATGACCATTTTTCCAAATTCAAAACATTGAAGTGACATTAATTAATTTTAAAATTAATTCCCGTTATCTAAACATATAGCGTGTTTTTAAGAAAAAATAACTATCAAAAGATTATCACTTGTTTATGTCCAATTTCAAATTGAAATTGATTCCAATGACCAACATTGGATTAAATGGTAAAAATATATTCTAATTACACTTTAAAACCAATTAAAAAGATAATTTAACCATATAAATTATTGCAATGAAAAAAATTGCTTTTAATTAAAATATAGCGTATTTTTACTATTCATCAAAATATGAAAGTTATCAGAATAATATGAAAAATTTATCCAAATTAAATTTTTATATCCTGATTCCAAGTAAGAATTTTATTTTGTCAAATTGAACTTATAAACATGTCAAAAACTAGATTTAAAGTGGGTGCTCCATCAAAAGGCGACAAAACTGCATTTTTTTGAAAAATACTTATTTTATCGGAAAATTTGATTTTGTTCTCATACCATGTTCTAGAAAATATTTAAGATGAATAATAATGTTATAAAAGTAAAATTTTAGTTAATAATATTCATAACGGCTAGTCTGTAATAATATTATAACAATATATCGTTGTTTAGTGAAACCCGGTATTGCATACTACACACTCTATCGAGGACGGGCGCGATTGCGTGTAATGCAAGACAAGTCAGGGTGACGTTTATTGCAAGACTCCTTTGTTATTGTGTACAAAAAAATACCACCATATTTCATTTATACATTAAACAAAATCTATAGTTAATATTGTGTAAAATAATTTCTACAAAACGAACATGAAATTGTGTGTAACACGAGCCAAGAATAGTGTTGCGTATACTGTAAGCTATTATGGTGTTGTATATAGCGCAAGATAATCTTGGTGTAGCGTAAAACAGAATACATCAATAAAATTAAAAAGAAAAATTCTAATAAAATCTCAGGTTGTTACATTCTACCCCCCTTAAAATGAATTTGGACCTCGAAATTCTTCGGGGTTATAAATGGTTTACTACTTGAAATATTCTTTCATAGAAACCCACATCATAAAAAGGAATACTAAAACTTCATTTTAAAAAGGGAAGTTAGAATCATAACGGTCCCCCAAAGTAACTCATCGCTGGGTTTCCACATAGGACAACATAGGAGAAAATATGGATATGGAAGAAAAATATAACCATCATGTTTTGGTGGAGAGTGGTAGAGAACAGGGCTATAAAAGAGCCAAAAATCACAAAGCCATAGATTTGTGATGATCTAAGTTACCATCTGATTCATCAGATATAAGAGTACTAGGACAAAATTTTTGTCTTTCAAGATAATTTCCCTAATGTTGATGAATTTTTGAATTAAAAGAAATTCTTACTTTATTTTGGTATAATCTCATTGTTGTTCATGTCTTGAACAATTTCCACTTCATATCTTAAATAAATTAAGTTGAATTTGTTTTCCATGAAGTGTTAGCGGATCATACGATATAATGATAGGTCATTCCATCTGTCTCAAACATAAGGTTAGCAAAAGTTATATACATAAGTCCATCTATAGTGATATTATTCGTATATGGTTCCAAAAATGGACTTATACTTCATCTATCAAACCGCTTAATAAAATAAAACTAGTTTCTACTGACCAGGGACTTCATGTAGGCCAGTGGTAGGCGATAAAGGCCTGCCGCACATCGGTTGTGGGTTCGATTCCCACTGCCTTGTCTGACGTGACGGGTTGCCGCCCGTCCTGCAGGTTGTCCTTTTTCTAAAATTACATCATTATGAAATTCTATAGATAATATTAAAAATAGTTCTAGCCTTAAACAATACTAACTTATGTCCAACATAATCCCTTTCAAATCTTTAGGCATATCCAAAATACTTCTGTCCTTGATTATAGTATAAAGAAAACAATTACTATAAATGACATCCACCGAGCATGTGAATACCATCATTTATCCCCGATATATCTTTTTGATCACATTCCAATCATGTGAATACCTTAATCATGTATTCTATTGAAAAATGAATACCCATTGAACCTTAGTGAAAACATGAATGTTGTCAAAAGTTAACTCTTTCCAAATACCAAAATCCCAAAATTTCTATATACTCAAACCATGATATCACTTTGTCCTTATTTTAGTCAAGAGATTATCATTGCTATCATATTATTTTCTCCTTATCCCTTCATTATGCACATTTCAACTTATTTCCAAAAATATTTCAATCACATTTTCATGGTTACGAGTACCATATAATTATTGAAAACCAATACATAGATATTCCAAAATTCCACAATACCATAAACGAGATTCCATGATACTCTTTTTAAATCCCATTACATAAACACTTAATCATTACACAACATCATTTTCATACTCAACATCACAAATAGTGATCGCATGAGACTTCCCTTTATCCATTTACTTAAGAGGTTGCTCACGTTGATCATCATTAACCCGTGGGTTAGGAAATTTATTAGAATAATTCCACATTTCCTTTCACTTGAAGCATTGAAGTGTTGGTGGAGAGTTCTCTATAGTCTTTTCTCTATTCACATCATTAGTAACCTTTTCCCATTACTTCAAAAATCAACTGCTCGATGACCTTATTTTCCACACTTAAAAAATTTTCTAGTAAATTTTAGGCAATCTCCACAATTCTTCTTTCCACACTTTGAGCATAAAGAAATATTCATCTTCTTTTCACCATTGTTCTGAGATTTATCCTTGAACTCCATCATTCTTTTCTTGTCAAAACCATGAGATGGATATGTAACACCAACTACCAGTTCTACCTTGATAGCACAACGCCCAATTTCTTCATAGCTACTGAATCCTCTTATAGCTAATTCCCTTCGAAGACTTGGTTTTAAGCCACTTAAGAATCGATCAACTTTACTTTCAGGTTGGATGATAAAGCGAGATGAATAACTAGTAAGCCTTGTAAAATTTGCCTCGTATATACCAATAGATTCATCATCCTTTTTCTTAAGCTCAAGGAACTCCTTTTCCATCTTCGTTCGAAGAATATGAGGGAAGTACTTATTGAAAAATAAGTTCTTGTACTCATTCCATTCCATGGATTCAATTTCACCTTGGGGCCCTGTATTCTCAATTAGAGTCCACCACTGGTCTGCTTCACCTTCTAAACAGTAAACAACCAGAATGACTTTTTCATGTTCTGAATAGCAAAGTATATAAAATTTATTTTCAATGGTACTAATCCATTGTTCAGCAACAGGTGGATCAGAAGGCCCACTGAACGAAGGTGGACGTTGCCTCATGAATGACTCAATAGAATATTGTTCCCTTCTCTGCTCATTTGGAAGTATATAATGATTCATAGCTTTTGTAAGTATAGTAATAAGATTGTGTACTCTATCTCCCATAACATTGGTTTGTTCAGGAGTACAATCATCGAATTGTCCATTACATTGATCAACACGGTTCCTTCGGGTTCCAGCCATCATCTAAAACACAAAAAGAATAGTGTGAGAGGAAAAATCATGCTAGGGAAAACAACATAATAAAGAGGGAGTGCCTTCAAAATATAAAATCTTAGGTTTAATTATATGACCGTTACCATAATCCTAGGACTATAACCTATACTTATACTTAACCTTAGGGACATCCCTAGACATACCTTAGAAATATCTCTAGGGATCTCACTAATGTTTTCACATCCTATTTTCCAAAGGTTGACTAAACCTTTCTTCTAATACCAACTGTAGAGACCCAAATCTTGACATACATGGACATTACATTTCTTTTAGGGAATACTTAATACATAACAAAAACAAACACACAAGGATAGTAATAGATTAGTGTCTTTGGAAACTCAGAACATAATCTTCTAATCATGGTGAAAGATCTTCAACATCTCCCATAAAGATCTTCCCCTTTTGTTTTCTTACCTAAAAAACTTTCTTTATATCTTGGTGAAAATAAAACATATAGAGGGTGAGATAAAATGCTCAGTAAGGGTAATCATAGAGAAAATAAAACAAACCATATATATTTGAACTGAAAAACATGAACACAATGTTTAAACATCAAGATCTTGAGCAATGACATAAAACATGGCAATACGTAAGGAATAGATCATAAAGAAACATTAATCCTGATAAAATAGCATGGGAATAAAACGTGTAATTGTGGAATCCATTAATAACATGTTATGATTTCCATAGTAGCCAAGGCATTACTGCCATGACCATCTTAGTGGACAAAGTCCCTTACTGAACTGGGTTTACTTCCCGTTCCAGCCCTATATTACTGAACCGGATTTACTTTTCGTTTCAACCATGTCTATCTCATGAGATATAAATCTTTACCCAATTAATTTGAGGGAGATATAGGTCCCAACAATCTCATAATGAAGTCAATATTACTTGTGCCACAAAATAAACATAAATCATTCATCATAACCCAAAGAATAAAATGGGTTTCATAAACATCATCCCATCATAACATAATCTATATAAAACAAATGGATATAATTTCATCATAAGAAAATTTAAACCATGTAAATCATAGAGACATTATACTTGAAACATAAACATATGAAATAATGTCATCTTAGATGGAAAATGGTTTTGATAAAACACTTGAAATGAATTCTTGAGGAAAATATCCTTTCTTATTCAAAATCATTTTCTTTTCACAAAATTCCAAGAAATTTTTAAAGAAAAAAATTTTGTTGAAAATATTCATAAATTGTTTAGAGTAAGCTTCATGAAAATGCGGCGTTATGAAACGATAAAAATCCGTTCACGCTGTATAAGTTAAAATTAACATTTTTCTCGTACTTTTGTCGGAAAAGTCAAAAAGTACCCTGTGTGGTAAACAAAAGTAATATTCCTTTCATAACATGTGGTAAATTTTAAAATTGGGTAAAAAGTAATTTAAAAATACATGAAATCATTTTTAGAAAACATGGACATGGATGATAACAATAACCCCAGTAAATACTTACGAATAACAATTTCAGATAAGAACGACATTGGAATAGTTATCCCTTACAAAGATATTTTTGTAAATAAATTAGATCACTTATGTGTATTCACTATAAGGTCACATAAATAAAGTATAAATATATGATAAGATATAAAAATTCATTTCTCACATAATCAAAGAATGACAGAAACAAGAAAGAGAAGATCAACCCAATGAATGGAAATCGGGTTAAGAACATCCCTTACCTCGTGTCCGACTTGACTCGATCGTTCTTTAATCTCCTGAATAATAAACCAAAGTTAATTTCTACTTAATTATGAACCTTTTTCAAATTTATTATTCCTTTTATATCACTTATTACCATGTTATAAACATTATGTAACCATTTAAGTTAATATTGTTCGTTTTGTCGATATTTGGTACTTGAGTCAAAAATGGACTTCTTATAATTATGTGTTGTTCATGTGGTAAAAGGTACATTATATACAAAATTATATTCATGATTTATATATAATATATATCATATATATCCATCATATACATGTATTTATAATATTACATAACATATGGAGGTAAGAACTGAAATGCACCGTTCATGGAGATGGTAAGTCGTACTTACACATGAACGCTACTTTCATTTCTATTTCTTATTTTAATGGAATTAAAACATAATGATACATATTTATATTATTATTCCAGTATAACATCATTTATAATATCATTAACTACATCCTTTATACATCCCACATAAGGCGTTAACGAATCACATCACTTTGAGGGGGTGGTAGTCCGCACTTCCTCAAAGGAGATTATCGTATTTACTGACTATGGAAACCATAAAGGCTTGATATAATTGGGAAGTAAAGAAGCCTAAGGAAATAATAAACATAATATATATCATATATAAGTACAGTTCCATCATAATGGCCACCATGAGAGGTGGTAGGAGAAAATCGAACAATCATCGTTTCGTGAGGCGTTAGTTTTCCATCCACAGAAACATTATGTTCATCATCCATTAGATGGAGGTGTGTGTATGTGTAGTTAGAATCCTTCTCATAAAAACATTCTAGTATATTGAGGATACTGGTGTTGTTACAAAAGAAAGTATTAAAAAGTGTTTAGGGGTTTGAGAAGTAGAATAAAAGAAAACAACTTAGGAGAAGTTGTTACCTTTAATTTGGGTAACTTCCTTTGGTTTGAACGAAAAGGACTTCCTGAAGTGTCTTCTGCCTAATGTAAGGCTTCTAGGGGGAGGATGGGGATTTATGTAGCTTAATTGGGAAGAGGTTTGATGATCCAAATGGCTTGAGAGGTTTCAGGAATTTGATAGAAATGGTCTCCTTTTATAAGGGAGAGGAGGGGCTCTTTAGGAAAGAGTGAAAATATTAATTTATAATATAATGATATTCGTTTTCTAATGGTCCAAAAATCATTATATTCGAATCTAAGATGACTTATTGTCTAGATAAAATCATACAATCAGAATTGGACATGTTTTGGATAATATTTTAATCATTATAATCTTATTTATTTAAATCATTTATTAATGAGGTAAATACTGCATCATTATTGTGTCATAAATAATTTAATTTATTTGATGTCTAAAAATAATAATAAAAAATACCAACATGTATGAAATATCTTTATCTTTCCAACAAATATTTGTAGTCAAAAAGATAATTTATATAGCCCCTTATAAAAATTAATTACTAAAAGATTTTTGTTAATGCCAATTTTGTCTTTACATTAAATTAATTAATCTTTTGTGTCATTGTCTTTCATGAGTGGCTACATGGGGTCCCAAAATAGACCCAAGGATACCCATGGTTGGCCATTACTCATCCAATAAGGTTTGGACAAGTGTTAAGGTAATTTTGAATTATTATAATATTCTTTTAACCTTGAAAAACCCTATTTACCTTTAACCGTAGTAAATAAAAGTCAAAAGTTACTATTCACTAAAAATTATTTTCATCTTATTGAACCACATTTTACTTTTTGATAACAACCATGTATGTCAGATTTTTGAAATTCAATTCACAGAAGTGCTAAAATTTCATTTAAATGAAAGATTCAGTTTTTTTAACTACCACTAAGTGGTTTCACTATTCATCAAAAATTGAAGTTTTTCAGAAAAATACCAAAAATTCAGCCTAAGCTATATTTGATATTCCGAATTCAAAAATGATTTCCATTTTTCAAAATTTAAAACATAGAAGTGTAATTAATTAATTTTAAAATTAATTCCCGTTATCTAAACAAATAGCGTGGTTTTAAGAAACAATAACTATCAAAAGGTCATCACTTGTTTATGTCCAATTTCAAAGTGAAATTAATTCCAATGACCAAAATTGGATTAAATGGTAAAAATATATTCTAATTACACTTTAAAACCAATTAAAAAGATAATAAAACCATATAATTTATTGTGATGAAAAAAGTTGTTTTTAATTAAAATATAGCGTGTTTTTACTATTCATCAAAATATGAAAGTTATCAGAAAAAAATGAAAAATTTATCCAAATTAAATTTTTATATCATGATTCCAAGGAAGAATTTTATTTTGTCAAATTGAACTTATAAACATGTCAAAAACTACATTTAAAGTGGGTACGCCATCAAAAGGCGGCAAAACTGCATTTTTTTGAAAAATACTTATTTTACCCGAAAAATTTATTTTGTTCTCATAAGATGTTCTAGATAATATGTAAGATGAATAAAATTTTTATAAAATTAAAAACTTAATTAATAATATTCATAACGGCTAGTCTATAATAATATTATAACAATATATCGTTGTTTAGTGAAACCTGGTATTGCGTACTACACACGCTATAAAGGAAGGTCGTGATTGCGTGTAATGCAAGCCAAGTCAGGGTAACATGTAGTGCAAGACTCCTTTTTTGTTGCATATAACAAAATACAACCATATTTCATTTATACATTAAACAAAATCTATACTTAATGTTGCGTAGAATAATTTCTACAAAACGAACTTGAAATTGTGTGTAACATGAGCCAGGAATAGTGTTGCGTATACTGCATGCTATTACGGTGTTGCGTATAGCGCAAGATAATCTTGGTGTAGCATAGAACAGAATACATCAATAAAATTAAAAATAACAATTCTAATAAAATCTCGGGTTGTTACGACATGTCTTTTCCCACATGGCCTATGACATGGTTAGAGACTACACGACATGTATTTAGGGTACACAGTGTGTACTTAAAAAAAATTCATTTCTTACCAAACAGAAGAGTACATGGCATGTCTTCATTGAACCACACACTGTGTTGTCAGGGTTTCCAGACAATAAACCTCAGAAACTACTTAGGAGCCCCTTTTTTTATATTTCATGCATCGGTATGCCATTTCTGATCTGTGGGGGCCCATACTCCCAGTGAATCAAAGTTTAGCACCCAACCATCGCAATAACAAGCTGGATAGTGATCCACTAAATTCCAGTCCAAGAGAGATTGTACTTATTAGGAACCAAGTTTTAGCATCCATAAACCCAACCATATCATGTACCAATACCCTATCAATAGCATGCATATCTATCAAGGTACCTATCACAACAGCATGCATCTTCTAGCACAACATCTATCACAACAACATGAAATCTCAAATGCTCCTACATGGCATGGAAACTATGAATGAAATGTGATTCTAACATGTACCTAAATGATGTATGAGATGTAATACCTTCATCTCATGGTGATTCAACTAAATAGAACCCCATGTATAAAATTATAAACAGCACACAACAAGTGTGTCACCAAATAGTGAAATCAAATAAATTATAATAATCATAAACAAAAAATCACTATTGAATTCAAGGAAATCTAGCCTTTAAATATATACGGGGTAGCTACTCCCGAGCATAGTTATTACAGAATCCCTTATCAATCTATCTCTTTCCATCATCACCAAATAATAAAATAACAGAGAGAAAAGAAAAGTCCTCTGATACCACTTTGTAACATCCCGGGTCTGGGTGCCACTCAACGGGTGCCCCGAACCCTGTTGGTCACATGACCCCAAGCCCATTTAAGCAAACACCAAAGGTTGCTAACTAGAAGAGAGGGCCTAGGTCTGACAGTGGGGAAACTATGCCCTCATTTTTCAAAGTGTAGCGCCATAGAGAAAAATACAAACATACTAAAAGCGGAAGCAGTAATCAATATCAAGCTGAAATAGACAACGGTACTGAAATAAAAGATGACCAACAATCATATATAGGATGATGCAATATGTCCCTAATTCTAATAATGTAGCCAAAACATGTTATATCGCAATCTATAACAATATAGTACAAGGTACATGTATAGAAAAGCAAAAAAGTGCAGTAGGAACTCAGTAGCATCGCAAACCTAAGCTTGGTCCCATGCTCTCCTACTCCTTTGCAACAATCATGTACTTATATGGGGACTCTTTCCCTTGTCAACACCTGCAGCAATATAATCTGTTTGGGACCAAGACATGACCCAAACATTTTGTGAGAAATAAATCACAGTAGGAAACCACAAAAGGCATGTGCCCAACTGTCAGTGAAAATGAGCAACAACAGTGTGCAGAAATGAAATGTAGTAAACTAGGAATTACTCAAAAGTAAACATTCCTACCAGTTATATTTCCATTTTAATTATTATTTTACAATTAAATATAATTTAATTATAAGTTTCCGAGACTCAGCCTCAGGTGACAATATCTTATATAGTGCCGCTGCAAAACCACAACAGGCTATCTAACATGTATAGGGTAATAACAATACCAAGCCTGTGCTTTAGCTTGGCAATTATAACATAGGAAATAACCAAAGTGCATGTTCAAGTAAATAGTGTCCTCAGATATAAGAACCATTTCCCTCAGGCTAAACAGAATCTTGCCCTCTAGCTAAACAGAACCTTTCCCTCAGGCCTTGCCCTCAGGCTAAACAAAACCATGACCTCAGGCCTTTCCCTCAGTCTAAACAGAAATGATACCCTCAGGTTATTTCCCTCAGGAATAACTAATATTTACCTCAAGAATATGAGATATTTCCGTTAGGCACGGAAGCTACTGCCCTTAAACATATGAAACATTACCCACTGGCTAAACAAAAACTTGCCCTCAGGCTATACAAAACACTGCCCTCAGGATAAGAAAGAAAACGAGATGAGCCCAACACATAAGAAAGAAATTCATATTTATTTTCTCTCAAGAAAACTCAAAGCTTGCTATAATCATGGAATACCCACGGGTATCCTAGTCAAATGGATAAACAAGGGAAACGCACCCACGAGATGGCCCTGGATCAAGGCAACAATCCCAAACAACAGTATATACATATTCATTCAATTACCTATACAATTATAGGTATTTAATCATTAAATGACTCAGCCTTACGACACCCCAAACATGGGTGCGTATCATAATGGTATACAAAAAACAACTTGGTAGTTCGAAATAAACACCAAACCACCAACCTCTATCTCCTCTGATCGATATACGTTAACGACGCCTCCCGAAACACCCGATAACGACATAGATCTGGGAGGAATGATAAAACTTTCAAACCTAAATAAATTCCACTCAGGAAAGAATTGGAAGGAAACACTCAAGGAGATGGAAGGTATTACCTACACGATCCAAACATGATCAACGGCCGAAGAATCCGAGTTCCATCCTGCGATCAGGAGATCCTCCAAGCTTCAGCCTCCTCTCCGGGTGCTTCAAATGAACCCACTGCCTCCTCTACCGAATGAGGAGTCTACCACCCGTTTATAACAAAAAAAATAACTACACGACTTCTAACCTCAAGTACACGGCGATTACTTTTCATTCTTTAACTGTTACTCTGACGACCACTTTTAACCGCCGCATTGTTCATCAGTCGACTTGGTTACACGGTGTGTATTTCTAAGTACATGACGTGTACAATCACTCTTCTAGAGGATACTTCCACCACCTTACTGTTTACATGCCGACTTATTACATGGCGTGTATAAACTAAGTATATGGCGTGTAGTCAGTTTTTACACTCTTCATCACCAACAGGCCTACACGCCCTGTGTACTCATCCCACACAGCCTAATTACATTTCATGTGGAATGTTACACACTGTATAGCCACAAATTTTAGGATTTTCCCCATTTTCCTTATTTTCTCAAAAACACTTAAGGAAAAAGGAAAATAAAAAAACCGTACCTCAAGAATAAGAATAGGGTTCTTACAAGATACTTACTTTTGAGGTGAAATAAAAAATTGATGATAAAAATAGAATCAAAAGTGAGGAAATTTATAATCATATTTTAGAGAATATTTATGAAGAATGTTTCATGCAGTGACTGAGCTAAAAAAATTTTTAAATAGATATATGAATTAGGTGATGTTGTTTTGAGAAGAAGGAGATCTTATCTATTGGATTTCAATTAATAATAAAATTATCTTGTAATCTATATAAATATAGGTAATAATGAATCACCTACATATAAATTACAATATTACACATATCCTATTAGATTCAGGTTGTTAAGAAATATCATAGTCAGATGAAGTGACAATTCTATGAAGTTGAAAAGAAAGTTAGTTGGGATAATTTTTTGTAAGTGTGGGATGAACCAAAGGGTGTGGCTAGTACATTTCCAATGATCCAGTTGTATGATTTATATTATTATAGAAAAAAATTCATAAATTGGATATTCTATGATTATAATTGAGTTTTCCTTTATACCATATCATTTAAATCCTACAAATTTCTTTTAAAATACATACTTCATAGAATTTAATAATTTCCATATGATTTAAAATACAAAAAAAACTATTTACATCAACTGAATATAATTTTTTGATTCTAAAAGTGGTTAAAGTTTCAATAATGAATTTGAATTATAAAATCCTATATAAAAATTCAATTATCCCCCTCCCCCACTTAGTTTTCCACACATATCATCTTTCAAATATCAATTACTAAGAAGAAATATGTCCTTTTTAATTTTGATCTATAGTTTATCTTCCATTATAGGTTTTCATAATTTTAGGAAGTTCAAATTTCATATGTTATCGGAAGAATAACCTCATATAGACTAACAAAATATCTATAATTTTTTTCAAATAGATATTTTTCTCCTAATATAATGACAAATTGAATTAATAAAGATGATTATTATATGAGAATAATGTTATAAATTAATGAATATTTACCCAAATATGATTGTTATAATAAATATTCATTTATTGTTAGATGTGATGCTAGATATTGAATAAAAACTTTAATAACATCTATTTTGAGATTGGATATTTTTTTTAAAATTTTATAATTATTTTTTGGTCACAAATTTATGTTTACTCTTGATTTAGATAATTAATAGTAATTAATGATAAATAATTATGATGAATTTCATAAATCATTGTGTTTAAAAAATTTAAAAAGAATCTCTATCATTTCTAAGTATATGGCATGGGATACTTTATTTTCTATAATATAGTATTTTTATTAGTGGATTTATAAAACATGATTAAATATCTTCACTACAATGAACAGTTATAACATATTATAAAAATATTATACAAGCATGGGGTGAGTCATATTAATTTGTATTGTTGTCATAAATGCTCAGTTATAGAAATAACGAGCAGGGTGATGGAGCTATAATAAATCTTGTATTTTGGAAAAAAGTTTTTTTATTTTGATATTTCAAATATAAAGAAATAATATGAAGGGGAACGATATATATTTATTTTTTAAAATAATATAAGTCATATAATATTCCTTGAACTAGAATAAAAATATATGAATCATGAATCAATGCATGGAATTCCTTTCTAATCAACTAAGAAAAAATTTTATCCCAATAAAATGAAAGAGAGGATACTAGTTTCTATTCCATATGAAATAAATCATATTGGGAACTTAAAACTCTATATATAATTATATTTTTCTATCATTGAGGAAGTTAACATAAATTCATGTTAATTATGTTAATGTTATATTTTTTTTATATAATTGACTGAATAAAATTCATATATCATAAAAAAATTGATCCTTAAAAATAATTAGGATTCTACCATAGTATCTTGTATGAATGTTATAATATGATCTATTAGAATAAATAAAATTGAGTCTATAATAATGCTGATGTTTCACATAATTATAATGCATATTAATATTAAAAAAATAGACATCCTAATACAAAATTAAAAAATGATTTTCTATGATTTTTTACAATACTATTAATTTTTAAAAAATGGTTTATATTTCTAAAATGATAAGAAAATTTAATAAAATTTTAGTATAACTGAATTAATGGGAGAAAAAAAATTATATCCAGTCTTAATGGATAGAATATATGGAATAAGATGAATCATCTTTATAGTATATATTATACTAATGTTATTATTTAGATAAGGTGTAAATAATTCATGATCACTATTTTATTAAGTGATTTTATAATACTATAGGGCCATAACTATAACGCATAGTGTTTTTATAAACAATTTATTCATAGAAAATATTTTTCTTTGATGTCTTGTGTTATAATCTACAACAATTTAAGCTTGCTCTACACATAACATTAGCTTAGCTTTCCTTATACACAACACTGAGTTTCTAAAAAAATCATGTTACTAATATACATATTTAAACAAGAAAATAATAACATATCCATAAGAATGGAAGGTATGATAATGATTAACTGAATTATAAAATTATGGTTTACATATAATTGTGTTTTCAACTAAATATAAATTAATGTAAAAACTTTTTAAAAATAAAAGGAAATGTTTTGTTTAAATTTAATTAAATGTGAACACGTGTATCTTATAGTTATGAATAAAAAATAATTATTATTGAATTATAATAATGATATATATATATAATATAAAAATAATTTATAACATTAATCTTATTTGTTTTATAGACATGATATAACAGAAAATCCAATTTTATGTACTAAATAAGTATTTTCTAAAAATGTAGCTTATTCACCTTTTGATAGAGAACTAGTTTGAAATATTGTTTTTTTATGATTTTATAAATTCTTTTTGAAAAAATAAATTTTTAATTATAAAGAGGGAAATAAATATGTACTTTGGTTTATTTTTTTTAATAGGCATAATGTTCTGATGAATATTGAAAAATATTGAATTTCAATTGAAATCTGTATTTTCATAAAAATATTTTTTTGTATAATATTATATATTTTATTTAATATAATGTATAAAAATATCATCATTTTATCATTTTATCAAATTTAGGTCATTAAAAACAGTTTTACATTGAATTTTTTTTATAATAATAGTTCAATCTTTTTTGACATTTTCACATTAAAAAAGGCTTTCTCATTCCATAAACATGATTAATTTTTAGTTAATATTATCCAATTATTTGTTTTGGAATGTTAAAAATGGATTCCGTATTTATATTTAGGTAGTATAAATTTATTAATTAGGTCCATTTTATTTTTGGAAAATATGAATAGTAACTTTCAAATAATTTAGTAACAAGATGCATGTTAAAATTAGTTAATTATGGGTAACAATTATATTAGAAGCTTATCCTAAAACTATAAAAAAATTATTATATGATTTTAGTTAGACCCATGTGACATATTTATATAATTTTTATTTATTTAATGGACATGTGTCCATGAAAATGATTTATATATTATTAAAATCAATGAGACTAAAAAACTATCGCAGACATAATTTTATTAAGTATACGATTTTTAATGTTGGGATAAATCAAAGATATTCTTAGCTATATGTATTATTATAAAATAGAAAATTATTGTCTACATAATATAAATTTATATGTAACTTTTAAGGAATTACATATTGTCATAAATAAGTACAAAATTATGATGTTGTAATTAATCAATTAATGAATCAATCAATTATATGAAATTATAAATGTAAAAAAATATAATTTTGAATTAATTAAGGTGATCCCCTAAATTTTTATGTGAATATTAAATATTAAGGGTTTATTAAATTAATTGTTTTGGTGTTATCATTCTGTATTTATTTTCATAAATTCAAAGTCATTAATATTGTCAAAATTTATAGTTGTGATATTTTTCGAAAATTATATTTTCAAATTTGATTATAATACATAATATATATTTAAAAATATAAATACATTTAAAAATATTATAAATTGTAATAATTTAATTAATATCACATGATTAGAAATTACAACAATTTTATACTAAGAAATATGCCACCTTAGATAATATTAAAATTAGATTACTTAGTGTTAAAGAAACTGATAATGTTTAAAATAATTATAAAATTTTTAAAAAAGATATTGGGTGATGTTATTACAACTATATATCATATTTTCTTCTAATAAATTTCATTTTTAGTTTTTTTTATTGAGATTTAATTTTTATGAAATTAATTTGTTTTTGTAAATTCAGAAAGTGGTCCTTACCTATCTTATAAAAGGAAACCTCTTATTCTCATTTATCCACACATCAAAACCTCTATGGTTCATAAAAAACAATCCATAAATCCTTCCAACATCAATCCATTTATTATATAATCAACCCTTTTGTAATAAATCCAATGAATTATTCCCTTTTGTAAAATCTAAAAAGAGATACCCAAAGATGAGTAACATGATTTCACACACTCTTTTGTTTTATTTTCACTATCTCATACCTCATATATTGATATTAAATTATATTATAATAACCACAATATCCTTAATATATTAATATGTTTTAATTTTAAGGGATCAATATTCACTCACACACACATATATAAAATAGGTAATGAACATACTATTCTTGTGTATGGTGAACTACTACCTTGTGAAACAATGTTGTTCATTATTTTTTCAATTACCATCCCTTGCTATTGGGAATTATAACAGAAACTATATTTTATTATGAAATATATGATTAATTTATGATTATTGAAATATTATATATATATACACATTTATCTCATTTATCTCCTTTCTTTCAAATTCATAATTAAATGGAATCAGAGTTCATGCATACATATGATCTAACATATCCATGAATGGTGTATTCAATTTCATATTTCTATTATTTATAATTTATTATAATATTTATGTAATGAATATATATATATATATATTATAGAATTATTTACATTATATAAATAAGAAAATCATGATCTCTGTAAGAGGATGAAGAATAAAAAAGTCAAAATAATTGAATATTAATTGGAAAATAACACTTTTATGGAATGGTTAAAAAATAGGTAATAAAAAGTCATAATAAAATAATATATGGTATTATTTATTTTCATATAATTCTGACCCTGATTTATAATAAACTTTTTTTTCTTATACAAGTGTTTTTAATGAATATTAAGAGATTCAAGACAATTGGTAAGTGATTTATGTCTCATATTTCTTACTATGGGACACATACATTATACACTACATGTTTATTCAATGTATGCAGAATTTATTTTATGATACATATCAATAACATTATGGTAATTTCATATCTATATAATTATATTTCATTCATAGGGAATAATATTATTTGGATTATAAAGTGAGGGGTATTTATTTGAAAATCACATTAACATTTTCTATTGTTTCATTTTATGTCTCCATTGGGGTATACATTTTTTCCATGTCGATGTTATTGCAATTTATTTTCATAAAATGTTTTTAATATTATAAATTGGATTTTTAATGTAATTTTAACCAATTTTTTACTTTTTACTACTTGGTTTGAAAGGAATTTTTTTTGTTTTCCAAATAAGGTACTGTGGGACTTTTATAGAGAAAGTAAGAAATGATTTTTTTTAATTTATACATCATAAAATGAATTTTTCATCATTATGATTACATAATGATTTGAATATTTCTTTAAAATAATCTAGGGTTATTTTCAAATAATTTTCTTCCATTAAACTCATTCATTTTTTTTAGAAAAGATAATTTTTTCAGAGAAAAAAAGGATATATTCCTTAATAATTGTTTTCAAGTTGTCTCTAAACATTAGTTTCCATATAAGATAACATTATTTGATGTTACTTATGTTTTACTAGAGATATAATTCAATTTTACAATTCATATAATATTTAGTAATTGTATATATTTCAGATATAAAGATATTTTTGAAATCCAATTCATTTATATGGGTTATTTTATTATTGAATAATGTAAATGAAACCCACTTCATTCCATGGGTTCTGATATGATGAACGATTAATGTTCAAATAGAATACACATATATATTGTTTTAATTATGTGATTTTATGAACATGTATCTTCCTCAAATACATTGGGTAATGATTTATATATCATGTGATAATGATGGGAATCATGTTGATGGGTTTGATCCACTGTGGGAATATGGGGAAACAAGTTCCACTATTAGATGATGGGGAAACCCAATCCCTTAAAAGGAATGGACTGTGAATGGGTGTGGTGGTTTTTCCTAACACAGAGGTGTAGTGCCCATGAAATTCTTTATTATGTTTTGGAAATTCACCATGACTTATGGGGAAGTATATTACAAGTGTATGCTTTTTCCAAAAATTCCATGTCATATTAGTATATTATGATTTCATGGATTATGATTCCCTTATGATTCATGTTTTATGAATTATCAATATTTATTTCTTGATTCTTGGTTATGATCTTTGATATGTATGGTATTATCTTCTATTTTCATGATCATGTTAACATACAAGTATTCTCATGATATTCTTTCATATTTCCATTGGTTACCCATATAGATCATCTAAGATCACCTCTTTTTAGGTTTCATTTCCCTTGTTTTTGGTGACATATATTATGTATGATCTGTATAAGAGGGGTTCTAGTCCTGGGGAATATAGTGGGGGATAATGTATCTCATATATGTATGTGTTTTCAGCTTCATGTTTCTGAGGGAACTAAATTAATGTGGTCTTATGGAATTTTTTTGTATTATATTATGTATTCTAAAAAAATGATGAAATGTTAATGTATAAAAAATGAGGTATTCAATAGATAGTATCAGAGAAAATGTTTAGTTAACCTTTTGTAAATAGTATAATAAAACATTGGTGAGATCACTATGAATATTTCTATGGATATGTTTAAGTATATCTCTAAGGACAAGCCAAATGTGTCATATAATAAATAATTTGTCACAATTTAAACATCATATATGTGTGTTTTTGTGATTTTGTGGTTCCTCAAAATGAAAAGTATTTCTTAATCTATTCTTTGTGCTTTTAGTCATTGGTAGGAAATAAAAAAGAACCACATTAATGGTAGTTTAAATGGATAATGAAACAAATTAACTCCTATGAAACCAAATAATACGAGTGATATAGTGAAAACCCATGATGTTATTCTCACCAAAATATCTCAATAAATGAACCATAGTGGACTTCTAGATGAGAAAAAGAGGGAAAAAAATTTAATTGATTCTTTTATGAGGTTGTATCCAAATTATTTCAGTGTCTCTTCTATTCCACTTGTTTCAAAATAACATATTAGTACAACTTAAAATATATTATCCCTTATATAGTGTTAGGAACATGAGGAAGCTATTTTGGCTGTTTATTAGTAAAATGGTGGGGGGAAGCAATGGTGGACTCTAATTAAGAAAAAAAAGAAAAAAATATGAGATTGAATCCAGGCATTGGGAAGGGTTTAAGATCTTATTCTTCCATAATAACATTCCTCGTGTTCTTCATACGAAGATAGAAAAGTAATTCCATGTGATAAATAAAAAATATAATGAATATATTGGTACACATAAGGCTAAATTTAAAATAATTACATGGAAATTTTCAAGAAATGTCATCTAACTGGAATGTATAGTTAACCAGATATTTAGTGGGTTAAAGAAAACACTTAGAAGGACATTAGTTGTAAGAGAATATAGTAGATATGAATAAACAATGCTTTGTGAAATCAATGTTGAAATGAAGAATCAGTTTATGTATTGATATCATGGTTTTAACAAGAAATGGATGTTGGAGTTCAAATTAAAATCTACAAACCATTTAATAATGAATATTATCAATCCAATATACATAATTTTTGGAATTAAGCATAGACTAAGTTTCCCTAGGCGGTCTAATAAATTCATTATTTGTTGAAGGGAAAGAAATCATGCAATTTATTGTCAAACTAATTGTAAGATATTGTCGAATGATGTGAATACAAGAAATATATACCGAATTCACCCCCCATTGTTTTTTTCAAGATTATGGATAATGTAATTATTCCTAATAAGGTCCCAAATCCAGAGTTGGTGATAATGATCAACATCGAAAACCTCTTAAGTCTATATAAAATGGAATATATTATTATATAAGTATTTTTTATTAGGGGTGCAATAAAGAAGTGGTCAAAGGTACTCTTACCATCCACTCTAGAACTACTAATATATTATTTGGTTCATGATCAACCAAGTCTTATATATATAAATAGTTTTCTAATGGTGTTATAATTCCACCCAAATGATAAGATATGGAATTAGTAGTGTGGATCCCTAACCATATGATGACTTCATATTAGGTATATGATTCCACTATGGTTGATGTTTATGGAATTTTTTTCATGAAAACATTGTTATTATTCATTTGGATGGATTTTATTTTATCTTAGGAATGGATTGTTTTTCTCTATAAAAAGACCACATCTATTTTTATGGAAGGTATTTTACATTTAATGATTCAGTCCAACCTATAATCACATATCAATGTTATGATATTTATACATCTTTTGAATATTACATTTACTATATGGGAATTAATTCCTATTTAGAAGGATGGCCTATCTCAAATAGTTGGGGAGAAAATTGAAATCAATGATATGTCTATTATTTATGAATATGTTGATGTATTTTTTGAAGATTTTCTTATTCTTCCAAAAAAATGTGATGTTTAGTTCTCGATAGAACATATACCTGGTTCTAAAAAAATATGAAATACTCGCTATAGAATGGATCCAATTGATTTTTAGGAACTATAGAATCTACTCCAAGAAAACCATGATAAGGGATTCATTCGAACAATTTTTTCTCCATATGGTGCACTATTTTATTTTTTTAACAATAAAAATGGTTAAATGTGAATCTTTATTTTTTATTCAGTGATGAACAAAATTATAATCGAGAAAAAATTTCATCTTAAATGTATTAATTAATTGTTTGTTCAACTTCACGGATCTCAATACTATTCTAGGATTTTATGTTCATTCTTTATATCATAAATTGAGGGTCAAGAAATAGGAGATAAGTAAAACAAAATTCCATACAAGGTTCAAGAACTATGACTATATAGTTATTTTTTTAGTTTTACTAGTTCCACTTATATCATCATGGATTTTATGAATAATGTCTTCAGATTTCACATAGATCATTTTTTGGAAGTCATTATAGATTATATTTTTATCTTTATAAAGAGAGAGGATGAGAATAAGGAACCCTTGAGTATCGTTCTAAAGACCTTGTAGAAGGATAAATTGAATGAAAATTTTACAAAGTGTGAATTCATGATTCCAAAAGGATAATTTTTGGGACACATAATCTCATGATATAGTATAGTAGTAGATACATCACTGATGGAGGCTATTGAATGTCGGCCTAGCCCCACCATGGTGATTGAGATCTACATTTCTCATTTTATAGCTGGATATTATCGATGTTTTTTAGATAATTTATAATGGTTATCTATTCTTATGACCTTGTTAACGTAGATGGGTTCTAATTTCTTCTTGATAAATGAATTTGAGAAAACATTCACGGAACTAAAGTGACTATTGGTTTATGCACATATTCTAACATTACCCTTTAATGGGGGAAGGTTTTTAATAATTAGTGGTGCATCCAAAAATTTATTGGTATGTTTTCCTATGAATAATAATATGTTTATCTATTATGCCTTATTATATAAAATGTTTCATTAGAAAAAATACTCAACTCGTGATTAGGATTTTTCCTTGGTAATTTTATCATTAAAGGCATGGAGGCATTAAACCAAAAGTGGAAATTGTGATATATATACCAACCAAAAAAAATTTCAATATATATAATCACATAGAATGAATTGAATATGATATAGATGAGATTGTAAGAGATGATAATAGATTATGAATGCTTAATACATTATCACACATGGAAAGGGAACAAGGTGGATGATGGTTGGAGTTGAAAGGCGCATGTTATCTTATCCATGATGATGATAGTAGAAGATCCTATATTTATATATTTGCAAAGGATGGATCCATAAATTTTAATGGAAGTGGAAAATATTATATTTATCAATTTAATGTTCAACCCACTATCAAAGTGAAGATTAAAGACACACAGAAGAAATATTAAAAGCTAAAGAAGAAGGTTATAAATGTTCTTAAGTTTAACCATGATTATGATGGAATGATAAGCTTCTAGAACCATGTATGTGTTCCTTAATTTCAGGATTTATTGAATGATCAATTATATTAATATAAACATTCTTCATCATATATTCATTTAGGATGTATGATGATGTACAATTCTTTGATGGAATAATTTTGTTGGGATGGAAGGAAGAGATATATCACATATCTTCTGTCTCAGTTCTTTGTATGGTAGCAAGTTAAGAATGAAATTAAAAAATATATGTGGATTTTTCATCCATTAATAATACTAGAATAGAAATGGGGTAAAACACTATGGAATTGGTCATTTGACTCCCAAAAACCTCAAAAGTGTTCAATTCTATAAGGGTGGAAATCGATCGACTTACAAAGTCATCACACATAATTTATATTAGAGAATAATTCTATCTGGATAAAATATCTAGAATATACATTAACTATGTCATAAATTTGAATGTAGATCCAAATTATATTGTATATAATTATGACTGGAGGTTTATCTAATAATTATAGAAAATTATATGGAAGAAATAATATACATATGTTATTATTAAAACTTATTATCATCCCTATATGGATGGTCAGATTAAAAGAACAATTAAAATACTAGAGGATATGTTCAGATCTTGTTCTATTATTTTCAAAGGTGGTTGTGATAAAAAAACATCCACTAGCTGTGTTTTCTTACCATAATATATTTCACTCAAGTATTCATATGGCACCTAATAAATCCATATTAGGGAATAAATATAGATCTCCAATGTTCTAGAATGAAGTTTGGGAAAGAAAGCTATTATTACTATAGATAACTGAAGAGATGGATGAGAATGTTCAAATGATTTATTATCATATCAAGGTAGAGAAATTTGAAAAAAAAATATTGATAACTGACTTCAAGATATATAATTTGAAGTTGTTGAGAATGTTTTTCTATGAATTTCTCCATGGAATGAGGTTATGAGTTTTGGGAATAACGGGAAAATAATTTCAAGATATATTGGTCACATTGAGATTCATGATCATGCCAATATGGTATTCTATCACTAGGTAATTCCTCCATATCTCTATAAATTAGATGATGTTTTCCAGGTATCTCTCTAGATGAAGTACATACCTAACCCTTCACATGTACTCCATTTAGAGGTCATACCACTGGAGTTGGATCATGATTATGAAGAAAAATAAGCTAAAAGTATGGATCATAAATAGAAATTTATAAGAAACTAGACCCCTCACCAGGTCAATTTTTTTGGAGAAACCACCAGTTAAAGAATTTATATGCAAACACTGTGACATGGTGAGGTAGATTTATGCTTATGTTTTGTATTATAATTATGAAACTCAAGGGAGAAATTTTTTTTAGTTAGATGTAATATTTAAACAGGATTTTTATGAACAATCTTCTTAATGAATTAAATTTCATTGATGTCTTAGATTATATGCTACACCTTGTTATTCTTGTTCAACATGAAACATCATCATTACATGCTTTACACACAACATTCAGTTTCTATACGACATAATTTTACTAATTTACTTATTAAAACAAGAAAATTATATCCAAGCCATTATAATGGTAGTTATTAAAATGATTGAATAAAATATGAAATTATGTTTTACAGATAATTATTTGACCAATTAATTATAAATTTATCTAAAACCTTTTAAAAAAGGAATTTTTTCTTAGAAATTATTTAAAAGTGTAGAATTTTGTTTTATACAAATAAATAAAGAAATAAATATTTCTAAATAAAATTAATGAACTATATATATAACATATTCAATATTATGATTATCATTCATCATATGTATTATCTAAGCATGATATAAGAACAAATCTAATTTGGTCTAAAAATATTTTTTTTGAAAAAGGTTGTTTTCCCACCTTTTCCACAAACACTTTTTATAAATATGTTATTAAGACTTGTGTAAATTATATATGGGAGAATAAATTTCTTCTTTGAAATAGCAATATAAAAATTTACTTTTGATTAATTTTTTCTATCTTTCTAACAAGCTTCATGTTTTCATGAATATAGAAAAATAGTAAATATTAATTGAAAATAGATTTTTCCAAAAAACAATTTATATTGAAAAATTTTATAATTGATTATGTTTAAAGTATAATTAGGTAACTATTTTATCATTTAATCAAATTTAGGTCAATGGAATTAATTTATCATTGAATATTGATATCAAAATAATTCAATATCTTGTATGATTTCACTTTAAACCCCCATTTTCACATTCAATTAATGAGTTTAATTTTAATTCAATTATATCCTATTATGTATTTTGTAATGTAACAAATTATTTCCATATTTATAATCAGAATCTATAAATTTAGTAATGATGTCCATTTTTTAACAGTATGAACGGTAACATTGGTATTTTTTATTACAATAGTTAAGGGTATAATTTGGTAATTAACAGTAAAAATAAGATTAAAAAATAATATAAAACATGATAAAATTTTATTGGATAAGTTTAATTCGAACCATATAACCTTATTATTATAAATTGAGTTATTTAAAAGAAACTTTTCCATGAAACTGATTTAGATATTCATAAAATTAAAGTGATTGAGAAAATGTCATAGTCTTACTTTTATTAAGTATAGAGTATTTAATATGGGTATAAATAGAATATATTTTAAACTATATATATTACTATAAAAATTGCAATATATATCTAAACTATTTTATTTTATTTTTAAATTTCAGTGGAGAAATAATTATCAAAAATAATTAATAAATAATGATGTAGTAACTATTCAATTAATGAAACAATCAAATAAATAACATTATAAGTATTTAAAGAAATATAATTTGACATATTTAATGTCATAAAAGAATTTCCTATATGAATATGAAATTTTAAGGGTGTAATAAATGTTTTTTTAAGTTATATTATGGTATTGATTATCATAAATCCAATGTAGTGAATAGAGTCAAAATTGACACTTATTTTTTTAAATAATATTTAATTATATTATTTAAAACTCATAAAATGTAAAAAAAATAAATTATAATATTGTATTAAATTTTAACATTTATTCATTTCTAGTTTAATTGACATCTTATAAGTAAAAATTTAATCCTTTTAATATTAATTTTGTTTGACATTAGTTAAAATTAAAATAGTATATATACCAGTAAAACAAAATTATAAGTTTTAAAGTGATACAAAAAAATGTAGAAAATATATTGTTTTATAGATTTAAACACTATATAATTTTTTCATTGAATACATCGAAATTTTTATGTATTTTTATTAAAATTTAATTTTTTATAAATTAATATTTTGATGAAACTCCAAATGTTCCTCTCACCTATATTCTAAAAGGAAACGTATTCTTCTCTTTTCTTCACAAATAATATCATATTTTTTTTATAGAAAGTCTATCAAACTCTACTAAAAAAATCCCTCCCTTATTACAAGAGGCCGGTCATTGGGAATAAATCCATTAAATCAATCCCTTTGATTAAAACCAAGAAGAACTACCAAAGGAAAGGGTAACATCCTTTCACAATCTATTTTGTTTTATTTTCATTATTCACCCATAAATTTTTTTATTCCATAATTATATAATATATTAATTATCAGAAATATAATTATATTTATTTTCCATTTTTCTATCTACACTTAAATACACATCCATCAAAATGGGTAACGAACATATTGTTTTTGCGTACGGTGAACTATCGCCTCACGAAATGATATTGTTCATTTTTTTCATTACTGCCTCCTATATATTGTAATTATGATGGAAACTATGTTTTTATATAATATAAAATATTCATTTATTATTATTTAATATATATATGTTTGTGTGTGTGTGTTCTAATATATTTAAATTTCCTTCATTCTTTCAAAATGATAATTAAATGGAAATAGTGTTCATGCATACGTATGACCCACTATCTCCATGAATGGTGTAATATATTTAATATTTATATTTTATTTAATTTATTATAAATATTTATATATTTAATATGTATGATATTTATAACATTATTTTGGTTTTTTAAATAATAAATTCATTATCTATGCAATAGGATCACGAATTACATGTCAAAACAAGCTAATATTACCCGAAATAGAACACTAACATTGAATTGATAATAAAAGGATAATAAAAGGTCATAAGTAAATCATATATTGTATGATGAAATTTAATATGAATCTATAATATAATTATATGAATAATATTTTAATTATACTTTAATTTTGAATGAGTACAAAGAGAGTTCAGACACAATGTAAGGAAATTATGTCTCACCATTAATTCTATGGGACACATGACTCATACACTAATTGTGTATTATACATGGTTAATATACCAACCAAGACTGTGCATTATGAGTTTTATCAAAAATATTATGGTATTTTTATATCCATATAATTTTCATTATTTCATGGGTTATACAATTCTACTGATTATAATATGATGAGTATTTATTTCATAATCTCATCAATATTTGGGGTTGTTTCAATTTAATTATTCATTGTGTAATATTTATCTTACATATCCATTTTTAATAAACATTTTCCTGAAAAATTCTTTATATATTCCCATATGTATTACTAATTTTAATTTTACACATTTCTTCTTTTTTACTACATGGTTTGAAAGGAATATTTTTTATCTAAATGAGTTACTTTTTGACTTTCCCATAAAAATTATGAAAAGACAATTTTTTAACTTATATGGAATGAATAGGACCTTGTTCCATTAGGAAACTATAATTCTTTGAAGTTTCCTTTGTAATATTCCATGTCTATATGCAGTGAATATTATTTATTTTATTCTTTCATGTCATTTTAACAAAAGAAAACATTTTCAAAAAAGAAATAATGTTTTACTTAATAATTATTTTGAAGTGATCTCTCAAAATTATTTTCAATATAAGAAAACAATAATATATGTTACATATGTTCCAATGAGGATTTTATTCAATGATACCATTCTTATTATTTCTAATAATGGTTTATGATAATTGTGTTATGTTATTTGTTAAACCCATTTCATTTTCATGTGTTATGTTATGATCTAATCAGGTCTATGAAACCCATTTCTTTACATGGGTTCTAATATGAAAAATGATTAATGTTATTTTGGCACACACATATACATTTTTTCACTATGTAATGGGTGGTACACATATCCTCATTCAATTCATTGGAAATAGATTTATGTCTCATGAGAAAATGATGGGAATCATGTTAATGGGATTTATCCACAATGGAAAGATGGGGAAACCATATCCACTATTAGATGTTGGGTAAATACAGTCCATTACAAGAAAATCACTATGATAGGGGATGATGGTCTGTCCTAACCAATATGGTTATTCCTCATGATGTAACCTATTATTTTTTTAAGATACACCTTCACTTAAAGGGAATGTCAATACATGTTTATGCATCTACAAAAAATTTCATTTAATATTATTATGTTATGATTTAATGGAATATTGTTCCCATATTATTCATATATAAAGAAATGAAAATATTTATCCCATGACTCCTTTTTATGATCATTTAAATGTCAGTTATGATATTTTATTTTCATGATCATGTTCTCAGACACTAATTCTCTTGAAATTATTATATTTGTCCATTATTTACCCTTACCAAGAGTCTAATATCACCCCTTTTAGGATTATATTTCCATGTTATAAATAAATTTATTATTTATGATGTATTTAAGAAGGTTTACAGTCATGATGAATCTAGTGGGAAATAATTAAGCTCAATTATGTATCAAATTGTTTTTCCATTTTTCTAAAGGAACTAAACTAATACAGTCTTTGGGATTCTGTTTGTGTAATATATTAAGTATTTCATAGAAAGAATGAAATTATAATTTATTTAAGGATAGTATCTTTATAATTATTTTACATAATATAAAAATTTGATCCAACTAAATTTCCATAATTTTATTTTCATGAGTGGGTGTCCATATTGGGAATGATGTCTATGAAGACAATCACTGATAATTACACTTCTAAAAACAAAGATAATATTTATGATTTGATTCATAATGTTTTTGAATAAAGGTTGACAGTAATTGTGTGTTCCTTATATAATATAACAAAATACATTCCAAAAAATATATAAATAACATGCAATTAAATATATCACAATAGGTGATAAAGATAAAAACACTATTGGTGTGTAGTTTAAAATTTATTCAAATTAAAACACGACAATTATGATGAATTTTGTGGATGTACCTAACTATATATTAACCATAGGGATAAAATATTTATCAAGATAATGTAAGGTTCCAAATTTACTAATATATTAATATATTATACTGGCTAAAAAATGAAGGTTTTACTAAAAGAAGTGAATGCTAGAAATAAAAATTTTCAATCTTATATAAAAATTTCCATTTTTTAAATAATAATGATGATAGATTCATGAAGAATAGATGAATCCTCATAAATATAAAAATAGTTCTCTAGGTTTAGTTGTATTTCTCAAACTGAGTACTACATCTAAATATTAATTAAATTCAAGCCTTTTTTCTAGATTGGCAATTTTTTTAAAGAAGGAATTGTGGTTGACAATATAAAAAATAAAATTATCATGGGATTGGTTAAAGATTTATTTCATCCATAATGGTATTATGTTTTCAACTATAATAATAATTTTTTTACATTATTTCATTAATAATGTATTAATAGTGGTGATGTGTTGAATGCATCCATTAATTTGGGTAAATAGAAGAAGTAATTTCCTTAATAGATTTTCAATTTTATCGAGATATGGAAACATGGTATCTCTAGAAAATGAAAATTTTGGGATTTTGAAACATTCATGAATAAATATTTTTTATATTTTACACTATTGAATCTATAAATTAGAACTACATAGATTAATGAATAGTGTCATCAATATCCATATGTGAACTGTGTCATGAGTAGCCTTATGTGAACAGTGTTTCCAGAACGGTGTGGTTCCAACAGTAGCCTCTATTTACTTTACCAATTTTTGAGTTCATGAATTGTTTTTCCAAAACGGTGAGGTTCCAATTGTAGCCTCTATTTCATTTTCAAAATTTTGATTTCATGAATAGTGTTTCCATAATGGTTAGGTTCCAATGTATCCTCTATTTCATTTTACAAATTTTGAGTTCATGAAGAGTGTTTCCAGAATTGTGAGGTTCCAATGGTATCCTCTATTTCCTTTTCCAAATTTTGAGTTCATGAACAGTTTTTTCAGAATGGTGTGGTTTGAATGGTAGCCTCTTTTTTCCTAATTTTGATTTCATGTATAGTTTTTCCATAATGATGAGATTCCTATAGTTTCCTCTATTTCCTTTTCCAAATTTTGAGTTCATGAATAGTGTTTCCAAAATAGAGAGGTTCCAATGGTAGCCTCTATTTCCTTCGAAAAATTTTGAGTTCAAGAACAGTGTTTCCAGAATGGTGAGGTTTTAATGGTAGCTTCCATTTCCTTTTCTAAATTTCAATTTTGGTGTATAGTGTTTCCATCTTCCTATATTTTTTCCCTTTAATGTTTCATTTGATGTAAAATGCATTTAAAGCATCATTTTATGGACTCTAAGACCGATTAAAATTCCATAACTCCTATATTAATTTTCCTAAGGCTCTGGATTCTTTTACTTGGTCAAACCGTGTGGTTTAATGTGATCCATTTTTAATGAAAAATATAGCATATCTTAAACTGATACTCCATTAAATCTTCTAAATGGATGATATATCTTCCTCCCTAGATCTTCCTCCTAGTTCTCTGGTGTGAAAAGATCAAACCTTTCTTTCCTTCCAGTAGGAATTATGCAATCAAATTTTCCACCTTGGATTGGTTTCCTTCTGTCATTGATGCAACCAAGCAGTATCGATCAACCTTCTATATAAGGTATAATATATCGTCATTCTTTTTGGTTCATCTCCTTCTGTTTCTCCATGCCCTTTTATGGAATACTATTTCCATGTCCCTAATGGACTCTTCTTGGGTGTTGACCGATGTAGTGGTGTCTCTACATCCTTGGCTGGATACAGTTGTCATGGGGAGAGGAAATCGTAACCCTTTGTGTGGCTCGTTCTCGTATAAATAATGTTAAGAACCATTTCAGGTAGGGGATTTGTTGCTTCCATTTTCTTTTACATGAAACTATATAGTTAGAATGTTCTATCCCACTGGATCACAATGAAATTTATATGTTAAATATTTGAACTAGATAAATAAATTCATATCAATCATATGTTATTGCCTCTTGTTTTGCTAGATAGTGTGATATATATTCTCTCTTTGTTAGCTTTTTTTTCTTTATTGAAATTGTTAATGAACATAAATATTGAATTAATTGATAATTGTTTGGTTAAAGATAAAGAGACATATAAATGAATCTGGTTGTTGTTTTTGTAATTTTATTTTAATCAAATTGATGTCATAAGCATGTTTAAAAAAAAAATTTACCTTACTGTTTAGGTTTCCCAAAGTTATAACCTATGAATAATAAATTAGTTAATTCCAAATGGATTAAATAATTTTTTGTTTTCCTTGTAGGGTTCTGAGTTACCCTCTTTCTTGTTTACGGGCCAAGAGACAAATTTATATGATTTTTTCCCTACTTATTGTGTTGTGATGTAATCCTGGAAGGCTATTGTGATATGTGGGGTTTGGGAGGCCTATTAGTTATGGCAGCAGTTAACGCTTAGAGTGGTGAGATTCATTGGTTTATGCATGTGGGTGTCAGGGTGGACACCAGAGATGATGGAACTCGTTGGATGGGAATGTTTGGAAGATTTCTTTTCTTGTTGTTTTTTTATCTTACTTTCTTTCCCCACTGCTCAAGGAAGCTAGTTTTCTTACCCTCCTTCTAAAAGGGGTGAATATGTGTGGGTTATGCCACATGATTTCTGTGTATAGATTCCTAATCAAGGATGGGTATACGCCCTTTCTATAGGTGGAAAAGACTCAGCGGGTAGTTCATCTACTCATCGGGTTCATCCCCCTTGTGTTTAGTAGCATAGAATTTTTTTATAGAATGTATGGGAATATGGGAAAGTAATAATTTTGTTAATAAATGGTTGAATAAATGATGTTAACCCAAGGGGTTGGAGCTTCCTGGGGCACAACGCTGAGGGTGCAACTTTAAAGGAACAGTTGACTTTGGGTGTGATTCTAATGAAATATAATGTGGAATTAGTAATAGACAATTAATGTTTAAAGAATTAATGAACATAAATTGAAACTAATAAAAATGGAATAAATGAATGTAATAAATCTCTTTAAATTTTTGTGTGCTTATAGGATCCTTAGTCTTAGAAGTGGAAATCGGGAGTCCGAGAGACATTAGTTGTAGTTGAGTCTAAGACAAGGTTATTCCCATTGTGTTGTTGTGAGCTATAGTATATTCTATACTTTTTGGGTTACTATATGCTACTCCAACCTGTTAGTAAGGGAAATTGACACCCCTAGGATTCTGAGCCATATGGGGTGTTTTCCCCAACATTCTTGTGGGGGGATGGATGGCTAACTACCCCCTTTGACCCCGCTCTCTTCTCTTAGTAGTTACATGTGCTGGTTGGAAAAGTGGTTAGATTTCCCCATATTTTTCTGTAGAGGGATGTAATGGCTTGTGGTTATTCACACACATATATTTTTTATATAGTTTCTTATTGAATACTATAGGTGTAATATGTATGAGTTGTGATGGCTTGAGGATCCTTACTCGGTGTGTGGGTTGTAATGGATTGAGGTATAATAATTGACGTATGATACATGTTATGACAGAATTAATGGCTCCCAAAAAATACCCGGTTACTTTGATTATGTGGAAGTGGTGATTTTTTTCCACACGGTTCATGTTGTGGTGCTTCGCCTAGGTGTCTGCAGGCAAGCCTTTTCAGAGAGAGATGCTTAGGACGTGAGAAGTTGGGGAAAAGCGAAACACTAGTGGGGAAGTAGTAGCGGGGTACCCTTGATATTATTTATTATATTATATACTTTTGTATGCGTTACTTGGTGAGAGTATCCATGGTGAGGCTGGGAACTTAGTATACATTTTTAGGTGAAGAGTTAGTTTCACCTGTTGTTCACATTGCTTTATCATGCTTTGTTTACTTTTGCATGAGAGGTACTAGGGAGGATCCTTCTGAGTATATTGTTATACTCACCCTATGTATATATAAACTTTTTTTAGGTTATTTGGATCAGGATGAAGATCAAGCTGGTTTCTAATATCTTGGGGATACTGAAGCTGTTCGGGCTTGTGGTTGCTACTGTTTTTACTTACTTATGTGTATTTGACGTTTTCCCCTTTCTGTTGTAGTGGGTTTCCATGACATTGAAAATGTGTACATGGGAAATCATTTATATTGTAGTCTGAGTTGAAGTTGGTATGTTTCTATTTAAACTATCTCTTTCTCATGGGTTCTCTTAGTGGGTAATGACTCTCATTTGTATGTTTATTATACCCTTGGTGCTAGTCTCCAACCAGGGGATTATTGGAGGAGGTACTCGGGGGGGGGGGGGTCATTATCTCCCTTCTCACATTTCCAACTTAGTAGGGGTACACCTTGTGGGGAGGGGGTCATGACAGAGTGGTATCATAGGTATGGTTTAAGGATAAGATGAAGTTTGGGGTTAGGCATAGGTGAGGATGCATGGGTTGGTCGGAAAACTGTGTTAGTAAAGTTTAGAAACAGATGTAAATATTGGATACCAGTTGAGACATAGGCATTTAGGGACCCCTATGATCTTATGCACGGACCTTAAAGTTTATAATGGATACTAAATGAAGTGATACTAGTTTCAGGGTAGATACCGAGGAAAAGATCATGCAACATTATTCTTTGTTCTTGTGTTTGAATGGGTAGACCTTGGGACATGTTAACCTAAAATGAATAAAAGAAAAAAAAATTAATTAATGTTGAGTCTTCCATATTCCATGTTTAGGAGCTCTAACTATTTGTTATTTTATAGGTATGGTCCCAGGTCGATGTCCTCATCAGGATCACATAGAAGTTGTCCAGCAGGTTGTGACAGCATATCTTCGTAGAGTAGAGGTCAACAACAAAGACACTTGTAGGAGGACACTCCAAGAGTTTCAGTGCCAAAGTCTATACAATTATGAGGGATCCATTTCATATTTTTTCATAGAATAAAGGTTTTAGGAGGTCAAGATAACCATTAGTTCGATACGTTGTCAGAAGGACCTCTAGGTGTCTTTTGTTGTGACGATGCTACATAGATCAGTGAGGCAGTGGTGGTTCTTATTCCTCAAGGATCGTGAGTAGTCGTCAATCTCATGGGTGGAGTTTCGATACAAGTTTAGAGTTGAGTTTCTTTCTTCAACCACAAAGGTGTCCAGTCTCCAGGAGCTTCTTACACTTCTATATAGGATATCTAGTGTGCAAGAGTTTGGAATCCATTTTAGGAACCTTTTACAATATATTTCTGACCTGTTTACTGATGATAAGGCCAGGGTGAGGCATTTCGAGGAGGCTTTTCTTCCAGAGATCAATATCTAGGTCACCCCATTTATGATGAACACATATCTTGAGGTGATTGTAAGGGAAGAGGTCATCGAGAGGGCATTGTCCAGAACCATATCATCACTAAATGTGAGTCTTCATGATTCCACACGAAGTAGAGATGTGTTCTAGGGTTCTAGGTTTTCAGGGCAAATGAGTTTCCATTTGGTCGGGGGTAAGCCCCATCCCTCAGAATATAATTTCTCTAGGGGGAAATGGATATTAGTCCAATTACAAGTGATTAGGAACTTTTTTCATTTGTGATTGAGGTCATCCGCAGTGAGAGTGTCCGAACTTTCAGAGCATTCATTGTACACCAGGTGTTCCACTCCAGGTTCCTCTATTGAGGCAGTTCGATCCAAGGGAGCAGCAGTAAGTTTTACCATCTTTAGATCAGTAAACAGTGGATGGAGTAGGCAGAGGATACCCTCATGATGCTCCCTATCCTTATATAGAAAATCATGGCTATGGTGGTGGTCATCATCGGGGTCAGAGAGGTCGTGGAGAAGGTCGTGGTCATCTTCATGATTTTTCTTTGCCATCTCTAGGAGATCCAGATACCTTTCGAGGTTCCTGTTTCTCATTTTCTAAATTTATTTATGCCTTGTTTGATTCAGTAGTGACACAATCCTTCATATCACCTACCCTTGTCCACGATTTGGGGCATGAGGTAGATATGCTTCCAGTGCCCTTGGCATTGACTACATCAGATGGTGGTCGAGCTGACTTGTTTGAAGTATGTAGAGACTGTGAGATAGTTTGAGGGCAGCAACGCTCTTGGGGAGATTTCCTATGTTTATGGATACAACCATATGATGTCATCATCAGCATGTATTGGTTGTATTTGCTGCAGGCTATTTTGGATTGCTTTAGGAGGAAGGTTGTGTCCTTTGATGCAGAAGGATATCCAGTGGTGTTTGTTGGTGAGAGAGATACTTGGATGGGTTAGAGGTGTGTTCTATCCTTATCATACATGATGGATAAGCTGATGCAGAGTTATTTAGAGGATCAGTATTTGGCGTTCCCTATGATTGTAGAAGAGTACCCTAATGTTTTTCAATAGATGGTTATAGCATTACCCCCTCGACGAGAGATCGAGTTTGGGATCGAGCTACAACCAGGAGCATCTCCTATCTCTATATCTCCATATAGTATTTTTCCTTATGATTTTTTAGAGCTATGTATATATCTTGATGGTTTGTTACAGTGTGGTTTTGTTCGGTTGAGTGTGTCACCGTGGGACACACTGATTTTGTTAATGAAGAAGCTTGGTGGTAGTTTTCATTTTTTTATTAATTATCGTCTATTAAAAAATGTGAAAGTGAAGAATCACTATCCTATTCCATGAGTTGATGATTTGTTCTATCCAATGAAGAGTTCAAGTTGGCTCTCAATTATCAACTTGTGGTCAGGATATCATCAGATGCATGTGAAGGATGAGGATATCCCAAAGACTGAATTTTGTTGTAGTCATTAGCATTACAAGTTCATTGTAATGTCATTCATTATGACGACTGCTCTAGATGTGTTCATAAGATTCCTTAACATTGTGTTCCATGAGTTTTTGGATAAGTTCGTGGTTGTTTTCATCGATGACATCCCTGTGTACACCATGTCTGAGGAGGAGCATGCAGAGCGTCTACACACCATTTTGGCAGTTCTTCCTCACCATCAATTGTTTTGGAAGTTTTCAAAGTGTGATTTTTGGTCTTGAGAAGTCTATTTCGTGGGGAATGTTGTGTCCCAGCAGGGAGTAGTTGTGGATTCATCGAAGATAGAAGCAGTTGTGTCTTGGGTATCCCCCAAGATATTAGTAGAGGTGAAAGGTTTCCTTGGTCCTGCAGGAAACTACTTCAGGTTCGTAGTTGATTTCTCTCGAGTTGAAACTCCTTGGACAGTATTGACAAGGAAGGATCAGGCGTTCATGTGGACTGATTAGTTTCAGGCAACTTTTGAGTATCTAAAAGAGAAGTTAGTAAGTGCTCCAGTTCTTTTTCTTCTAACAGAGGGAGTTCAATTTTATGTTTTTTGTGATGCTTCGCATCTAGTGTTAGGTTGTGTTTGGATGCATAAGAGATCAGGTGTTTCTTATGGGTCATGGTAGTTACATCCCCATGAATATATCTTTTCCACCCATGATCTTGAGTTGGTATCCAGGGTGTTTTCTCTGAAGTTGTGGAGACATTACCTCATTGGAGAGTTCTCTATGTTTATCACCGATCATAAGATCCTAAGATATATTTTATCTCAACATGACTTAAGCTTGCAACAACGTCATTGGATGGAGTTCTTAAAATAATACGACTTTGAAATATCGTATACCTTTGGAAATGGGAATGTTGTAGCTAATGCACTGAGTAGGATGTAAAGACTCGTAAATTTCAAGGATTTTTTTTTCTTAAATTCGTTGGGATTTTACGAGTACGTAGTTTCTGACGGCACCTGATTCCGAGGCCCGGTGTGCCCGAAATCAATTTCTGAAGTTTAGCTTGGGTACATTCAGTGAACGAACGAGTGGGTTTTTCTAACTTTGGAACTGTTACTCGGAATCTAAATCTGAGGGCACTGATGAAACCGCAGCACCGGTAATTTCTTAAGACAACCTTTTTTGGAGTTGCGTTTGCTCGTGAAGAGTTGTTAAAAAAATGTGGGTTAAGAATTAAGTGAAATAAGCTGTGTTACAATTTTTCACTTATAAGAGGTTAAATCCCATGTGTGGGAGTTAGGGTGGGACCCACTAAAATCCTAACTCTTGGTAGGATATTAGTGACGTGGGGCCCACACGATCCCCCACCTTTTCAATTTTTAACCCCTCTAAACCCCCCATGTATTAAATGTTGTGGCTACCATCATCCACATTAATTCTTGCCAACTAAACTCACCATTAATATTAGACAATTCAAGACTAATTAATTAAGTGAGTTTCGGTTTTTGAAATTTTAAAATGTTGGAAAAGGTAATAAAATAAGGCAAAGGCCTTAGTTTTTTTTGGTTGCATCGTTGTGTTGAGAGAGGGAGAGTTCTACGCTTTGATGAACCTCATCTTCCTCCTTGAAGAACGTGAAGAACACTGACACACCGTTCCATCTTCTCTCCATGTCAAAGAAGGGAGACGTCGCTTCCTCCTCGGATGTTCTCCATCGATGCATACGGAGCCTCACCCCGTAACGCTGTCTTCTGCGACGCAAGATTCCGTGAACTTCTTTGAGGTAGGGATTGTTTTGTCATTCAAGTATTATTTCGACATTTGTTGTTAATAATTGGCCGCCTATTATCAATTTAATGGGAGGAGGTCAGACCGCACAAACATAGCCGATCCTCCTCCCCTTTTTTGTTCATCACCATATTGGTTTGGAACGGAGGCGGCGTGGTGCAACGGCACCACGCGGGAATGAGGAAAACCATGACGAAGGAGCGTGGCGCCATCACGTGGCGCCGGTGAAGCCGAAGGAAGCCGAGGCCAAGAGCAGGCTGTGGCGGAAGGGCGTGGCGCCATCGTGCCACGCCATTCGGAAAAGGGTCGTGGAAGTGCAGAGAAGAGCGGCCGGATCCGCCAGCGCATTGGAAGGCGGGACCCGTGGGGGTCCCACAATGCCACAACGGCCGGCCAACATGGCCGGCCGTTCGGGATGTCTCGGGGTTGTTACCACCGGCGGCAGATAGGGGTGGGCCCCTCCATGTGGGGGCCACTATTTGAAAACGAGGGGGCAACACCCCCCCCCACCCTTCCGCATCCGCTCAGCGCGCAGGCACCCGCGCAGGGCCAGACTGGCCGCACCGGGCCGGACCATCGGTGCCGGGCCAAACCGCCCGCGCTGGGCTGGGCCGCCCGCCCAGGGCCAGACCCCGCGCTGGGCCGGACCATGCCAGCTAGGTCAGGCCGCGCCCTAATGGGCCTGACCCAGACCCGGTTCGGGCTGACCCAGGGGTATTGGGCCGGGTCGGACCGGGCCCAAACCCCTTGTTTCCGGACAGATCCGTTCAAACACCCATATCATGGAATAAGGACCTCTGATCGATGCACCGTCAGTTGCGTGGTGATCCTTGGATTGAAACAGTCATTTTGGTATATTACAGTCAATGTTTTAGAGAACTTTGAGTACGGCCGGGTTGGTTTTAACACGAAACCAACCAGGCCCTCGGAGCAGAAATGCTTATAACTTGAGCTTTGGACGTCCGAATGACGTGCCGTCGACTTTGTTGGATTACTATTAGTGAGATGGTTCTTTTTGCTTACTGTGCATGAGTTTTGGATGCAGTTGGAGTATGTTCGGGTTGGTTTTAGCTTAAAAACCAATCAGGCCCCTAGGATGAAAAAGCCAATAACTCTCAGACTGGGTGTCTGATTGGCCCGCCGTCTGTCGTGTTGAGTTCTTTTTGACGACATGGAACTTTGGGATACATAAAATCCGAAACTCATGTCAGTTGATGTATCAACCCCCTTGGCTCGTGGAGTAGACCCTCCCAGAATCGAGCATGCTGTGTGCAGGAACCCTAGAGCTGGCTGTGACTGCGACGACGATGACGACTGTACTGGGATCCTTCGTGGGTTCGGCAGCGACGACGACCGTACTGGAATCCTCCGTGGGTTCGACGGCAATGACTACTATTACAGTATACTATGTGGGTCCGGTAGTACTTGACTACTGTTCTTGTATCCTATGTGGGTCTGGCAGTATTTCACTCTGTACTTGTATCATATGTGGGTCTGGAAGAGTAGCTGGTCTTGTATCTTTTGTGGGTCTGACAGCTTAGCTGGTCTTGTATCCTATGTGGGTCCGACAGCTTAAATGAATCAGTGGCTACATATGATCATCTCTATCGTCTTACTAAGTGTATACCTGGGTGAGCTGAGTCTTGACTTTCAATCATTATCTTCGATATTAATGACTTGCTTTGCTGTGTGGATTGGGTTGTACTTTCCTGTGTGGATTGGGTTTCCTGTGTGGACTAGATCGAACTTGGGCTCAGATGTTGGAGACGAGATGGAATTGATGACTTACGTATATGTATGGGCATATACCTAAGTAGAGTTGGTTGTTACTTCGTGATTGTATTATTCCTCTGTGGATTATCCTTCATGGATTCTTGGAGACCTTCGGGGGTCTCGGGGTCCCTACTTAGTAGCGTATACTCACCCCTACACGGGATATGCCCACACTATGTTGTGTTTGATGCAGACGACGGACAGCGCTGATTGAGATGGGAGCTCGTGGAGCTGGATGGTACCTGGACGTGGATCACTGGACGGGATGTGATCAGAGCGGACAGCTGGAGCCGAGGAGCAGAGGAGACTATCTGTACCCACCCTCCAGGTGGGATTTCAAGAGGATGGCTCGGACTCGCTGCTTTACTTTCAAGTTGTTGTACATTCATTTCAGTTGTACTTTACTTTCAGTTGGGTTTGTATTCTGGCCCATTTACTTTCCAGCTCTTACTATTGTACTTAGTTTACTTAGTGTTTACTTTTTCTTGCTTACTCTATGGTGTTTGTTTTCTTACATAAAGGAAATGCCTTCCCTTATATCGTGATTTACGCCTTTGGTGCTAGCCGCCAGCCCCTGGCCTATGGAAGGTGGGCTTGGGGTAGTCACGGCATGGGTCCCGAGGATGGGTCGTGACAAATTGGTATCAGAGGATTTTGGTTCTACCACATAACTCAGGACTCTAATCATCCTTCTATGTGAAGGAATAATGTTAAGGGTATTGAGTGTGGTTATCAGTCCAGGGAGTCTAGTGTTGGTGCGACGGTCGATGTATCCATACACTAGGACCCTGACTTCTGATTTCTGACTCAATACACGAAAACATTCATTGCATGTGTGTTTCAAAGTTTTCTTTGTGAATACCTTGTGTCAGCTCACCAGGTATACTGTATTGACAGTGGCGCACCTGTCTCTTTTCAGGATGGCCCCACGACGGCAGCCAGCTAGGGTTCCGAGCTTTATGCGAGACGACAGCTCACCGAGCAATGAGGCCTCGGTGTAGGGCCCTATTATAACAGAGGCACCGGCGATACCTCTACCCATCGAGCCACTGATGCCACCATCCCCAGCAGCTGAGAGTGCACGTCGCCTTAGTGCACTTCATGAGTTTCAGCGTTAGAGACCGCCCAGGTTCCACAGGGAGATGGACCCTCAGGCAGCTGAGGATTGGATGGAGGCTGTTGTCTGAGTTTTCAGGTTAGTAGGGACACCAGCACACCTAATTGTGATCCTTGCAGCGAGTCTCCTGCACACGGCAGCAGGTAGATGGTGGAGCCTGATGCTCCAGGTGAACAACGAGGCATTTCTCCTTTGGTCGGACTTCGGGAGCCTCTTCCACTCGGAGTTCGTTCCAGCCACCCTATGTGTGGTGCACATTTAGGAGATACTACAGCTGCGGCAAGGCAGCATGACAGTAGACCAGTACTCGTCAAGATTTACCGATCTCTCATGCTACTCCATGGACATGGTACGGGACCCATTATTCCGGGCCCGGACTTTCGAGCAGGGACTAAGGAATGAGATCAGGGCATCGATGATCTCCTTCAGCATTCTGACGCAGGTAGGAGTACTGGAACGAGCTCTTCTTATAGAGAGCTTTTTTTCTGAGCCTACACCAGCAGCGAGACCTACCGTAGGGATGCACGCAATGGAGTCTTCTACAGCTGGCAGTTGGCGGATATCACAGGGGTCCTAGAGGACCAGACTATCAGGCGGACGACCTCAGGATACTGGCTCAGAGGTGCGGGGAACACGGCACATAGCCAGGCTTCTGAGGAGCAGACAGTGCTATGCATGCGACGGACAGGGCCACATGGCTCATGACTGCCTGACTCACCATGCAGAGGAGCAGCAGATGGTTGAGGGACCACCCAGGCATAGGAAGAGGTCCGACCATGGCGGTCCGCAGGGAGCAGGCGGACGAGGAAGAGGAGTTGGACGAGCGGCAGGTGGTGGATGACGTTTTGAGGCTCTACCACCAGCACCACCAGGAGGTCCACCCCGACCATAGGGAGCTAGTGGACAGAGGCAGGCGTAGCTTCAGGCAGTGGAGGCCTAAGACCATGGCGCACCAGAGATGATTCGAGGTACTATCTGTGTCTACTCCACCCTTGCTTCAGTTCTTATAGACACAGGATTGATTCATTCTTTCATTGTCACTACCCCTATTCGGAGCTCGGAGATTCTGACGGAGCCGTTGGCTCGATCCTTACGACTAGAGACTCCTACGGGAGTAGACTCGACGATTACGCACTGGTGCCGGAAGTGTGAGCATACTCTAGGAGGCGAGAGCTTTGGCTGTGATCTTCTTGTAGCAGCATCGAGGCCTTATGATGTCATCTTGGGCATGGATTGGTTATCTATAGTCCATGCTCAGATCGATAGTATTAGGTGCAAGGTGTGGTGTGTTCACACCGATGGGAGCAGGTTCACCTTCACCGGTGAGAAGGGATCCTTTGAAGTGCAGGAAGGACTCACGCAAAGGAGAGGACAGTCGATCACTCATCGGTTGGCTAGCCTCATCCTAGGAGTAGTGGAATTGTGTAGTCCGAGTTTTCCTGTTGTGGTGGATCCGTATGAGGACTTTTTTCCTAACGACATTCTAGGACTACCTCCTCATAGAGAGGTAGACTTCTATATTGACCTGTACCCCGAGGAAACCCCGATATCTACTCCAGAATATTGGATGGCTCCCGCTGAGCTTCGAGAGCTACGGGTACAGCTAGAGGACTTTCAGGGAATGGGATTCATCCGACCCAGTGTTTCACCCCGGGCTTCCTCGATTTTGTTCGCCAAGAAAGTGGATGGGAGCTTGCAACTGTATGACGATTACCATCGCCTAAAATAGGTGACCGTGAAGAACAAGTATCTGCTTCCGAGGATTTCCGACCTCTTTGATCAGCTCAACAGAGCACGGTGGTTCTCGAAAATAGACATCAGGTCAGGCTATAATCAGCTCAGATTTCGGGACGAGAATGTGCAGAAGACGGCTTTCATATGTCAGTATGGCCACTATGAGTTCTTGGTTATGCCTTTCGGCATAACCAATGCTCCAATAGTGTTCATGAGTCTCATGAACAAGATCTTCCATCCTTACGTCGATCTATTTGTCGTAGTCTTCATCGACGACATATTGATATACTCGACCACAGAGGAGGAGCATGCCTACCACTTGAGGGTTGTACTGGACACACTCCAAGAGCACATGATTTATGGTAATCTCTCGAAGTGTCAGTTCTGGATGCGTGATGTCCACTTCTTGGGACATGTCATCTATGAGGGGGGAGTTGCGGTGGATCCTGTGAAGATCGAGGCAGTTCTAGCTTGGGATCCACCCAGGAGCGTGATGGAGGTGTGGAGTTTCCTAGGTTTGGGTGGGTTCTATCGGAAATTTGTGCCAGACTTCTATAGAGTTGCAGCACCACTTAATGCTTTAACAAAGAAGGGGAGACCCATCGTGTGATCAGATAGATGTCAGCAGAACTCCTAGAAGCTGAGACAGAGATTGACCACTGCACCCATCTTGAGGCTACTGGAGGAGGGAGTATGGTACTTAGTCTACTGCGATGCATTAGGTACCGGACTTGGGTGTGTCCTGATGTAGGATTAGGCAGTGATCGCCTATGGATCATGACAGTTGAGGAATCACGAGTAGAACTGCACTACCCATGACCTTGAGTTAGTAGCAGTGGTCTTCGCTCTGAAAATGTGGCGGAACTATCTGATGAGCGAGCACTTTATAGTCTATTTTGACCACCAGAGTCTCAGTTACATCATATCGTAGAAGGACATGAACTTGAGACAGTGACGGTGGCTCGAGTTCCTCCCAGACTATGACTTTGATACAGTCTATACTCCTGGAAAGGGGAACGTAGTAGTCAATGCTCTTAGCAGGAGGACGGGCATTCAGCTACTTGGAGAGGCGATGGAGCAGTTAGTCACTTTATAGATATCCTTCGTGGATAGAGATGGAGTAGCATTTCTTCAGTCACTCACAGTCACTCCTCCACTTCTTTAGTGGTTCAGAGAGGCACAGTGTGGGGATGTTGACTGTGAGACGCGGCGTGCCCAGATTTCCTCAGGACAGGCACCTGATGGATTCTCTTTAGGAGGAGAGCACGTTGTCCTTTTTAGAGGACGTACCATGGTACCATCTACTTTACATGAGGAGGTGTTGAGAGAGTTTCACACATCCCCATTAGTGGTACATCCATTAGTATCAAAGATGTACCAGGATCTCAGACGACAACATTGATGGTCGGGTATGAAGAAGGTTGTGGCAGAGTTCGTTTCTCGGTGCCTCACCTTCCAACAGGTGAAGGCGGAGCACCAGGTACCAGCAGGCTTGGTATAGCCCTTGGAGGTCTCGGAGTGGAAGTGGGACGGGATATCTATGGATTTCGTGACTGGACTTCCACATACATCCAGAGGACATGACTCCATTTGGGTGATCGTCGACCGACTCACCAAGTCGGACCACTTTTTACCCATCAGAGAGCAGATCTCAGTGGAGAGCTTGGGACGCCTCTACGTTCAGGAGATCATACGACTTCATGGTGTGCCATAATCTATCATCTCCGATAAAGATGCTCTCTTTCTTCCAATCTTTGGAAGGGGTTACAGGATGCATTTGAGACGTAGCTATGCCTGAGCACCGCCTTTCACCCTCAGACGGATGGTCAGATGGAGAGAACCATTCAGACTCTCTAGGACATGCTCCGTGCATCTATCCTAGACTTTGGTCGCAGCTGGGAGGATCACCTACCCTTGGTGGAGTTTGTGTACAACAAAAGCTACCACTCCACCATCGAGATGGCACCATACGAGGCATTGTACGGCCGACCTTGTAGATCACCTCTGTGCTGGACAGACCCTGGGGAGTCAGCACTTATAGGACCAGAGATGGTCCAGGCGACGACTGAGAAGGTCCAGGTCATCCAGGAGAAGATTACGACAGCTCAAAGCCGACAGAATTCTTATGCTTATAGGAGGCAGAGACCACTAGAGTTCGAGGATGGCGACCACGTTTTCTTACAGGTCTCACCTAGACGTGGATTACAGAGATTTTTCCAGGGTGGAAAGTTGTCTCCGTTCTTCATCGGACCATTCCAGGTTCTCAGTAGGATAGGTGAGGTGGCTTATCGCCTGGCTCTTCCACCTCAGTTGCACCAGGTGCACGACGTCTTCCAGGTATCTCAGCTGAGGATATACATGCACGGCCCGATGCATATCATCGACCATGGGGAGCTGGACATCGATGATGAGGCAACTTTTGTGGAGGTCTCAGTGGAGATCGAGGATCGACAAGAGAAGTTCCTACATGGGTGGTAGATTCCTCTTGTGCACATCAGGTGGCAGCACAAGAACCTCTAGGAGAGAACATGGGAGCGGGAGGCTCAGATGCATGCTCAGTACCCTCTTTTGTTTCCCAAGTTAGTGATGTATCATTACGGGGACGTAAAGCCCTGAGGTGGGAGTAATGTAAAGACCCTTAAATTTCAAGGAATTTTTTTTATTAAATACTTTGGGATTTTATGAGTACGCAGTTTCTGACGGCACCTGATTCCGAGCCCGGTGTGTCGGGAATCAATTTCCAAAGTTTATCTCGGGTACGTTCAGTGAACGAACGAGTGGGTTTTTCTAACTTTTGAATCAGTGCTTGGAATCAAAATCCGAGGGCACCGATGAAACCGAAGCGCCGGTAATTGCTTAAGAAGACCTTTTCTGGAGTTGCGTTTTCTCGTGAAGAGTTGTTAAAAAAATGTGGATTAAGAATTAAGTGAAATAAGTTGTGTTAAAATTTTTCACTTATAAGAGGTTAAGTCCCATGTGTGGGAGTTTGGGTGGGACCCACTAAAATCCTAACTCTTGGTAGTATATTAGTGAGGCGGGGCCCACATGATCCCCCACCTTTTCGAATTCTTTAACCCCTCTAAACCTCCCATGTATTAAATATTGTGGCTACCCTCTTCCACATTAATTCTTGCCAACTAAACTCACCATTATTATTACACAATTCAAGACTAATTAATTAAATGAGTTTAGGTTTTTGAAATTTTAAAATGTTCGCAAAGGTAATAAAATAAGGCAAAGGCCTTATTTTATTTTGGTTGCATCATTGTGTTGAGAGAGGGAGAGTCCTACGCTTTGAAGAACTTCATATTCCTCCTTGAAGAACGTGAAGAACGCCGAAACATAGTTCCCTCTTCTCTCCACATCAAAGATGGGAGACGTCGCTTCCTCCTTGGACGTTCTCCATTGACGCATACGTAGCCTCACCCCGCGACGCCGTCTTCTGTGACGCAAGCTTCTGCGAACTTCTTCGAGGTAGGGATTGTTTTGTCATTCAAGTATTATTTCGACGTTCGTCGTTAATAACTGGCTGCCTGTTATCAATTTAATGGGAGGAGGTCAGACTGCACAAACACGGCTGATCCTCCTCCCCTTTGTGGTTGATCACCGTCGTGGTTTGGAACAGAGTCAGCGCAGTGCAACGACACCGCGCATGAATGAGGAAAACTGCGGCGAAGGATCGTGGCGCCGTCGCGCCGCGCCGGTGAAGCCGAAGGAAGCCACGACCAAGAGAAGGCTATGGCAGAGGGGCGCGGCACCGTCGCGCCGCGCCGGTCGGAAAAGGGCCACGGCGGTGTAGAGAAGGGCTGCCGGATCCGCCTTCCGTCGACGCATTGGAAGGCGGGACCTGCAGGGGTCCCGTGGAGGCACACCGACTGGCCAACATGGTCGGCCATTCGGGAAGTCCGGGGTTTGTAACCCCTGGCGACAGACAGGGGCGGGCCCCTCCAGGTGGGGGCCACTATTTCAAAATGAGGGGGCAACACCCCCCCCCCCCCCTTCCGTGCACGCTCAGCTCTCGGGCTCCCACACAGGGACGGGCCGCCCACGCTGGGCCAGGCTGTGCCAGCTGGGTTGGGTCGTGCCCTAATGGGCCGGACGCGGACCCGGGTCGGGTGCACCCGGTTCGGGCCGACCCAGGGGTATTGGTCCGGGTTGGACCAGGCCCAAACCCCTTATTTCTGGGAAGATCCTTTCAAACGCCCATATCTTGGGCTACGGACCTCTGATCGACGCACTGTCAATTGCGTAGAGATCCTTGGATCAAGACAGACGTTTCAGTATATTACACTCAAGGTTTTGGAGAACTTTGGGTATGGCCGTGTTGGTTCGAACCCGAAACTAACTGGTCCCTCGGAGCGGAAACACTTATAACTTGAGCTCTGGACGTTCGAATGATTTGCCATTGACTTTGTTGGATTCTTCTTAGTGAGACAGTTCTTTTGGCTTACTCCGCTTTAGGTTTTGAGGTAGATGGAGTATGGTCGGGTTGGTTTTACCTTAAAAACCAACGGGGCCACTGGGACAAAAAATCCAATAACTCTCAGACCGGGCGTCCGATTGATGCGCCGTTTGTCACGTTGAGTTCCTTTTGACAAGAAGGTACTTTGGGATACATCAACTCTGGACTTCGTGTCAGTTGATGTATCGAAACCCTTGGCTCGTGGAGCGGACCCTCCTAGAATCGAGCATGCTGTGTGTGGGAAACCTTGAGCTGGCTGCGACTGCAATGACGATGATGACTGTACTAGGATCCTCCGTGGGTTCGGTAGTGATGAAAACCATACTGGAATCCTTAGTGGGTTCGACGGTGTTGACTACTGTTCTTGTATCCTATGTGGGTTTGACAGTACTTGACTACTATTCCTTGTATCCTATGTGGGTCCGGTAGTATTTGACTCTGTACTTGTATCCTATGTGGGTCTGGCAGAGTAGCTGGTCTTGTATACTATGTGGGTCCGACAGCTTTTCTGGTCTTTTATCCTATGTGGGTTTGACATCTTAGATGAATCAGTGGCTACATCTGATTATCTCTATCATCGTACGAAGTCTATACCTATGTGAGCTGAGTCTTGACTTTCAATCATTATCTTCAATATGATTGACTTTCTTTCCTGTGTGGATTTGGTTGTACTTTATTGTGTGGATTGGGTTGCCTATGTCGACTAGATCAAACTAGGGCTCAGATGTTGGAGCCGAGCTAGATTTGATGACTTAGGTATATGTATGGGCATATACCTAAGTAGAGTTTGTTGTTAATTCGTGATTGTATTATTCCTTTGTGGATTATCCTTCATGGATTCTCAGAGATCTTCGGGGGTCTCGGCGTCCCTAATGAGTAGCGTATACTCACCCCTACACGGGCTATGCCCGCACTACTTAGTGTTGGATGCAGACGAAGGATATCACTGATTGAGATGGGAGCTTGTGGAGCTGGACGGTACCTAGAGGTGGATCACTGGACGAGACGTGATCGGAGCGGACGACTGGAGCCGAGGAGAAAAGGAGACTATATGTACCCACCCTTCTGGTGGGATTTCCAGATGACGGCTCGGACTCACTGCTTTATTTTCCAGTTGTTGTACTTTCATTTTAGTTGTACTTTACTTTCAGTTGGGTTTGTAATCTGTCCCATTTACTTTCCAGTATTTACTATTGTACTCAGTTTACTTTGTGTTTACTTCTTCTTGCATACTCTGTGGTGCTTGTTTTCTTACATAAAGGTATTGCCTTCCCTTATATCAGGATTTACGCCTTTGGTTCTAGTCCCCAGCCCCTGGCCTATGGAAGGTAGGAATGGGGTAGTCACGGCACGGGTCCCAAGGACAGGTCGTGACACAGGAAGCCATGTAGTGACGTAGTGCGTTAATCTAGTTATTCTTAGGAAGTTATGGGATAACTTTCACCATTACATCTCTATGTGGGAGAAGATAGGTGAAGAGGTTTTTTTTCAGATGATGTTGTAGTCATCTCTAGTGTAGTAGGTGGAAGATTCCCTGTTGGGGGATCATGAGGTTGAGGTCTTGAGAGACCGAGTTGTTTTTAGAGAGGCCCCTGATGGTTGGTTTGAGGATGAACAACACTGAGTGTTGTATCACGAAAGGCTATTTATTCCCTTTGTCCATGCACGAGACGGTTCTCAGAGAGTGCCATAGTTCTCCTTTAGCGGTTCACCCAGGTGTGAAAAAGATGTACCGAGCCTTGAGGAGTCAGTTTTGGTTTCCTGGGTTGAATCATGCCGTTTCAGAGTTTTTGTCTCGATGTTTGGTCTCCAATAAGGTGAAGGTTGAACATCGTGTTCCACGGGGTCTGCTCTAGCCATTAGATACTCCTTAATGGAAGTGGTAGGACATCTCAATCGACTTTTTTACTGGTTTACCTCAAGCTCTGGGAGGACATGATGCTATTTGGGTTGTAGTTTATCGTTTAAAAAAATTATTCCACTTCATAGAGATCTAGGAGTCAATCTCAGTGGAATTTTTGTTGAGGCAGTATCTGGATGAGGTGGTGAGACTTCATGGAATCCCAAGGATGATAATTTCTGATCAAGATCCTCATTTTACCTACAAGGTGTAGAAAGGTCTCCAACATGCTTTTGGTTCTAAGCTATGCACTAGCACTGCTTTTCATCTGCAGACGGATGGTCAAACAGAGCAGACTATCCATACTCTTGAAGATATGTTACGCTCTTGTGTCCTAGATTTTTGAGGTTTGTGGATGAGTCACTTACGCATGGTGGAGTTCTCTTACAACAACAGTTTTCACTCCACCATTGGTATAGCTCCATTTGAAACCTTGTGTGCTCGACCATTCTATTCTTTGTTTTTCTGGACTTAGTCGAAGAGTCAGCAATTCTCGGAACATAACTAGTGTAGAATACAACAAATATGGTTCAAGAGATTCATGAGAGGTTGATGACAGCACATGATCTTCCAAAATCATATGTCGATCAAAGGAGGTGACCCTTAGAGTTTTATTTTGGGGGTCACATGTTTCTGAATGTGATGCCCCATCATGGGCAGTGAAGGTTTGGTCGTGGGTGTAAGATTTCTCCCAGGTTTATTGGGCCTTTTTAGGTGTTGGCTCATGTTGGAGTCATAGTGTATCGAGTGTCACTTTTTTAACAGATCAGCCAGATACATGATGTTTTCCATGTATCACAACTCTATCATTATCTTCTAGATGACTCTCACTTCATTAATTGGGTAGTGATCGATGTTGACGATGATGCAAACTATGAGGAGTGGCATGTAGAGATCCAAGACCTCAAAGACAAGGTATTGCACGAGCGTTGTATCTCCTTGTTTTGTGTCTTGTGGAAACATGTTGGTGTGTTGGAGAGTTCCTGGGAACGTGATTCGCAGATACATGCTCAGTACCTTGAGTTGTTTGATTTTTAACTCATTTCATGTTAAAATATATATATATATATGGTCGCTTTTTGGTTGTATAAATTGTGTGTTTATGAGATGGATTTCTTTGGTCACTTCTTATGACTTTCTCTCTTTTGATTGGTATCTCGATGGGTCATCATTTGGACCCTGTTTCTATTTCCCTTTACATGGGTTTTGAATACTTGAGGACAAAAATATTTTGAGAGGTATCTAATGTAATTTCATGAACCTCTATGGTCCATTACTTTGCTGAAATCTGGTGTTTGAGGAGTTCTGGGAGGTCAAGGTGACTTATTCCCAACACTTTTCTAAATATACAGTTCTATGAACAATGTTTCCAATTCTATGAATAGTGTCATTGGAACCCTTATGTGAACAGTGTCATCGGTAGGCTTATGTGAACAGTTCCAACAGTAGCCTTATATGAATTGTTTCTTCAGTAGGCTTTTGTGAACAGTTCCAATGGTAGCCTTCTAGGAACAGTGTCATCGGTAGGCTTATGTGAACAACTCCAATGGTATCCTTATTTAAACAGTGTCATTGGTATCCTTATGTGAACAGTTTCTTCAGTAGCCTTATGTGAATAGTGTTTCCAGAATGGTGAGATTCCAACGGTAGCCCTTATTTTCTTTTCCAAATTTCAAGTTCATGAAAAGTGTTTCTGGAATGGTGAGGTTCCAATGGAAGCCTCTATTTACTTTTCCAAATATCTAGTTCATGAACAAAGTTTCCATAATAATGAGATTACAATGGTAGCCTCTATTTCCTTTTCCAAATTTCGATTTCATGAATAGTGTTTCCAGAACTGTGAGGTTCCAATGGTATCCTAAATTTCCTTTTCCAAATTTTATGTTTAGTGTATTGTGTTTCTAGCTTCCTATAGTTTCATCCCATTTACATTTCCTTTGATGTAAAATAAATTTAAAGCCACATTTTAAAAACACTAAGGCTGATTCAAAGGCCAAAACTCCTATAATAATATTCCTAAGGCTCAGGATGATTTTACTTTGTCAAACTACATGGTTTAATGAAATCTTCTTTTAATGGAAAATACAGGGTATCTTAAAATGTTACTCTGCTAAATATTCTAAAGGGATGATATATCTTCATCCCTAGTTCTTCCTCCTTATTCTCTGGTGTGAAACGCTCAAACCTTTCTTCCCTTCCCATAGGAGTTGTGTAATCAATCATTCCTCCTTGGATTGGTTCCCCTCTGTTTTTTGTACAACCAGGCAGTATCGATCAATATTTGATATAAGGTATGATATATCATCATTCTTTTTGTTTCACCTCCTTCTGTTTCTCCTTGCTCGTTTATGGAATACTATCTCCATGTCCCTAATAGACTTTTCATGGGTGTTGACCAGTGTGGTGGTGTCTCTACATCCTCAGGTTTATACAGTTGTCATAGGGGGAAGAGTTAGTAACCCGTTGAATAGATCGTTCTCGTATAAAGAACTTCATGAACTGTTTGAGGTGGGGGATTTGTTACTTCTCTTTTATTTTACATGTAACTCTAGAGTTAGCATGTTTTATCCCCCTAGATCACAATGGTATTTACATATTAAATATTTGAACCAGATAAATAAATTGGTATTGATCATATGTCATTGCCTCTTCTTTTTCTAGATAGTGTGATATCTATTCTTTGTTTGTTAGCATTTCATTCCTGTTGAAAATTTGTAATGAACAAAAATTTGGAATTAATTGATAATAGTTTGGATAATGATAAATAAACATGTTAATGAATCTGGTTATTGTTGTTGTAATTTTATGTTAATCAACTTGATGCAGTAAGCATGCTTAATCAATTTTTGTTAGCTTAATATTTAGGTTTCCTGAAGTTGGAACCTATGAATAATAAATCGGTTAATTCAATATGAATTAATGATCTGGTTTATTCCTTTTAGGGTTCTAAGTTACCCTCTTCGTTGTTTAAGGGCCAAGAGACCAATTGATATGATGTTTGTTTCCTGCTGCTTGTGTTATGATGTGATCTTGGAAGGTTGTTGTGATGTTTTGGGGAAGAGAGGCCTATGGATTATTGCATTAGTTGAAACCTAGAGTGGGGAGATGCATCAGTTTATGCATGTGGGTGTTGGGGAGGACATAGAAGATGATGGAACATGTAGGATGTGAATGTTTGGACGCCTGTTGTTTCTTGTTGGTTTTTTATCTTCCTTTCATTCCCCACAGCTCAAGGTAACTGTTTTTCTTACCCTCCTTCTAAAAGTGGTGAATACGTGTGGGGTATTCCATGTGATTACCCCTGATGTATAATACATGATCATGCCAATATTGTGTGAAACATGATTCTACTCATCTCATGGTGTCAAAATAAGATAATTTACAAAGTTATAATAACCTAATTGTAAGTAGGAATGGGTTTCTATGTCTATGAAACTCAAAGGTATAATATATACACACTAAATGGGTGGGAAAAAGTTTGATTATTGATGTGGACATGTGCATGCATAGATGAACCATTTATATAGGCCATGAAATATATAAATCATAGTTGTTTATAATATTTCAATTGGCTAATATATGGCTGAAATAAGGGAACTACCATGTCATAACATTATTTCTCTGTCATCTATATAGGGTCTAATATGTAGTCGAATGATATGATTCCACTCCTTCATCTCCCACATTTAGCACTTTTCATTGTTCATTTATGATAGGGAAGTCACTGCTATATTAGATTTTAAATCACCTAGTTAATCCATTGACAAAATAAATTATATGGTCAAAAAATCAACCAATACCTCATGGATTATATAATGGATCCCACGATCGATCGTCCTATCATGATGTTCCTTCCTCTAAAGAACACATAAGATAATTCCATACTATAAAAACATGATTCACGTATTTAATGCTTAAAATTTTCTACAAATATGTAAATAATTTAAATATAGTAAGAAAATAAATAAAACTAGTGATACTTCAAATTATTTGAAGTTCTTAATTACGGGATACAGTTAGAAATAAAGGTCATGGATCACATTCATGGATAAACATTGATGAAATTATGTTTTGAAATTAATACATGCAAAATTAAGTCATGGGATGTTATAAATATGAATAAAAGATATTAGGATGATTATTTTATTTTAAGTTATTGTTCTATAATATGTATGGTGATATTTACAATGGAAAATATCATGTGAATTATCACAATAAGTGATACATGTTGATATAGTCAAAAAAAATATAACAGATTCTAATGCAAAGATGAACTAGATAAACCTGAAAGATTCACATGCTGATATACAATATATTTTAATAATAGTGGTCATATTAGAGTTTACATGTAATTTATGTAATTGTAGAGTTTTCTTAGTTGAATAACATGATGGGGAAAAAGATATTTATGTGATTTTGAATGAATTTAAAAATTAGTTAATTTTAGGGTTTTTTATTCATTGAATGATGTAATATCCAGTCTTATAATGGAATATAATTATTAACATGAAATTTATGTGTTGGAATTGTTACATCTAAGAGAATTAATTAATCATAAGAATTGGTGATTTTTATAAGTAGTGAATTTAATGAAAATAATTAAATCATTTTTTTATGATTTATCAATAACCATGTAATGTGAATGATGCTAAAATTGTAGAGATTGACTAAGAATAATATTTTAAAGGTGTAGGGGAAACTATCAAAAGTTTCATGGATATATAATATATATTTTAGGCTAATAGAAATATGTGAAATATAGTTAAAATTAAAAGTAAGAGTAAACCTTGAGTTTTCCAAGACACATTTATTTGAGAATACAAGGGAATATTGAGATCCTAGGGGAATCACACTTTTTAGATTTTGTGAAAATTAATTTTTAGTACAATGAAATGATTTTATATGGGAATTATATATATTATAACTAAAAAATGTTAAATCTAAGTGACCCACATGTAAAAAAATACAAGGAGAAAGAGATTATGTTTATTGTTAAATTATTATTAAATATCATTAATATGTGAAATTTATGAGGAACTCATAATAAATAATGTTATAATGATATGAAAATTCTAAAATTATTTTCAACAATTTTTTTTAGTTTAATTATGAATAAAAATGTTCATGAAATTGTTCTATGATTAGATACAATAGTTGAAGACGATATGAATAAGTTGCGAGAAGAAAAATGTAAAGATGTCAAAACTTTTATCCATGTAATTTTTATTTATTTTGATTATTTAATAATAACAAAGATCTATTATTTATTAATGATCACTTGGGGTCATTTAATGAAGAATAAAATTAACATGTACTAAAGAAGTTCTATTAATTTTTTCATGCAGTGACTAAATTAAAAAGTATCATTTATTAGAATTTTTAATTTAGTGAAACTTTCATAAGAGTAATGAGATAATATATAGAGGATTTCTTATCATAATTTTCTAATAAAATTATCTACATCAATGATAATATTAACAAAAAATATTCATATATAAAGATGTATTCCCTAGAACCTCTGGGATACTAGGTATGCAGGTGTATATCATTGGGGTCATGTGAAAATTGTTTGAGAAGAAAAAAATTCTAATGGGATACTAATTTAGTATGTGTGGTATACACTAGGGTGTTATGATAAAAACTAACAAAAACATCTTGTATTTAGGACAATAATATATTAGAGAATCCATATATTATATATTCTATATATAATAGGTGCATGCCTTTGAATTAATCACTATAAATACTATGTGTTTCTTTTTATTTCTACATAGAATAAAATTTTGAAATTACATATAATGTTAAATGGTATAATTATACATTTTCACTATCTTGAAATTGATGATAAATTTTAAAATGGGGTTACTATATTGTTGAATAATTTTGAATAGAAAACTACTCAACACCAAATTCAGTCCCCAACTAGTTTTCTTCCCTTAGCTTATTAAGAATTGCATCATTTCTTACTCTTGTATGAGGAATAAAAATATTTGTTAATTGGGCGATGGAGTGAGTATACAATGAAAGTAATTTTAAATACAATTTAATATACAATTAGAAATGTCCCCTATTATGAAAGTAATTTGGAATAATTGGTTTTTAAATGAGAATACCATTATCTAGATGAATGTACATATGGTACTAAAGTCTATATAAAATAATAATTTGAATGTGTAATCTAAAAATGATTTAATGTTATTTAATTTTTATATTGGTGATTATATTTTGGATTTAATTATGAAAATATACAAAATATCTATTATATAGAAATAATTATGATTATAGTTTGTGAATTTATTTTAGATAGATATTATAAACATTTTTTATTTATTAAAGAATAGCCAGAAAATATTTTGGGGAAACCTAACTAAGAGTACATAGAATGTTATATAATAAAATAAATTTTAAAAACTTTTTGTAATAAGGAATTAGATCTTTTATGTAAATTATTAAATTATGTAGTCTATATTACTTATTTAAATACACTAATTGTGTAATTGTATACCTCAAAGGACCTTGGAAACTAGCTGGAATATTTATTATTTTTATGATAATTTATATAACTAGTTAAATATATAATTTTATTAGTGTGTTTTTAGGGGAAATGGTAATTGTTTAAAAATTATTAAATTGTTTTGGTAATATTTTGTATTTTTTAAATAGTAGTTAGATCTCATGTCTTAAATAATTTTCATATTAAAATTTTATTTCTTATGAAATTTTATTTTTTGTTTAATATATTATATATAATATCCTAGATGTGACCATCTAAATTATATAACATAATCCTATTATTTCAATAAATAGTATTTTGAATATATTTTATGAATATGTTTTTAGATATTCTTGACAAACATTTTTATAAACCCCTATTAAATTTTCAACTAGAGAAATTTAACACTATATATGAAACCAGTTTTCCTATAAGTTTTATTTAACAACTCCCACTGATTCTCTAAATATGAAAGTCCTATATAAAATTTATACTTTTAATATATTCATAACCTTCAGAAATGGAAACATAGAAATTTTTTGATCTTAGATTCTTAGTATGGTTAAACATAAACAGAAAATAAAAAAGTACCTATATGATCATAAAATCTATACTGAAATATAATTTTATAAATGTAAATTACCTTCTAATAATTATTTTATATATAATAAAACACATGCAATCCCTTTTACTACACAATAAAAACATTATAAATGATGAATCAATGAAATGTAAGGTATTTCTAGAAATTGAGGAACCTATCCAAATAGAATAGTAACCTAAACCATGGAATCATAAAAAGACTATTAGGAATAATATTCTTGAGATTAGAAATTTAATCTCATCTATAATAGAATATTAAAAATTTATGCAACTTAAAAATGTGAAACATACCGACCTAGTATCCATGCCCCAGTTCCCCATGATGGACTTCCACGTGACCTCAGGTGAACCTCCCAATTTTCTAGAGGCTTATTAATAGTGGGGAGGGTCTAATATATCAATCGTGGGGAGACTATACCCTCTTTTGTTAGAGTAGTATAACAACAAAAGGTAACAAAACACAATTTAAAAACATATAATCATAACTTGAAATAATCTGTATCACATGATTAAAAAAATTGGAAATAAAATTTCAAAACTAAAGTAGAAAATGTGTCATTATAATATACGTATAATGTGTCTAAAATGATAAACATAACACTTTAAAGTTCCCCAAGAATATATCAATACATATTATGGTTCACTCATCCACGCTCTATCCCATATTAGTCATCTAACACATGTAATTTTCCCTCATCCACTATACAAAACACAACAACTATTAGGGTACCAACCAGGAATCCTAAGTAAGATATGAGTACAACTCAATATTATACCTTCAATTACATAAAAACAATATTCAGTAAAATAGTGTACTTCCTTGAATAAATAATAACATACGAGAAATAATATAAATATTTTTTATTTGTTCATTTAACCTTTATTTAACCACATTACTCTCAGGTTTCTCAGTATAAAAGAACTCCAGATACGTGCTTCACCTCATGAAAAAGTCTAAAATATCCCCAAGGGATTTCATATATTTGATCTCAATTGTTACCCATCATTATCATAATTCATATCTTAATGTCCATGTTAATATTCAGTGTCACAATTGATATCTGATAGAATTCATATGACATGTAAATCATTCGGGCATGATTAATGTGCACATAGGGATTTAAACTCAAGGGTCCAGTGTGATTGATACTAAACAAAGAATAATATCATGATACAATAATGTGGAATATCTCATATTCTTTTCCCGGGCCCAAATCCATGATGTCTCATGGTCCCTTGAAATTTAAAGTATAATTTATCATGATCTTCCTCCCTGAAGGCTCTCATAGTCCTTTCAAAATAAAAATGGAATATCTCACAGTCTTCCTTTGGAAATCCTCCACTCACTCCTTGGTTATCCCATGTTCTATTCCATGTCAACATAATCCCAACCAAGTGACACAAAATAAAAATAAATCACCAATTATAACATTAAATAATTCAAAAATTAATTAATCATGCCCATATCCATTAATTAACCAAAATATTATTTAATCAAACCAATTTCATTATTTAATTTAATAATTAATTAATATCCCAAATTCCATAAATAAATATTCCAATTAATTAATTACATATAATTAGTTAATTAATTCAACAATTTATTAGTAACTTTATAATATCATCATTCAATAATTAATTCACAAATTAATTATTCTTAATTCATATTCAACCATCTAATAAATAACCCATCAATTAATTATCCTCAATTCCACAATTCAATATTTCAATCAAACACATAATTCCCCAATTATATAGTTGACCACATTAATTAATTTAATTATGAGTTACAATTTTTAAAATTGCACTTAAAATTTTACAATAAAATACATTTAATTAATATCAACAATTATATATTTTAATAATAGACCACTAAACTCAATTCCTTGATGAACAATCACTAATGTAAATCCAAACAATTCAGCATAGTAATGGCATAGTGTGAAATTTGGATCTAAAACAAAAATTTCATGAGTGAAAAAACGCTAGATCAATTAGTTCGAGATCTATATCATCAAGAATATTTTTAGATATATAAAATCTATATATTGATCAAAAATTATAGGAAAACCCTAAAAAAATAATGTGATAAGAACGTGAGATTAATTGGGAAGAAACCATGTACTAGAAGTGATGTAGATCTGCCAACTGGGCTTCGAATCACTATGAACAATATTTAGATGGCATTGAAATGTATTTGGGATGCTATAGAATTTATATAAATCATTTATGGGTCGAACTGAATTATTTTTTGGTATAATACAGGGGTTCATGAATTTTTTTTAATAATTTTTTGGGGATTAAAATCGTGTAATAACAGTTTCCTACTTAAGGAGCACAGTTTCTCATAACCATGCACCTAATCATGTGCCTCTTCTATATGGGGTGGTCATGGTTTCTCTTATTAGGGAGAAATGTTTTCCAAATAGTGTTCCAAGTGTTAAAATACCCATTTTCTTAGGTTTCATGTTTTTCAGTGGTGCGGTGCATTGTTTGGGAAAACCATTTTCCGACCGTGCACTTCCCCATCCTCTGCACAAAATTTTCAAATTTCACCCAATAACACTCCAAGGTAAAACCCAAATGAAAAATACTAAACACTAAAAAATATATTATCTTTGAATGATCTCTATACATCTCCATAAAAGTTCAAGGTCTTACAATATCCCCACCTTATAATAGCTCGTCCATTAGTTTCACTCCCAAACATCTCTAAGATTCCATGTCAAAAATAACGGGCCACTGAGCCTGAATAATGGTTTCCCTTTCCATTGTTTCCTCCTTCACATTCATTTTTCAACAATACATGAACTATCTGTACGTTCATTCCCCAAAATAATTCCCCACTATAATCTGACACATATATTGGATTCTCCTCAAAGAATGCATCAATATCTAGTTCAACACCATCCACAAGGATCATATGAGAAGGGTCTATGTGATAACATTGATAATGTGACACATGAAAAAAATCATGCATCGAACTGTATTTCTTTAGAAGAGAAAATCAATAGGCCACTAGGTTGATTCTCACCATAATCTCAAATGGTCTAACAAAACTGGGCACCAACTTTCCATGTCTATGTATCCTATAGTGACCCAACATAGCTGATACATTAAGGAATACATTACCACCATCTACAAACTATAGGTTTCATCGAAGTCTATCAGCATATGACTTTTATCTACTCTGGTCTACAAACATATGTTTCCAATTTAGATGAACCTATTCCAACGTCTCTTGTACAAGGCTTGACCCCAACAATTCTGACTCACATTCCTCTATCTAGTAAAGAGTTGATCTGTATGGGTTGCCATAAATCCCTCTATATTGTTCCATCAATACCATTTCATGATAACTATTTTTATATTAAAACTACACCAATTTTAGGTTGTTCTTCCAAGACCCACCTATGTTAATAACACATACTCTCAACATATCCCCAACCACCTATATTTTATGCTCTGACAACCCATCTCTGTGTGGGTGGAAATATATACTTTATAAAACCGATGTACCATGATCCTTTTGTAATACAAACTATAAGAACAATGTAAAGTGTGTGTTACAATCTAAATCTATAATTAGTGGCACACCATGCCAAAGGAATATCTCATAACCATAGAAAACTATTAACTACACCACTGAGAAAGTATCCCACACTGGAAAGAAATTTACTACTTTTACCAATATGTCCACAACAACCCATATAGTGTCACTCTTCTAAGTCATCCTTAGTAGACCCACCACAAAGTCCATGCCCACGTCTCCCCACATCAATTTTGTAATGGAAAATGGTTCTTTTAATCATCCATGTCAATGATGTTCGGTATTCACATACTGATAGGTATAACATAATGTCACAAACCTTTTTGTTTCATTTTTTCATGCGTAGCCACAATAATTGTCATTTTAGTTCATGGTACAATTTGGTCACACTTGGACATACCTCCCACTTTGTGTCATGAAATCCCGATTTGAACTCCTCTAACATGCTCATGGGAACAATAACCTGAATCCTGACATAGAGGACCTCGTCCTCATATATGATCAAATATAAAGATGATATACCACCATTATGAAATTACATAAAGGTCAGGAACCCCTATCCCTCATTCTTCTAATCTCTATTCAATCTCAAAATTGTAGACACTATTGAAACTTATAGGAGTTTCATATACCCCAGACTCTACTGAATAACCACATGGGTCTCCACTATAAAATGATCATTATCTACTCAATTATAGACTATTGAAATGATTAAATCCGATTTCTCATACAAAAAATGTGATCCACACTGTTTCCTTCCCCGGGTGAATATTCTAGTTTAAAATCAAAAAACATCAAATAGTCAACACATATACACTATCAGAGATTCATGTATATCTGAAAATACATATACATTTTGATCTAATGATCTATATACATAGTAAAGTTTTCTTCCAGTAGATAATGCCACAAACACTTCAAATAATGCACCAATGTTGCCAAATCAAGGTTTTGTATAGGGTAGCATTGAAATTGTGGCCTCAACTATCAAGACCAATATGACAAAACTCCATCTCCCGACATCAACAATACTCTGAGCCTTTTCACATAATATTCACAATACATTGTATCCTACTCACATGTTTCAATTCAAAACAATATTGGTGTTGATTAAAAATACTTCTTTAACTCATGGATGGTATTATCAAATGAGTTCATGGATTCAAACATTATCCCATTTTTTGGTAAATCTCTTCAGTTTTTCTACCAATCAGAAATATTTTTATGAACATTCGATAATATATATCTAAACCTAGAAATATTTGGATATCAATAATGGTCATTGGATGATCCCAAGAAACCACTAAGCGTACTCTCTCTAGGTCCATATAAAAACCATCCTTAGATATGATGTAACCTAAAAATTGTAACTGATCAATTTAAAATTGGTTCACAGATAGCTTGAAGTATATCGAATTCTCCATATATGTACATAGGACTTGTCAATGTGTTGGTCATGGTATCCATATGTCTTGGAGTACCCCAATATTTCATCAGAAAAACTACCACAAAATAATCCTAGAATGGATGTAATATCCGGTTCATGATGTACATAAACACTACTGGTGATTTCATCAACCCAAACTATATTACACAAAACTCAAAAAGGATATACCTTATTTTGAATGTATTCCTTGATATATAAAAATTTAGAACTATCATATGATGACACTATTATCCAATTCAGTCATTGAAAAGACACTTTCTCCCCTCAACTTTTCAAAAACATCATTAATACAAAGAAGAGTAAAATGTTTCTTGGCATTCATCCTATTCAACTTCTGGTTTTCAAAACATAAGCATAAACCCCTATCACCATTCTTTGAAAACAACACTATAATACCCCAAGGTTATGTAATCAAATGGAAAACTCCTATAACATCTTTCCCCTTCTCATTTCCTTGATAAGGAGGTGTAATATTATTTTTCATTAGGATACATCTCCAAGAATCTAAAGGCTTGGAATAAATTTTGAAGCACTTCAATACATGTGGTGGAAGATTGTATTGTTAATAATAAAACTACATACCAAACAATTAAAATACAAAAAACTCCAAATGATTAATGATATCAATGAAATAAAAATCAACATTTAATTTATCAAAATCAAACTATAACAGTGTACCATATAAAAAGACTACAAAAATCAATGTTTACAGTGGAAGAAAGAATTCAAAGATAAAACATAAAACTCCAAGCCCCAAATATGCTTCATGCTCCATTACATAACTCTACAATAGACCTAGTATCATAATGTACTAAAACAATATTTGTGATACTTTACCTTATCCCATGTATTGATAAAAAACATTTGGAATAGCATAAATCTTACAATATTGGGATGAGTAATGAAACTCATTATGTTTTCCCACAATGACTTCACTAATCCTTACACTATGATAGAACATGTTTGCACATTTATATAAATATATTTTTTAAATCAATTTCTAAAACTATTTCTATCATAAAAAACTTGTACTGATGTAAAATGTTTTTCTCAACAACACCAATTTCCAATGAAAGAAACCAAACAATCTTCCAAAACCATATCATTAATTCAACTTTGGTATACAACATTCCAATCCACACATCCACAAATCTAAACATGCATTCTTCATTATGATGGTTCCATACTCAGGAGTAGTTTCTCATTAATATAAAAAGTTTTCACAAGGTAATTATATATCATATTCCATTAAATCATTGGAACTAATCACCATGTCATATATCAACCTGGCCTCATAAAAGAAATTTGAACTCACACCAACCCATTATTCAAAATATTTCCAAAACAATCATTTCAACCATTACAATAAAACCACCCTTTTTTTAAAACATTTTAAAATACCATTTTAATAAATACTTACATTTTTTAAAAACAATTTTCGAAGAATCAAAACTACATCAAAATTTTGAAATCACCTTTTTAAAATTACGTAACAAATATTATTTTCCAAAAAACACCCATTTTCTATAATTTCACAAACTGTCACTCAGGGGGGGTTTTAACAAACAATGAAAAGTAAATAAACAATCATGTTCAATAAAAACAATAAACATGAAACATTACCATCATGTTCTGAATAGAGGAGTCTATAGTGAATCCACCTACCTTGGGTTTTTTGACAACAATAAAGAACATAACATAAAATCAAAAGAAATTGGGTTTAATCTCTATGAACCAATGTCAAATCTCTTCCCCTATCAAAAAAATGTTGAAATATAAACATATTTGGAATTTAAAAGTATATATCTACCCACATCAGGTGTAGATCTAAGAATCCAAGAGATATGGAGAAGTAGATCTAAAAATGCATCACGAACAACTAAGAATGATTACATGCCATGAAAATCAAGAATTAACACAAAAAGGAACAACTCGGGATCATTTCCAATTATATGGGGAGATATTATCCAACCATTTAGAGAGATAAATCCCTAGGTAGGTACATTTTGAAGAAAAATGAGAGAGTTGTGTGTGAAAATGAAGGAGTTATATAATTTTCTTATCACACTTTTATCGGGTACATGGTTATTCACACAATTAGGAAAACTATGTGGTAACTATGATTATGATACTGAAATTCATTACCACATATCTATAATTACCACTGGATCATTCAAAATACTGAATTTCATTACCACATACTCATAACGGCCATATCTACTTCTAAAAGATACTTTGGGAATATCCTTAATTCGAACCTTTTGTGATATCTTGATCATAATTAAATCTTAGATAACAATTGAGATCCACTCAATTGATCAAAGATATGGTCAATTTATGGATGTAGATATCAAATTTTTAATCATAACATGGTAATTATTATGATAAACCAAACATATTCATAGAGTTACATACACATTTTTCACAAACAAGATCGGTGCTACCACGCATATGTTCTAGGTCAAATGAACCATTTTCTTTCCATCTCTTCAAAGTATAAATTATATACCATTAACTATGCAGGAGTCATCCGGTATGATGGAAGGCACATAGGACCGGTCCCTAAAAAGAGATCAATCTTAAACTCCACTTCTCTAATCATTGGTAACTATGAAAATTTATTGAGAAACACATTGTGAAACTGATCCCGCACTATTATAAAAATGTTCATATTGATCTCATCAATTGAAGACAAAGACAACACTTCCAATTTTTGTGAAATCATTACAACTACTGGTTCCAAGATTCTCGTTTCACCTACCTCTACACTCCTATCACCTTATAAAAGATTCTCTCTGCCATCTTCATTAGTAAAACTAAATTTTCTAGTAGAATAGTCAATGTGATCCTTAAAATTTATCAACCAATTCATACCCAAGAATATGTAAAATACATCCATCTCAATAATAGAGAAATCATATTTTATCTCTTCTCCAACAGTGGTTATATATTAGGCTCTCCACACAAATCATTGACACTATATTTGAAAAAGAGGAGTTTGAGGTTTTATCACAGAAGAAATCATCTCAGGATTAAATATCATAAAATAAAAAACATAAGAAGAAATAATTGAAGGGGATTCCCCTGCATTAGACAACACTTTCATAAGGGGATAATTCAAAAGAATTGTACTTCCCATTGTATATTGGGAAGGTTTATCATCCACAATAACATGTTCTCCTATATTTAATTACTTCATCACAACACTTTTATTCTTGTTTACCTATTGGTATTTCACTCCCTATGGAGTTAATGTATTACTTGAATCACCATGTATAGATTTTATCTACTAATGAGACTAATTCTATTGTCATATCCCTTTCGAGGAATATGTTCCTATGACACTTGAGAAGTGTCCTGAACACCCAAAAAAAGCGAATTGTGATAATAAGACCAATCCTTCACCATATTCTTTCAATTTTGGCATTCCCTCGATGATTTCATACACTCTATCATCATGTGGTTGAGAAAAGAACCCTGAAAACATCCATATTTTTTCTTGGGACTCAGATGAATGTTCACCGATCCAACTGTCTAGTTTTGATTCATTTTCCCACCATAGAAATAGTTTTCCCTCTTCCTATTACTCATATTAATAGAGTTCCCACCATTTCCCATGGATATTAACACACTTCAACCTCCCATATATCCATATATGTCCATTTCATCTACCATCTCTCTATTTAATATCTCTTTTTAATCTATAACATATAGAAAATCTTTCTTAGAATGAATCTACTTTATCTACCCCGATTCAAAAATTTGTATTGTCGAGGATGTACTAGCATCAAACATAGTTTCAAAGTAAACTAACATCATGAATTCATACTCATAATTAATGATTTAAAAATTTCCATCTTGATTCTGAATAATTTCTTCATTCTTTGAATTTGGAACATGTGAGAATAAAATTGTTTTTTGGAAAATTCTTTAAAATCCACCCATGCAAGTATTTAGTATGATTTATCCTAAACATCAAACCCCCCCCCCACAACATGTATGATCTTACAACATATAAGTATCCAATTTTACATTTATTATGAATTCAACTCCAAGACTGAACACTAAAACAAATTCCAATTCTAAACAAGACATAGACCACTTGTTCTACAAAGGAAGGACTAAGATGATTTCATTTTTTTCAAAAATATTTTGGATCGAACAAAACATATACATATTTTTTCAAACCAATTTTGGATCAAAAAAACTGATACCACTTTTTCCAAATAGATTTTTAATTGAACTAAAATAATAGAACATGTAACATCTCCCCAATTCAAATTGTCTTGATAATGCAGTGGAAGGTAACTAAGCATTGATAGATATCCCCAAGATGCCAAAAGTTGATAATAAATGATGAAGGTATTCAATAAATGTGAGGGAGATTTTCCATTTAATCATAAAACTACTAATCAAAAAACTCATAAAAAACTACCACCATATGATGTATGCTAACATTGAAAGAAAACTCAACATTTCATTTATCAAAATAAAGCTAAAACCCAATACTACACAGAAGGCATCCAAAATAAAATAAAACAGTGGAAGACAAAACTCAAATACTCCAATGAAAACTCAAAGCTCCAAACATGGTCTATAATCTAACTCTACAACATCCCAGGTATCATGAAGTACTGCTAAAGATGAAGGATACTTTACCATTTCCCATATATCAATAAAAATTTCACTCAAAGAACCAAATTACAAAAGTGGGGGTGAGTAATAAATCTCAGTAGAATTTCCCCAATGAATTTTTTACTCATTCCACTAGGATATAACATCTTATCCCATATATATATAATAGTTTACATAAAAAAATATAAAATATTTTATTTAAAAAAATAAACATGTTCCAATGTAAAATAGTTTCTCAACTACACAAATTTACATGGAAAGCAACCCAAAAATGTTCAAAACCCATTTCATTAATTCCACTTTCTCATACCCCATCCCAATCCCGACATCCACACATCTACACGTTCATGATTTATTTTGACATTTACATACTAATTAGTGGTTTTTAATCAATGTTCTATGTCTCCATATGGTAATTATATCCCATGTTCTATTACAACTTTGTCAGTGAGAACCAACTCATATTTCAACCAGACCTCACAAATGTAATACGAACTCACACCAACCCATTATGATAAACCATGCCAAAACTATCATTTCATCCATTTAAATAAAATGAACCTTTAATTAAAAACATTTCAAACTACCATTTTAGTAAAACCAATATTTAGTGAAAAAAATTTCAAGCATCAAAACCAAACCACCATTTTAAAATTGTCATTTTAAAATAAACTTTTCAAAATCACTTCCCAACAAAACAACTGATTTCAATAATTTCACAATCTATCACTGGAGAGGATTTTCAAAAATAATTTCACAATTAATATAAAATCAATTTAATTCTAAAAAAAATTGATACTATTAATTCATGTTCAAAATAGAGGAGTTGAGAAAAAAGTGATATACCTCAGGGTTAAAAAATAAAAAATGAACGACACTTAAATACCCATGAAACCGGGTTAAGTCTCCACGAACCTACTATATATCACTTATGATATAAAAAAATCATATTATAATCATATTTTTCATCCATAATTGTATATCTTCCCACAATGATCATCTATCTAAGAAACTGAGAGAGGGAGAGTAATGTAGACATATTAAAACTCATCATAAACAACCAAGAATGACAACTTCATGTGAGAATCATGCTTCAATGCACTAGTGAATGGCTTCGAATCACTACTAATTTGATGGGGAGAGGTTTTCCACCCTTTGAGAGAGAAATATCCCAAGCTAGTTCCATGTAAGGGAAAAACGAAGGATTTATACAGGAAAACATTTGATATCTAAAATTTTAGGATATCAAATTTTTCATGTGCACAGTTAGTTTCATGGTTAGGAAAATGATGCGCTAACTGTTTGTAAGGTACATCCTCAATGGTTGAACCTTGATTAGTTGGATCGAATGGATTCGCAACCATGATCCAACCATGAAAAATCCCTCTCTCTAAATTAGCAGGTTTTATCCTAGGTTTCCACCTAGTTTGGAAAGTATGTGCACATCTCATGTTCCGTACAGTTTTCCTACATCTCACAATGCATGATTTATTATAAGAGTTTCACAGTTTACCCAAACTATTATCAAAACAAAAACCTATTGAAAATCCCAGAAAATATACCAAATGTTTTCCAAACTTTCATAAACATTACCCATATAATTTTAAAAATTAAAATACATAGAGAAAGGGATACATACTTGAAAATGGGGTGGTAAAACTCAATTATACTCCAACTCCTCTAACTGCATCATGACTCTTCAAGATCCACCAATTTTATTTTGTAGTATGGAATTGAAATTGGATTAGTCCCTAGCATGAGATCAATAGTAAATTCCTAACCTCTCTCAAGTTTAAACCTTGAGAAGATTTTAGGAAACGCATCTTGAAAATTTTTCCTTGTGGGTGGAAATCCATCTTACTACACATCTCTTTCATCCAAAAATATACTTGAAACCTAGGTTGTGATCTCTCCTAATTTCTCTGTAATTTTACATGCTCATCCTTTTTGGATATCCCACTCTCCATGGTGAATTTAATGGTCACCCAAAGGAGTTGTAAATGTCAATCTCCTATGGTAACAATCAATGTGGGATTGGTTTGCTACTAACCAATCCATAACCAAAATTAGGTTGAATCCGGACATATCAATAATATGTATACTAATGATAAAATTATAATCTACACGCTCGAGAGAAAACCCCATACACAAATAGATGTCTCTAGATGTACTCCCAACTGTGTGTTTATTATTGTAACTCTACTCTCAAACTTCACTGGAAGACTCAATCTATTAATAAATTTATCATATATAAAGGAATGAGAGGAACCCATATAAAACTGGGCACTAACTATTGTAGAAACTATGAGAATAGTACATATCACTATTGATGATCAATTCTCACTATCCAAAATTGTAGGCTATATGGAATGTAACTTTATTTACCCTCTTCTCTATGATTTAGTCTAACTCCCTTGAGATTTTTCATTCTAATGAAACAGGTTCTCTTTCCCAGAAGCACCACTTACACTTCCTCTAACACCTCAGCCAGTAGAACTCAAACTGCAAGAATAATATGGTGTATAAGACCTCATTCCCACACTATGTTTCTTTTTATCTCCTCTATCACTAACCATCTACCATGAATTCCTACAAAACCTTTGTAGATATAAAATTTCTCTGCAGCTTCGACACATCACTGGTGGTTGGGGAAAATGTTTCTAAAAGATTCCTGACCTACCACTGTGGTGGAATAGCATAGGGTAAGGTCTTTTGTAACCCACCCTTACCCATAGAAAATCGTCAAACCACTTATCTGTGTGAAATTCTTGTAATTATGTTTCCTTCTTTTAGAATTTGTACATCCTGACCATCCATAATAAATCACATGTCTAAAACTAGAATCCTCCTTTATCTTATTCTCAAACATGAGAGCCTAATTTACCACCTATGGAAACTTTATTAGTTTGATTATTTTCACATTGGATAAAAGTTCACACATAATTTTATCCTAAAACTAGTTTTATTTTGTAGCCACATTTCATGCCAATGTTTGAACAAAGTGATGAAAATCTATAAATCTTCCATCATAGTTCATAACTAACATACTCCCTTAGGTCAACCTTATGAACTCATCCTCTCTATCATGTCACAATGTGTCATGATAAAATTTGTCCATGAAATTATCATTAATTTCCTTCTATTCTATAGTGTCCATATATTCATCTCATGATTGGATGTCTCACTATTGCTTCAACTGACCATGCAACATATAGGCATCTAATTTGATTCTCTTCTCAGTAGGAGTATTGAGGTGGTATAGTATAGTTTGAATGGAATCAATCTCAAAAATATCTCCCTTAGGTCCACCATTTCTAGTAAAACTCATTAGTTTATACAACTAAAACTCCATAATTAGATCATACATGCTTTGGACCACCCACCCTGGGACTCATTACATGATTTTCATGAAGTGATAAAAGTTATCTCATAACCAATCCCTTAATTACCCAACAAGAACTATTGATGCATTAGGATCCACTAATAGTGGAGCATCTCAGCCATATCCTCTTATCTTCAACTCAACAAACATATTCATGGAGGCATATATCTATAATGAAAAACACACATCTTTGTAATCCTAAAAAATCATATATGCATTATAAGAAAATCACAATAAGTCACAATAATTCTTTTCCCAAATCCTCACCATATGGTCAAAACTAATGTTCTCTATCTATTATTAACCACCCCACACCTAGGTCCTGGATAATAAGGGGAAACACATTCTCATTATTCAATTTCCATTAGACACCCATTTATTTGCATTTTTCATCACATTACCATTTTCAATTAAAATTCAAAAGGGAAACACTACTCAAGCTCAACAACATAACCACAAACATGTTTCCCATTAGTGCCTAAAATGATGCATGTCACAAAATAATCATGTGCCCTAAGAGTTACGAATGAATAATCCACTCTCTTGCATTACTAGGCCATAACTCAAAACTCAAAAAATGTCACAAAATATCTAAAACAATAATAAAATCAAACTACAACTATATCACTCATGGTGAAATAAAATCCAACTGTAACATCACACATCAATAACATTTTTCCCACAATAGGTACTTAGTTTTCCCCCATATAAGGGTTTTAATATCCCATGCATGAGCTCATTTCTAAGGACCAATTCATCCAATAATCATGCATACCTTTAAAAAATTGTTAATATAAATAAATGAAAATAAAAACTATTTTATAACTCATTGTAATGTCCTGGTCTGGGTACCGCTCCCCGGTTCCCTAATCCAAACAACCAAATGACATTAAGCGCCCCTATATATATGATAGAGGTTGTTAACTAACAGTGTGGATATGACATATCGATAATGGGGAGACTATACCCTCTTTTATTAGATTAATACACGATTATAATGTGTAAAATAACAATAGAATAACATATAATCATATCTTGAAATAACCAGTATAGCATGATGGAAAAAATTTGAAATAAAATTTCAAAAAAAATATGAAAATATATGATTCAAGTGTATAAAATGAAAAATAAAGATACATACAACTTCCCCAAGAGGGTCCTGAAACCATGTATTCTTCCCTCATCCATGATCTATCCCATAATAGCCATCTAACACATGGGCACTTCTTTTTTCATGTCCAAAAAACAAAAATTCTATTTTGGTACCAATTAGGACGCCCGAGTTAAGTGTGAGTAAAAATCTTTAAGACACCAACAAAAACTTCTAAAAAATATCCAATCAAACAGTGTATGTAGTTATATAATGAAAAAAAATGAAAGAAACAATGTAAAATATTTATATCTAATCGAATAATCTTTATTTAAACACATAATACTGAGGTTCCCAAGGACACCAGATCATTAAATCGCGTATGTGTCTCATATCGGAGTTTGAACTATCCCAATGGGATATTATGTAATTGAATTCCACTATTACCCTTCATTATCATTGTTTTTATCTGAATGTACATATTACTATTCATTATCAGAATTGAAATCTGATAAAATTCATAAAACATGTAAATCAGTCCAGTATGAGTAGTGTGAACACATGAATCTACCCTCAATTTTATTATTTTAGTAATACTAAATGAAGCATAATATATTTCTAGGAAAGGGGGAAAACACCCATAGTCATTTCCCTATCCCAACGCCAAGATCTCTCATGATCCCTTGAAATAAAAAGATAATCTTTCATGGTTATCCTTCCCAAAGGTTCTCATGTTACTTTAGAAATAAAAATGGAATCACTCACTATCTTCCTCAAGTGATACCTCACTCTCAACCAGGTTAACCAATGTGTTACTCCATGCCAACATAATCACAACCTAGTGTCTTGCTAACAATGGCTATTTCAGAATTTATTATATTAATTAATTTAAAAAATAATTAATTATACCAATTTCATTTAATTCATCCAAATATTAAATAATAACATCAATTTCATCATTACATTCAATAATTAATTAATAAACCCAGTTAAACTAATTAATTCACCCATTAATTTATCACATACTTTATATTAATTAATTCAACAATTAATTAATCATTTCTCTATCTCAACATATAATAGTTAATTCACTCATTAATTATTCTTAATTTATGATTCAACATTACTATAACTCACTGAACAATAATTTATCCCTAATTCCACAATTTAATTGTTCAAAAAAATTGTGAACCCCTCAATTAATTAATTAACAACATTAATTAATTAAATTGGTATTTTTAATTTCTAAATGATCCCTATAAATTCTATAATCACATACAATTAATTTATATCAATAATATGGGATTATAATAATATACCACATACCTTGACTCGTCAATGAACAGTCTCCGAACCTAAATCCTCAAAATTCAGTAGAGTAATGGTGTAGTGTGAGATATAGATCTAGCACCTAAATCCAAGATTGAATAGATAACGATCCATTAATTATATATCTAGATCCAAAATCCTTGAGATAGATTTTTTAAATCCATAACTATATCAAAAAAATATAGGAAAACAACCAACCAAAAGAATACGAGAAACACATGAGGCCAATCAGGAAGAAACCATGTACTCAGAGAGATGTAGATCTGCCAACCCGGCTTCAAATCACCAAGAATGGTGTTTAGCCGACCTTGGAATCCATTTGAGAAGCTATATAATTAAGATAAACCAGGTATGGGTCGATCTAGGGAATTCACTCATATAATATGGGTGTTTGGGAAATTTTTAAATATTTTTTTTGGATTATAATCCTATATACATAGTTTTCTTTTTAGGGAAAATGGTTTCTCTTAACTGTGCCCTTACGCATGCACATATTCTAGGGGGTGAATGGTATGTCTTTTTAGGGTTCAAAATTTTATAAACCATGATAAAACCATAAAAATACTTCATTTCTACAGTTTTAGGGTTTTTTGGTCTACATAGCATAGTTTAGAAAAACTATGTGCCAACTGTGCACTTTCCCATCTCATTCCAAAATATCTAAATTTCACCCAAACATACCATAAGGAAAACCCAATTGAAATGAACTCAATGAAAAAAAAAGGGTTTCTATGAATGAGGATGATATATTTTCAAAAAAGTTTTAGATCGAATCAAAAGAAAATATGATATAATTATATCATGGTATATGTAAATAAACATTTTATTAATTATTAATTATGTTTTGTTATTTTTATAAAGCAGAAATGTTTATTTATAATTTTATAATTAATATAAATATTAAAAAGAAAATTTATTTTGATAAAATGATCAATTAATTACTATTTTGTTCTTTTATGATTATAATATGATTTTATGAGACCCTATTTAATTATTCAAAGTGTTAAAAATCAGTTATAATTTTAAAATTTTGTAATTTTTGAGTAAATGTTGATTTTATTTAAAAATTCATTGTATCTATATAGAAAATTATTTTCAAAAAATTTAGTTCATAATTTAATTCTACATTTCAAAAAAATTATGGTGAATTTTTTCAATTTTTATAAAATACTTGAACCACTTTGTGAATAGTAAAATATGATCATTTTCATTAAAAGCTAAGTACATTAATTTATGAATAATTGGTGAGGAAAAGCCTATGTAATCCTAATATATCAAAATATTATACATTATATTAATATATGTTGTTATAATATTAAAAATATTTAAACTATTGAGCCAAAAAATTAAATAATGAATAAAATAATCAGAAAACTCACCTTTCCTCCCTTGTAAAGACCACCCATCTTCATCACATCTCCCCAAACAATAAAATCATAGAATCATATCCAAGGTATGAAAAATACCCTTTCTAATACCCTCCCCTTTTTCCAAGATCCCTTATTCTAATCAAATAACCAAACCCTTTTCATTAAGGAGGATCTCAAGGTGGAGAAATTCAAGGGGTAAAATCCCCTTGAATTTTCTTTTAATTTCATTTTAATTTCAGGTATTTTATTATCGTCCCCTCACCTAAACTTATCCATATGTAACGATAAATCCATTATATTTTATACACAATAATTTTATTATGTTAATTGAATAATTCATCTTCAAACATCTTCCCTCTTCCTTTTATTCTAAAAATAAAAATATCATATGCGGTGCGTCAATTTTCCACCACCAAGGATGATGAATTTATATTTCACACTACCTCATTAAAAGATAGTAATAAAACCATTATGATGTTTAAATAAGATTAAATTACATGTCTTTTTAGTTATATAATGTTCAAGAACCTATATATAAAAACAAGATGATATAATCCCATAATGGTTGTAAAAACAACTAAATAAATTAAATCATTATAATTAACATTCTGTCAAAAAAATAATTTTCATAGCATATATAAATGATATATAATACCAATAATATTTATTTATTTAAATTAATAACATATAGTTACTATTTTGGATAATAATTCTCATAGTCCATGATCTTCTATACTTATAAACAAACAAACCGATCATGAAAATCAAGAAAATGAACCCTCCAATAATGAGATAATTGAACTCTCTAACTCATCAAAATTACAATAAATGAACATAATAAAGTTATAATGAATAAAAAATTTATAAAATGTTATATATTTATAAAATAAGGAATTTAATCTGACTATAATGTATATTAGAATGAGGAAAACACTCGGACATAAGGTGGGGGAATTCTCGAACCAAACCCCATTTCCTTGGGTTCTACCTCTTTTACTCCATTTTCATTATAGATGTTACTTTAATATAATTTATTTTCAGTTCCCTTTTATTTTTTATATACATTCTTCTAATATTGTTTTACGAAAAATGAAAGGAATTTTCCAAAAGAACTCCTCTTTCTTAAAAAACGTCATTTATTTCTCTTGAGATTGTTTCCTCTTCACTCAAGATCGATAGTAAGAATTTAATTCCCTATTTATATTGGGATCTACAACATTTATTCATGAATGTTTGATTTAAGAAATGAAACCCATTCCTTTCTAGGGGTTATGTTATTTTACTGACTGATATATGTTCTATATGGCAAGGATTATTCGGATAAAGTTATGATGTGATGGGTGCACCTAGAATTTTATAGCTCTAGAATGCATTAGTTATAGTGATTTATATCATGTGATAATTGTTGTACTCACCCATTTTTATAATCTCAATTAGGTTTAGATATGCTTTGATAATCCCAAATAATGTCTATCTATATATTAATTATACTTTCATGTTATGTCATCATGCTAATAAGTTGATATGAATATCGAAATGATCGTATCATATAATTGGAATATGTTATTCAATGTTTATTTATGATTATAAATGTTTTATGATGATTAATATTGATAACTAAATCAATCTGAAAATGAATTTCATAGAATAGATACTTTATAAGCATTCGAGTTTTAAAGTCCCCGATACAGACAGAGATACTGATAAACATAGGTCACTGATAAACTAAGTCTAATGATAGACAAGGTCACTGATACAAGATACTAATAGAATGGATCTACCGATAGAGGAAGCTACAGATATAGAGATCTACCGCTACTAATGTTAACAACTACTGATAGTGAGGAAGAGTTACCAACGGAAATTCACCGTTATGAAGAGCTACTGAAAAATGGAGCTATCGATACAAGGAGATACTGCTACACATTGAGCTACTGATACAAGAAAGCTATCGTTACAGAGAGTAACAGCTACTGATGCAAGACATGACGTTACAAGTCCACCACTTCAAGTTCACTGATACAAAGAGCTACTGATGGAAACTAGTCATTGTTTCTCTCAATTATGTCTCTCTGTTTGTTTATTAGCAACAGTCATATTTTGTGATTTTAATGCAACTGATATTAATTAATGATGTTTGTTGGATGTCATGAAATCGTACATTTTACCTATAGAAGTAATCACGCCTTATGTCTAATATTAATTAAAGATGTTTTTTGATGTTAGGGAACCATACCTCATACCTACAGAAGTAATAATGACTTATGTTGAACCACAACATGTGCTATAAAAGGAATATTAAATATGCTTATAAAGGGTGTGACATAGAGAATGCACAAAGAGACATACAGTAAGAACACATGAAGAACTCAAACAACACTCATACACATCAATAATAGAAGTTCAAAGAGGAGGTTCGAGAGCTACAAGGAATACTCTCACATTCAAGATGAACACATGTACTGGAAGTGAAGGAACAAAACTAAAACAGTATGTTTTCCAGAAAACATCCAGAGAAGGACTAAAAGCTCCATCTCCTTCAATAAAAATGAGTCCAGAGCTGCATTGACCTCACACAAGAGCATTCTAAACTCATATCCATATTATTGATCTGTTGTGATCATTTTTATTACATTACGAGCAGTGTGAATGTTCTCCTGCCTGTTTGGACACACACTGACTACTAAGATGAACTGGAGGATACTGAAATCCTCACACCAAACTCTTTACACCTTTGTGTATCCCACATAGAACTATGGTAGAGGTTTGAGAACCTGGACAGCCTATGTGCTATTGTTGTTACTTTCCCACATAGAACTGTGGTAGAGGTCTGAGGACCGGGACAACCTATGTGTTGTTGTGGTTGCTTTCCCATGTAGAACTACAGTAGAGGTATGAGGACCTAGACAGTATAAGTACTATTGTAAACCCCGATCCAGGGTGTGGATTTATGTTTTATATAAACTATTTTAGAGTACTAATTCTCAGCTTGAGACTGAACCTATTGGTTAAAACTGTTGTGCATCTTATTTTAGTTTAAACTATTTTCTATATTCCACTGCTAATTAATTTGAAATTCAAATATATTTTAAAGTAACTCTAATAGTTGAACTAGAAAGTGTTGGTAATTATTTCTTGCCAGTAAGTTAGTTTCAAAAGCTAACTTAATCTTCTGATTAAGTTAACTGAGAAATAATCAATCTTTGAGAAACTAATTGAACACTTACAATCTTTATAAATTCACTACAGTTTAACTTGTTTTATAAATTGGGGGATTTCAATATTAATATTTTGAACAAAAATGTTTAACAGGAACACAATTCACCCCCCTCTTGAGTATCCACTCCGAACAACATTTGGTATTAGAGGTAGTTGATAAAAGTTTTTCTAAACACTCTGTTTGTGAAAAGTTTTCAACTGTGATTTTAGTTGTTTCTTAAAGATCTCAAAATTTCTATTAATTATAAATTTTTATATCTTTATAAATATTTTTAATACTTAGTTATTTTGGATAATAGATTAGAAGGCAAAGCTACCAACATGCCACCTTTCTTTAATGGTGTCAATTATTCCCAATGGAAAATCAAAGTGAAAATACATTAAGAAATTATGGGATTTGACATCTGGACTTCTATAGAGACTCAGTATAAGATTCCAGAAACTATTAGAAATACTTGGGATGAACCAAATAAAGCTACTTACAATAATAATTATAAATAAATGAATGCTTTGTATTGTGCTTTAGGAGATGAAGAATTTAATCGAATATCTGCTTGTAAGACTCCTTATGAAATTTGAGGTCCTTTGGCTATTTCACATGGGGGAACAACCAATTTTAAGGAAATGAGACTAAATAAATACACTATTAAGTATGATAATTTTAAAATGAAATCTGATGAATATATTTCTAATATGTATCACATGTTTAATGAGATAGTTAATACATTAATCTCACTGGTAAAAGTTGTTCCAAAAAAATTGCAAATCATGAGGATACTGAGATTCCTACCAGACAGATAAAGAGGAACCTCTGTCTCTATAAGAGAATCATGTGACATTGGCAAGCTACATGTCAAGGAGATGATTGGTAAGATGATGATGTATGAATAAGATCTGAAGGTAAACAAAGAAGAAGATGATGAACCTAAGAAGAAGTTAGTGGCATTTAAGTCTACTTCCTCAAAGACCAAGTACAAGAAGAAAGTTCACATACCTGTTGAAATCTCAAAAATTGAAATTTTAGATTCAGATAGTGATTAAGTTATGGCTCATATAGCCAAAAGATTCTAGAAATTATATAGGAAGAAGATATTTTTCCAAAAATCTAATTATAAGGGTATGTATGACCCCAACAAGGAAATTGGAAGAAAGATTGGAAGAAAGCTGATAAAGATGATGAGATAGTCTGTTATGAATGTAAAAGAAGAGGGCATGTCAAAGATGACAGTCCAAAACTAAAATTGAAGAAAAAGTATGACTATAAGGATAATAAATACAATAAAGACATGAAAGATACCTGGAGTGTGTCTGAAGACAGCTCAAGTGGATATGAAGCTTCTGATTCTGAGGAAAATAATCATGCCAACATGTGTTTCAGGACCGAAACATCTAAGGCAACACTTAATTCCCCTATACACTATGATTATTATTCTGGGAAAGAAATTGATTCAAATAATTATAATAATATGTCTAAAGATAAATTATTTGAATACTATAATATGTTGGAAGATACTTGTAATGAGCAGAAAGATAAGTACAAATCATTGAAGAAATAGTATGCCCTGACTAGTACTGTTAAATATGATAGTATAGAAAAGTAAAAGAATTCTCAACTATTAAAGGAGAATACTGATCTTAAATTATCTAATGAGAAACTTAGAAAATACATATAGAATTTCACAAATTAAAATAATCATCTAACTCAAATGCTTGGAAAACAAGTTGCACCAATGTATACTACTAGTTTAGGATACCAACCTGGACAGAGACATATTGTTAAGAATAAATTTATTCCAAAATCTGGACAGTATGCTACTAGTTCAAGTTCTGGAAATTCTTATGCTTCATTTAGCTATTCAAATTATTATTGACCAAACAATGCTTATTTATCAAAATAATTTGAATCTGTTGATTATAGGAAACCCATTAGACAAATATGGGCGCCTAAAGTTTTACTTGATAACATTTCTGGACCCAAGAAAATCTGGGTACCAAAATTATCTTTTGTATAAATCTATTTTCTAGGAAACTTTCTTGAAAAGTTATTATAATAAGATATGGTACTTGAATAGTATATGTTCAAGGCATATTATAGAAGATTACTCCTGCTTTAAGATCTTAATAAAATTTGATGGAGGACATGCCACCTTTTGTGATAACACAAAAGGAAATATCATCAACTTAGGCTAGATTGGTAACAATGATTCAATTTTAATTTCTAAAGTATTATTTGATGATAGACTAAAATACAACCTGTTAAGCATTTCTCAGTTGTGTGATGATGGTTTCAATGTGAAATTTGAAAATTATTCTTGCAATGTATTTGATTCTAAAAATATTTTTTTATTTACTGCTTTAAGAGATGAAAATGTATATGTTGTAGATTTTTAATTCTTTATCCAAACAAAAGGTTACTTGTTTAAATGCTTTTCATAAATAATCTTGGTTATGGAATAGAGTATTAGGACAGTGCAATGTTCATTAACTTAAGAAACTGACTATGAAAGGTTTAGTTAAATACCTATACAAACTACAATTCCCAACATACAACGTTTTTAATCCCTGTCAAAAGGGAAAGAAATATAAAGTTTCTTTCAAATCAAAGAAAGAAGTTCCAACTTATCAACCTCTCAAGTTGGTTCATATGGATTTTTTTGGACCATCTAGAGTTTCTATCTTAAATGGTAAGCATTATGTCTATGTTATAGTAGATGAATTTTCTAGATATACATGGGTATACTTTCTTGCTCACAAAAGTGAATCTTGTTCATATTTCATTAAATACTCCAATTCTGTAGAAAACCGTAGTGGACATAATATTAAGACCCTGAGAAGTGATCATAGTTTTGAGTTTGAAAATCACGACTTTGAAACCTATTTCTCACACAATGGATAAAGTCACAACTTCTCTTCCCCTAGGACACCTCAATAGAATGGTGTAGTAGAAATAAGGAATAGAACCCTTCAAGAAATTGCAAAAACTATTCTCAATGAGTATGACTTACCTATTTACTTTTGGGCTGAAGCTGTCAATACATCTTGTTATATTATAAATAGAGTCTCGATTAGACATGTTCTTAAAAATACCCCTTATGAACTGGGGAATAATAGGAAGCCTAAATTTAGTTACATTAGCATTTTTGGTTTCAAAGTCTTTATTCTCAATACTAAAGATAATCTTGATAAGTTTGCATCAAAAAGCAATAAAGGAATATTTCTAGGTTATTCTATATCTAGAAAAGCTTATAGAGTATTTAATAAGAGGACCAAATGTGTGGAATAATTTGTACACATAAAAATTGATGATACTGATCCACATGAACCTAGGACCTCTCTTGAAAGTCTTTAAGAAGATTTTTTAATTCTAAACCTTAAGGACAAGAACAGTGAACCTGTTGTTAAGACAACCAGTTCTGGAAATTTTCCAGAACCTGTTTCTGTTGAACCTAAACCTGTAAATGTACCTGAAATTTCTAGCCCAACTTTTTTAGACCAACTAGGACCCTTAAAAACCATCCTTTAGATGCTTTTGTTGGAGATTTGGATAGAGGAACTCAAACTAAAACTTCTCTATGAAATCGGGTTGAACATCAAGCCTTTCTTTCGTCGTCAGAACCTGAAATTATCAATGATACTATCAAGGATGAATTATGGGTAATGGATATGAAAGAAGAGTTAAATCGATTTGAAAGAAACAATGTCTTGGAATTAGTAGATAGAGCTAAGGACACTTTGACCATAGGCACAAAATGGGATTTTAGAAATAAATTTGATGAGTCTAGAAATATAGTTAGAAATAAATCTAGGTCAGCTATACAAGGATATAGTCAAGAAGAAGGAATAGACAATGAGGAAACCTTTTCACCTGTATCTTGGTTAGAAGCTATTAGAATTATACTTTCTTATGCTGCTCATATAAATTTCAAGTTATATCAAATGAATGTTAAAAGTGCTTTTATAAATGGTTTTATAATTTTAGATGTTTTTGTTGAACAACCACCTAGATTTACTAATCCTCATTTTCCAAATCGAGTTTTTAAACATTCTAAAGTTTTGTATGGTTTAAAACAAACTCCACGAGCTTGGTATGATAGAATTAGTTATTTTCTTATTTCAAATAGTTTTATTAAATGTATTATTGACCCAACACGTTTTATTAAAAGGATTTCAAAATATTTTTTGATAGTACAAATCTATTTTGATGATATTATTTTTAGATCTTCTAAAAATGCTTTATGTATTGTTTTTTCAACGAGTATGCAATGTGAATTTGAAATGATTTTAATGGGAGAACTCAAATATTTTCTTGGATTTCATGTTTTTAAAAATGAAAATGGTATTATTTTAAATCAAAGTAAATATAAAAATGATATTTTGAAACGTTTTGGTTTGAATAGTAATAAGGAAAGTGATACACCTATGAGTACCACCTATAAATTGGATGCAGATGAAACTAGGAAACTAGTGGATCAAACCAATTATAGAGGTATGATTATGAGTTTACTTTATCTTATTGCTAGTCAATCAGATATCATGTTTAGTGTGTGTATGTGTGAAATATATCAAGCTAATCCAAAAGAGTCACACTTTCTTGCTGTTAAAAGGATTTTCAAATATATTAAACATACTACTAATTTAGGAATATTTTATCCAAAATGAAAATCATTAAATTTAATAAGTTATTAAGATGCTGACTTTACTGGTTGCAAGTTATATAGGAAGAGAACTATTGAATCATGTCACTTTCTAGGTAAGTCCATAGTATCATGGTGTAGTAAAAAGTAGAATTCGGTTGCATTGTCTACTACTAAAGCAGAGTACATAGCTGCTGGTAGTTGATATGCACAAATTCTATGGATGAAACATACTTTATTGGACTATGGATATAAATTTAGGAATTTATCTATAAACTTTGATAATACAAGTGCGAACAATATCTCTAAGAATCCTATATCTCACTATAGGACTAAGCACATTGATGTAAGACATCACTTTTTGAGAGATAATTATCAAAAGGGTGATATTACTCTTGAATTTATAGGTACTGAACATCAATTAGCTGACATATTCCCCAAGCCTTTAAGTTTAGAAAGGGTAAGTTACATTTGACAAGAGTTAGGAATGATAAAAATTCCTTAAACCTCACTGTTAGTAAAACGTCACCATTAGATAAACCTCACTATTAGTAAAACCTCACCGTTAGATAAACCTCACCATTAGTAAAACCTCACTGTTAGATAAACCTCATTGTTATATAAACCCCACTGTTAGACAAACCTCGCTGTTAGTAGAAACCTCACTGTTAGAAAAACCTCACTGATAGATAAACCTCACCTTTAGAGAGACCTCACCATTAGGATTCACACCAGTAGTTGTGACCGATATGTTTTGCACTGTCTGGATTTCATGTTTTTAACGGAAACCTTTATTACTTTTAATTTGTTTCTTTTTATTACATCTCGATTCCTAAATGATAAAAATTAATTCTAAGTCATGTTTCAATCCACCGCAAACTCTCTTCTCTTCAAACCTTATATCTCAAACCCTCACATTTCTAGTGAACACTAAGTACTTCATTTTGGAAATGGAAAGAGTTAAAGGTTGGTAGTAAAAGATGAAGGTGATGCACCGAGTGCAAATAGGTAGAAAGAAGGATCTAAATGGAGTGGTAGTGGAACAAGTTGTGACAAGGGTGCAGTGAACCCACACTTACTGGATAGAAATATCGTAATCGGGAAAGAACTCTATGCAGAATGTCTCCTGCCCAGCAAATCTTTGATTCTAATGATTTTATAGGAACAAGGGTGGCTCAAATGTTTTGATAATAACAATGGTCCTTATTATCCTAAATTGGTAAAGTAATTTTATAAGTTTGTTCATTTTGATAAATCTGAAAGTGAGAACAGAATGGTATCAGTAGTGAATGACAAGATAATATCTTTTTCTTCCATTGAATGGGATTAGTGCTTGAAAGTTCCACATGAGGGTGAGTTTTAATATTTCTCAAAGTCAGTACCTCCAACTAGTGACATTTTTGAGTATGAAACTGCTTTGAAAGAGCTCACTGGAGATGGCACACCAAGAAAAGTAGTTGATACAGAAATGGACGGAGAAAAGTGGTTGCTGTTCAAATTTATCGAGCATGTGTTAAGTCTAAGAATAGGGGATTTTGAAAATCTCATATTCCATTATATATTCTTGTTGTATCTGCTAAGTCATGGTGTCAAAGTGCATTTGTGTAGGATTATGATGATTCAAATCGAAGATATGACCAGGTCAAAATAAAAAAAAATGCTATATTATTTACAAAGATGATCTCTTTGATGATCAAGCTAAAAGGTGTGTTTGAGTCTCAGGATAACACAGTGGATGTAAGAGACTAATTTTTTATTACAAAAACAGTTTGTAAGTACATGAAAATTGGCTGGAACCCATGGAAAAATGAATAGTTAAATGATGATGAGAAAATTTATAATAAATTTAACCCTGTTTAGCATCCCAATCGGCCAAGAGATAAGAGAGATCCAGGTCTAAGACCTGATGAGGAAGAACCTCAATACAATGATGATGATGCTGAGGAGGATACCTCTATATAAGATAGAGGGGATCCTGATTTTCTTCTAAGCCCTGCTGATGAAATGGTATCTTATGGAAAGGCAAGTCCATATGTGACCCTACCTAGAAGGGAAGCAGTTCAAGGAGAAAGTGTTGAATAAATCTCTGTAAATGAGGAAGAACTGCCTAGATCCGATCATAGGGATATTGATCAATATTCAAATAGTTGTGATGATGAAGAGGAAGAAGTATCTGAGAATGGAAGTACCTATTTGAATCTCAGTCCTCTGATTGAGATCTCTATTATGCCTGTTGAGGAGATTCTTGAAGTAGATAGACCAGTACCTATTGCTGACATACCCCAGCCAGTGAAACCTATTTTGGATATGAATAAGGTTGTAGATGACTCTTCGGAAGAGGAAGTACCCAATGAGTTTGTTGTTGTTGCAGATATAGTGATGGAATCTCAGGTTGAGGGGGAGAAACTTGTAAGGATATGATCAGTTTATGTTACCTATGAAGTGGAATATTGGTCTGTGGATCTAGGAGTTATTGTATTGGGACTAGACAATACTAATTATGATGATGAGACACCCATTAGAAGACATACTGTGTCTTATGATATTTTCTTAGGGGAAGTTACAACTCAACCAGTAGCTCCTCTAGCTCTGCCTGAAGACATTGTGAGAAAAATAGATCTTGAGGAACTAAAATCTGAATTGAAAACCTGTTTTTTTGAAGAGCTAAGTAAGATGGAATTTTCTTTGGTATCTTCTCTGTGTAGTGTTATGTCAAGTGTTGTGACAGAAGTGATGTATGAAGTAAAAGAATTTCAAAATCAAGTTAAAAGTTTGACAGAGGTTGTTGATTCTTTGAATCAATCTGTTGCTTCATTTGACAACTTCCTGAGTTCTAAATCTCAATTTTATACTGACATAAAATAAATTTGAGGTGTAGTGAAACATTTTTTAATGTGTTTGAATATTTTAAGAAGACCATAAAAATGCATGTCAGTACACAGGATTTTTTTTGTGAAGAATTTGATAAGTAGTTTGACACAATCCTTTAAATAAACAGTAACTTTTATTGTAAAACCTCTTAGTACCTCTAGAGTTTTAGTTGATATTGAATAGTTTAGATCTATGCTAAAAGAATAAATTGGTCAAGTCAGTACCAGTAGCTCATTTGGTTCCTAGGTGATTACTACCACCAGGGATGTCAGAAAAATCGTCCAAGATTATATGAGTGATTCTACTACAGCCCAAAAGGAAATCAAAGAGAAAATTGATTACTATTTTTAGAGAGTGTACACCAAGCATCAGCTAACCAATCATTTTAAGATGCTGTTAGAGAATCTGAAACTGCCCCCAGTTAATCAAGCCTTCAAAGAACAACTTAGTAAGCTTAAGGAGTTAACCCCTACATTGGAAAAATTAATGGAGAACAAGGATGATTTTATCTCTACTATGGAGAGAGGGGGAGGTATCATCATGGATTTCAAGAATCTCTTACTGCCCTTTATGTATGTGGACTGTACACATATCACTGTGCCTCTAGCCCTGCCTACCTCTGGTCAGTCTGCTTCCACACCTCAGTTGACTCCATCTCAAGATATTATAATTCTTACTCCTATGATCTCTTAAATGAGTAGTCATTACAGGATCGGCAATGTTTTAGTATCTCAACAACCATTGATCATCACTGGTGTTCCCAATCCTTCACCTACACCTACGAATCTTGAATCCTCTTCTAATCCCAAAGACAAATCTATATTACCTATTGAGGAGGTTGATTGAGTAGTGGCTAGAAAATTTTATCTGAATTTTTGTACTTATTGTATTACTTCTGTAATATCTCATGTAACTTTGTCATGTGAATTGCTAATGTCTGTTTTCTCTCTTCTTCTTTTATGATCTGCACCATTGTTGTTCTATTTTTTATAATCGGAAAGGGGGAGAAAAATTATAATATGGGGAGAAATTACACTAAGGGGGAGAAAATTATAATATGTGTCTTTAGGGAAAATAAATATTATATTTATTTTTACTCTTATGTTTTTACATATTTTAACTCTGATAAATTTGAGAGTTATGATCTGAACACACTGAGAAATTCCATTAGATGTATTTTACTCTAATTCATTAAAACTTATTCTGGATTATAATGCCATAATTTTTGGTTATCAAAAAGGGGGAGATTTTTGGACTCACCTATTTTTATAATCTCAATTATGTTTATATATTCTTTGATAATCTCAAATAATGTCTATCTATATATTAATTATAATTTCAAGTTATGTCATCATGATAATAATTTGATATGAATATAAAAATGATCATATCATATCATTGGAATATGTTATTCAATGTTTATTTATGATTATAAATGTTTACCAATGATTAATCTTGATAACTAACTCAATCTAGAAATTCATTTCATAGAACAGATACTTTATAAGCATTCAAGTTTTAAAGTCACTGATACAGATAGAGCTACCAATAAAAAAAGGTCACTGATAGACTAAGTCTACTGATAGAAAAGGTCACTGATACAATCTACCGATAGAATGGAGCTACCGATAGAGGAAGATATTGATAGAGAGAGCTACCGCTACTGATGTTAATAGCTACTGATAGTGAGGAAGAGCTATTGACAGAAGTTCACCATTATGAAGAGTTACCGATAGATGGAGCTACCGATACAAGGAGCTACCGCTACACATGGAGATACTGATACAAGAAAGATACCATTATAAAGAGTAATAGCTACCGATTTAAGACCTACCGTTACAAGTATGCCGCTACAAGTTCACTTATACAAAGAGCTACCGATGGAAACCAATCATTATTTCTCTAAACTCTGTCTCTATATTTATTTATTAGCAACAGTCATATTTTGTGCCTTTAATGCTACTGATATTAATTAATGATGTTTGTTGGATGTCATGAAATATTTCCTCATACCTACATATGTAATCACGCCTTACGAAAGATATTAATTAATGATGTTTGTTGGATGTTAGGGAACCATACCTCGCACCTGCAGAAGTAATCGTGACTTATGTCAAACCACCGCATGAGCTATAAAAGGAAGATCAATGTTGCGTATAAAGGTTATGACATAGAGAATGAACAAATATACATACAAGAAGAACAAACAAAGAACGCTAATAACACTCATACACATCAAGAACAGAAGTTCAAAGAGGAAGTTCAAGAACTACAAGGAATACTCTCACATTCAAGTTGAACACTTGTACTGGAAGTGAAGGAACAAAACCACAACACTTTATTTTCCAGACAACTTCCATATAAGGAATAAAGGATTTATATGCTTCAATCCAAAGGATTCCATAGCTGAATTGACATCACACAGGAGAATTATAAATTCATCTCCATATTTTTTCTCTTCTGTGATCATTTTTATTACATTACAAGAAGTGTGTGTGATACTATCTGTTTGGACACACACTGACTCCTAAGCTGAACTAGAGGATACTGAAATACTTATGCGAAACTATTTACACCTTTATGTATCCCACACAGAACTGTGGTGGAGCTCTGAGGACCTGGACATCCTATGTGATGTTGTTGTTTCTTTTCCACATAGAACTGTGGTAGACGTTTGAGGACCTAGACAGCATGTGTGCTATTGTTGTTGCTTTCCCACGTAGAACTGTGGTAGAGGTCAAAGGACCTGGACAGTCTGAGTATTGTTGTAAACCCTGATCCAGGGTGTCGATCAATGTTTTATATAAACTATTTGAGAGGACTAAGTCTCAGCTTGAGACTGAACCTCTTGTTTAAAACTATTGGGCATCTTATTTTAGTTTAAACTATTTTCAATATTCTGCTACTAATTACTTTGAAATTCAAATCTATTTTAAAGTAACTCTGATAGTTGAACTAGAAAGTGTTTTTAATTATTACTAGCCAGTAAGTTATTTTCAAAAGATAACTTAATCTTCAGATCAAGTTAACTGAGAAATAATCAATCTTTGAGAAACTAATTGAACACTTACAATATTTATAAATTCACTACAATTTAACTTGTTTTATAAATTGGGGGATTTCAATATAAATATTTCAAACAGAAATTTTTAATAGGAACTCAATTCAACACCCCCCCTCTTGATTATACACTCCGACCAACAATAAAGGTCAATATGCAAGACAATACTGCTTCATTTTTTTATAGTGATGATGTTATGATGATCCTAAAATGTTATGTGGGAACATGATGCAAGATTTGTTCACAAATATGTATTGTATTTGACCACTAAGACATGATGTTTCATTTTTATGCATTTCCACAACACATAAAATTATCTAATGATTCATCTTATTATTTAAATTATGAAACTTTTCTTATATTGTAATGATAATTATTATTCTCAACCATGTCTAATGTATCTTATTTTTCCTCTTACTTAGTTTTTAGCTCATGCATTCTTCAAATGTATATCCATAAGTCAATAAATGTACAATATATAACATGTGGGTCAATAAGAAAATTGATAAGAATGAATTAAGTTAGTTTTTTGTTTTATTATGTAAATTTTACCTATGGACATAATTTTTTAAATACTATAAAAACTTTTATCTTAGTTTTGATGTATTATTATGTTGTTTTTCATTAAAAAAAATGTAATAGTCATTTATGAAATAGAAGGATCACTATAGTTGGTATGAGATCATGGTTTAGTTAATTTTGGAATTAGTTTTATAGAACCTTAGTGAAAACTCTTATTATGAGACTATGTACATTATAATGAACAAATATATGACTTTGGAGTTAATTTCTCAAATTAATGAATTATTTATTCAGTAATTTTGACATATGTTTTGTTCAATCCTTTTTTGATTTAAAATTTTTTTGGAACCACGAAAAACTAGTCAATAACCCATGTGAGGGACTATGTAGTGATTTACCTAATGAAATTCCCTAGGCCTTGGGCGGTGGAGTTAAAAATATTATTTTCTTTCTTTCTTAGATATCTCAAGATTTGAACAATAACCTGAAAAATATAGAATATATTCATTAACCTTAGAGTGATAAATTTGATATCATTTATTTTATATGGCAATGACCACCAACATTTATTAGATCATTTGATCCACACTTCATAGAAAAATGAGTAAAAACAGTGGAGAATATCTTTTTTGTGCTTCACTATTCTGATATGGAAAATGTGAGTATCTTTATTTGTCATCTTTATAGAGAGATCAATAAATGGTTTCCATTTTTTAATAACTCCATAATTAATGAAGAAATTGAATTGATGGAGTGGTCATGATCTAATATAAAATTTATTAACAAGTATTTCCCTCGAACTCTTCATACAAATATGGAGAGAGAATTTAAAGAGATGGTGGAAATGAAGTTTAATATTTCACAAACTACAAATAAAATTTTACAATTATTTCAAGGTAATATTAGAGTTAGGTTATCAAAAATTATAGAAACATTTATATATTATTTGGTTGTTCAAAACCACACCTTCTAAAGTCTCTATATAACAATGAATTTGGGAGGTATGAAGAAGTTGTTCAATGAGCCCAAAAAATAGAGATTGTGTTTCGATAATAATCCTATGGATATGGTGATAATAGATGAACTATATAGTTCAATGAAGTTGGATCTATTGAAAAATATTAAAATAAAACTCAACCAAGCACGTTAAAAAAATGTGGGAATACTCATTATAAGAATTGCCTCAAAGGGGTAGGGGAATTATTCAAGTGTTTTAGAGAAGGACACAAATGTCATGAATGACTAAGAGACATGAGGAATATCAATTGTGTGGTGGAGGAAAAGAGAGAACCACCCATGATTAAACGCTTCATCTGTATGTATTAGGGGAATTATTCATGACATTCTACTAAACTTCGTGTCCTTGATGGTAATCGGTGACAGTAAACACAATAGAAAAATGTGCAAGGGAAAGCTTATTCCATTACTACTATTGATGTGGATATCAAAAATGATGTGGTGATAGGTAATTTGGTTATTAATTTACAAAAATAAATATTATTATTTGATTTGTGTTTTAGGAATTCTTTCATATCATGCAATTGTAGTAGAAAAATCAAAACCCCATCTCAAAATATTATGGTTGAGTTATCTGTGAGAACCGAAAATTTTGAAATTATTACATCCAATGTTTATAACTCCTCCTTTATTAATATATGTGGACTAAACCTCCTAGAAAATCATGTTATACATCCTTTTGTTGAGTTTTATGCTATATTGGGCATGGGATGCAAATATTTATTCAAATCCAACATAAATAGTTAGTAAAATTAAATATTTCTTCAAATTTAGAACCATTCCATGCTCCTATACAAATGCAAGGAATACCATTGATATCCATTTGAAAATCATTCAATATTGTTGGTGTTTATTCCCTATAAATAATCAAACCTCGCTCAATTAGTTGATTCAAAGGATGGTATCAACCAATTGGAAATGCCCATTGTGAAGGAATACATAGATGTATTTCTAGATTATTTACACATATATCCCTCAGGTGGTGAGGTGGATTTCATAGTGGAACACATACCCAGAGATACTCTTATTTAAAAATGTCTATATAGGATAGCCTGTGTCAGACTAGATTAGTTATATAAGAATCTACAAGAGCATTTTTAATAAGGTTTTATACACCCAAGTGCATTTAAATTGGGTGTTCTAATTATCTTTTTGAATAAAATGTATGGATCAATGCAGCCATGTATATACTATCAATAGCTTAATAAGATCATCATAAATAATAAGTATCCTTTTAAAAGGATTTATGACTATTTTGATCAACTATGAGGATCACATTACTTTTCAATGGTGGATATTCATTCTGGATATCATCCAATAAATTTGAAGAAGGAATATATTCATAATACTTACTTTTACACAAGGTATAGTAACTATGAGTTTATAGTGATTCCCATTAGACTTAATATTTCCACTAGAATCATCATGGATTTTATGAATATAGTCTTTACATACTACATTGAAATGTTTTTCGTTGTGTTTATTTGAGATATTTTCATATCATCCTAGAGAAAGGAGTAACAAGAAGAAAATCTATGTATTGTGGTGGAGATATTAAATAGGTATATGTTCTACTCCATGTTTATAAATTATTACTTTTGGATTTAGTAAGTCACATTCTTGGTACATGTCATCAAAAGTAAAGGAATTTTTGTTGAACCTTCAAAAAACAATGGCAATTTAGGAATGGTCCATAACCACTAGTGACATGGAAATCCATAGTTTTCATCAATTTTAAGGGCACTACCATCATTTTGGGATAAATTTATTTTGATTGTATTTCCTAGTAACTATGTTAATAATGAAACGGTAAAAGTTTGTCTAGAAAAAAGATTGCGAGGAATGATTTGAGGATCTAAATAATAGGTTAATCACTAATCCTACACTCTGATTTCCAATAAGTGGATAATTTTTTTTATATTAAGTGATGCCTTAGATAAATTCTAGGTTTTTGTACTCATGAAGAATGATAATGTGATAGCATATCCATCACAGTAGTTGAATATCCCAGATAAGAGCCATCTGATGCATGATCTGGAGCTAGAAGCTTTAATTTTTACCTAGAAAATCTAGTTGAACTACCTCTATGGTATGGAGTATGACATATATACTGATAACTAGAGATTAAACTATATATATTAATAAAATGGTCTCAAAATGAATCAAAGGATATGGTTAGAGTTAATCAAGTACAATGATTTTTGTATTATGTATTATTCAAGAAAAGAGAAAAATGTAGTTGATTCACATAGTGTAAAAGAAAATATTAGTCTTTGCATGATGTAGATTTAGAAAGATCCCATATTAATGGATATGAAAAATATCTATTTGGAAATCATAAAGGCATTGAGTACATCCTACATTTTCAAAATTACTGCCCAACCATCTATCTAAGATACGATTTTGTAGGGAAAATTAATGATCTAGATTTAATAATGATGAGAAATGTAGAAATTGAAAGGAATATACAAGAATTAGATATCGATGATGATGGTGGGATTTAATTTTGAACAAGGATTTGGTTTCCTTCTTCACCTGAGATAAAGAAGGATTTATTGGATAATTAACACAACTCAACTTTCTCTATCCATCCTAGAAGTATGAGGACATACTATGACCATTGAGAAAACATATAGTGGGATAACATGAAGAATGATATTGAAGATTATATCACAAGGTTTTTGATATGTAGTTAAAATAAAGTTTAATAACATATGTATAATGTAATTATGCATCCATTTCCTATACCCACATAGAAATTGGAAAAAACAACATGAAATTTGTCACTGGAATTCTGAAGACATCTAGAGGAAAAAATTATATAATGGTTATTGTGGATATTATTACAATGATATCTCAATTTATCACAATTTGAGAGGAATGAACACTATAATATGTTTAACAAAAATACATCAGATAATTGGTAAGTCTTTATGGAGGAACATTATCAATTGTATCAGATTGAGATCCTTGATTCACCTCCATGTTCTGGAAAATTCCCCAACATGATTTAAAGAGTAATCTGAACTTTTTTATGGAGACCATACTCAAAATGATGACCAGTCATATCATACTATTCAAATAATAGAAGATATGTTGATTGTATGTTTTATGGACTTCAAAGTACGATGAGTTCGACATATTCCTCTGAATAAGTTATCTTTTAACAATAGTTTCACTCGAGCATCCAAAATGTTCTATAGGAATCCCTTTTTTATAAATTATTTATAGCACCGATATTATTTTCTAAAGTTGGTGAACATAAGCTTCTAAGACTAGGAAAGGTGGAAGAAATGGTGGAATAGGTGAAAATCATTTAGTATCACCTCAAGGAAGTCCAAATTCAACATAAGAGCTATGAATAAAATCATTGACATGACTTGGAAATTATGGATTCATACACGGTATTCCTCTACAAAACTTCTTGGGAGAGGATCATGAGATTGGGTAGAAATTAAAATTTGAGTCCTAAGTACATCAGGCCCTTCAGGATTTTTGATCGTGTTAATGTCATGTCCTATTGAATGGAACTTACACATGCCGTGTCTCAAGTATACAATGTACTACATGATTCCCTCTTGGGGATGTATATACAAGATTCCTCATAAGTACTGAATATAAATGTGGTACAGTTGGAAAATTAACTCACTATGTGGAGAAGATAGTGAAGATCTTGAAATATAGAGATAAAGTTCTATTCCAGATGAATAATCAGCAGATAAAATTGCTAAGATAGAAACATAAGTAATAATGGGGATCATGTGAATTATAGGAAGCGATATAGGAGAATCACCCCCAATTAATTCACCATAATATGTAAAATGAAATTTTGAGGGAGAAATTTAATAATTTGAGAAGAATGTAATGAACCAAATTTTTATCAACAGATATTTCATTTTTATAATTATGTCATAAATTATAAACAACGTTAAATAACTTTTATAACATAATACAAACTCTATAAAAGAATAATGAATGAAATAATTAGTTTTTCTAGAAATTATAGAACTTATCTAGATAGAATAGTAACTTGACCCTTGGAATAGTAACACGACCATTGGGAATAGTAATTCAGCCAATAGAATACAAATATAATCTATGAATCTATAATTAAAATTTATGCATCTTATAAATGAAAATATTATATAATTATATCATGGTATATATAAGTAAATATTTTGAAAATTATTAACTAAGTGTTGTTCTTTTTATAAAAAAATGTTTATTTATAATTTAAAAATTAATATAATATTATTGAAACAATTTTCATCAAATATTTTAATAAATTCATGTTTTTTTTTCTTATGACTATAAGTTAATTTTATGACACATTATTTATTTTATTAAAGAGTTATAAAATTAGTTATTCATTTTAATTTGGTATTTTTCGTGTAAATGTTGATTTTATTTAAAAAATTTATTTCATATATATATATAATTATTTTCATAAAATTTATTTTATTTTTTAATTCTACAGATAAAAAATTGTATGTTCTGTTTTTTGGGACTCTTCTGAAATACATTATTATTTAGTGAATTGAAACATATATAATTTATGATAAGAAATAAATATATGATTTTTTTGTCATTGTGGATGTAAGGATGATATAAACCAGAGATCTAGATCTCACTATAAATATTTTACTATATTTATTGATAAGGTTCAGATTATTCATTGTCATAATCTAAAAAATAAACTAATCAAATAAAATAATGAGAAAACACCCTTCTTCTAACCTATAAATACTAACCATCACCACCTCTTCTCCACACACCTTCCAATCATTAAATCTTATACATTCTCTTCCTAATACACTTCCCAATCGCTTCATAATTTCTAGGATCCCTTAGTCTCATTGAAATACAAAATCCTTTTCTCTATGGAGGTTCTCAAGTAGGATAAATTGGAGAGGTAAAATCCTATTTATTTTTCATTTATTTTTTTATTTTCATTTATATTATTATCCAATCCTCACCTCAACATATCCAAGTGGAACGGTAACTCCATTATAATTTATATATTTTAATTCTATTATTTTAATGCAATAATTAATCTTTAAACCTCATCATTTTTACATTTATTCTAAAAATTATAACTTTGTATATAGTGTGTCGATTTACTAAAACTATGGACGATGTGTTTCCATTTTTTAGTCCATCCTTAAACTGGGGTCAAAAAATGACTAATATTTTTATATATGATTATATTATACATATTGTATGTTATATAATTTTATATAACCTACATAAGTATACATTATGATAAAATCTTATAATGGTTGTAAAAATCACCAAATAAATTAAATCATTTTCATTAATGTTCTATGTAATTAACAACACTCATTCTATAAAACAAAATGACATATGAAAATAATGAAATAAAATTATTTTCATTAAATAATATATAATTTCAATTATGTATAATCATTCTCATTTAACATAAACTTCCATAATTATAAATAATCTAACTGATCCTAAAACCCATGAAAATGAACATTCCATAACAACAAAATTGAATTCAATAAATCATAATAATTTCCATAAATGAAATTAATGAAATTATAATGATTCAAAAACTTTTATACAATGTAATTTATTTATTTATTAACTAATTTTTATTGTACATGATATAAAAGTGAATAAAGCACTCAAACATATGGTAAGGGAAATTATTGATCCCAACTCCATTTTCCATGGGTTCTCCCTCTTTCACTCCATTTTCTGTATGGATGTTCCATTAATATCTTTTCATTTTACTTACCTTTTATTTTCTTGGATTTAAATTTTTTCAATTTGGTTTTATTAAAAATGAATTTATTTTTCCAAAATAACTCTTAGTTCTTAAAACATTTCTTTTCCTTGTATTCAGATAGTTTTCACATTACTCAAGATTGATACCAAGAATTTCATTCCCTCATTATTTTCAGAACTCCAATGTTTATTTAGAAATTTATGATTTATTTAATGAAATAAATTCCTTTCCATGGGTTATATTATGTCCAATATTGACATATGTTTTATGTAGAATGCATTATTATGTATATTTTATGATGTGATAGTGGTGACCAGAGTTATATAGTGCTCTAATAAAATTTGTAATGTGATGTATCTCATGTGATAGTGTGAAATATGCATGAACATGATGATATATATCTTCACAATTATGATTTTTTGATTATGCACCTATGTTATGTGTGAACATGATGATATATTCGTTCACAACTATATGTGGTACTTAATTAAAAAGGCATCATTTTTCATTTTTATGCATTTCCACATTCAAATAATTATTCTAATGATTCCTCACATTATTATTATTATGTTTCTAGGATGATGTTATTATGATGATCATTATGCTCAGTCAGGTTTCATGTCTCTAATTTTTCCTCTTAGAGGCTGTTAGCTCACCTCTTCTTTTGATGTATATTCTTAGGTTAATACCTATACTATAGAGAACTAGAAGACCAATGAGAAGATATAGAAGAATGAAATAAATGAATTTTTATGTTTTATTATATAATATTTATATAAGGTCCAATTTTTCCAAGTCGCTAAACCATTAAATCCTAGTTTTTTAGTAATATTATGCTTTCTATATTTAAAATAATGTAATAGTAAAGTTAGAAAAAGAAGAATATGTGTTAATGGGTATAAAAAATATAGTTAAAAACCCACACCCAATAATGATTCAGTCATAAATATAGGAACAAATATACAAATTATATAAAACATGAATCAAATGTATGATTCAATACACATGATCCATGTTAGAATAACATAACCACGAAAATTAGTATAATGATATGAAAAATAATCCTAATATGGTATAGAAAATAGTTTAGGTAATATAAAATCGAAGATATGAAACATTAGATCCAATTTATATGAGGAATAAAAAAGTGTTAATATATATCATATGAGTTATACAGCCTTAATTGATAAATTGTAGGGAAATATTAGGCCCTACCTATCATCATCTGTATATATGAGTTCCATTTGAAATTTATCCACAAATCACATCATAAAATAACCCATAAAAATAGAAGGTTTTTCATTACCATTTCTAGTGTATTAACATATGGAAATCATCGACATGATAATCCCAAGGAGAATAATTTTTATTCCAAATATATTAACTAATATTCTAGTAAAATACTTGTAAATCATTATAATATATAATTTTATATGTATAGTATATATGTGAAGGGTATATGACTAATACATTAATTTTTATATTCAATTGTTTAATTGGAAATAGGTGTAATCCATTCAAATAATGGAATAAAAAATATGGTACTCAGATAAGGAATCCATTAAAGTTAAAAAATGTTTCTAAATTTTCAATGTTATGGAAGGAAGAGGGAAGTGATTGATCATTTATATAAATTAAAACAATGTTTGTAACTCAAAATTGATGGAAGTTGTCTTCTATCATTAGAATAATATCATCGGCCATGAATAACATGCGATGACAACCATTGACATATATGGATTTTTTTCAGGAAAACCCACATTGGATAGAGAAATTTTAATGTTATTTTCAAATAATAAAAAAAATTTGAATTATGAGAAATATAATTTATCTTACAAAATCTATAGATAAAAATATTCATAAGGAATACTAAGAAAATGAAATAATTTGTTCTCATTAAATGAAATAGAATGAGTTATTTTATAAAATACCTTTAATATTTTCATATAATGATGAAGTTATTTGTCACTTTGTTGTGTTTTTAAGAAGGATTAATTGAAAACATAGAAAAAATTTACTTGTGAAAATGAAAATTCGATAAATATTTATTCAAAATAAAAAGTAATTGTAAAAATAATATTTTGGAATCTAATTTATTTTATTATGAAATAATGACTACTATTTTTTTAATATTCTAAAATACTACTTCATGAAATCACACATCAATAAAAAAATTATTATATTTTTAATTTTCAAAAGGGGTAAAAATAATTATGAGAATAGAAGATAATAATATATACATTCATTACCAAAATAATATGGGAGTATTTTTGGGGTGGAAATTATGTAAATGGAATTAAAGAACCATTTTTATGAATGGGTGTTATTATTATCAACATTATACATTTATTTTAGACACCATTTTTCCAATAGAGTTCATATTTTTTATGAGAGGTAATTTACAAGGAGAGAACTAGTAATAAATAATTAATATATATGTATTGTCATATTAATGAATCATAAATGGTACATTTAAGTAGAAAATATTTTGACCCGGTCAAAAAGAAATTGTGTAGAAGAAACTTTTATGGAATTGGTAATGTTGGATTAAAATATGTTTGATATGAATATAATGAAATGAACATCTAAAAGTCATAAAATTTAATATATTTTAATATGGTAATTGAATTTTTTTAAAATACTCCAAATAAAAATAATTATGGTACATAATATCAAATAAACCTCGTGATGTTTAAAATTAAATAATGTAAAACTTTCATAGATTCCCCGCATATTCGAATACACTATATGATCCTATATAACATCTATAAAAATATAAATCATCTATTCAAAAATATATTAAATATATTGAACATATTATAAATATATTTTAAAATTATTACCTTTTATTTATATTATTTTTTTATTATTTAAGTTTAATATTGAGTGTGAGTAAGATTAATCATTTTAAAATATTTTTTAATACCGATTTTTCAATTCATTCTTATATCAAAAATTAAAAACTACCATATGATTAATTGAACATTAATTGAGGTTTTATTTCTATTAAAAATGATGGTATTTACTTTTATGATATTTTTGGTTATGATAATTAATCATGTATTTGGAAATAAGAATGTATGGATGATTCTTAGTGAATGAAGTGTGTTTTCCTATATAATGTGTAAAATATTTATATAACTATTATAGAAATAAATGACACAATAATTTCTTATATATATATATATATAATTCTACATGAAAATAAATTTCTATAGTAATCCATGACATAAATTTAATAAATTATTCATGAACATATTTAAACTAAACCAACCAAGAATATACAAAAATTGATGGATGGTAATGTAGAAATATAGTATTAATTTAATTATACCAAATCAATAATTACAATATATAGTGTTTATTTGAATATTATATCATTATTAAACAGTATTTGATGATTGAGAGAACATATGTGAGGATATTTCAGAGTATAACGAAATAATTTATTCTTATATTAGAATTTTATTTTAGATAGTTGATTTTTACTTGATTTCTTATTGATCATACTATTACACGATTGTAAAATTATCCCATCCAAAACCAAAATAATTTTAAAAAAATAATTATTATATTTTAAACATAATATCTTGTATGCACATAAATGGTGGTGAAAAAAATAAGAAAATTGGTTATCTTTTAGAGGTGGTAGTCCACACATAATCATAGATAATGATTTTTAATTACAACGGATAGGTAAAATGAGTAATATGTTTTATAATTTATGTATTTAAAAAAATTCATAAATATAATAATATTTTTTTTAAAATTATCTAATGAGAACATCCATATTTAAATGTGATAGAAAATGAAACATATTTCATCATGTATGTATTAGCATGCATAATACACAAGTGGTGGTTTAATTTATCATAATGGAAAATGGAAGAATTTTTTTAAAATAATTATAATAACATATGTTTTTTTTCAAATGATAATTATTTTTTCATATTATGATACTTTAATTTTAATTTCAAATTAATGTGATCAAATAATTAAATATAAATAGATGGGATCCATTATAAATTAATATATTACTCCATGGATAATTTTTAATGAAAAATTTGGTGAAGACGTCGAGGGAGGGTCTTTTTACAAATCGAAAACACATTTATGGTGGGTAAGAATATCTATGATAGGGTTTGGTAATTTTTGGAATAGAAAATGGGTTTTGGAGTGAGGGTATGATATAATATGAATTATCCTTTTATAAGAAAAAAGTAAAAGCATTTATAAATATACAGATATATTTTCAATAATGGAAACTCAATATAATAGAAATTAGATCCAAAAGATATAGATAATCGAGTGTTTGTTTGATAATATTAATGTATCCATGAAACATAGATTCAAAAATATATTTCAAGCATGTTTTATCTCATTATAATTTTATTATTCACTTTTATATTTATTTCTTTAACATTTGAAACTATAGTTTTGTAAACACAATATATCCTTTATGACTATGTAAATGGAACTTTTTACAATAATTTGGTTCTAATAATTCATTTCTTAAAATCATTTTTAGTATATAAAATTTATAAATGTGATAAAATATATTATTAAAATAATATTTTATAATATAATACAATTTTTTTTTTAATATTAAAACATATATTCTATAATTTCTATTATGTTTTTGAAAACTAAAAATATAATTCATAAAATTGGAAATCCACTTATAAAAAATTTGAAAAATGATTTAATTATTTTTCAAATCATAATTATAAAAATAAAATTCCATACTCGTCATGTTATTTGGAAAAATGATTTCACACTATTTAATAGGAAATAAATATTTTTAGAATAATAAAAAATATTATCTTGAAATAATATTGAAATTATAAATACATGAAATATGTGTATTTTTTCAATTTTTTTTTATAAAATTTTATATTTTTATTTTTTAAAAAATAATAAATTTTATTGAGTTACTATTTTTATAGGATAATAATATTACATGTAAATGTTTTTATTATTATCAATTTTTATAAAATAAAGAAAAACTTAGAATTAATATTTAAATACTATAATATATAAAAATCACTACTTATTAATAATATTCATAATATTTATTTAATAAGATATACAATGCCTACATGATATTATCATAAATCTAATAATGAATGTAGTAAATTTTTATAAAATTGTCATTATGTATTAGTATATAAAATAAATTAATATATTTGAAAATAAGGATGCTCATATTCATACCTACTGATTCAACTTCTATGTTTTAATAGTATGAATGTATCTCAATTTTTTAGCTCTATTTTTCATTTGGAGTATGCTATTGAAAATATTTGACACTATTATATGTAAATAATATTAAGATATTAGGTCATTAAATCCCCAAAAATATTCTTTTCCATTACATTTTTAATTATTATACATTGATGACAATTAATAAGGAAATTAATAACTTATTCCCCATTCCGAGTATAACCTATAATATCACATATATCAAAATAACGTAGTTATATCATATTACATATCATCCATCAATCTGTATTATTTATTCATAAATGAATTTAGACAACTATGTATGTACCATAATCGTATATTCTCTATATCATACCTCTCTAAATACTATTTGAAACAAAAATACATTAAACAACTATGAGATTAAATATTTTTTCAAAAATTAACTTTATTTTTAACCCTTAAATGTTTAAATCACTAGTTCATAATGGTAGAAACTAATAAATATATATTAATAAAAAAATAGACAAGAAATTACCATAAATATCATGGATCACTTTTCCATTAAATCATTAATTCATTCTATTTCAATAAATACTATATACCTAACTTTTCACAAAATCAATAATCCCATTATTACAACCTCATGATAAATATATTATTCCAATGAGTTTTTCAAATCTCAATCATATATTCTTGAATAATTATTAACAAAAAATAAATAATTTAAAAATAATTAATTGTATTAACATTATTTTATATATGTTTCAATATATTAAATGAAAAACCTAATAAAATTCATTACATATATCAAATTATCCACAAAAATTTTAATAATGTAGCCGAATATCCTTAATAAATACTAATCACTATATAAATTCACTATGATTAAAGATATTTAATTTCTATTATGATATAAACATCACTTCATTTCGTGATAGAAGGGAACATACAATTTTTCTCATAATTGGAATATACTATATTTCAAAACAATATACATATGTTATATTATTATGCTTTAAGAAATAGTGGTATCAAAACACATAAATTTTTCAGCTTTATTTTTTTAACCATGTTTCACCCAAATAAAAAATCAAAAAATGGATGTGACAATTGAAATATAATTAGAGAAAATTATCATATGAATATGAATTCTCAATATAAATAGTTCTTCTCCCATGACACCTACAATTCAATTATGATAATTCAATTTCAAATATGTCATACTTTTTTTAACTTCTAACTCCATTAGTTCTACTTATAATACATTATGTAAAATTATGTCTCACATTTATAACTAATAAATTTTAGTAATTTGCAAAATTATCATAAAAACTGTTTCATAATGAAAATTTCATTGAAAATTCATATCACTTAAGAGTGGCAATATAAGAGTGTATTTAGGCCTCTTTATTATGTACGATGATGATATTGAGTTAAATATCAAAAAAATCATTTTCTAGTTTATTAACCAATAGTACATCTATGAAATATGATTAATTAACATGAAGTTACCATTAATGGATGTTGTTTTGAAGACAAACACAAAATATATACTGTAGAAAAACATGAGGATGTACTCGTAAACATTGAATTTACCATTAGACATATAACTGGGGTTATAATAATGTTATATAAAACTAATACCCTAAAATATACCTCAACAAACCTAAAGAATTAACTATCAATATCATTATTATATTATTCAAGACAAAATACAAGGAGATAAGAAGAAACAGTAGAAACGCATGCCAATCCCACCCCACCCTAAGTAGGCCTAAAGTAGTAAAGACCTAGAGCATCCCCTTGAATCAAATTTACCCCTTTAGTCATAAGAAAAGTAATTTTATGGGGATAAATGAAATTGGATCCATGTTTTTCCATCGAAGTCAGGTGATCCGCAACCTTATTTCCCTCCCGCCAAGTGTCTGTGACTTGGATGGTCCTAATCTATAATGTTATCCAAATCATAATATGATACCAACTATAGATTACAAAAAAATTATTTTTTAAATTAAATGTCATAAAGAAAAATTAAAATTTAAATAAATTCACATTGCATTATTAGTGTATTGTTTAAGAAAATTGGGAAAATAAAAAATCAGGAAAAACTCATGTCATTTTTATTAAATTAATATTTTCCCATCTGGTAATAAATATTTTAATCTGTATCATGTATTATATATCTCCCAATAATTCTAAAAATTAGATATACATATATGTATATATATTTTATTCTTATATTAATAACATGGAGAAATGAAAAAAAAATAGAATGGGGTGATCTCATATTCTCACTTACGGTTAACATAAGAAAAAAACAAATATCCTAGATTAGCATAATTTATTAAATGGGTATAATTATCTTTTTTATGAATATCAAACCCAATAAAAAATAGTTTATAAATTATGGTATAAATTGTGGAATTAAATATCAAATTAATCAAAAGATTTAATCAATAAAAATCATCCATTATAGAATATCATAATTATGATAATAATAATTAAACTAAAAATAATATTTAAAATATAAAACATAAATTTGTACATGGATAATAACATTCATGGTATATACTATCAGTTCCAAAGAATAATATCCTTTAAAATATAATTGTTAATGCCTTTAACAATTGTAACAACCCTTACCCTAGTATCCCAGACTCGGTGTCTTCTTTATTTTATTAGCATAAGATACAAGAATCACATCCGAAATAACCAAATAGTTTACAAGTCTTAGTAAACTAGATTCATACATTAATATTTCATTGATTTTGAAAACACTAGTTAAAATATAATTTTTTTTATAGAATAAAATTATTACCAGTAGAAAACCCTATAATATCTATCATATTACACTTCATGGATTCATGGGGAAAGAAAAGATCACGGTGAACATAAATGATAAGTAATGCTTAAGTGTTGTAGAAGCTAGAATGAATCAAGTGGTAATAATAAAAATGGATAGAAAAATAATTAAACATGCATTCTATTTAAGAATTTGAATATTACAAAAAGGGATAATCAGTATGATAATGTAAATAAACAAAAAAAATATTCAATTTAATAAATTAACTAATGATGGAACTCCCAAAAATACAATATCCTCGTGAAAATATCATTGTTATTAAGATAACTAAATTCTCAATTAAGGAAATACATAATTTTTAGACTTCATGATCTTAGGCATCATGAAAACCTCACCTATAAAGATATATCCTTAATGAATTTTACAACTGAAGATATAAGTCCATTAAACTAGGTTTATCAAATGGATTTTCCATATGAGACATAATGGTGGATATATGGGTTATTTATAACTCATCACCACTAAATAATTCAAGTCCATAACATTATAAATATATCAAATTGTATATATAATTCATGGGAAATTTTCATTATCATAAAATATATCATTTGAGTAATGAATAAGGAAATATAAATATTTCATATGATATAATAACATTCATTGTATAAAACTATATATAGATGGTATATATGTTGTAAGAAATGAATGTATCTATGATAAATAATTTTGTTATAAATGGGAAATTTACAATCCACAAGAAAGAGAATAATTGAAGGGAATGTAAAGGAAAATGAAATTGAATCACTATATGTTACATGGAATTATGGGTCCTCAAAAATATATAATAATAAAGATGATATAAATTAATATTATAGCAGTTTTGAGTAATAATAAACTATTTTTCCATTGATCAATATTAATTCAATAAAAATATGTTTAATAAATTCTAGAGGGGAAACAAATTTTAATTTTGAAAAAAAAATAAAAGTAAAAGAAAACATAAACTTTTGGAAATAATTTTCATTTAAAATAATATTTTATAATTATAAAGTTATCAATAAAATAGTTGATTGGTCAACACAGCTGTAAATTATATTCATTTGGTACATGTTAAGAAAATATACCATCCACATTTTTAATAAAATCCAAATGAGAATTATTTATCAGAATAAATGAATATTCATTTAAAATAATTATGTAATATTTAAAAATAGGTAAAAATATCTTTAATAAATCTGTATTAAATTTTGAAAAACTATTTCAAACATTTTTAGAAAAAATGTTATTAGAAGAAAATGATTTTTTTACTCAAGAGAGAAGTGACGTAATATTTTCTTAATAAATATATCAAAAATAAAAATTGCCAAATGAAGGGAAAATTTTTCTATTTCTTGAAAAATAATTAATAACCAGAGGAATAGAAAATTATAGAGTTTGTTAAAAATATTGTAAAAATATTTAAATCCTTGTAATTTCATGTATATACAAAACTGATTAAAATTACATTGTGAAATTGAACGTTGAAAAGATCATAACAATGAAGTGAAAAATAATCAATGAATTGATTATGGGTATCGAAATAAAATAAACATGGTTAATGTTGTATAAATTATAATATTCTTAAAATTAATTACTTACATATTCAAAAAATATCAAAGAATATTAAGAAGATTATATAACCTAATGAAAGGTGATCGAGTTATGAAAATATTTAATACTTGGTAACTTTTAAATCAAAAATCCTTGAATGAAATAACAGAAATTGAAACAAAAAATACCAATATTTTTTTAGTCATTATAATACCTATAAATGGTGCAGTATATTCACCGTATGAAATAAATTGGTCCATAACAAAAAAAATCCTCACTTAAAGAATATTGATACAGAATCTCTTACATCATGATTTATTTTTAGTTTACGTGATTTAACATCATGTATAATGGTTTTAAGAATAATTTTTTTTAAACATTTCATATTATTTCTTATAATATCATTTATAATCCATTTATAATATTTTATCACCCATTCGTTAATAATATTTAATTATTTTCATTGAATCAGGTGCTAATTTCCTTATTTTATCATTCATTCTTTCTCATGAATGTTACAGTTCATGTGAATATTATATTTATACATCATATAAATTATTATAATAATAATTTTATAATTATCATATTCAAACATTAATTATAATTTTATAACCATTCATGAAATATGTTTTTGATAAATGATGTATGTAATGATCAAAGAAATGATTGGTTGTACGTACGCATGGGTAACATTTCCATATTTTAATGATAATTTTGGAAATATGGTAATCAATATTTTATATTTAAATAATGATCATAATATCATATTATTTCCCTAAATATATATATATATATATATATATATATATATTTCATGTGGTATGGTGATGAAGATAGAGTCATAATGCTTCCTGAAGGCTATAGTACCCACATACCAGAACGAAGTTATCATCTTTAATTTAGGGAGAAGGTATGAAATAAAATGATATATTATCTATTAACAATTTTATCTATTTCATTAAAATTATTATTATATCAGGCATATCACATATATTTATTAAATATATCTTTACTACCTTGCGTGTAAAGAGATAGTGAAAAAGGAATCACATCACTTCATTAGGCAGTACTTTGCGTACAAAAGTGTGGCGTTAGTGTATCCCCTAAGTTTCTAAAATTATTTATCTATATATATAGGATATAATTATTAAAAAGTTATTTTAATTTATTATATATCATCTATATACTTTAGTTCCATCATCATACCAAATTATAAGAGGTACTATTGATAAAATTGATGACATCGTTGTTTAGAGTGGTAATCCACTTTAAACACGAATGGTGTCCTCGTAACCCATTTTATGGATGTGGGGATTGTAGTTGGTAATTAAAATATAATTAAGAATTGTAAAGCCCCGTAAAATTCAAGGGAAATTTTTTTCTTAATTTTCTTTGGATTTTTATAAGAGCGCGGTTTCTGACGGCACCAGATTCTGAGGCCCGGTGTGCCCGGAATCAATTTCCGAAGTTTGGCTCGGGTACGTTCAGTGAACGAATGAGTGGGATTTTATAACTTTTGAAACAGTGCCCGGAATCGAATTCTGAGGGCACTGATGGAACCGCAGCGCCGATAATTGCTAAGGAACTCCTGTTCTGGAGTTCCGTTTACACGTGTGTTGATAATAAAAATTGTGGAAGTTTATTTTATAATTACACAACAATTTTTGTTATTTTACTCTAAGTGTTAGTACTTGATGGAAGTTGGGTAACCACCCAACCTCCCTTGGGAGGTTATGAGGGTGGTGGGGCCAACACGAACCCCACCCCTTCATATCCTCTAAAACCCCCCTCAGCTCCCACTTTAATTTTTTGTTATCTTAAGTTATAACTTATGACTTTAATGTAATAAGTTTAATGAGGTGAGTTGTGTGTGGTTATTGAATTTCAAACTCTTGAAATTCAAAAGAGTAGTTGTGTTAATAAAATAATAAAGGGTCTTATTTTATTTTTGTTAGAGTTTTGTCACTTTGAAAGGATTTGGGGAAGCGGTCTTCTTCTTCATCAACCTCGACGAAGAACGCGATGAACACCGTTCTTCAACGAAGAACTTCTCCGCAGAAGAACACAGTTCTTCCGCGACGCCGTTTCCGCGACGCGATGTTCTTCTTTCGCGTCGTCTCTTCCGTGATGGTTTTCCGCGACGAAATCGCCGTCAACGACTTCGAATCCTCGCTTCGCGACGTTGACGTTCTCTCGCGACGCCCGACCTCCGCGACGCTCGTCTTGCGCAGCTCGTTGACAAACACCATTCCTGAACCGAGGTAGGGGATTATTTTATTTAATTATTTCCGTTCATGATTCTATTTTATCGATTATCGTGGATTTTCGACTAGATGTTATCATTAACGAGAGGGGGTCCGGACCGCACAAACACGGCCGAACCCCCCTCCTATGTTCATGTTTGATTTCTTTGCGGATGGAACGGGATGGCGTGGTGCCGTCGCACCACGCGGGAATCACACGGCAAGTATTGCGTGGTGTCGTCGCGCCACGCCGTGGAAAGAAGTTTAGGAACGCGACGTCGTCGCGCCGCATCGAAGAAAATCGAAGGTGCTGCGGCCGGAGCGGGGCCGCAGCGGAGGGGCGTGGTGTCGTCGCACTGCGCCGGACGACAAGGCCGCGGCCGGTTCCGGGCCGCGGCGGAGCAAGGTGACCAGCGGCCAGCCGGGCCGCCGGTGTCGGAGCTGGAAGGGGACCGGCCACCGCCGGTCCCGTTGAGAAGGAACCGGCAGGCCAGGTCTGGCCGGCCGGAAAGGGGGAAGCCGGGGGAAATAAATTCCCCCGGCCGGCTCAACGGCCCCCCATAAATTTGGGGGGGCCGCGGTTACACAAGGGGGCAGGCGCCCCCCCCCCCCCCCCCCCCTTTTCCAAAAGCTCGGCCAAATGCCGAGCTGGCAGCGTGCTTGGCGCGCTGTGCCCAGCCGGTCCAGCGCCTGGCCGGTCTGCCAGGCCGGGCCGGGCCGCGCCGGGCCGGGCCGCGCTGGGCCGGGCCGAGCCCAGCTGGGTCGGGCCGCACCGGGCTGGGCCGCGCCCCGCCGGGCCGGGCCATGTCGGGCCGGGCCAAACCTGTCCGGGGCGGGTCGACCCGGTTCGGGCCAACCGGGGGGGTCTCGGGTCGGGTCGGTCCGGGCCCGAAACCCCCGTTTTCAGACCGTTTGGGTTCAATTGCCCATAACTTGGGCTATGGACCTCCGATCGACGCACCGTCAGCAGAGAAACGATCCTTAGAATGAGACGGTCGTTTTGGTATATCGCACTCAAGGTTTTGGAATACTTTGTGTTCGGCCGGGTTGGTTCGTACACGAAACCAACCGGGCCCTCGGAGCGGAAACACTCATATCTTGAGCTACGGACGTCCGAATGACGTGCCGTCATCTTTTTTGAGTTCCTCTTAGTGAGACGGATCTTTTGGCATACACTGCCCGAGGTTTGGATGCAGGTGGAGTACGGTCGGGTTGGTTTTTCCTTAAAAACCAACCGGGCCCCTGGAACGAAAATGCCAATAACTCTCAGACCGGGTGTCCGATTGACGCGCCGTCTGTTACGTTGAGTTCCTGTTGACGATACGAAACTTTTGGATACATCAACTCTGGACTATGTGACTGTTGATGTATCAGCCTCTCGGCTCATGGAGCGGACCCTCCCGAATGAGCTTGCTCTGTGCGGGAACCCTAGTGCTGGCTGCGACTGCTACTGTGACTGCGACGACGACTGTGCAGAGATCCTCAGTGGATTCGACGACGACGACTACAGCACTCAACGATCCTATGTGGATCAATGCTACCGATCCTGTGTGGGTCCGATCCTGTGTGGGTCAGCACTCAGCGGTTCTGTGTGAGCCAGTGCCTACAGATCATGTGTGGGTCCGATCCTGTGTGGGTCTTTGTAGGGGTTAGTATCTATCGATCATTTGTGGGTCTAACGAATTAGATGGATCAGTGATCATCTCTATCGTCTTTCGAAGAAGTATACCTGTGTGAGCTGAATCCTGATTTCTTTCCTGTGTGGATTGTGTTGTGCTATCCTATGTGGATTACGTTTTTCTTTCCTGTGTGGAATATGAATACTTTCCTGTGTGGACTGGGTTGTAATTGGGCTCAGAGGTTGGAGCGTATTTTAATTAATGACTTAGGTATATGTATGGGCATATACCTAAGCAGTGTCGGTTGTTACTTCGTGATTGTATCTTTCCTTTGTGGTTTATCCTTCGTGGATTTTGGGAGACCTTCGGGGGTCTCGAGGTCCCTAGTGAGTAGCTTATACTCACCCCTGCACGGGCTATGCCCGCACTACCTTGTGTTGGTTGAAGACGAAGGACAGCATTGATCGTGGTTGAGGCTTGCAGAGCAGGACGGTACCTGGAGGTAGACCACAGGGCTGGGCATTCTCGGAGCGGACGGCGGGACCCGAGGAGCAGTGGAGCTATCTGTACCCACCTTTCAGGTGGGATTTTCAGTGGACAGCTCAGTGTAGCAGCTTTTACTTTTCAGTTGTTGTTTCCCCTTTCGAGTTGTACTTTACTTTCAGTTTGGGTTTGTATACTAGCCCACTTAATTTTCCGCACTTACAGTTGTACTCTGTTTTCACTTAGTGCTTACTTTTCCGCTTTCTTACTCTGTGGTGCTTGTTTACTTTGCAAAGGCAATGCCTTCCCTTTTTACCGGGATTTACGCCTTGGTGCTAGTCGCCAGCCCCTGGCCTATGGAAGGCGGGCTTGGGGTAGTCACGGCACGGGCCCCGAGGACGGGTCGTGACAAAAATCATCAAATATTGAATATAATATGGTTCTTATATCATTATTATTGAAAAATAATTTTTTTAGATGAAGAAATAAATAAAATAAAAAAGGATGTTGATGAACATTACCTCATATTTGGGTATCCTCCTTAGGATTTCACTAAAAGAATTACTAGGGTGGATTTTAATAAAAAAAATCTTATAAAAATATATAATTGATTTTGTGATGTGAGTTTTGAAAATTATTGTTCAATACAATGTGTATGGAGTTGTGAAGTGTAATGCCAAGGGTTGGTCGTTTATTAGTGAGGTGAGTGGCTCAATTATAATTTTTAAAAATGAAAACATGTACCCCCATTATCTAAATGGAAAAGGGGTAAAAATTAATTATTCTAGAGAAATAGACATGATAGTTTCTAAATATATCCATAAAATATATTTTAGAAATGCTTTTTCATATCAATGCTTATGATTTTATTTTAACCCCCGACAAATCCATTTTTACCTTAACCGTGATAAATTATTTTTAATGTTTTAACTATTGAATTTTGTAAAAAATGTAATATAAACATATTATATAACATTAATTATTATTAATAAAAATATCGATTATATCATGAAACATTCTGTTTAAATATGAGGTCAAATTTTATTTATCATTAATCATGTAAACACAATAGGAAGGAGGCTTTCAATGAAAATTGTTCAAAATTTCACATATTTTTTATATAAAAATTTAATATAGATGTCATTTAAATGAAATAAATTTTAAAAATAGTTATAAAATTGTATTAATTATAATTTAAAAAATTGAATATATAATTTATCATTAAAAATAACTTAATGGATAATACAAAATTAAATTAACAATCAATATTTTTTCATATTAATCAATAAATGAAATATTTCAGAAAAATAAAAATAAATCACTATAAAATAATACTGATATTTTGATTTAAAATTTTATTTTTATATTATCAAATATTTTTTCTACATGTTCAAATAGTTAATATTAAATTTTTTTCTCAAAGCACAACAATATTGTCTTCTAGAAAAAATACTCTTTTTCTAAAATAATTTATTTTTCATTTAAATGATTATTTAGTTTTTAATCCATAGTTAACCATTATTTTTACCAATTTGTTATTAATATTTATAATATATTAGTAAATATATTATTTATATCATTATTATATATTATGATTCATTTTTACTTGGGGAAATGTGGCCCTCAAGCTATCAAAAAGATTAAATTTAACGAAGTAATTTTTTTGGTAGTTCAAACTATGTGTTTTGTGCCCCACATGCAATAGAAAATATTGTTATTCATTTAAAATTTAGGTTTTTCATGTTATCATTATCCCTCCCTCTAAATGTACCCATCCTGGGCCAGCAAAAAAATAATTTTGGATAATGATCCCCATGCCCGGCCTCCAATGGGCCCCATGGTGGAAATTAGCATTGTGGGTATAAAAATGTCACAATATGGTTGGAATTAACCTCTCTAACAATGAAAGATAGGAAGATAAAATTAATTAACACAAAAACTATCCATGAAATAAAAAAATCCTCCCCAAAATACATCATATTACTCATGTATAAATGAATAAAATACCGATAAAACTGGAAAGAAAAAACCCCCAAAAATCATAGGAAGAAACGTATGAACAAATCACAAATGTGGATGCTATTAATTTCAATCATGGTCCACAATGTCCTCCAAGAATATATTAAAATAGTTTTATATTTTTACGTTGAGCATAAAAGTATACACAGATAGAAAACCAAAGTATCTCATGAACATATGAAAAAATTATACTAATGTACCCATGAGAAAACTATAGAACCCAATAGCACCTACATTAGTATACTAACCAAACACATCCTCACTAGGACTCAGTCACCAAATAATTATTCAATTTTTAAAAATAAAATAAGAATCTTATCTATTATATTGTATATTTAACCTTTTCCAATTATTTTACTCTCTCACACCATGATGGCATATGTCATGGAACACCCACCTCTCCCAGATAACATCACAACAAATCGCATCAAATTCTGACCATAGATACATAGTCCATCACATAAAATAAAATAAGTAACATAACATAAAATACTATAACTAGGGTACTAGAGTATCACAAACATGAAGAAAATTTAACTCATTCCCTCCTCTAACCATGCATGACCCCCATCATAAGTTATCTCACCCCGTATCGCCCAAACATACATAGTCCAACATATTTAATCACATCACAACTCAATAGTGTAACATTTGGACATTAACTATCACAACTTGTGTGGGTCCTTCCCATATAATATAAGGTAGAGAGAGGAATAGTGGGTAGCCATGCATCCATCCTCCCACCGAGATATAGCAAAAAAACACCCCCTCTGACTATGCTAGTTTTTGTACATAGTGCTCGATGTGGGTGGGGTGCATATTGAAATCACAATATTATATAGGGTATATAAATATATTTTAATGGCATAGAAGTAAATACTATGAGTTTACAAAAAGAAATAACCATCTCCCAAAAATATACACAATCACTACCACCTTCAAATGCATAAAATCAAAAAAAACAAAAACCAATCCAAAATTCCTATATTAGTCATAAATTTATTTTAAAAAATCAATGTTTATGAACAAATAACACTTTAAACTACCGTTTAACATATGTATTAAATTTTCCTTAACATCACATTTCATTTAATAATACACCTTGATTCATATTCATGGCCCATTAATTTTTATATAATCATTATGATTCTAAACCTCATATCACATCACTAATTAAATCATTAAACATGACCATTTTAAATCCTTATCATGAATTTAAATCTATTAATACTTGGGTAAATAGAAAAAAACCAACCATGCAATCAATGAATAACAACATAAACCAACTTCCACATCCACATAATATTATATGCACACCAATATTTATTATGTTGCTGCTCAACCACAATTACAACCACATTGTGCCATTGAACGATAAAAACCATTGCATTCACACTTCACAATCACATCTCATCCACTACCACAACACACATTACAACATAGACATTGTACATTATATCGGTTCCATAGACACAAACCAGAACAATTTCACACATCACATCAGATACCATAACACAACACATTATAATATTTAGAAATGGGGGATCTTATTCAATTTCAATTCCTTGCTTCTGGGTGTTATCATATATGACATAATTTCATGGGGAATTGATTTTATTAAATTAATATAAATAGTTTATCATTTATTTATGTAGGTTTCATGAAAATCACACAAATAGGTGACTCAAAACATATATAAAACCCCAAAAACATTAGATAAAAAACTCATGACATTTATTAATAGAATAATCATAAATAACCTCAACATCATAGTATAAAACAAAATGATCGAAAATCATGAAATTGTTCTTTTAACCATTATAATTATGTCTAAACTTGTAATTTATATTTTTATTTTAAATGAATCTATCTTACCAAAAGAAAACTCTAATAATCATATCCTCCCTGATACCAATAATGATAAAAAATGACTACCTAGAAGATGGATATTTTCCCAAATATATTTCCTCAAAATAGGGGGTGTGTATATAGGAAGAAAAAAAACGGGGGACCTTGAACTGGATCCAGTAATAGGGCTCTATGAATCCCGGGGAAGATGGATTTGGAACCACCCGTCTCATGAGAAAGAAAGGTCTATTGAAAAAATGAACTTTATCCACTTTTCAAATATTAAATCAAAGGCATTCATTATTAGAAAAAGTTTATATTATCCATTGGTGTTGGATCTCATAAAAACAAAACATTAAATCATTTATGAGGTCGTTAGAATATTAATTAATTTAATATATGTCTAAACACCTTTGAAACAGATTTTATATTGCTTAATTATGGGATCAAAACCATTTTTCATCATTAGAGACGTTTCAATTGAAATTTTGTAATTTATTTGGAAAAACTAGATGAATTATTCACAACCAACGACTTGAATGACCTAGTTTCATAATGATCTATCAAATAAATATCCTACATTTATAATGATTACTCAAAAAAATGAGTCACCACTAGAATGACCTAAAACCATAATGAATCACCACCAGAAATGACTCAATGCAGGAAGGACACATAGAAAGAAATTTCCCACTACCAGAATGACCTACTACAAAAATGACTCATTGCCAGAAATTATTCACTTCCAGAGTGGACTACCAATAGAATGACCCACTCCATAAAATGAATCCCCACTAGAATGAGCTATAGGGATAATGTCACACGACCATAATATAATCACCACCAGAATGACATATCGATAGATTGAATCACTGCTAGAAATGAATCCCCTCTAGAATATCCTACCACACGATTGAAGCACTTCTTGAAATGAATTACCACTAGAATAAACTAATTCCAGAATGAGTCACCACTAAAAATAATCACCTCTAAATGGAATACTTCCAAAATAACTCAATTATATAAAAGAATCACTTTCAAAATGATTCACCCCCTTAAATGACTCCCACCATAATAACCTAAAACTATAACGACTCACTAGAGGGAATAATTCACCTCTATAATGAAATACATCCAGAATGGATTAAGTCTAGAAATGACTCTACTCTAGAATGACCTAGCACCAGATTGAGTCACTACCAGAAATGAAACACCACCAGAATAACCTACTTCTACAATGACTTCCAACTAGAAATGACTAACCACCAAAATGACCTACATACATAATAGATCACCGCTAGAAATGAACCATTGCTAGATATGTATTACATTCCTCAAAACACCCTAGAAATTCCCCAAACAGATCATTTATAATTTTATTTTAAAATATAATGGTATGAATGATCTATTATATTACATAATATACCTCTTAAATAATTTTATCCCTTGATAATAAACAACCAACCTGAAGGAAAGAAGATAAATGGTCCAAAAAATCATACCTTGAGATACATATCAAAGATATCATTACATATAAAATGCTACCACGAACCGAAATAGGAAACCCAAACTCCTACAATATATTAAAATAACAATACTATACCAAAAATTGGAATCAAGTAATTCTATCCTCTTTTTCAAGATACTATCATCTATAAGTATCAATTAATCACCCAAACTGGTATAATCACATCGTAGTATAATAAGTCGTGATTAGAAACCATTTCTTACCTTTTTCATATATCGATACATTATCAAACCATACACATCACACATCAAATCAAGGGGAATACCAACATATCTCATAAAACTTCAACCTTAAAACAACACATCACCAAGAAAAAAAGTGAAATGGAGAACTCAACATAACTCTATGTATTGGGCACACATATGTGTCTTACACTCCCAATTACTCTTAACTAGGACAAAATTCCTTCACAACAAATGAAACAGTAGATTGTTTCATCATTGAGAAAAAAACCAGAATGAAAATAGATTGGTGGTCCGAACAACAAACCCATGAGGTACCTATATTTTTTTATTAAATTTGGAACACAGCTACCACTAGTGAAAGGATGTTTTTATCTGTAAATTACATTAAAAAAATGTCCTAAGTTAGATACCTCTCAAATGGAACTTTGCCAAAATAGTGGTTATAAAAACACATAATGGAAATTATATTAAAAAATTTGTAAGAAAAACATTCATTTCATATCAATTCATCATTCACTATTATAAACAAGTACATTCATTTCTAAATCACACTTTATTTAGATATATTTTTGGAAATAAATAAAAAATCACAAAATCACTTTTCATTTAAGTTACTATTCATTTTTCCCATTTTTTTTATAATCCCTAAAAATGATATATTTCGTAATTTCATTCCATTTTATTTCAAAAATACATATTAAATGGTTTTTTAAATATCATCTTTCTAATATCAAATTAATCAAATTGAATTCATATAAAATTTCACCCTCATTTTTTCATCCAAAATTCTTATTCAAACCAACATATTTTTTATAATTATTAACTATATTTTTTCACTATAAATTGTTTTAATCACACTCACTATGTCATATAAAAATTATTATTCAAGGGTCTAAAATTTTAAATATGACATGAATTATAAACAAAACAATTCATAATTTTGGAACAATACATCTTATGAAACATTATAGATTTTTTAATGTTTTATATTGATGAATTTTTTATTTAGAGAAATATTAGGACAAAATTTCACATAACATTTAGAAAACCAAATATGCACTTGTATCAACATAGATAGAGATTCAACATTTGAAAACTCAATGGAACTCATATGTTGCACAATGATATGGTCCACATTCCGCAGAACTGACTCACCCACATGGTATTAAAATGTGTCATAATATAACGTTTCTTAATGTGGGAAAGAGTTTCCCTCTCATAATATGTTTTATTTTATAAAACGTTTCATAAATATATTATCAAACACAATAAAACCAACCAATAAGGTATTACTTATACATTCTCATCAAATCCTTTGTAAAAATATTTTTCCATGGGAGGTAAGATCATCTCCATTCATTTTATGATTTCCAAAATGAATATGTAATTTTGTTGTGAACATTGTGTGATTTACAATTCTATATGAGGAGATTTATTTCAATAACATAATTAGACTACAACATAACACAAGCCATCTCACTATAACAACCACACATCTCATCCACTATACATCACCACCACTACACAACACAAACACTACCCAAATGTACCAAACAGAAAAAACATCCACTAGAAATTTTATACTACAACATAACCAAACCACTTGTACATCAACAATAAATAACCACACTCCCAATATCATCCTTCACACTAACCCACCCAACAATCACCAATATCTTGACACATTGAATCCTGAAGAACATAAATCAAATAACTCCCTCTACCATGGAAATATATTATATTCTTTGGGTGTAATCCACTCACCCAAATAGTTGTAATAACATTAAAGTATAACTAATCTCTATTAGGTATTAAGTTCCTACATATTTTTATTCATGAATTTTCTAATCAAACATAACAATGGGCATCAAAAAAAGAAAAACTACGCATATAAGTTTTGTATTCTAACATCCATAATTTTTGGGGTTCTTATATTTTTTAACCAAATATTTTTACATGGGTATGTCACCCAATTTTTAATAATCTATGGGTATTGAGTTAATTTTCCATATATATTTGATTATCCTTTTAATGTAGAGTGATCATAAACATGGAGTCAAAACAAGGGTATTATAATTGATAACTGTCACAACACAATCATAGTTTCCAACAGTGATTATATTCATAATGGCATATTAACAATTCAATGAAATGATAAAAACACAACAACAAACAACACTCTGTATTACGAATTCATTTATAGTGAAACCCAATCCCTCAAATTTAAATATTTTAACCTACATCCATTTTAATGAAGAAATTTCACACATTATATCTCACACACAATAATTAATATGATTAAACAATAAATTCCAAGGTCGACTTATTATAAATGAAATACACATCCAAATTCATTTGAAAATTATTACATTCTAGGTTCTTGTGTTCAATTACTATAATACATTACATACACAATATTATATAATAATTCTCATAATAAAATATTCTTTCTAACATCTAAATTTAAACTACACATGTTGTTTTAATATGTCTCATTCTTAATCATTCCCAAAATTCAAAATAATTAATCATATCATGTCTTAAGAAAACATTATTATATACAGAAATAAAAATAAAAAATTTCAAGTTACATATTTAAATACAACATATTAAAAATTCCACAAGAGAAACAACATAAAGTCTCATATAAAATAATTTCCCTACATACAATACAAATTTTTTAAACATTAGACAAGATTTCCACAATAAACTGCACATGACATAACATGCATGTGAATGTTATTTCAACAATAAAATTTATTATTAGTTATATGAAAATATCTTTAATCATTTCAAAAGTTTTAGGCCTCCACAGGTTACCAAATTCATTCTTATAATTTATAAAATATTAGAAAATAATCTTTTACATGAATTTCTACCCTACACATATCATGGTTTACAAGTTAAAAAGAATTATAAATAATTAAGATGTCCATTTTTCTAAAATTCAATAATTTAAATATAAAATACAAAATTTTACAAAAAGTTCATAACACATGATCCTAAAATTTTAAAAATAAAAATCCATGAAGTAATTATTAACTCAAATGTGAATTAGAATAATTATAACAATGGTTTAAAAATAGTTCATTCTATCTTCTTTTTATGAAATCTAAATGTGGTAACATGCATCATAAGGGTAATAAAAAATTAAATAGTTTTTTAAATACAATAATCAATGAATTATTCTCAAAAAATTTATATCATTAAAAAACAAGATATGAAGTTATATGTATTAATAAAGAAATCTCAATTCAATTCACTATGAATCATTTTTTAATAGGTAAGGTAACAACACAATCAATTCTCAACAATGTTTCAAAAAAATGGATTATTCCAATTAATCACTATTTGAAACTATCCTTTAAGGTTATAATATTATTTTATAAAATAATAACTTTTCATTAGATACCATAACATTGAATTAGTAGGAGAGTAACACATAACATTTCATGATTTATTTAATTAATTTCCCAAACTTCCTAAAACCACTTTGTTCAATCATAGGCCCAATCAATCATTATGCATGTTCCTCTCCAAGATCACTACGTGGATAGCAGGTACACATCATATGATAATTAAATAATCTCAGATTTTGTTCACTATAACACGGGGGGAATTCAAATACCATGTCTAAGTTATTACCCCTAGCCTATGTCACACACAACGGTCAACATGAATTGTTTCCACGCAAAACCATAAAATCATCATTGTATCTAACAATAAACTACATTTTATCTATTATTCATCTCATATGATACAATTTTATCCTTACCACTTTCTTTCAAAGGTAACCCTTCGTTAATGACTACAAATAATGGGACATAATGACCCCTGAGTCCCACATCAGTTGGGCTTTAGAATGCAGACTAGCACTGAGGGTATAAAGATATCACAACATGTGATGCGTTAAACTCTATAAAAAACATGATTGGGATTTATAATGAGTCAACCATATACAAATCCGTGATATAATAGAAAGGAAACCCAACATCTAACCCATAATGCATGGGTAAATGAAACAATTACAAATAAAAGACTATTAAAAGGATACCCCAAATAAATGATATGGTAATGACCCAAAAACAACTCCCAATGGTAAGATATAGTAATCCTAGAATGGCCCTCAAGTCCTCTTAGAATACCTGAAAATATTTTAATATTAGTAGGGTGTAAATATAGTTTTACTCAGTTGGAAAAAATTCTATCATGCACATGTGAAAAGATCATTCTAATTCACCAATGAGAAAATAGTAGAACGAAACAACACCTACATAGGTGTATAAAACAAATTCATCATAAAACTATCTCACTCACCAAATAAAACATCCATGTATAATAATATAAAATTAAGAATATCTATTTTATGGTACCGCATACCAGTATACCACTTATTTTCAACTCCCACACCCCAATGTCATATGTCCTCGTGCTCCCATATCTTTCGAATAAAATTATGACACATAACCTCACTTTAATCTCATAGAACCCTTGGAAATAAAATCACATACAATCTCACATCCAAGGTATTAGTGTATCGTGAATATGAAGGAAATCAACCTTGTGATATCCACATAACATATACAACACCCACCTTAACCAATATATCCCCATCTCACCCAATAAAACCTGAGCCATTACATCTCACCACATAACAACTCAAAATTAAAACATTTGACTTATGGATAACACAAAAATTAATTATCTTATTATCTCTAAGAAGAGGGTGGGGGAAGAGCGGGTAGCCAACCATCCATCCTCCCACAAGGATGATTGAAAAAACACCCTCGAGTGACTATGTCGGTGTCGACACACAGTGCTCGACAAGGGTTGGGTTTGTATAAAAAAAACAAGAATATAAAGGGTATATTAATATAGAATTACAGCATAAAATCCCATACTATAGGTTTACAAAAAGATTTAACCATCTCAAAAAAATCCTCAAATTCATTTCCATCATTAAATTTATAAAATCAAAAACAAAATCACAATTCATATTTTAGTCATTAAGATATTTTCTAGAGTATATATTTATTAATAAATTACTCTTTAACAATGACACTAATTTATGTATTCAATATTCAATAGCTTCCAAATTATTTTAGGAAGACACCTTGTTTCATATTTCCAACCCATTAGTTTTAATATGAACATTATCCTTTAAACCAAACATACCATCATAAATTCACTCATTAATAATTCCCATTTGATATAAATATCATGTATTTAATTATATTAATACATGGTTAAATGGAACACAAACAAACACACAACACAATCACAACACCACATATCTACTGAAACATCCACATCCACTTTTGATGTCCTGTTGCACAACCATACTAAAAAACCATTATAGTCGTACTGCACCTCAACACCATAATAATCATCGCAGTGCTTGTTCACACAAACACACACATCCACTACCACCAAAAACATTACAGCATATCCATTATATATTGTATCATACCCATGCACACATACCATAACCATTACATACATCACATCACATACCAAAACACAACACACTTTTATATATAGAAAATTGTGTTCTTATTCTATTTCACTTAATTATATAAGGATTCCATCAAATAATCCATAATATCTTTATAAATCCATTTAATAAACCAAAAATATTTGGTTAACCATTTATTTATGGTATTTTCAAAAAATCACACAAATAGGGGAACCAAAACATATATAAAAATCCACAAAAAAGGGCTACCAAAGTCCATGAAATCCATCAATACAAAAATTATATATAACCTCAGTATGGTATTATAAAATAAAAATATAGAATGTTATGTGAAGAATTACCCTTACACTTCCTATTTTGTTCAAAATGGTTATCTATATTGGTTATGGAATATGTAATAATCTTCCCATGAGATAAAAATAATAAATCTATCTCATATGAAACACAATATGTGAAATTATATAATTTTTAATTGGAAGAAGAAGATTTTATAAAATATGTTTCACCTAAACATGGGGTGCACGTACAAGAGGAAAGAACTTTAGGGGAACTTGAACCAACTACAGTAATATGGATCTACCACTACAAGTGAAGATGGATTTTTAACCACCCATATAAATAGATTTAAATACCGAAACAATAGGAATGTACTCTACTTTTGAAATATTAGATCTGAGACCTATGGGATTAGAAAAGATATAGAATTTCTATTGAAGGATAATATCATAAAAACACACTTATTAAAAAGTTAAAAGGACTATTAAATTATTGAAATTAAAGATATGATTAATCACATTTGAAATAAATTTAAAACAAATTAATAAATGAATCAATCCTTTTCTCATCATAAAATACATCAAAATGGTAATTCAGTAATATGTTTTTAGAAATATTGGATATATTGTACACGATCCACTACTAGAATGAACCACCGTCAAAATGACCTAATGCCATAAATTCTTACCATAGAAATGCCTCACCAATTGAAATGAATCGCCAACAGAATGACCTACTACAAGAATGAATCACCACCTAAAACGACTCACCACCAAAATGACCCACAACCCAAAAATGACTCACTGCAAGAATGAACATCCACTAGAATGAATCACCACAAGAAATAAATCACCACCATAAGTACATACTGGAAGAATAAATCATCGACATAAAATAGATACCTACCCCATTGGACACCCTCACCCCCACCCCCTTGGGAAACCCCAATACACAACCACCGCATGGACACCCCCCCCCAAAAGCACCCCCACCCCTCTGGACACCCCCACCCCATGGACACCCCCACCCCCTGGATACCCCTACCCCCTTGGACACCCCTCACCCCCCTGGACACCCCCCCCCCACCCCATGGACCGCCCCCTCACCCCCCAAGACATCCCTCCCCCCCTTGCCCACCCCCAGGACACCCCCACCCCTTAGAAATCCCCCTCACCACCCCCACCCCCTTGGACACCCCCTGGACACCACAACCCTCTTAGACAGCCCCCCCCCCCCACCCCCTGGATAGCCCCCCCACCCTCTATATTTCCCCCAACCCCCTAGACACCCCCAACCTCTTAGATAGCCCACTCACCCCCCCCCCCCCTAAACACAACAACCCCACCCCCTAGACACCCCCATACCCTAAATAGACCCCCATCCCATAAACAACCCCCCCACCCACCCCTTAGATACCCCCTACCCCTTTGGATATCCCACTCTCCCCCACCCCATGTACAGCCCCCTCACCACCTGGACACCCCCCACCCACCCCTTGGACACCCCTACCCCCTTGGAATGCCCCCTAACCCCCCCCCCCCCCCCCCGGACACCACTCCCACCCCCTTGGACACCCCTGGACACCACCACCACATTGGAAAGCCCCCACTCCCTGGATAGCCCCCACCCCTCTAGACACCCCCCCCCCAGACACCCCCACCCCCGTGGACACCCCTGAACCACTTGGACAGCACACTAACCCCCTGGACACCACCACCCCACCCCCCAGGACACCCCCACCCACTAAACATCCCCACACCACCTAAACACCCCACCCCCACCCCTCAGGAAACCCCCCCCCCCCCATCCCCCTCACCCCCTGGATACCCCCTACCCCCTTAGACAACCCACTCACCCCCCTGGACACCACCCCCACCCCCTACACTTGGACACCCCCCTGAACACCCCCAACCCCCCAGGACAGCCCCCTCAACCCTAGACACCACCCCCACCCCCTGGACACCCCTACCCCCATGGAAAGCCCCCTCACCCCCTGGACACCACCACCCCTCTGGACAGCCTCCCCCCCCCCCACCCCCTGGACAACCCCTACCCCCCTTGGATAGCCCACCCACCCCCTTGTATATCCCCTCACCCCCTGGACACCTCCCCCCCCCCCCACATGGACTCCCCCAACCCCCTTGGACAACCCCCGCACCCCCTGGACACCACCCCCACCCCCTTGGATACCCCCTAGACACCCCCACTCCACTGGACAACCCCCCACCCCTTGGACAGCCCCTCCACACCCTAGATACCCCCCCCCCACTCCCTTGGACACCCCCTATATGCACACACACACACATGATAGAACACAAGAAAGCCGTATACTTGCATGATATCACTTCCATGGTTTATTTTACCAGAAATTAATTGAGCATGGTATAAATGAACACTATGAAACTTACCATGATGGAAAGAACAGAGATATAAAAATAAAATCTCGAAAAAATATTTTTGGGCATCACGAAAAACAGAAACTGAAACTGAGCCGTGTAAGGCTTATATAAGTGATGTGAGTCGACCTCGTAGATCTGATGATAATAAATATGATTAATGATGTTGTAAAATGAGTCTAGAGGGAATGACTTCAAAGAATCCTTTGTAGGTTTTTTGTGTGAGAGATACGAGTCGTAGGTTTCCTGATCGAAGAAAACGGAATAACTGAATACGGGGCGCGATAAATCATTTAAAATCTTTATCATGTCATTTATTTAATAACTGACATGATAAACTATTTTTTTATGTTTATAACATCGGTTATTTAATAACTGATGTAGAAAATAATTTATCACATCAATTTTTTTATAACGGATGTTAGATATGGCGCTTTATCATGTCGGTTCTTTTGATAACCTATGTGATAAATTGCCGAGATTAGATTTATCACATCGGTTATTTTATAACCGATGTGATAAAGTGCCCAGATTTGATATTTCACGTCGGTTATAAAATTACTAACTTGATAAACCTTATATGAGTATTTTTATGTCATTTATTTTATAACCGACTTAAACAAATTGATCCTCTTCGATTTATCACGTCAGTTATACAACAACTGATGTGAAAAACCTATTTTTACAGCTTTTCACGTCAGTTATATACAACCGATGTGAAAAATTCTGATGTGTTAAACATTTTTTCCACTAGGTACTATAAAAAATAAATCAGTGCCAGAATGACAATCACGAAGCCCTCCCCACATGGTGTTACCCTCCTGGGATGGAAATGTGAGAAAATAGATCATGATCATCAAGTCCTGCTTCAAGTAGACCCTGAGTTGGCATCTAGAACCGAGGGTATATTAAATAGACATATAGTATGCCTTACCATCTAAGAGAAAACATATGGAAGAGAGAGATAAGATAGACATAGACCAACTCCTGCTAAGACTACACTACAAATGAAACCCATGTACACATATTTAATTTAATGAAAATAATTCCACATAAGAATGGAAAAAATGAAAGAACCAAATGAAAATGAATATGAAGTGACCACAAAGCCTAAACAGATCCTACAACCCCATACTAGTATTAACTAGCCTAATCTCCAACATGCTCCAAGTGACCTAAAAATGAGTTTATATAGTGTATGGTGAGTATAATAGTATATTACATAAGATCCTCCCCTCATCCTCTCATGAAAAATTAAATAAATCATGCTAAAGAATAGTGAAACTAATTCGTCACCTAAACAGGTATACTACATTCCCAGTCTCACCATGGATACTCCCACCAAGTATCACATATAAGATTATGTAATATAATAAATGATATCATGGGTACCCTACTACCACTTCACTACTAGTTTTCCACTTTGAAAAAATGGAACACATCCTAAGCTTCACTCTCAAAAAAGGTTTCTTACAGACACCTAGGTTAAGCACCACGACATGCTTCTCATGCGTCAACATGAACCTCAGGCATGACACCACCACATCCACATAACAAAAGTAAATAGGTATTTTATGGGAGCCACCACAGCTCGCATAACATGTATCATACGTTGGGTATTATACCTCAAGCCATTACAGCCCATAGCCTGAGTAAGGATCCTTAGGCCATCACAACATATACACATTTTACCTATAGTAGTCTTTAGGAAACTATATCTAGAATATATATGTGTGAAATAAAAACAAGCCATTACATCCCTCTACAAACATATATGTGAAAACAATTCTCCATGCATATTAGCACAAGTAACTACCATGAGAATATACAGGGGCCAATGGCGTAGTCATCCATCCATCCTCCCACTAGGATATTGGGGAAAACACCACCCCCCCCCAGAGATCTGAATCCCTAGGGTGTCAGTTACCCTAACCGATAGGGTAAAGTACCATATAGAAAGACAATACATATAGAATATAATATAGCTCACAACCGCACTATGGGCATAACCTAGTCTTATACACATCTACATTAAACATCTCTCAGACTCCATACTACCACTACTAAGACAAGAAAACCTATATGTACACAACCATTTAAATATCTATATTAATTTACTTTATCCCTTCCTATCAGTTTCACTTTGTGTTAATTAATTCGAAAAAAATTAACTAACCATTATTATTTTACACATTTCATCTAATTATCATTCCAACCAAAAACTATTCCCTCTAGGTATAACCAAACTGTGTCCACATATTCTCAAAAATATAACATCATCATTTCATCCCAACATTCTCAAACCCCCGTGGTTTTAACAATTATTCATTCATTTATATAACAATATTAAAATATTCCATATTTCCAGTATACTCAGAAATAATTCTAAGATACCAAGCACATGGGTCTCAACACAATGATTATTTGAACTACCCATGGAGTCTTTTCCACCTATAATAGGAGCATAGACCCATCCATCCTCGAGAATTTAGACACAAAAATTAGGTGGCATTCCCTACACATCATCTCCTCTTTTGTAAGGTGGCTAATAAAGGCCATTTGTATCAAGAATTGGGGAAAGTAAAGAAGACAAAAAAACAAAATATTCAAAATCCATCACAACATTCGTACCAATAGTTAATCCCAACATCGACTAGTTCCATTATCCCCAACATCCTCCCCAACACCCATTTGCATAAACCAATGCATCCAGCCACTATAGGAGTTAACTACAACCACAGACACTTTTCCTCCCTACCCCTGCATACCACAACATCATTCCTGGATGAGCCGTCCCAGGATCAGATCACATCAAAAGTAGTTGGAAACAAACAACATAGAAATTGGTCTCTTATCCCTAAACAAGGTATTCAATATTCAAATGCAACGAGCAGTCACACCTCCAATGAATAATGTGCATGGTATTCCCAAGAAATCAGGTAACTCATAACCTTAAAATTCATTATCATTATCAAACAACCAGTTCTTTATTCCATATTGAATTAACTAATTCATTCAAACATGTATAAATGCATCCATTTTATTATCATCAAATCACCATGAAAACAAAAATATTTCATTAAAATAGAATCTTTATCTTTGGTCAATTAATTCAGGATTAGTCCCAGCTTTACATTCATTACCATTTTCTATCATGAACAACATGTTAAAAAAGAAAATAATAGATATCACATTATATTTGAAAACAAGATGTAATAAAATCGCTTGGAAATTGATACCAATTATTTAATCTAGTTTGAATATTTATTATTTAAATTCCATTGGGATCTACTGGATAAACCATGCTAACTCTATAACTATATTTATAAAATAATAAAGAATACATGAATCCCCTAACTCAAAATTTTTCTAACATTCTTCACACGAGCGCATACCTACTTAGCAGATCATGATCACCTCTCCTGTGATTACTATACCTACCCAGGGATGATGTGACACAACCGCATGGACTAACTCTGAAGAAATCTCCATTAGAAACATAGAGATCATATTCCATCACATGTCAAGGAGAAAATGGAGGAAATATATCAAGGAACCCAGAAGAACAAACATATAACGTACCTTATAGCGAAGAGGGATCGACACTTCCTGGTTGCACCAAAATATGGGGTGTGCATGTAGTAGGAAAGTCACTAATGGGAAATGATTCAAGGATAAAACAATTACACAAATACTCAAGAATTATGGTTTTTGGTGCCTCACGCAAATATAAAGGAGAAGTAATAACTAGGTTTTTATATATCTCGGCCCTTTTGAAAATCTAAATGTTACAGTGGTTTAGATACAATTTAGATTTTGTATTAATGGTGGATATGGTCAAGACTACACAGTTTGACTGAGTGAAGGCACTCAGACCCTTAGGGGAAATGAAGATATGATTTATGGCCTTTTAATTGGCCTTAAATCCATTAAAAAGGCTTTGAGTTCATTTTACGTCAAAGATACCATCAAAGGAGCGAAATTGTAGGAAGCTGGAAACATTGTTAACAAATGACTCACCAACATGAGTCACGTATATGAGTCACCAACAGGAGTGACTGATGTGACTCACCAACAAGACTCACAAACTTGATTCGCTGATGTGACTCGCTAACATGAGTCACCTATGTGAGTCACCGATGTAACTTCCAAACAAGAGTCACCATTCTAAAAACACTATTCATAAATCTAGAAACATTGTTCAGCCTACTTATAGATGAACTACCTATAGATGAACTACCGATAGATGTCCTACTGATATATAACCTACTGATAGATGACCTACCAATAGTTGACCTACCAATATATGAACTATTGATAGATGATCTAATGACAACTAACCTACTGATAGATGACCTACCACATGAGAAACACTTCTCACAGAACTAGAAAATTGGAAAAGTGTAACAAATAATTTACCTTGACCTCCTAGAACACCAAAAACACCATATTATCACAATGAAATGGACTAGGGAGTTATTTCTTAATACATTAGATACCTCTCAAAATACTCTCATCCTCAGGATTCCAAAACCAACCAAGAGTGGAAATTGAAAATGGATTGTTGGAACCCCCATGAGATACCTCTCAAGAATATCACCACCATAGGAGCTCAACATTTTCCTAAAAAGAACAATGAAAAACCACATGACAACCACAACAAACTCCAAAAAACTCTCCCGGAGAAGATACCTCTTAAAATAAGGAATGCCACAACAAGAAACAAGATAAATCCATCATATAAATTGAGAGGGTTTATAACCACGAAACAAACAAAATTAAAAGAGATGATCTAAACATCAATCAGTTCAAGGCACTAAGAATGTATATGAAAATAACATTCCTAATTACTCTCCTCCACACCACCAAAATTGACTCCTCAAAGATGAGTACTCCTTTTCCACTCTAGGATGTACTGCTATTAGAGACCTATGGAACTCTATGAGAACTATATAATGCATCACCAATGGAATGAAAATCATTCCCTAAAACAACACCTAGTGATGTTCATCCTCAGACAAGCCATCAGGGGCCTCACCAAAAATAACTCAATCTCTCTAGACCTCCACAATAAGATCCCTTAATTATGATTCCTACAACTACTGCACTAGAGAAGATTTCACCATCATCTGAAAAAGAAAACCTCTACCCCCAACTTCTCCCATATTAAGATGTAATGATGAATGTTCTTAAATTGTGATCTGTGATTCACATGATTCACACATTGCATCACTAGGATACATCTTTCTCATATCATCGGCTACAGCGTCCCCCTTACCAGGTGTATACTAGATTTAAAATTCGTAATCCTATAATATATCCATACACTAACACTATCACAAGTCCAAGTCATGCAAGAAGAAAATGTACCTCTATGTCTTCTAGTTGGTGAAGACCAAAAAATTCACTCCAATGAGGTAATATCTACACCACTTCAGGGAAACCACCACTACCTCCTACTCAATCTCATGGGTGGCATGGTTATTTTCATGGGGATGAAACTACCAAGACCATAAGAAATGATCAATCCCTACTACATTAGAACACATATTAACCCCAGATGCAAAGAATCAGAGAAAACCTCAAACTGAACTCCATCTAATAGAAGAAAAGGAAATGGAGAACTGAATAACTTCTCCTTTAGATACACAAAATCTTTCTGACACTGATCAATCCACACGAACGCCTGATCCTTTTTGGTCAATGTTGTTATAGGATTGTCAACCCATGAGAAATTGGATACGAACCTCCTATAATATCCTTTGATACCTAGGAAATATTTCACATATGACACAGTCTTGGGGGAGGCCAAAGACAAAACATCTTCTATCATTGAAGAATCCATATCTATTTCCTGATAGGATAAAAATTCCCCAAGAAACTGGCTTCTTGAGCCCAAAACACACACTTCAACAACTTCCCAAATAGATTCTCATGGTTAATAACTCCCAAAATAGCATGTAGATGTCAGGTATTCTCCTCCACATACGTTTATTACACAAGGATATAATCGATAAAAACCACCATGAACTTATCTAGGACCTCATGAAACACAGAATTCATTAACCCCATTAACACAACTGGAGTATTAGTCAGAATGAATGGCATCACAAAGAACTCATATTTCCCATGAAGACAATATAATGTTGCCTTCTGAATATCCTCTTCCTTCACTAACATCTGATGATATCATGAATTCTACTTGATCATTGAGAACCAATATTAACCCATCAGTTGATCAGAAAATCATTAATTTTAGGATGATTAAAGAAATTCTTCACTATCACTTTTTTTAAGTGATGATTATCGACACACAGCCACAAACTATTGTGAGACATCATGAAGAAAAAAAAACTTGTGAACCCCACTGTGACATGCTCTTCTGAACAAAACCACACACAAACAGACCATTGATCTATATATGCATCTCCCGAAATATATAGGGTTACATCATATATATAGACATAGATATAAGATATTCCCATGGTTTTAGCTCGATCTTGAAGTCGATCTATCATTGTGGGGGTAACACAACAAATACTATTGGGAATAAATCACAGTAATCTTCTACAAACCTTGGAAATGTCGACTCCTAAACCTATAATGAACACAACATCCATATAGACATCATTAATTATAAGGAAGGAAGGCTCATATGACACATCAATGGATCTCTCTTTCCAACAAACATTGTTGGATCTCCTTCAGCATCGAAGTACACTACCTTCCTCTTGAATAAATACATGATATCATACACTGCATAAAAAATCCATCCTGAGGTTGATATCATATAGGGTAATCCATAGACATATGAAATATCCCCAATAGAATTTAAACCCTAGAACTAGCTCATAATGTCAACATAATTCAAACAAGTCATCCAAAACATCAACTAGCATAGAAAATAGCAAGGTCATTGGAAGCCACTCTATCTCATGTCCCAAAGAATGGAAAATGGAAGGTGATATAAAGGAATAGTTCAATCCTAAATCAAACAAGGCATGCACCCAAATAGAAAACATTAAAATGGTACCTCAAATGACGTCGGGCACATTTCTCATATGCAATGATAACACATGATGCTGACCATGACCTATTCCAGGACTTGTCTAACCCTAACGAAGACCACCACCATGACCGCCCTCTATTATTTTAGGATGAGGCACATCCTGGGGGATTCCTTTTTCTAACCTATTTGCTATCTTCTAAACCAAAACTAGTGAAAAGTGTTGTTGTTTCCTCGGCTAGAACTACCACAATGAAGGAACCTGAATCTGAAAAAGTAATGCATGTAGACTACACAAAATTTTTTGGAACTTGTGCTTCTGATGACCTCATCCTCCACAAGAAAAACAAGTACCTGATCCATTACCATAAGCTTGAGAGTTGCTTCCCCCAAAGAAACAAGACATTGGTGGCTAGATATACCCCCCACTGAATGGAAACTCTTATAACCTAAAAACTAGGAACCTCGAACCACATCTCTACTTCGTTATGAATCCTAATGAATCCCCTCTCATAAAGATCAGGTTATGTATAAAATTTTTGTAATGACCTTTATACTCACTATAACCATAAGATATTACTTCAACATAAATGGGGTGACCTGGTGCTGGTTTTATGGATGTAAAGGCTCCTTGAAATGAATATCCATAGCCTCCTAATCTGGAAACAGGTCCGAAGCATATCAAAAAATGTTTATGAAACAAATTAAATAATATTTCACATTAAAGCACCATATCAAAGGGTAATATGCTCTTGGTGATATTCCACCTTTCCGGTAGGAGAAATAAACTTGATGTTGAACTAGTCTTAGAACTCCCCCCACAAGTGAAACACCCCGACCCCAGTTACCCAGAGTCGGTGCATTATTTTAATACATTGTCATGATTACAAGAAATCAAGTCCCAAAAACTAATCAGTTTAGCAGTCTTGGAAAATAGATTACATACATGAATGTTACATTACACTTCATAACATACAAAACAACATAAATAATCCTTTATGAATTCCATTATTCCCTTGTCTTAACCCTACATATCAATCACAATACACTTCTTGGAATCCTGGGAAAAATAAAACATAGAAAGGGGTGAGCTCAAACGCTCAGTAAGGGTAAGCAATACATCAGAAAATTTCAGAAACAGGCATAAACATTTGAGGCAATGTATAACAAACACAAAAGCCTTTAAAACATGAACTTCACCATAATATGGAAAAGATAAAATTAAATAATGTCTTTTTCTTATTCACATGGATATTATACTAGTCGAATAATCACATGCAATATCAATAACCACTTTCATAATGATGGAATGCATAATGCCAGACTATCATAACCACATATCCAAGGCCTCGTGCCAAAACTACAAATAAGAATTTGTCAAGGACTTGTGCCAAGACACTAGTTTGTCTCATGAGACCTACCGATGCATCGATGAGCTATAGCGGGCTCCACCCATCACTTACTAAGTCCAATTCATTCCCATATGAAAAGGCTTAAACATAACATAAACATTCGTATTAAAACTAGCATACGAAATGTCAATACTTTCTCCATAAACCACGAATGGTATAAAAATAACACATCCACAGTAAAACATATCACAAAACCTTCAATACACTAAAAAAGTTTTGTATAATAAATCAACTTCAAATAAGATTAAAATCCATCAAAGGATGTTGACATAGATGAAATCAAAACTACTTGAGAGAAATATCTCTTTTCTTGAAATCATTGAAAAGTCACACATTTATAAAGGAAGTAATTTAAAATATATTTTTGAATCAAAGTGTCCCATACCACTTTGTAACTTTTGAAAGGAAATATAATTTCAAAACATTCATGTCCATATAAATAAATCCTTAAAAACATTTTGAAAACATAGACATTAATTAAAATATAAAAAAAGATAAATCTTTAAAACATTTAAAATTATGATCAAGATAAAGAGTACCTTTAAAAAATTCTTAAATTATTAATTTTGAAATCATTTAAAGTCAGATAATTATAAAATAAAACATTTACTTTGAAAATATTCTTATAAGCTTTTAAGGGAAGCTTCAATGATTTTATAACGGTGGAGAATATCCGCACCCGCCGTATAAGTTAAAAAAACATTCTTACCTTAATTTTGTCGAAAAGGTTAAAAGTACCTTGTTTGGAAAACGACGGAAAGATTCTTTTATAAAACTCTTATAAAAAGTCAAAAAAGGGTATAAATGACTTTAACCCATATTCTGTAAAATATTAATAATGTTTTGAAATACATTTTTGAGAAACATGGATTTGGATGATAAAGAAGTCCCAATAGATTATTACGTATAAACAACCTCGGATAATGAAGAGATTGCGAAATAAAACCTTACCTTGTACTTTTCCTTGGTTGGGGGTAGGTTAACCTCCTGTATAATGGTGAAATAATTGTTATTAAATCATACAAGAATCATATACATTAATATGATATCATATATGATCTTTTAACATTGATTTTTTAATAATATCTTAGTGTTATCGTTGTTTCGGGTGTTAACTTACTCATTTTATTTTATATGTTTTGTTACGTAAGTTGTGTTTGTCATGTATAGCTTATATATTAATCATATCCAGAATGATATCAAGTCCTTAGATACTATTATTAATCATCAAATTAGAATTATACTTGAATGGATATGATGGAGAATGAATCTCATCACGTTCGTGGAGATGGTAGTCCGTACGTACGCACGAGCGACAATATCATTCCTTTGATATTAAAATAATATATAATTGAATGGTATATCATATATAAATAATCATTATCATGTTATATTTATTATTTACATGAGTTACACATCATTATTATACCCATCCAAATAATAATTTATTGAATAACAATTACACCACGACATGGAGACGGTAAGCCGTACGTACACACGTATGGTGACATGTTATTCAAAGGATGGATAGAATAATAAATATAGTTGTACCATATTTATAGTAACATCACATTATATATAATATACTGGTGTTATTATTTTATAATGGTAATATCAAAAGAGGAAGAAGTGGAAGAAGAAAGGAACTTGGAAAAAGGGTGGTGAAATCATTACCTCTTTTTCGGGTTCTTCCTTTTGATTTGATCAAAATGGATCTTAGGTTGTCTTTATGACTAAAGAAAGGCCTCTAGGATGAATTGAGGGAAGTTTAGAGAGTATTTTGGCAGAGTATTACCGAACCAAATGGCTTTGATGGTGTGAATTAAAGAGAAGGGGGAGTGCCCTTTTATAAGAGGGGTGAGGGGCACCTTTGAAAAAAACTAGAAATATTATTTTATAATAAATTCATATTCGGTTTCTAATAGCTCCAAAGTGGATTATTTAAATTTTAAGGTGTTAATAGGTCGAAAACCACTCAACCAATATAATTTAGACAGGTTTGGGTCATTATACTAACCTTATCTTTAAGTATTAACTCTTAGTTAATTAGTTTCACTTTTACAATGTCTCTTTGTATTTTTATAGTATATGGTTAATAAACATACTATATACATCCAAGAGACCCCCCAAGTGGTCCATTAATGATACACCTATAATTGTATAAGTCTCTTGACCGATCCTTTGATTATTAGGAATTTAATATCAATTAATAATATAATATTTGTTTTAAAAACTCTTTTATGTCAATTAGACACTATTCAATAATTGATTTTTGTAAAACTCATAATAGAATGATTACTTATTAAAAAGTTAATTAAATCAATACTAACATTCCATATTAACATATAAAATTATTTTTATTTATAAAAAGTCTCAAATTAAATTTATTTTGGTATTTTTAATATCAATTATTCTATTTTTTCACTATTATGGTAATTACTTCATCAACATTGTGTCATAAATTAATTAATTATTTAATATCTAAAAATTATAAATAAAATACTATTATGTAGGAAATCTTTTATCTTTCTAAATAATATTTATAGTAGAAAATACAACATATATAACCCTATGTAAAAATTGTTTTTCTAAAAGATATATGCTTGTGTCATTTTTGTATTCATTTTAACTTAATTAAAATAAAGTGTCCCTATCACTTACAAGTGGCTCCATGGGGTCCCAAAATCGACCCAAAGATGCACATGGTCAAACATGTATCAACCAATAAGGTTAGGACACGTTTTATGGTAATTTTTTATTATTATAATATTATTTTTAACCCTTATTTTCCAGATTTACCCTTTAACCATGGTAAATAAAATATTTACCGAAGTAATTATTCAAAATGTCTAAAAATAAAAGTTACCTATTTAAAAAATTTTAACAACCTGATTCCAAATATGGAATCCATTTTTCCAAATTCAAAACACAGAAGTTCCATAAATTAATTTAAAATTAATTCCCGTTGTTAAAACAAAAAAACGTGTTTTTAAGAGATAATAACTATCAAAAGATTGACACTTGTTTATGTCCGGTTTAATTGTGAAATCTTGTCCAATGACTAACATTTTATTAAATGGTAAAAATATATTCTAAATATACTTTAAAACCACTCAAATTCATAATTTATCACTACTAATTATTTTGATTAAAAAATTTGTTTCTATTTAAAATTTTGTAATTTTCACTATTCATCCAAATATAAAAGTTATCCGAAAAGTGCCAAAATTTCACCCTAGGATAAATTTGATATTTTGAATCCAAAAATGAAGTCCATTTTGAAAGATAAAATTTATAAAATTTTAAAAATTAGGTATTACTATTCATTACTGCTAGTTTGATTGGTTGTAGTTTGTGTTAGAACTCGAAGTTGCGTACAACACACGCTACTGTATTATTCAAAGAGAAGCGTACCGTAGAAGATTGGGGTGTTAAATTGTAAATTGTTTTATGTCCCCATTCTAAAAAATAAATTTATTTAGTCAAATTGAATATATAAAAGTTTAAAATATTGGATTTAAAAAGGGTTCACTATTAAAGTTGGTAAAAGTGTATTTTTGAAAAATAATTATTTTATGTGAAAAAAATGAATTTGTTCTTACATTATGTCTATAAAACTCATAATATGGATTCTGAAATTATAATGATTATATAAAGTTTAAAATTTAGTTTATACTATTCATAACCTCTTTTGAACGGCTTGTTTGGTAAGTCATGGTGCGCTTGAACTCGGTGTTGTGTGTAGTGCAAGTTATTGAATTATTTTGAAGAAATAGAACACTATGAAATCTTGGGGTGTTACATTCTCCCCTACTTCAATAAACTACATCCTCGCAATTTGAAATTGTTCTTCGAAAATAAAAGGTTGAAAATAGAAAATATCTTTGTGGGAAAACCCACATCGGAAATTGGGTTAGTAAAATTTAGTCTTAATATGAGGAAAAAAGAAATGAAAGGGTCACCACCAAATTATGACCTCGATTAGGAAAACATTTCTGGAAATTAGAGACATATAATTGGAGGAAAACTGTAAATATTTATAGGTAGTGATTGAGGTCATCAATCACAAACAAGTGTAAAATTGAGGTCCTTAAATTCAACAATCTATGATGATTTGAAATACCATCAGTTCAAAAAAATATAGGGTATTAGGATAACACATTTTTTGTTTTAGGATTCCTTAAATAAAGTATAAGAATTAATTTCTTCATAGAATAATAGAAGAAGAAAAATATATTCTTGACAAGTAGAGTTCTATCCTTTAACTAATTTCTACCACAAACTCATCTTTCACTCTAAAAGATAATAGAACATAAAAAAATATTATATTTATCCTATTAATATAGGGTTCCAAAAAAATGAATTTATAATTCATCTACCAGATCTTTTAAAAAAAACTACATTATTTAATCACGGACATTACGTGGGCCAGTGGTAGGTGATACACCCTTGTCGCCCTTCGGTTGTGGGTTCAAGTCCCACGGCCTTGCCGGACGCGACGGGTTGCAGCCCAACCTTCGAGTTGTCCTTTCATGGAAATCCAAAAATAATACATACTAGAATTAACCAAAATGATTTAGTCCAAAAATGAAGATCCTTTTTACTACATAATAACAAGTGAACACCTTCATCATGTATTCTTTTAAAACACTGCAACATCCTGAATTACCATAAAACCTTATTTATTACATTCATGATCCCTTATTCCATAAATAATAATGGATATACTCCTTCAATCCAAAAATTTTGTAAACCCCAACAATGATGGAATATACAAACATTAATCAGCTTCAAGGTAATCAAGAATATCCAATATAATTTATCCAAATCAATCACGTATTATTCTAAAATCACTACCTTAGTATCAAAACTATATTATTGTTTATCATTATCTCAACCATATATTTTCCAAAAATATATCCTGCTATTGAGTCACTTTTCTTTTTTCCATACAATCTCAAGCCCTTAATGAAATAGTACTGCAGTACAATCCTTATATAGTCCATAATTATTATACCAAGTACATTGTTGATACAACACTCAAATGACATAATCAACATAATAACTCTAATCATTCCTCTTCATCTATGGTAGTATCATAACTTGATTATTATCCAATAGAATCATTTGCAGCATAGTCTGATGACTGGGACATAGGTTCGCGTAGTGTCCAAACTCTTTGAAAATGAAGCATTTTACATTTGAAACCATTTTCTTACCCTTGCAGTCACGTACTTTGTGCCCTTTTCCTCCACACTTATAACAAACTCTCATTCCTTTCAGGAAAGTTCCAGGGTGTTTCTTCCCACAGTTATCACATATGGGAAAATTCTTCGTTTCCCTCTTCCCTTTATCCATCTTTCCCTCTTCCATCCTATTCTTCTCTTGCTTCCCTTCAAAGACACATGACTCAGTAAACTCTTTACTTATCTTATCAACACATGATATTATTTCTTCATGTGATGATAATACATGGGAGATTATTTCTCTTATAAATTCTGGCTTAAGACCATGAAAGATATGATCCTTCTTTCTCTTTTGATCATGTGCGTTGCTGGAGTTCTCAATTCTTCTACTGGGTTCCATTTCTAAACAATGGAATACACTAGATTAGTTTATTAATAACAAAACCTAATCCCAAACTTGTAAAACACATAACATAAATTAAATAGTTTATGGATGTAATCCATAATCAAAAAAATGTCTACTTTGAGGAAGTATATACTCATAAACCCTTCATAATGGTTTGTAAAGAAAATGAGAATTATCCTAAGCATATCCACCAGGAGTGTCGTAACCAAGAGTGTAGCAAGGCCCGTTGTCATGCACCAGTTCCCGTTCGAGTCTAGCTCAAAGCTGTGTTTTCAGGTTTTAACCCTAGGTACATCTGTTCCAGAGCCGCCTCTACCTGCTTGTATCCAGACAGGGATGTATTTCTCGGAAAACTCACAAAATCTCTACAATACAAAAATTCTAGAAAGTTCTTCTATACTAATCCTCAAAGTCTATCTTAGAAAAATATGCTCTAATCAGAGTTTATCTAAATATAGTTTCAAAGTTTATTGCTAAACATCCTATGATACCAACCGTAACGCCCCAACCCCAGTTACCCAGAGTCGGTGCATTATTTTAATACATTGGCATGATTACAAGAAATCAAGTCTCGAAGAACCGATCAGTTTAGCAGTCTTGGAAAAGAGATTACATACATGAATGTTACATTACACTTCATAACATACAAAACAACATAAATAATCCTTTATGAATTCCATTATTCCCTTGTCTTAACCCTGCATATCAATCACAATACACTTCTTGGAATCCTGGGAAAAATAAAACATAGAAAGGGTGAGCTCAAACGCTCAGTAAGGATAAGCAATACAGCAGAAACATTCAGAAATAAGAATAAACATTTGAGGCATTGTATAACTAACAAAAAAGCCTTTAAAACATGAACTTCATCATAATATGGAAAAGATAAAATGAAATAATACCTTTTTCTTATTCACATAGATATTCTACTAGTCGAATAATCACATGCAATATCAATAACCACTTTTATAATGATGGAATGCATAATGCCAGACTATAATAACCACATAGCCGATGCCTCGTGCCAAGACTCCAAATAATATTTTGTCAAGGCCTTGTGCCAAGACACTAGTTTGTCTCATGAGACCTACCGATGCATCGAGGAGCTATAGTGGGCTTCACCCATCACTTACTAAGTCCAATGCATTCCCATATGAAAAGGTTTAAACATAACATAAACATTCGTATTAAAACTAGAATACGAAATGTCAATACTTTATCCATAAACCATGAATGGTATACAAATAACACATCCACAGTAAAAAATATCACAAAACCTTCAATACAATACAAAAGTTTTGTATAATAAATCAACTTCAAATAAGCTTAAAATCCATCAAAGGATATTGACATAGATGAAATCAAACTACTTGGGAGAAATATCTATTTTCTTGAAATCATTGAAAAGTCACACATTTATAAAGGAATTAATTTAAAAGAGATTTTTGAATCAAAGTGTCCCATACCACTTTGAAACTTTTGAAAAGAAATATCATTTCAAAACATTCATGTCCATATAAATAAATCCTTAAAATCATTTTGAACACATGGACATTAATTAAAAGATTTACAAAGATAAATATTTAAAACATTTAAAATCATGATCTTGATAAAGAGTGCCTTTCACAAATTCTTAAAATATTCATTTTGAAATAATTTAAAGTCACATAATTATAAAATAAAACATTTACTTTGAAAATATTCTTATAAGCTTGTAAGGGAAAATTCAACGATTTAATAATGGCGGACAATAGCTGCACCCACCGTATAAGTTAAAAAAACATTCTTACCTTAATTTTTTTGAAAAGGTTAAAAGCACCTAGTTTGGAAAACGACAGAAAGATTATTTTATAAACCTCTTATAAAAATTCAAACAAGGGTATAAATGAATTTAACCCATATTCTGTAAAATAGTAATAATGTTTTGAAATACATTTTTAAGAAACATGGATGTGGATGATAAAGAAGTCCTGGTAGATTATTACGTATAAACAACCTCAGATAATAAAGAGATTGAGAAATAAACCCTTACCTTGTACTTTTCCTTTGTTGGGGGTAGGCTAACCTCCTGTATAATGGTGAAATAATTGTTATTAAATTATACAATAATCATATACATTAATATGATATCATATATTATCTTTTAACATTGATTTGTTAATAATATCTTAGTATTATCGTTGTTTCGGGTGTTAACTTACTCATTTTCTTTTATATTTTTTGTTACGTAAGCTGTGTTTTTCATTGATAGGTTGTATATTAATCATATATAGAATGATATCAAGTCCTTAGATACTATTATTAATCATAAAATGAGAATTATACTTCAATGGATACGATGGAGAATGAATCTCTCGTGGAGACGGTAGTTCGTACGTACGCACGAGCGACAATATCATTCTTTTGATATTAAAATAATATATAATTGGATGTTATATCATATATACATAATAATTATCATGTTATATTTATTATTTACATGAGTTACACAACATTATTATACCCATCCAAATAATAATTTATTGAATAACAATTACACCACAGCGTGGAGACGGTAAGCCGTACGTACGCACGTATGGTGACATGTTATTCAAAGGATGGATATAATACTGAATATGGTTGTACCATATCTATAATAACATCACAGTATATATAAGATACTGGATTTATTATTTTATAATGGCAATAACAAATGATGAAGAAGTGGAAGAAGAAAGGAACTTGGAAAAAGGGTGGTGAAATCATTACATCTTCTTCGGGTTCTTCCTTTTGATTTGATCAAAAGGGCTCTTAGGTTGGCTTTATGACTAACGGAAGGCCTCTAGGATTAAGTTAGGGAAGTTTAGAGAGTATTTGGGCAGATTTTGGCCGAACCAAAAGGCTTTTAAGGTGTGAATTAATGATAAGGGGGAGTGCCCTCTTATAAGAGGGGTGAGGGACACCTTTGGAAAATCTAGAAATATTATTTTATAATAAATTCATATTCGGTTTCTAATAGCTCCAAAGTGTATTATTTAAATGTTAAGGTGGTAATAGGTCGAAACCACTCAATCAATAGAATTTAGACAGGTTTGGGTCATTATACTAACCATATATTTAAGTATTAACTCTTAGTTAATTAGTTTCACTTTTACAATGTCTCTTTATATTTTTATATTATATGGTTAATAAACATATTATATACATCAAATCGATCCCCAAGTGGTCAATTAATGATAAACCTATCATTATATAAGTCTCCTACCCGAACCATAGATTTTTAGGAATGTAATATCAATTAATAATATAATATTTGTTTTAAAAACTCTTTTATGTCAATTTGACACTATTCAATAATTTATTTTTTTAAAACTCATAACAGAATTATTACTTCGCAAAAAGTTAAATAAATCAATCCTAACATTCCATATTAACCTATAAAATTATTTTTATTTATAAAAAGTCTCAAATTAAATTTATTTGGGTATTTATAATATCAATTATTCAAATTTTTCACTATTATGGTAATTAATGCATCACCATTGTGTCATAATTAAATTATATTATTTAATGTCTCAAAATTATAAATAAAATACAATTATGTAGTAAATATTTTTATCTTTCTAATTAATATTTATAGTAGAAAATAAAACCTATATAACCCTATGTAAAAATTGTTTTTCTAAAAGATATATGCTTGTGTCATTTTGGTATTCATTTTAACTTAGTTAAAATAAAGTGTCCCTATCACTTACAAGTGGCTCCATGGGGTCCCAAAATCGGCCCAAAGATTCCCATGGTCGAACATGTATCAACCGATAAGGTTAGGACACGTTTTAGGGTAATTTGTTATTATTATAATATTATTTTTTAACCCTTATTTACCGGATTTACCCTTTAACCATGGTAAATAAAATATTTACCGAAGTAATTATTCAAAATGTCTAAAAATAAAAGTTACCTATTTACACAATTTTAATATCCTGATTCCAAATATGGAATCCATTTTTCCAAATTCAAAACATAGAAGTGGCAGAAATTAATTTAAAATTAATTCCCGTTGTTAAAACAAAAAAACGTGTTTTTAGGAGATAATAACTATCAAAAGATTGACACTTGTTTATGTCCGGTTTAATTGTGAAATTCTGTCCAATGACCATCATTGTATTAAATGGTAAAAATATATTCTAAATATAATTTAAAACCACTCAAATTAATAATTTATCACTACTAATTATTTTGATTAAAAAAGTTGTTTTTAATTAAAATCTTTTAATTTTCACTATTCATCAAAATATAAAAGTTATCCAAAAAGTACCAAAATTTCACCCTAGGATAAATTAGATATTTAGAATCCAAAAATGAAGTCCATTTCGAGAGATAAAATTTATAAAATTATAAAAATTAGGTATTAATATTCATTATGTCTAGTTTGATTGGTTGTAGTGTGTGTTAGAACTCGAAGTTGCGTACAACACACGCTATTGTATTATTCAAAGAGAAGCGTACCGTGGAAGCTTGGGGTGTTACATTGTAAATTTTTTTATGTCCCAATTCTAAATTATAAATTTATTTAGTCAAATTGAATATATAAAATTTAAAATATTTGATTTAAAAAGGGTTCACTATTAAAGTTGGTAAAAGTGTATTTTTGAAAAAAACTTCTTTTATCTGAAAAAAAAGGAATTTGTTCTTACATTATGTCTAAGAAACTCATAATATGGATTCTAAAATTATAAGGATTATATAAAGTTTAAAATTTTTTTAATACTATTCATAACCTCTTTTGAACGGCTTGTTTGGTATGTCATGGTGCGCTTGAACTCGGTGTTGCGTGTAGTGCATGTTATTGAATTATTTTGAAGAAATAACACACTATGAAATCTTGGGGTGTTACAACAAGACTACATAATCCTCACAATATTTGAGGAACAAGAACCAGCACTGCCTGACTACTCTACGCAGCATCGTCATAACAAATGATACCCAGTGCTCCCACTGGGCATGAATTGAACAGAAGGATATCTTAACCTCATCCAACCAGTCTTCAGTGACTACATCCAAAATAGTTCTCTCATAATTCTGTATAATATAGAATTAAAACTCTCGAAGTGTCCTCATCCAAGTGTCTTTATCATCAACCTCTACTCGACGGTGAACTTACTAGCACTCCTAAACATATTTTGCACAAACCTAACAATATTGTTGACCTAGACCCATAAAACGAAAAGGAAAACCAATTATATCTCCTAAACATAGAATATGGATAACGGTAACCTTAATTAATAGTTTCTTATTCAATTTTTGTTAAAATATCACAAGTTCTATCCATTCAAACACAGGTGCAATGTAGAATGATGCATGATCATTTCCTAGGTTACTTCCATGTAATCATTATCACCTTGGTTTTTTCCACTTTAAATATAATGGTCCATGCATTAGATCATAGGGGCCCAAAAAATAGTGTTTCTACTAGGTGTACCCCTCTTGTTCCAATAATGTGAGAAGGGAGATAATGACCCATAATTCCCCCCTCTAGTTGGCGCTAGGTTAATGACAAGCACTAGGGGTATAGTAAACACAAAGATGTGATGTATTACCCTCTATGAGAAAACATATTGAAGAGGGATATAAGATAGAAACCAACCAAATACTACTCAGACTCTAATATAAATTAATATCGTGTACATATATGTAATGTCATGAAAAGACTTCTACAACTGAAGGGTAAAAACTAAAAGTACCAAAAAAATTAAAACAACATTGACCATGAAGCATGAACATCTCCTGCAACCCCAAGATAGTAGTAACCATCCTGATCTCTACCATTCTCCAAGTTAACTAAAGATATTTTATATAACTTATGGTTATTATAACACAATATTTAGTAGGATACTCCCTAGATCCTCTCAAGAAAATGTAAATAAAGCATGATAAAGCACAGTGAACAACAAGTGATACTAAATTTTCAATTAAATAGGTATATTATGTTCCAAGACACACCATGTATTCTCACCAAATATCTCATACAAGAGTATATAATATAATAATGGAGATCCTGGGTACCCCACTACCACATCCACACTGTTTTTCCTCTTTTCCCCAACATAGCACATCCCGAGCATCTATGATAAAAAATTCTTGCCCAAAGACACCTGGGAGAATCACCACAACATGCACTGTGTGCATCAATATGCACCTCACGCATGACACCACCATTTCCACATAATAAAAGTAAGTAGGTAGTTTTTAGGAGCCACCACAGCTCGCATAACGTGTATCTTGGATCAAGTATTACACCTCAAGCCATTACAACCCACAAATAGAGTAAGGATCCTCAAGTCATCACAACCAATACACATTATACCTATAGAAGTCCATAAGAAACTATATCCAAAATATATGTCTTTGAAATAACCACAAGTCATCACATCCCTATACACACATATATTGTAAAAATAACCACTATTATAAATAAAAAAAGTAACTACCATGATAAAAGAGTGGGGAAATGGGGGTAGTCCTCCATCTATCCTCCCACCGGGTTGTTGTGGAAAACACCCTTAGGGCTCAAAATCTTATGGGTATCATATTCCTTAACTAACAAGGCAGAGTAGCATATAGAAATAAGAAAACTATATAATATAATATATCTCACAACCACACAATGGGTATAACTTAGTCATAGACTCAATTGTAGCTAACATATCTCGGAATCCTAACTAACACTACTGAGACTAGATATCCTATATGCACACAACCATTCAAAGAGCTATAATTAGTAACTTTATCCCATTCCATCTGTGTCACGTTACATTAATTAATTATATAAAAATTAATTAACCATTATCATTTTCCATATTGCATCTCATTACAATTACAACAAAAAACTCGTCCCTCCATATTTAACCAAACCGAGTACATGGCTTCTCAAAAACACAACCTTGTCATTTCATCGTAGAAATCTAAAATCCATGTGTTTTAAACAATTATTCAATCATTTATTTAGAAACATTATTACTTTATATAATCCAGGTATTCTAAGAAATAATTTTATTCTACCAAATGTATGGGGATTAATACAATGATTAGATGAATTACCAGTCAAGTATTTTCCAAATATAGCTAGAGATTAGACCCATCCTTCCTCAAAAAGATAAACATGGAAAGCACATGGCATAACCTATGTGTCTTCTACTCTTCTGGAAGGAGGGTAAGAAAGACCATAAACTAGAAGTTGAGGGGAATGTAATGATGTTAAATAAACAATAGATTCCACAAGAATGAAAACATTAATTCCAATAGGTAATCCCATCATCAACATATTCCATCATCCCCGGTGTCCTACCTGACACCCACATCCATCAAATGACACATCTCACCACTCTAGGCGTTACCTGCTGCCAAAACCACTTGGCCTCCCTACCTCCAAATAACATAATAGACCTCCTAGATCAGCCATCCTAGGATCATATAACATCATAATCAGTAGGGAGAAAATATAGAAACTGGGATATTGGACCTAAATAAGGCCTTCATCCTTTACACACAACCAGAACTCATAGCTCCAATGCATATAGTGTTTAGCCTTTTGAAGAAAATAGATATTTAAGAACCCTACAACACGTTGTATTTATCACAAAACCAGTTCATTATTCCATACTAAATTAACTGATTCATTTAAACATTCATAATTGTATCCATTTGAGTATCTACAAAGAACAAAGACAACAACCATATTTTATTAACCATTCTTCATTATCTAAAACCAATTAATTTTACATTAATCTCAACTTTATGTTTTTTCCCAATTTAAATCTTGAATGACGTGATAAATAAGAAAATGATAGATATCACACTGTCTATAAAAACACATATCAATAACATCTCTAGTTAATTCATAAAAAATCCTTAATCTGGTTCAAATAATTATTAAGTCAATTTAAATGTGATCTAGTGGATGAAACATGATAACTATATGAATACACATAAAAAAGAATAGATAATCTATGAATCCCCTTCCTAAAAAGGTTTTTGATGTTCATCACACAACAAGAGGCCAACATAATAGATCACGATCACCTCCCCTGAAATGATCATATCCACCCGAGGACGTCGTTGCACAACTACATCGACCAACACCCTTGAAAGCTCCATTAGAAACATGAAGATCACATGCCATAACATGGAAAAGATAAAATGGAGAAAACAGATCAATGAACATAGAGGAATGGATTTAGAATATACCATATATCTAATAATGATTGAAACTTCTTAGTTGCACCAAAAAAGTAGGAGTGCAAGCATTGGGAAAATCTCTAAGGGGAAATGATCCAAGGATAACACAATCACAGAACTCCTCTGGAACTAAGGTTTAAGGCACCTCAAAAAATAGAATAGAGAATTAATAGCATGGTTGGAAGGTATCTCAACCCTTTTTAAAATCTAAATGAAGCAGTAGTTTAGATACAGTTTAGATTTACCAATATGGAAGGTCTGGTCAAGACTATATGGTTTGACTGAGTAAAAGAACATGGACCCTTAGGGAAAATTAATATAGGTGTTATGGGCTTTCAATTGGACTTAAATCCATTAAAAACATGATTCTAATGTATTTTAGGTCAAAGATAATGTCAAATGGATGAAATAGTTGGATGCTAGAAAAAAATTCACTGATGATTCACCAATGCAAGTTACCAATGCGACTCACCTACGTGATTCACTAACACGAGTCATGAATGCGAATCATGGACATGACTCGCCGACATGAGTAAATGACATGACTCACCAACACATGTCACCAATGTGAATCACCAATGCAACTCGCCAATGTGAGTCACCGAAGCAACTCATCAATCCAATTCACCATTATGGAAACATTGATCACAAAATTGGAAACATTGTTATACCTAATGATATAAGACATAACAATAGATGACCTTCCAATAGATTACATACGGATTTATGACATACAGATAGATGACATACCAATAGATTCCCAACTGATAGATTACCTACTAATAAATGACCTACTGATAGATGACCTACTGAGAGATGACATACTGATAGATGGCCTAACAACAGATGACCTACCTATAATTGTCCTACTGATAGATGACCTAATGATCGATGACCTACCATCATAGAATAAATGTTAACATAACTGGAATATCGGAAAAGTGTTAGAAATAAGTCACATTGACCTCACGGAACACCTCAAACACCATATTTTCATAATGGAATGGAGTAGAGAGGTCGAGGCCATTAAAATGACCTACCACAAGAATGAATAACCACAAGAAATAAATCACTGTTTGAATTTCATACTACTAGAACAACTGACCACAAGAAATGTATAAATTCCAGAATAAACTAAAAAAATATTGACTCCCCACTATAAATGACTCACAACAAGAATGAACTACAACCAAAATGACTCACTGCAAGAAATTAATCACATAAAAAATATTTTACCTCTAGAATAACCCACCATGAGAAAAACTAACCACAAGAATGACCTACTTATAGAATGAATCACTACTATAAATGACTCGCCTCCAAAATGACCTAACTATAAAATGAAATACTACCAGAAATTAATCAACTCTATAGTGACTAACCACTATAATTACTCATTGGAATAAATGAATCAATTTTAGAATAAACTATCGTCATAATGAATTACTGCTATAAATATATGAAATGTATGGAAAACACCCCAGAAATCCCCCATACACCAAAATCATGATATTTTTTAAAATTTAGTGGGCCTAAAGGAACATTATATTACATAAATTCTCCACACTATTTAAAAAATCTATCCTCACATTTTAAAATTAATTTCAATAATTATAGGGTTGATATTTAAAAATTCATTTATTGAAAACAACATAGTAAAAAGAGAAAATGAAACCACCTATTGAGAGAGAAATTTATGAAAAATTGTCATATTTAATAACATATTTCTATGTTTAAATATAAGATAACATTGGTATAATATGGGGATATAGAGATTGAATAATGGAATAAATATTTATAATGAAATACATAGTTCTTTGATCACAAAATGTAAATATCTTATATATTGTTAAGGACCCTAAAACTATAATTATTGGATGATAATTCATCTTATATGAATGTATTAGGATAATATTGTATTTCATTATCTATTTCCTAATGTTAAAAAATTCCATTACTATCTATGAAAATAATGATATAAAAAAACTTGATAATTTTATATTTGATAATCATATTTCCATACTTTACTTGGGATTAAATAAATTTCCAATTCCTGAAATAATATAAGAAATTAATATCTAAAATTAAATTATTATTCATGATTTACTAAAAAACACTTTTAACAGATCATATTATCTATAATTGAATGATATTTCATTGCATAAATATCTAGTTATTATGATGAAAAAAATTTTATCACGGTTTTTCCAATATAAATAAATATCCATATGGTGAAGTAATACATTAACCTCTAAATATATATCTAAAGATAAACTAAAACCATTTCATAAATATAAAACCTTATGAAAAATAAAAAGTATCATGATCCAAAATATTAAAGATATTGTCACAAATTTTCAAAAACAAACTCATCATTAATCCCAAAAAATCATGAAGTATCTCTTTATCATCACATATGAACTATTTGAATAACTTAATCATGTATTCCCATGAAACATGGTAATAACATAAATTCCCAAAAAACTATATTTATAATATGAATTATTAATTATTATTACGTAAAACATAGAATGTTTTATATATTACTTATATCCAAATTTGTTGTAAGAACCGTCAATTATAGCATAAAAACATTGAAAAAAATAATGACTACTCAATCCAAGGTAGTTAGTATAATAAAATTAACCATATCCATGTTAATTATCTCATTTTTAAAACATCATTATCTCATCATCTTGAACATATTAAGTGTTACAATTCCTTCAAAAAGTTTCTTAGACTATGTTTAACATTCCCTTGGATCATTTTTCTTGATCACTATTGTAGTTAAACATGCACATTCAAATGATTGATGAAAAAACCTGCATTAAATTTCATATTCTTTTCATTATTATTATAACTAGGATATCATTGATAAAATATTAAAATTAAAAAATTATTGTTTCCAAACACAAGAACCTTAATAATTACTCTATGCATTTGTTAATATAATCGGATTGAACATAATCCATTACCATATTTTGATATGTGTTCCTTTTATGTTTGAGTCATTTATTTGAGTAGTTCTCTATCTCTTTAAAGATGATGTGTTGTATATTAGAAACCTATTTATTAAACTTGAATTCCTAATATTGGTTTCCATTCTCTCTACACATGTATAAAACTTTAATTACTTTTATACATGAATTTGGGAATTACTTTACCTTATTATAACATGAATGAAAATAAATTTTTCCATTCTTCTGCTAAACTCTATTTTCCATCCATCATATTATTATATATCTAACCTTATAATCCATAATACTTATAGAATTAAATATCTTTCCTATAAGTAAATTATTGTATTCCTGCAAAATAAAATATTTTTTGGGAGACTAGTTCACATAAAAATGTTGGATTAAAACCATAAAAGAGACAATCATTATTACTATATGGATTATGTGTATTTGTTAGGTAACCATTCTTTATACAAGGGTAAATTTATACATGATGTAATACACTAGATTATAACATATCCTTATGAATCATAATGTATAATACTAAAACTAGTTAAATACATGAAAATTTTTAAAAACAATTATGCATATGTAATCTCATAATCATAAGAATTGTTTGTTTGGGGATATAATTAAAAACATCATATTGTTTTTTAAAGAAATTTTGAAGTAACCTAATAAAATTCATTATGACTGTCCAATACATTTCACTATAAGTCACATTTTTTAGAATCATGTGGATATTGAGTCATGACTAATGCATTCTTTTCAGAGTTATTACCCCAATGTACATCTATTATGGAACCATGTCTACATATAGTATATAAATTAAAATACATAATAATATATATATTACTAGAAATTTAGTATGTTCTTATTTAATTATCCTCAATTTATATGATAGGGTTAATATCTCAAAATTATGTTTTCCTTTATCTAGTTTCAAAGGTCTCCACCTATCTTATTTTGTTACCAACTATAAAAACCATGACCATAGTTTCTCAGAGCTAGTGTCTTCATTGTTACTCTGGAATAAATTTAAGTAACCATATCCCAATGGAATGGGTTTTATAGTAGTCTTTGGTTAATATATAGATAACTGAGTCAATCATTACATTTGAAAAATAGATTGTGATATAATTGTTTTATAGAATAACATTATTCACTTTCGAATATATATTCATATCAATCATAGTAATGTTCATGGATTCCAAGGGAAGGAAAGTAACATGGGTGGTATCAAATTCTCAGTGAGGGTTAAGTAAAATGGATGATATAATGAATCAATTGAGAATAATTAATATGGAATTATAAATAATAAAAAACAAATGAAATTTAAATCTCATGGAAATCCTGATATGATAAGCTGTAATCAATATAGAATTAAAAAGAACAAAAAAATACTTTTAATCAATAAAATAAGAATAAAATACACACATAGATAATATAATGGAGAAAATATCATGGATATTAATTGAGAGAAAATTATAAATCAAGGAATTATTTTATTATTTTATGGATTGATTTAAAGAATCGTGAAAACCTATATGGTCATGATATATCCATGATATAGTTTAAAAAAAGGATTGTATATATCCACTTAACTAGGGATAACTAACGGATTCAACTCATGAAACATTTCGACGCATCCGGCCCTATCTATAAATAGTACTTTACCCATGTCACCATTTCCAATGTATTTTTCATATATCAAAAAATATATTTATTTCATGAAGAATGTGCCTTTTCATAAAATATCTATATAGATTAAAGAATATTGAATTATCTATATTTACCTTGATAAAGAAATAGATTTCAGTGTATAACAACATATGTAGAAATCATAGATATATTCATTAATAATCATATATATGATAAATTATATACATATTTAGTGGAGTTATAATGTCCTTGGGAGAGTGAATAATTCATACGAAAGAATATGAGTACAAAATTCAATCATTGAAGTGAATTTCAAAATATTACATGTTCAAAATGATCAAAAAACATATATAAGTATAATTGAGTTGGTATAAATAAAAAATACACCAATTAGAGAAGGTATAAAGGGGTTTCCATTGTTAAATAATAATACCATAAAAAGATATTTAAATACATTCATGAAAAAAATATTATTTTCATAACCTTGGTTACAAAATACACAACCAGACTCAATCTACTCACAAGATGTGAAGATATAAAATAAGGAGATGAAAAATTATCAAAAATGGCAGTATGTATAATAGAAACAATAAGAATAGTAACCCAAACAGTCAATGGCCCAGCCTCACTCTCCAAAGGAGTAGGTTGAACTATAAGAAATTATAATTCCTCTATTCCTTATCTTGTAATATGAGTCCACTAATCTTCAACAATATCCTAATACCAACATTATTTACCACAAGTACCATGTGTATGGCCTCAACCATCATGGATAATATAACTATAACATCTATACTAGTACTTTGTAAAAGGTCCACATCATGTACTCTAGTTCTTCCTAGATCCTTTATCACTGCCTATATGTCATGGGTTTCTCTAACACTATTATAGATATATCATCCCTCTGTAAGATCAAATCTATATAAGTGGTCTTCTACATAGTCTACGAATGTGTCTCATCCCACCACACTAGTGGAGGGTCACTTGGGTAATGTCCTGAGTGACCACACCATAACCCTAAACACTCTTCTTGATGATCCCATGGTTAATATTTTCAATAGGATGATTTATACACTATTAATATGTACCTTCAAGTCATCTATCAGATACCACATGTGTTCCACTAGATGAATCCTTCCGGTTCCCTCATATATGTGATCCTGATTCACCACTTCTTAATACGTTATCAGTTGAATGATGATTATATAGGACTTAAATTCAAATTTATGATCAGCCTGAAAATATTTCTCCATAGTTTCCTTATGTCTTACCAACATTGAAAAAATGTGTTTCCAATATATAAACTGACTATCATAATCCATCACAAACATACTCTCCTAGATCAGCATCATTAACTTTAATTCCATCTCTTACCTGAGCATCATAGGGTAAATTGTCTTTAAGAACATTTCCTGAATTCCCTTTCATAACATATTATTCAATTTTCCATCTCGAGTATGAATGTCCCAGTAACACTTTTCTAGACCACGTATCATATAAGCATCATGCTTGACTCTCTTTATTGAAGTAATTTATAGGTGGTCAAAGATTTTCTGTATATACTCGACCAAGAACTCAGATACCTAAGGTCCACCCTCATTATTGAAAGTTGTAGAGTGGCACAATTAAACAATAAATTTTAGGTTTTGAATAATATTCACATCCTACCCAATGTCGCATTCCATGAACATCATAAACCAGGACAATTTCTCACAAAAATTCTCTCTAACTTCCTCACCCAGAACTGTCATGGGCACATGTTCCACTAATGGAATATCATTTACATACATGTACTTGTATCTTACTAACAACAAGTTTCATTATGGAGGAATATATCTAAAATTACAAACACATATCTTAGGAAACATAATACAACATTTGAATTTAACATAACATAAATTCACACAAATCTCTAATATGTCATCCCAAATTTCCTACCACACAGTCAACATGAGAACATACTCACAACCCTTGAGCATCCCTCATATAGTTCTTTGTTAATAATGTGTAAACACTTTAATATTTAATATTTCTCATTTGAATCCAATATAAAAATTTCATATTATAACATTTTTGTATCATTTACAAATTATTTGTTAATATTAGGAATATTTTTCATTTAAATTCCGTAGAAAATAAGACATATTTCATTTAAACATTTCAATCAAAACACTACTTTATAATGAGTTCCAAAAATTATTCATGTCTAATAAAATATTGAGTTCCTAGAATGATGCATGTTTTCTAAAATCCCAAGTTAAATCGGTCCATGAATAAAATATTATAAATAATAACACCACACAAAAAGCGCATCACCCAATGTGAAATAATGACCAAATATATCAAAAAAATCACTAATAAGTACTCCCTACTTGATATTATTATTTGGCCCCATCCATTTTCTAGAAAATTCCATGCATGAGCTCAATTATTCTTGGGATCAACAAATTCTTCTTATTGAGTTCTCATACAATAATATCTTTCAATAGAGTATTCATAAGGATCCTTATGACAAAATCATTAATGAAAGTGTATAATCATATATACTACGATGGTGTTAGATAAAAAGTATTATTTGGACCTAATACATCTAAAAATGATGAAACAGTTAGATTAATTTTTCAATTCATAAGGGAAGTATACATTATTTAGAAAATGTATACTGATAATCACTTGTGCAGCCTGGAATTTGATATTGGTGAAAAAGGTGTTTCTATTAATTCTCCCTCGAAGAAGATAAAAAGTATTGGAATGAAGGGAATATTAATCCCTATTTAAATCATTTACCTTTAAATTATTTATCATATTAGGATTTTCACTTATCGATTGGTACTTCTACCAAACTACCCTTAAGTTCTTGATGTATTCAATGTATCTCTCATAAGGAAGGGCGTACCTGGTCTATAAAATTTAATCAACTAAGAGGTCTTATTACTGGATAATGATCATTATTTTTAGTAACTACTTGTGGAGAATTTGGATCATATAGAATAAATTTCTAAAAAATAGGCCCCTCATCTATTCTATGTTTTATGGTGAATCCCCCTATTGGAAGAAGATACATGGGAACTTGAGGATATAAATAGGTAGATGCATACTAATTTATTTTATACCAGAGAAAAAAAGTTATGTGAGAAATTTTTTTTAAAAGGGGTATAATATTCCACTAGAATAATTTTATGATATTTTTTATAATATATATGATTTCTTTAATATCTTCTATTACATGCAATACCTTATATTAACGAAATAAAAAAAACAATTTACATTATTATTTTGATATGACTATTACTACCTATCCATTAAACATGGAAGCGTAAATTGGAATAAATAATTTGTATAAATTATTTAATATTTATTATATAATGAAATACTTTTGAAAGAAATTACTTATTTTTAAATAATGTCTTTATATTAATTGAATATTTTTTTATGAAACAATAATATCTATTTTTTTGAAAAAAATTAAAAAATTTATAAAATTTATTTCATAAAATTATATTGATTTTTTGAATCCATGTATCAACATTATTTTTTGGGAATTTTTTTTGATGAAAACATATATTTTTTTAGGAATACTGAAAAATACTTGTTTTTATTCCAAACATGCTTTTGTTTAATGAATTTATATGGTTCATTTTTTTAAAACATTGTTTTCAGTGTAAAATAAGATTAAAAATGTTATAATTAATAAAATATAGGAAATTTTAATCAATTTCATATTAAATTTTTATTTAAATAATTTTTACTCAATTTACTTTTTTCTCTTTGGAAAACAACTTTTTCATCACACACGCATGTTTAATTTTAAATTGAAATTTTCCACTTATATGAATAGAATTTGTTAGAATTTATTCCTTATTGGGAATAAATATTATTTATTTTATATTATATTTTAAACTTACATTTCGGCCAGTATGAATAGTACAAAAAATTAATTATACAGTTTAAGGTTTAAATGGATTTATTAAGTGATTCAACTAAAATAATAAGGGTTAAATTGACATAAATACATGTAAAACCCAATATTATGGCCCTAAATTGACCTCAAAACCTCTATTATGAGATAATTATCCATTTTAAATCCTTCTGATATGTGAAAAATGGGGTTACAATTTATTTTTCTCAAAAATTTTATGTGCGTCCTCTCCCACACTTATAAAATCCACCCACTCTCCTCCCTGCTTAACACTTTCATATCTATTTGGATCACTAATGGCCTAACCAAATTTATTAATTACATCCCTATTGTAATCATATAGGTCATATTTTTATTTTTAAATGCTTATATAAAGGCTATAGTGGTTACCCAAAATACGTTTTCCAATGAAGAGGAAAAATTCCTAAACATGTGTCTTTGTAGTAATTTTTCTTCAACCTATATCATGTATTCATCAACTAATATAATATAATATCAAAAATATATCCCATATACTGAGATTTGTTTTATTAAGGGGATGATATGAATCTACCTCATTTTCTATCAAATGGAAATGAAACTTTCAATCATGTGTACCAGGGAATACCACCTCATGAACTAATGTAATTCATTTTCCAGCACCACCTATCAAGAATGGATATAATGTTAGAATTAACATTTATATAGTATAATTATAATAATATAATACATCTATAATTATAATATTACATTTAAATTCTTACCTTCCATTCTTTGTAAATATGATAATGTCGCTTGTGTGTACGGCGGACTATTGCCTCATGGAGAAATGCGGTTAATTTTTCACATATTATTTACATGGAATGTAATAAAGATTATTTTAATGAATATGTGATATATATAAGACATAAAAATGATTTTATAAAATATATTAATTTATTTACCTTCATTTCATTTTTTCTTATGAGAAATTTTTTCATAGTGTTGATCAGTACATATGATTGATGTTCTCCATCAGTAGTGTAATTAATTTTAAACCTATATCTCTAATGGATTTATATAAATAATAATATAATTATTATATATGGTATTTATTTCAATTTTAAATTTATTTAATTTATGGAACCATTTTCAAAATGAATGGATTAATAATACAAAATAATAACATAAATAAAATTTGAATGAATAAACCTATATATAGTGTGATACATTTTTCTATGATCCTTTAATAGATTTATAAAAGAACTATATTATTATACCTGATTTTAAAATGTATATGAATGAATTTTCGACATAAGGAATGTTATTTTTACCTAAATTTATCTTATTTGAGACATATATTGTAATATGATCCTAACTTCTTTTATGTGGTGTATATACAACCCATTCAACATGATATTTCATAAACATCTTTATATTGATGATATTTAATGATTCATATGATATTATACGTTAATGGGTCCTAAAATTAAAATTCGAACAAAGTGCTAAGGGTTTTGAAGTTACAATCTCATTATTTACTATGATTTTGTGTGATTCTTATTTCAATGATTAAATATTATAATAAATTCTTCATGAACATCATGAATTTTATTCTTACCATGATATTTCTAGAGAAAAAATATTTACATTTATTTTATTATATTCATGTATTAATGAATTAAAATGAATTCCTTTAAATAAAACTCACTTTATTTCTCTTATCAAATGAAAATCCTTTTTACTTTCGTATCCATGTTTTATAAAAATGATGTAATAAATGTTTTAATATTCCATAATGATTTCTCAAAGTCATTTTTACCCATTATGGATTTTTTAAAGAGAGGTATGAATGTAATATTCTTTCTGTTTTCCAAGAAAACACATTTGTCATTGATTGGATATTTTAAAGGATTAATTTCTTTAATGTGAACGACATGAAAAATATTTCTCACTACCATGACTGATCATTGATTTAAATATTCCCTTAAAATTTTACATCATTATTTTAAAATATATTATTTTTAGTAGTATTTTGAAAAACTTTATATCTTAAATATATGGTATCATGTAAATATAGTATTTTCTGAATAAATTATCCAAGTGATATTTCAAAATTATTTAATATCTAAGATGACATTTTTTATGATACATATGTTTTACAGGGGACGTGATCCAATGATACAATATTTTTTATTTATCATGATGGATTAATATAATGATGAAAAGTTTTTTTATGAAACATGTTTCATTTTTTTCACAACTCATCCCCCATGGCCAATGTCGTGACTACCCCAAGCCCACCTCTAATAGGTCAGGGGCTACTGATTAGAAACAGTTAGGTATAACCCACAAATGAGAATCATTTTCCTATGTACCTGTACACACACACCCATCTCCAAGACCAAAAGTATAACTAAAAACACTAAGTAAAAAAGTATTCATAACATTAAGATACTAACAAAAGATTATGATAGTACAAAACATAAAATTAAACAAGGCCAAATTACAAGCCTGGAAAAAAAGGGAAATTACAAGCTCCAGAATCTCATCTGTTGAAAACCCTAATTGAATGTTAGCTATAGAAACTGATGTATGAAGTCACTAAATCACACCACATATGTCAGGCCTCTCTCTAAGCACTACCTAGTCTCGGTCTACTAATAAATTCTCAAATCATCAATCACCGTCAAAAGACAAGACACATGTGGGAACAACCCATGAATCGGTGAGTAAACAAATACCAAATTGTGACCCTGAAACCACAAATTTACACCACTAAGAAATATATGAATTACACCACAAAGGAAACACACGAAGTATGCCATAAAGGAAACATGAAAAGTACACCACAAACAAAATAAATGAAGTTTAGTTAATATGGTCAGCTCACACATGAATAATTATAAATCATGAAGAGAAGGATTTCCAATTTTATTCCATAATAATATCAGTATCTATGAATCTATAACTTTTAGTGGAACATGGATCACTGATGGAACACAGAGCATTAGTGGCACATAGAGTTCCAGTGGTGCACGAAGAATCGGTGGTTCCCAGAGTGGTGATGGATTCTGGGACTTTGATGGAGCATGGGGAATATATGTAACACATAGAGTTATTAGAGAATAGAGCATTGATAAAATACAGAGCGTCGATGGAGCACGAGGCATCGATGGGTCAGGCAGTCCCCGAAGTCACATAGTCACAACCAACTATAGGATTCCTCTCATAGCACGCTTGTTTCAAGAGATCCCACTAATCAATCCATTATGACATAAAATAACTTCTAAAAAACTCACTTAATCGTCGCAATTTTCCCAATTCCACAAATAGCTCATCAAACAGATGCACGGTTTGAAAGATACAGCCAATATAGTAAAAAGGGTCTAGTTCGGGGCTGAACCGACCCAACATGGCCTGGTTTTCTCGACTGGACCTAGCTTGGTTGTTTTAGAACATATAAAACTAGCTAGGTCTGAACTAGCCCAGTCTGATGGGATGTTGGGCCACTCGGTCTAACCCACTGGGCTACTGGAGCAGCCCAGTTCGCCCAGCTAGGCCCACTGCATGCAAGCTATCTTCTATAGTGCACTGCTAGTTTTTTCACTCCCAATTAACATAGACATCACATTAAACAAAGATAGAACTGTATCCAGGTAACTAATGATCTCGTGGCCCTTCTACCATTGGGTCCTCCTCTGACGCAGCAACCAAGCTGCATACTGTCGCAACTGCCACCACGGCCTCCTATACTAGTTCCAAGCTACCACCCACGACCTGCGACGTCGCTGGATCCTCATTCAATGCGGTCCTGCTAGACTATGGCAGTTTAGCCTGCCGGAACCTAGCATCCTTTCATGTTGTGAGCTTCCCTCATCACCGTCTACCATCCTAGTGGACCTTAGTTCAGCATTCCCTCTTCCGTGAGCAGCTTCCTGCCTGTTATGCTCCTATCAGACCTCTACAATGACGCTACAGATCCCAACCTTCAGTCTTAGATCGTTTCCCCATGGATAATGGGGGAAACATTGATCATTCACATAGTGTTTCATTGGGAAAATAATACAGAAAAAATAAGATAGATTTAGGGGGTAGGATTAAACACATGAACACCCAATGAACTGATCATGGCCTTGTTCATTCATCTTTGATTTGTTCATGTTAGCAAGATCACAAAGAAACCAACAGAAAATTAATCAGCAATATAAGTTCCCATTAATCCCACAATAATTATCCACCCTGCAAGAATAACCAAACCATGGATCAACCTATTCATGGGTTGGTCCTCTTTATTTGTTTGATTCTCAGAGTGGGAAATGAAAACACAAAGAGGTCAACACCCTACCTCAATGATTGGATCGGTCATCGAAGAATTATTGATGTCTGTGTCATCATTGATCCACAATCTGCTGATATTTTTTGTCAACAGATAGCTTACATCTTCTTGCCTTAGGGTAATTCTATGGTAATGGTGATTCCCCTGAATTCCTCAGACAGGGCTTATTAAAAAGGAAAACTACCATTGTGTCAACATGTAACGTTCAATAAAATATTTTTATTAGATATTTTAATCACTTCTACATCCAAATTATTACATTCACCCTCGACTCGTGCAGGTTAAGGATAGGCCATGTCAAACAAATACACCTGCGTATGATCTCAACCGTGGTCTCAGATTTCCAATTCGAGCTATTATTTATGAGTTATTAGTACTTATAAATAAAATAATAATTATTTTATTCTTATTTTAGTTTTACACACCTACTTAATTTTTCTATAGATGATCTTCATCAACCAATGTTAGGTTGTGCCTAGGGTAAATCCACTTCTTTGAGCTTAATGGTTCCCCTGTATTTCTAATCAGGGATGTTGTTTAAAGTTATTTCTCTTTTTTCAGAAAAGACATGCGAACATGGTATTAAAAAATAAATTTTTTTAAAAATTATTTTTGAGTACCACGGGTCTAATAATTTAATTTCGTCATCATGCCTATTCTCAAAATTTTCCCAAATAATTTATAAAAATAAAATAGGGAAAATATGATTCATTATGTTCTCCCTGCCTTAGGAATTTACGTCCCCAAAATAAAAAATAGGGGCCACTCAACATAATGATGGGGACACTGAGAAAGAATATGATCCTCCTACTCTCATGTTCTCTCCTAGAGATTATTGTGATGCCACAAAATATACACTGGAGGAATAAACCTCCCACAAAGGATCCACTCCTATCAATCCTCAATCTACATCGGGTACTCTGCCAAATTCATCCCATCATCAATGTGTAGCTCAACCCAATTGATAACGTGCAATGGAAAATGTACTTACCTCCTCATCTGCGACCTGTAAAAGACATCATGAACTTGGTACAACTATAGGGGTACGTCTAGGAGGTATTGCACCTCACCAGCTCTACTCAGAATCAGAAAGGGGATGATGTATCATTGAGATGACTTTTCACCCCAGAAAAATCTCCACAATCCCCATCGAGGTGAGAACCAAAGGAACACATGGTCTACCTACTCAAACTCCAAAAGCCTTCGACACCATGTATCATATGACTTCGATCAGATCTATGAAGTCTTTATCATCTCTAGTATGATCTACACCTTATCGATCGTACCATGTACCAACTCAAGATCCATGAGTACTAACTCTCCTAGGTCTATCCAGCATAGTGGTGACCTGCATGGTCATCCTTACAAGTCCTCGAACGGTGCCATATGAATGGTGGAGTGGTAGCTGCTGTTAAACACAATCTCCCCCATTGGTAGGTGGTCCTCCCATCTATGGCCAAAGTCTAGGATGAAAGAATGTAGCATGTCCTCTTGAACTTGGATGGTCTTCTCTGTCTGGATATTCGTCTAGGGTTGAAATTCCATGCTCAACCACAACTGATTCTCAAACTCCTCATATTATACATTTCACAACCGAGTTGTAAAGAGATCATGAGGATCTAATAATATCATGAATGGGACTCCATGGAGTTGTACTATACCTGGAACAATGAGTCATCCCATACTATTTACTGAGCTCTTCTCATGGATCAGTAGGAAGTGAGATGACTTTGTGAGTTGTTCAATGATCACTAAGATTGTATCATGCCCTATAAATGTGTGGTAAACCCATCACAAATTCAATATATATCCCATATCACTTTCACTCTGGCACCTCAAGTGGTTGGGTCATGCCTGCTGGAACTTGGGGCTCAGCCTTTGCTTGCCTGGAAGTGAGGCATCTAGAAATGAACTCAACCACCACCTTCTTCATCCTTATCCACTAAAACAAACATCGAAGGTCCTGATGCATCTTTTCTACTCCTATATGTACCAAAAATGTTGATGTATGAAAATCCCTCAATACCTCCTCCTACAATGTCACTAGAACTACTATTCACCCTCTAAAGAGAATGATTTTCTCCCCACCTTTCAAATATCCATCAGGGGTATGCCTCCTGGACATATGAACATGTGTAGTCTTCTAGTCAGTATCTTTGTGTTATGCCACCCTAACTCAATATAATATTTAAAGTGTATCCACCATCCATTAGAGATGAAATTATTTATATCTATCCATAATGGATATCTACAATGAGGCTAAATTCTCTAATTCATCATTCAGTACCTTTGAAATCGATCTCTAGCTAAGATCATATGCCACTTTTTTTTCCTTCCTAGGATTATAGACTATCTCGATGTCATAGTCCTAGATGAACTCTAGACAAAGCCTCTATATCAAGTTCAAATCCTTTTTAGATAAGATATACATGAGACTCTTATGGTCAGAGTAGATGTTAAACATCTCACTTATCTAGAATCATCACCACATCTTCAATGAGAATACTACCACTTCCAACTCTATATCATGGGTTGCATAGTTATTCTCATGCTTCCTCAACTGGCATGAACCAGATGATATCACCACTTTTTTCTATACCAGGACACAACCAAGCCTAGTCCCTAATGCATCACAGAACACCATGTACTCAACACCCTCCTTTATTAATCTCAAGAAGGGAGAACTCGTCAACCTCAGACTCATCTCCTGAAAGAACTTCTAGCACTCCTATATCCACACGAAAGGATTCTCATTTTGTGTCACAGCTATCAAGGGTGTTTATACTCTAGAAAATCTAGGTAAAAACCTCTAATAGTGTCATGCTAAACCCAAGAAACTCTAAACCTCAGTAACACTCTTTAATATCTCCCAAGAAAGAACCGCTTCAATCTTTTCTAGATCTACTACAACACGATACAATAAAAGGAAGTGTCTCAGAAAGTGGATCTCATGTATCCAAAATGGACACTTCATGAGCTTCCCAAAAATATGGTGCTCTCGTTGTGTTTCAAGGACCATACTCAATTGTATTGAATTCTCTTCCTTAGACGTTGATTACACTAGGATGTATTTAATGAAGACCACGAAGAACCAGTCTATGTAAGGCTAGATGATCCTATTCATGAGTCATATATACACTTTTGGGGTGTTCTTCATGCAAAATTACATCACTAAGTAGTCATAATGGTTGTACCAACATCTAAAGGCTATATTTGGGATGTCTTCATCCTGTATTCAAAGATGGTGATAGGATAATCTGATGTATATCTTTGAGATCCACCTCTCTCCCTTCAGATGATCAAAAAGGTCATCGGTCCTCGGTAGTGGATATTATTTCTTCACAGCCACCTATTTCAAGCAATGGAAGTCCACACATAATCTAAATATCATGTCTTTCTTTTTGTAAAACAAAACTGGGGTCAACCAGGGATAAACACTGGGTATCATAAATCCCTTAATATGCAAGTACTCTAGCTCTACCCTTAACAGAAGAATATTTATAAGAGCCATCCAATATGTAGGTGTAAATTTCAATGTCATCATGAGGTACATATCAATGTAAAAATCCACCTCCCTTTGTGAAAGTAATCCTATAACATATTTCTAAAATACGTCCTCATACTCGTCCCCCACTATTGGAAACTAAGGACTCGTCTCATCCACTACAATGAGGGTCATGCTAGCCAACATGTGTGTGATTGGATACAACCTCATGTGCATAAGTTCGTCATGCACTACACATGTTTCCTTTTCACCATCAAAGGAATCCTAGTCCCATCTCCACTAGCACACTTCACTATATTCAAAAAAATAGTCAATCTATGCATGGACTATGGATAACTAGTCCATACCAAGGATGATGTCGTAAGTACTTGACTATGCTGTCATGAAATCCCAACCAAAATTCTCACCCCAAGAGTAAGGGAACACTATTCGCAGTAGTTCACAATCATCAAATCTCCTCCCATAGGACTCTCTAATCATAAGGATCGAGTCAACAGTTTCACTAGAATCTATATTTCTCAAACAAGGGCCATGGTGGGAAATGATTGACAATAACCTATGACTTTAAAAACTACATATAGGGTGGAAATGACATAGAGTATACCACTAATAATCTATGGAGCACTTATTTCATAAACCTCTATCGCCTGAATCTTGCATCGTCACTATACACTAGCTCCCTTAGCCTGTGGTGGTCAACTTGGGGGTGGTGGTGGTGGTACTGTGAACCTCTATCCACATCCTTCTACCCGTCTAGCTCACCTTTCATATCCATAGCCTCACAAACCACCATGTTTCAACCTTCTCTACTACCTCATATGTCCCTCAAAAGTTTTTTAATCATCCTTACAACAAGTTAGGAAATATTGATCCATGTTTTTCTGACTGCCGCACGTGTATCACAACCTATCCTTCATCATATTTTCTCTGCCCTAGGAGCTTCTCACAGCTGACACCGTGTCCTAGGGTTGTCCCCTGAACTGGTTGATCTTCTTGTATCCTTATACCAACTATTGAAAACCTGCTTCAAAAGACTCATTTATCTGACACCTGGTGTCCTCTCCCATTGTCAATGTTTGCACCACTAGAAATATCACTACTAGTAGAGCTCACATCAATTCTCCAAAAAATGTCAGAATTCTAAGGGATTTCATGGATGCCCTGATCTCCCATCATATCCCCTACTAAAAGGTATGGGCCTTGAATAACGGGTATTTTGGAATATCTATTGGGTAGCGAGAAAGATCTTTCAATCTCTCTGAGTACTCCACTATTTTCTGGCTTCCCTATTTCAGATACAGTAGCTCCTGTATACGCATGGAGTGTAACATTGCTGGGAAGAACTCCTCCACGAAGAGACACTCAATGACTATCCAAGTGAGGGTCATCTACTCATGTATATGGATCACTATGCTCCACCATATCCCCATTGATCCATGTAGAAGACTCATGGCTAGGACTGCCATCAGGTCCAGAGGCGTTCTCACTAGGATAAAGACACGCACAATCGCCTCCATCCAATTCTTAGCTACTTGGGGGGTCTGCCTCACCCATGATCCTTGGAGGTTGCTACCTATAAAACTCATAAAAAATAGTCATCTTGTGTGAATCCTATATAACTAATGCTAGTAGTAACTGCTTCTCTCTTGGTGGTGGTCACGTTGGTGCACCACTCAGAGGTGCTACCTCCAATACAAGCCCATGTACCGACCCCTCATCGCTAGGTAGATCATCCTCAGGATCACGCATTGGAATGCTAGCATAATATTTTCCTAGAGACATCCTAAAATAGATCAAGACATACATAGTTAATATACTATAATTACTGAGATGAAACTAACTCAATAAGGACATGAGAACACACTCAATCATATATGATGCATGTACCATTTATTTTTTCCCTACAACCATGGTTTTTATGTACTGAGTTGAAAATATGAATTCAGAGTCCTTGTGTATTGATACTTTATCTGCCATAGTAACACTGGAGTCCCTTATCTCAAATACAAACTCTAAACACTTAAAAATATTACCCCAATCCAATATCAATGACTCTTGGTTCGTTAGATAGAACCGACCTCCTATGATACCATTATGTCACGACATGTCCCCCAGGGCCCATGTTGTGACTACCACAATCCCACTTCTAATAGGATTATGGCTAGAAACTAGCATTGAGTAGGCATATCACACAAATGGGAGGAATTTTTGTAAGTACCTATGTTGAGTCAAAGTATTTCTTATGAATTTTCTCATTCGTTTATGTTTTAAAAATTACAAACATATTTTCTTATTAATACTTTTTTTCTATAAGAATATGTATTTGAATTTACATAATAATTCATTCTATCTCTAAGGAAATATATATTCATATTCTATAAAATTTTTATAGAATATTCTAACATTATTTTTCTCATGTCAGAATAGCTCCTCGAACAAATCGAATCCTCAATTAAACTCAGAATCCCACACTTTCCCAATTCTAAATCATTCAAAAAATAGAATCTGATTTATGTTTCCTAATTATGATCCTCTTAGAATTTTGATTCTGATTCTATGATTCTCAATTATGAATCATCCAAAATTTTGAATCTGATTCACAATTCATTAATTTTTTATTCACCCAAAAATGAAAATAGAATTTATGTTTTCTCTATTCTGAATCATCTACTTTTTTGAATTTGATTCTCATTTCCTCAATTCTGATTTTCATAGATTTGTGAATCAGATTTATAGTATCCTTAAATTCCAATTCTAAATAATCATCCTATACAATTTTATATCTTTCTCTTAAATTTTAATTTTGTTTAAGAATGCGATTTTATAACATTCATAATATTACTATATTTTGGTAATGTAATATAGTATATCTTTCTTAAAGTTACTATATTTACTTAATGTAATGTCTTTATATAATTGAATTGATACATATTTAATGGTTATCATGACATTTTTTATATTAAATGTTGTCATCCAATCTGTTATTATATGACCAGTGTAAGTGTCAGATATGCAGGTCCCACTAAAATTTCAGGAAAAATATGACAATTACAGGAAATTATGACGATTGGAGATCTCGCATATAAATACTGGGTCATTTGGAAAAAATCAACATACATTCAAAATTTTTTATTTTGGAGACACATGAGAGCTCTATAAAAATTGAATTATGTGAAATCCTTGAAGATATTAAGTTGTGAACTTCTTTTTCATCATACTTAAGATCTCCAAAAAGCTTTGTTTTGCATAGTGACACTCATATCATTGGTGATTATGATTTAGGGATTACAATTTGAAGGAAGAAAGAGGTTGTGATCACCTTACAGATCAAGGTCTTCTGAAGCTAGGAAGATAGATGTACCGATAACAGTATAGATCAAGGTCTTGCAGGGTTATCAAGGAAAATACTGATATTCATTTCGAGGAATTACCCTACAGTGGGTAAGAATGTCTTTCTTGAATATATAAATGATGGGACCTTTATCCCATGTGTTTGGATACCCTAATCTGTGGGTTTAATGATTTTCACTCTTTTATATATACATTACTTTCCCACTACAATTTGTAAAAATAAGAATGTTTTTATTATACATTCTCTTTTGTTGTAACTCTAATATAAGATTATATAAGATATAAGGTAGAATCATGTTTAGGTACACCTTTGTAATTATTTCATTTCGATGTTCATATTTATTGGTCCCCATGTGTTTTCCCTTAATATTATAGAAGATGGTTGAAGTTAATCTAATTTGTTTAACATTTTCTAAATGAAGATTCCAGAATATTGAAAAGGAATGTTTTTAAACATAAAATTCACACCCTCTTGTAATTGATTATCTAAATCTATATTTCAATACTATAATTGGTATCAAAGGAGGAATCAAAGTTATTGATACAAAACTTAGTATCAAATAATATTTTCACTACTTAGTTTACTTTTACTTTTTAAATTCTGAATTTTGTTTAAAAATACTTTTTAAAACTTTTTGTTTAAAAGTATTCGTTAACTAACTTGTGTTGTGGAAAAAGAATTATTAAATACTTTAATGATGGTAGGAATGAATGTCAGATTCATAGATAATATGAACCCTAGAGGAACACCTTTCTTTGATGGGAATGATTATGAATACTGGAGAGATAGACTGATGAATTTTGTTAATAATACTAGTGTGGAAAACATTTTCGTGATTAATGGAGATTTTAAGATACATGAAAAGGAATTCATAACATTTACTAATCAGTAAAATAAATAATATCAGCTAAACTATAAGGTACACAATACTTTTCTTTGTTCTATGACACAATATATATATATATATCCATATATCTTCTTGTGAAACCTTTAACAATATTTTGAATAAACATGAAGTAACACATTTTGGTACTTCTAATGTTATAGAAACTAGAAGATCCATTCATAGAGAAAATTATAATAGTTTTGTTTTTCTCTGTGGAGAATCTATAGATAATGTTCAACAAAGATTTATGAATATTTTGAATAGTCTTAAATCAATGGTAGAAAAATGGATACATGATTAGATGCTTGTGGATATGATAATTAACATCATGAATAATGAATGGTAATTGAAGAGAAATGTTATTTATGAGTCAAGTAAAGTTACAATTGTTACTCTTGGTGATTTATTGAGAACTCTCTTATAACATGGGACCATATTAAAGATATATTATGATAATGTAATCAATAAAAAATAGAGTATTCATTTTAAAACTAATTCAAATAAGATGAAATCCAAAACTCCGGAAAAATTTGTTATGTCAAAAAAGTCTAAGAAAGTTGTTATTAATTCAGACTCAAGCGAATCTAAATAGTCAGATAATGAGTTAGAAAATCATGTCAAAGGATGAATAAGATTGTTGGAAATAAATATTTTCAATATTGATGTAAAAAAATGGATATGAAATATAAGAGAGACTCTGAAGTCACAGGTTATGAATTTAAGAAAGTATGAAAAATCAAACACGATTGTCCATGGCATAAAAGAAAGGAAAGGAAAATGGAAATTATGAAAGTAATCAGAAATGATATTACAATACTATGTGAAAGAATGTATTAAAGGAAAATATTTCTTGGAGTGAAATTTGTGGAGACTCATTTGATGAATCTTTATATAATGAATCTTCTAGACACACGAATATTAGTATTATTTATAGTATACCTATCGAAAATATATGTTTCATGGTTGAGGTATGCACATCTTAATCCATAACTAACATATCTTTATGTACTAATTATCATAATGATGAAAATTCTACAGCCTTAGATGAAGAATCTTCTTCAGTTGAAAGAAATTATTTACCTTATTTTGAGTAAATATCTAGGTTTTCCAAGTTTCTTGAAAATGAAAATAGTAAGATAAAAAAGAAACCAGATAATGAAAATTCTAGAATACATATTTTTTAAAAAAGTAGTAACATATCTTTCTAAATATCTTGATGGAAAATCATTTCAAATTGTTTTATTTCAAAAAACCTGGATAAAGTTAATTTTAAAAATGATAAACTTTTAATGGATTTTGAAAAAGTTATTTATAAGAAAAATGTTTTAGAGAAAAATTCCAATCCCAAGACCAATGACCATGAGGATAAGAATTAGTCGTTAGACTAAAATATTTAATATTTTTCTATAAAGAAACATTTTTCAAAGTTCGCTTATAGTATGAAAGGTTTTGATAAAATTGTATTAACAACTTTTTCCTATTAATAGTTGTTTGAGAATGGGTTATACTCACTCAAAAATAGTTTTGAGTCACAAAAATTTTATACCTCAAAGTTTCCCTTTTTGAATTAATTTTAGAAGTGGTGGGCATTGGGAGAAAAACTGTTCTATAAGAAAAATAAAATCATTAGGTTTTCATACGGCTCACCTTTATATGAAAATGAGGTTTCTTAATATTTTACTTTCTTAAATTTCTTGATCCATGATAGTTTGGATCTGAAAACCTGCCTGAATGGACCGAAGGCCTTGTTTTTTATTTTATTATGGATAATCCCCCTTTTAAGGGTTGAAGGGGAACCCGTACATGACCCGTAGGCCAAAGGCACAAGGCCCGACAAACCTGAATACATGACCCGAAGACCCAGAGGCATACCATGCCCAATACATGACTCGTAGGCCCAACTCACTTGAACTTCCCCTCCCCAACTTTCTGCATCATTGATCACCTAGCTTCCACCTTGCATTGTTGATCGACTAGCATTGCCCCGTACAAAGCTGCACGGTGCCTGGTCCCGATGGCGATTGCCATACCCTCTCATTCTTCCAATCTGGTTAGCTCTGCATCTGGTGGCTGCTACACCTGTTGCTCTGATCTTCTTATGGGGCCTATTCTGGGTGAACTGGGCTACTCCATGGTCTACGTGACCCGAAGGCCCTGTGGCCCGAAGGCCTTTGATGACCAGAAGGCCCTGGAGACCCGTAGGCCCAAACCGGTGGCCCAAGGACCCAAATCGGGTGAATAGTTCCAGCTTCTATAGTACCGAATAGTAACTGCTACAGTGCTACTACAATACCCGAAAATTCACCTCCACCCGGTTTTGAACCCTGGGTCTCTTAGATGCCAAGTTGGATCCCTTACCACTCGGGTACGGGCTCGTTGGCTTTGGATCTGAAAACCTAATTGTTTTATTTTTAGAAAAAAAATGGACAAACCACAAAAATACATGGTACATGGATAGTGGATTTTCCCAACATATTAATGGTAACAAAAACATCTTTTAAATGATTATTAAGATGAAATGAGTATGTTTCAATTTCGAAGATAATATTGAAGGAAAAATTGTGGGTATAGGTAACATCATTCTTCTTATAAAATACGTAATTTAAAAATAATTTTGAAGGTCTTAAGAACAATCTAATAAGAATTATTCAATTATGTGATTAAGGTTACCTAATGAATTTTAGGAATGATAAATTCATAGTACGCAATTCCAATGAAAAATTCATAATTTTTTCTCATCAACGTGATAATGTTTATTCAATTAACATAGAATACTATAGGAGAAAAAACATATCATTATATAGTGTAATGGAAGATAATTCTTAGTTATGGTATATAAGACTATGACACTTTAACCATTGAATCTTATGTAAACTATCTATGAAAAGCCTCGTTAATGAAATACTAGATCTTATATTTGATTCTTCAAATGTCTCTGACCCTTTCAATATGGAAAGTAAAATATGTAAATCATTAAATCTATAAGTTAAGTCTAAACTTATTATGCATTATAGCTCGTGCACATGGAATTTTTTGGTCAAACACAAATTTGATGTTTTAGAGAAAAATACAAGGTATTTTTTTTAGTTGATGATTATGTAAGATTTATATTTGTCTATTTTCTAGAAAATAAATCAGAATACCTTAATTTTTTCTAATATTTTTCATCCAATGATAAAAATGAGAAAAATATTCCATTGTTAACCATTCATAGTGATCATGGTCGATAATTTTAAAATTTATATTTTTAAACTTTTTGTAGTAAGAAATTCATTACTCAAAACTTCATAGCTCTTAAAACTCCTCAGCATAATGGTGTTGTTGAAATAAGAAAGAAAATTATTCAACAGATAACAAGAACCATGTTGAGTGAATACAAAATTGCTAAACATTTTTTGGATGAAGCTGTGTGCACTTCTTGTTATACTATAAATCAAGTTTTAATCAGACCATTTACTAATAAAACACCTTATGAGTTATAGACATGCCGAAAACCAAAAGTATCATAATTAATAGTATATGGATGAAAATTATTATTTTTGAATACAATAGATAACTTTAAAAAAAATCACCCAGATATGATGAAGGAATATTTTCAAGCTACTCCACTACTTCAAAGGTTTATAGTGTTTTCAATTAAATTTCTTTTATTGTTGAGGAAACAGTACATGTAAAATTTCCTAAAACCGATCCCTTTGTTTTTAAACAACCTCAACCTATATATTTTCATGTGTTTTGTAAAAACTTTTATCAACCTTTGATATAAGAATCTTCTAAAAATGATAATACTCGTGAAAATGTTCTAAAGTATTTTCCCCTAAATACTTTCTACCCTATGTTGATGAATGTGTTTTATAAAACCCAAGTCAGTTTTTTAAGGAATAATCCCAGTGATAGTATCATTGGGGATGCACATAAACTAGCAAGGACTATATGTTCATAAATAAATGAAGTAGATAATCTATAATTTCATTCCCAATTAGAACCTAAAAGTCCTTATGGAGATTTAGGTGATGAATATTTTAATAAATCTATGCAAGATGAACTATAAATAATTCAAATGGAATAAATTCTAGAACTTGGATGAAAGTCCTAAAGAAACCATTGTAATTTGAGTAAAGTGGGTATTCAGAAATTAATGGTAAAAAATGGAATCATTTTAATAAATAAATTAAGATTAGTTTCTAGTGGATATAATCAACAAGAAGGAATATATTATAAAGAAACCTATGCTCCAGTATCTAGACTTGAACCTATTCAGATTCTCTTATCCTTTGATGAATTATTTAACATAAAAAATAATAAATTGAATGTGGAGTATGTTTTCCTTAATTTAGATGTTAAATAGGTTTTTTTTCATTGAACAACATCCTGGGTTTAAAGAATCAATACATCGTGACCATGTTATTAAACTAAAAAAATCATTATATGGTGTTAAACTATCCCCTAGAGCCTCGTGTGATAGACTTACATGATTTTGGTTACAAAATAATTATTTTTTGGGAACTGTTGACCCAACTATTTGTATAAATAGTGATAAGAAAATGTTTTAATTGTTCAAATTTATGTTGATGAAATTATATTCAGATCAACTCAGCAATATTTAATTGATTGATTTGTGAATCTTATGGATTTTGAGTTGTAAATGAGTATTATGGGTTAGTTAAAAAATATTCTTATATTTCAAATTTCTCAAAAACCAGAAGGAAACAATATCACTCAATATAAATATATTAAAGATATTCCTAAAAAGAATGTATATGATATCACTAAATGTATAAGTACTTCAATTGGTACCTTGAATACTCTTGATCTTGATGAATCTGGGAAACTAGTAGATCAAACATCTTTTAGAGGTATGATAAGAAGATTATTATACATAAATTCTAGTCATCCATACATAATATTTTCAGTATTATTATGTATAAGATTTCAATATCTTCCCAAATAATCTCATTTAAAATTAGTTAAATTAATTTTTTAGTATTTTAAGGGAACTGTGGATTTATTACATTTTTTTGAAATGATTTTATTTTAAAAAACATTTTGAATGTTGACTTTGGTTGTTATAGAAAGAATTGGTAAAGTAAATATGGAACATTTCATTTATTAGGTGATTCATTAGTTTTTTGTTCATGTAAGAAAACAACACTCTGTAGAACTTTCTACTGTTGAAGTCGAATATGTGGCAGTTGAAAGTTGTTCTACTCAAGTGTTGTGGATACACCACACACACACTGATTGTGGAATGAGTTTTAACAAAACTCAGATACTATGTGATAACACTTGTTCCATATCCTTAAAAAATCCTTCGCATCACTCTGGGGGAAAGTACATAGATATTAGGCATCACTTTATTTGGGATCACACACATAATGGAGATATTATTTTACAATTCATCAGAATGCAAGAACAACTTGCTTATATTATTACAAAATTATTAGCTTATGTTAAATTTGAATATATTAAACAATAGTTGTGAATTATAAATGTAAGGTAATCATTAATATCTACTTTTCAGAAAATAAATATCCTAAAATTAAGATACTCTTTTTCATAGGGGTGGGGTAAACTTGATTTCCTTAATTAAATTTTCTTAAGAAAAAAATAATTATTTTGATCCTAATAAAAAAATTGGTACTCAAAATATATTTCAAAACCTATCAAATTTTTCCATAACCTAAGAAAACATTTTGTAATTTATGATATCTAGGAAGAATCTTATAAAATACTATAAAATCTTGTGAGAACTCTGGAAGGTACATCTTCTTAGTTATTACATCATAGTTCCATTTTTATTTGTTGGTATTTCAGAATTGTTTATAGATAAACTTCAATGTATTCATCATTCCTTAAATACATTTATTTCCTTAAAACCTAAAAATATTAGAATCTATATAACGTTATTCAGCTTAATATCAACCATCTGATCAGATTAATTTGTTTACAACTATTGGATTAATCTTGGAATTTGAACCATCACTGCAACACATATATAAAGGATGGGATCCCCCGTGTCCCACATCGAATTCCAAATATTTTTTATAGATTAATTGTCTCCCTTCAAAGTCTCAGTTCTGATTTCCAGATATATTTATTATATTCCAAATCTCTTTTCCAATCTCCTCTCAGACATCAATGTGTGTGAATTTGGAATATAATGGCAGGTCGATCATCAAATAAAGGTTAGTTAATCAAGATTTCTATCATAAATAATGATTCTTTAATAAGAAATATCATTAAATTCCATGGATGGGAAAATATTTTCTATGTGAAAAATAAGGGAGAACAAGATCCTATAATGCCCCGACCCCAGTTACCCAGAGTCGGTGCATTCTTTTAATAAATTGGAATGATTAAAAGAAATCAAGTCCTGAAGAACCAATAAGTTTAGCAGTCTTGGAAAATAGATTACATATATGAATGTTACATTACACTTCATAACATACAAAACAACATAAATAATCATTTATGAATGCCATTATTCTCTTGTCTTATGTAACACCCCGAGATTTTATGAAAAATATTCTTTTTAATTTCATTAATGTCTTGTGTTGTATGCTACACCAAAAGGAGCTTGCACAACACACATCCTTGACTTTCCTTGCATTACGCGCAATCACGACCTTCCTCGATAGCATGTGTAGTACGCAATACCGAGTTTCACTAAACAACGATATGCTATTAAAATATGATTAAAACTAGCCATTATGAATAGTAATAACCACTTTTTGAAATTTTGTAAATTTTATTTTTCAAAATGGACTTCATTTTTGGATTCAAAATATCGAAATTAGCTTAGGGTGAAATTTTGGTACTTTTCGGATAACTTTCATTTTCTGATGAATATTGAAAATTACTAAATTTTAATTAAAAACAACCTTTTTAATCGAAATAATTAATAGTGATAAATTATTAATTTGAGTGGTTTTAAAGTATATTTAGAATATATTTTTACAATTTAATACAATTTTGGTCATTTGATGTAATTTCACATTTAAACCAGACATAAACAAGTGTCAATCTTTTGATAGTTATTATCTATTAAGAACACGCTATATGTTTTGATGACGGGAATTAATTTTTAAATTAATTAATGCAACTTATATGTTTTGAATTTGGTAAAATAGACATCATTTTTTAGTTCATAATATCAAATATAGCTTAGGCCTAATTTTTGGTATTTTTCTGAAAACATTCAATTTTTGATGAATAGTGAAACCACTAAGTGGTAGTTAAAAAACTGAATTTTTCATAAAACTTAATTTTACCGATTCTGTGAGTGGAATCTCAAAAATCCGAGAGACACGGTTGATGTCAGTAAGTAAAATGTGGTTCAATGAGATGAAAATAATTTTTGGTGACTAGTAACTTTTTACTTTTTTTTACCACAGTTAAAAGTAAATAGGGTAATTAAGGGTAAAAATGTTATTATTATTACCCTAAAACATGTCCTAATTCTATTGGATAAGTGTAATTCGAAAAAAAACAACCTTAGAAATAAAATATTCCCATTTAGTCCCACTTGGATTAGATTAGGACATTTATTATTAATTTATTTAAAGAAGGGTTAAAATAGTTAAAATCAAAGTTTAATAACTAAATCATTTTTAATATAGGGTTATACATAAGATAAATTCGAATATAAATATTAATTAGAAATATAAAAAGATTTCCTAAATAATTATATTTTATTTGTAATTTTTAGACATTAAAAAATTTAATTCATTTATGACACAAAGATGATGCAGTAATTATCTTATTAATGAAATATTGACATAATTGATGTTATAAATACCCAAATAAATGTAATTTAAGACTTTTTATGAATTAAACTAATTTTATAGGTTTATATGACATGTTATTATTGATTTAATTAACTTTTTTTGAACTAATCATTCTGTTATGATTTTCACAAAAATCAATTACAAAATAGTGTCAAAATTGACATAAAATAGTTTTTAAATCAAATATTATATTATTAATTATTATTTTATTTCTAAAAATCTAAGGTTCGGCCAAATGACTTAGATAAAGATATATATATTAATAAATAACAACTTTGGGTTCGTTTGGATTGTTATAGTATATTAACCTTATAGTGTAAGAACACAAAAAGACATGGTAAAAGTAAAATTATCTAACTTAAAGTTAAATATAAATTATAAGGTTAAAATAGGAACCTAAACTTGTCTAAATTCTATTTGATGAGAGTATTTAGACCCCTCGCCACCTTAGCTTCGAAATAAATTAATTTCGAGCTATTTAAAACCGAATTTGGCTTTATAATAAAATAATATTTTTTGTTTTTCCAAAAGAGCCCCTCTCCTCCCTTATAAAAGGGCACCTCCTCCCTCTCTTCCTCACACCACCTTGAGCCTTCATGATCGGTCAGCCCCTGCCAAATTCTCTTATCCACTTCCATAGAAACATCCTAGAGGTTCTGGTCTTCTTCAAAGACCAATTTTAGTGCCCTAAGAGGAGGTCTCAAAGAGGCGCTTCAAAGAAGATGTAATGTCTGTTACCGATTCTTTCAACTCTATTTTTTCTTCCACTTCTTCTTCTTTAGTTGCTTCATTATTAAGAAATAACATCAGTATAAATCATATAATTATATGTTATTATAAGTATGAAACAACCCTATTTCACCATCTATACATCCTACGGAAAACGAAATCACCACGCGTGCGTACGTACAGAATATCGTTTCCACGCCGTGGTGAAATCTGTTTTTCCACCAACACCTTACATGGATGGGTATAATGTTGTAATGAATAAATATATATGGTTATTATAACATCATACTCATTATGATATATTATACCATCCACTCCAATTCTATTCAATAATTATGGGAACGATATCATTGCTCGTGCGTACGTACGGACAACCGTCTCCACGACGTGATGAGATTCACTCTCCATGTTAACCATACATGAATGATCATAAATTTTATTTAATGAATAATAATGAAATATATGAAATAATAATTCTACTGGATTTGTGTGTGTATATATATATATATGTCATCTATTCAGTTTCATTCAATTCAATAAGGAAACGAAAACAGTGTTCATGCGTACGTACGGCTTACCGTCTCCATGAACGGTGCATTTCATTCCTTTTATCGATCTATAATATATATATATATATGATGAATATATATTATATATAAATAATGTTTCACATTCTGGAATTATGTAAATCAGGATATAAGTAATAATATCAAGAACGACAAGTCGAAACACATACGATAAATTAAATGATTTTACCCAAAACGCTGCTTTAACATGGAATTTACAAAAGAACGGGTAATATAAATTCATAAGTGAAACATATATGATATCATAATAATGAATATTATTCTGTAATAATTCAATGACATTATTTAAATCATTATACAGGAGGTTCAGATACGTTCGAAGCATATTAGACCCAAGGTAAGGGATAATTTTGCAAATCTCATTTTTATCCGAGATTGCTTATTCGTACGTATTTACTGGGGTTATTTATATCATCCATGTCCATGTTTTATAAAAAGTGTTTTCATGTATGTTTAAATTCATTTTTACCCATTTTTGACTTTTACTACATGGTATGTAAGGAATCTTTCTTTTGTTTATGTTACGAGGTACTTTTTTGACTTTTTCAGCAAAAGTACGAGAAGAATGTTTTTTTAACATATACGGCGTGAATGGATTTTTACGGTTTCATAACGCCTCATTTTCAAGGAGCTTCCTCTACAAGATTGCATTATTATTTTCAAAAAACCCTTATCTTTTAATATTGCATGGAATTTTGTGAAAAGAAAATGATTTTAAAAAAGAAAGGATATTTTCCTCAAGAATTCATTTCGAGTGTTTTGTCAAAACTATTTTCCATCTAAGATGACATTATTTTATATGTGTATGTTTCAAGTAGAATGTCTCTATGATTTAAATGGTTTCAATTTTTTTATGATGAAATGATATCAATTGTTTATGGATTATGTTGTGATGGCATGATGTTTAAGAATCCCATTTTATTACATGGGTTATGCTATGATGTATGATTTATGATTTTGTGGCACACGAAAGAATGATTTCATTATGAGATGGGTGGGACTGATATCTCCCTCGAATGAATTGGGTAAAGATTTATATCTCATGATATAGACATGGATGGAACGGCAAGTTAAACTGGTTCAGTAATACAGGACTGGAACGAGGAATGAACACGATTCAGAAAGGGACTTTGTCCACTAAGATGGTCTTGGCAGCAATGCCTTGGCTACTATGGAAATCATATCATGTGATTAATGGTTACCACAATTACATGTTTTATTCCCATGCTATTTTATCATCCTTAATGTTTATTTATGATCTATTCCTTACATACTTCCATGTTTTATGTCATTGCTCAAGCTTTTGATGTTTAAACAAAATGTTCATGTTTTTATGATTCAAATGTATATGGTATGTTTTATTTTATCAATGATTACCCTTACTAAGCATTTGAGCTCACCCCTTTTATGTTTTATTTTCCCCAAGATATAAAGAAAGGTTTTAGGTATGAAAAAAAGGGGAAGATCTTTATGGAAGATGTTGAGGATCTTTCACCACGATTAGAAGATTATGTTACATGTTTCCAAAGACACTAAACTATTACGGTCCTTGTGTGTCTGTTTTTTTATGTATTAATTATTCCACTAAAGTAATGTAATGTCCATGTATGTTAAGCTTCGGGTCTCTACAGTTGGTATCAGAGGAAAGGTTTAGTCATCCTTTGGAAACTGGGATGCGAAAATGTTAGTGAGATCCCTAGAGATATTTCTAAGGTATGTCTAGAGATGTCCCTAAGGATAAGTATACGTATAGGATATAGTCCTAGAACTATGGTAACGATCTAAGAATTTAACCTATGATGTTAGATATTGAGGGTGCTCACCCTTTACTATGTTTTTTCCCTAGCATGATTTTTGCCTCTCACACTATTCTTTTTGGGTTTTAGAAAATGGCTGGAAACAGGAAGATTCATGATAATGGAGGATATGATGGACAATGGAATGATATTCTTCATGAGAAACCAAATGAAACATGATTTGGAAGTCCAAACATCATTATTATGCCTAATCAACAATCATATAATATGATCAACAATCTCAACTTTGGTAAGTTTCCTGACTCAGATAATAAGAGAAAGATGGAGTTTCATGATGATCATAGAGGAAAGAAAGTTCTATTTCCCTCATGTAAATAATGTGGGAAGAGGCATCAAGGGGATTTTTTCAAGGGAACTGGAAGATGCTTTGGGTGTGAAAAAGGACACAAATCCAGTAAGTGCAAAGGAAAAGGTTTAGTTAACACCATGGATGAGGATAATGGTATTGCTATGACATCAACAATGGTTAAATGTATTAAATGTGGGCTGTACGGGAATTATGCAAACCAATTCCCTAAGGGAAAGTCTCATGAAGAGAATCAGTACGGATGTATGGGTAGTATTTATGTTGATGATGATGAAGAGATTACAAATGATATGTGAGATGAAAGAATTGTTGAAGCTCGGTCAATGGTTTAAGAAGGTAGTCGAATGATTACATGTTTATCAAGTGTAATGTTGTATAAGTAATCTCATGGTACTATGGAAGAAAGAGACATCTAAGGATTGTTACACTGCTGTCTTTCCTTGAGTTGTGAAAGTGTATGATTAATGGTACCAGTATCCATGAAAGGTTATTCATATGTTTTTGGAATGTATATGATATGCACATAATGAAGGGATAAGGAGAAAAATAAATGTTTGATAGTATTCATGAGCTCATGAATGATATAAGGAGATGGTTATATCATGGTTTGAGTATATAGAATTTTTGGATTTTGGTATGTGGAAAGATTTAACTTTTGACAGCATTCATGTTTTCACTAAGGTTTAATGGGTATTCATTTTTCAAGAGAATACATGATTAAGGTATTCACATGATTGGAATGTGACCAACAAGATATATGGGGGATAAATGATGGTATTCACATGCTTGGTTGATGACATTTCAAGTAATCATTTTCTTTATACTATGAGCTTGGACCGAAGTATTTTGGATAAGCCTAAAGATTGGAATGGATTATGTTGGACATAAGTTAGTATTGTTTAAGGATATAAGTTTTTTTCAATGTTATTTATGGGATGTTATAGTAATGTAGTTTTAGAAAAAGGACAACCTGCAGGATGGGCGACACCCCATCACATCGGACAAGGCTGTGGGAATCAAACCCACAACCGAAGTGTGATTGGCCTTTATCGCCTACCACTAGCCTACAGGAAGTCCCTGTTTAGTAGAAACTAGTTTTATTATATTAAGAAGTATGATATATGAAGTATAAATCCATTTTAGGAACCATATATGATTAATCTCACTATAGATGGACTTATGTATTTTTTGATATCTTTTCTAACCTTTTGTTTGAGACAGATGGAATGACACATCATTCTATCACATGATCTGCTAACACATCACGAATAACAAATTCAACTTCATTTCATTAACATATGAAGTGTAAATTTTCCAACGAACGACCAACGATGAGACTATACCAAAATCACGAAAGTATTTCTTCTAATTCCAATTTCATCAACTTTAGGGAAATGATCTTGAAAACCAAAAATGTTGTCCTAGTGCTCTTATATCTGATGAATCTGATGGTACCTTATATCGTCACAAATTTATGGCTTTGTGATTGCTGGCTTTTCCATAGCCATGTTCTCTACCACTCTCCATCAGAACATGATGGTTAGATTTCTCTTCCATATCCATATTTTCACCTAGGTGGAAACCCAATGATTAGTTTATTTGAGTAACCGTTACATTTCATACTTTTGTTTTTAAAGATTAGTTTTGGTATTCCTTTTTACGATGTTGGTTTCTATTAAAGAAACTTTCGAATAGTAAACCATTTATAACCCCGACGAATTTCAAGGGCGAAATTCATTTTAAGGGGGTAGAATGTAACACCCCGAGATTTTATGAAAAATATTCTTTTTAATTTCATTAATGTCTTGTGTTGTACGCTACACCAAAAGGAGCTTGCACAACACACATCCTTGACTTGCCTTGCATTACGTGCAATCGCGACCTTCCTCGTTAGCATGTGTAGTACCCAATACCGAGTTTCACTAAACAACGATATGCTATTAAAATATTATTAAAACTAGCCATTATGAATAGTAATAACCACTCTTTGAAATTTTGTAAATTTTATTTTTCAAAATGGACTTCTTTTTTGGATTCGGAATATCGAAATTATCTTAGGGTGAAATTTTGGTACTTTTCGGATAACTTTCATTTTCTGATGAATAGTGAAAATTACTAAATTTTAATTAAAAACAACCTTTTTAATCGAAATAATTAATAGTGATAAATTATTATTTTGAGTGGTTTTAAAGTATATTTATAATATATTTTTACAATTTAATACAATGTTGGTCATTGGATGTAATTTCACATTTAAACCAGACATAAACAAGTGTCAATCTTTTGATAGTTATTATCTCTTAAGAACACGCTATATGTTTTGACGACGGGAATTAATTTTTAAATTAATTAATGCAACTGATATGTTTTGAATTTGGTAAAATAGACATCATTTTTGAATTCATAATATCAAATATAGTTTAGGCCTAATTTTTTGTATTTTTCTGAAAACTTTCAATTTTTGATGAATAGTGAAACCACTAAGTGGTAGTTAAAAAACTGAATTTTTCATAAAACATAATTTTACCGCTTTTGTGAGTGGAATCTCAAAAATCAGAGATACACGGTTGATGTTAGTAAGTAAAATGTGGTTCAATGAGATGAAAATAATTTTTGGTGAATAGTAACTTTTTACTTTTTTTACCACGGTTAAAAGTAAATAGGGTAATTAAGGGTAAAAATTTTATTATTATTAACCTAAAACATGTCCTAATTCTATTGGATAAGTGTAATTCGACCAAAAACAACCTTAGAAATAAAATATGACCATTTAGGCCCACTTGGATTAGATTAGGACATTTATTATTAATTTATTAAAAGAAGGGTTAAAATAGTTAAAATCAAAGTTTAATAACTAAATCATTTTTAATATAGGTTTATACATAAGATAAATTAGACTACAAATATTCATTAGAAATATAAATAGATTTCCTAAATAATGATATTTTATTTGTAATTTTTAGACATTAAAAAAGTTAATTTATTTATGACACAAAGATGATGCAGTAATTATCTTATTAATGAAACATTGAAATAATTGATGTTATAAGTACCCAAATAAATGAAATTTAAGACTTTTTATGAATTCAACTAATTTTATAGGTTAATGTGACATGTTATTATTGATTTAATTAACTTTTTTCGAACTAATCATTCTGTTATGAGTTTCACAAAAATCAATTACAAAATAGTGTCAAAATTGACATAAAATAGTTTTTAAAACAAATATTATATTATTAATTGTTATTTTATTCCTAAAAATCTAAGGTTCGGCAAAATGACATAGATAAAGCTATATATATTAATAATAAACAGATTTGGGTTCGTTTGGATTGTTATAGTAAGTTTATTAACCTTATAGTGTAAGAACACAAAAAGACACGGTAAAAGTAAAATTATCTAACTTAAAGTTAAATATAAATTATAAGGTTAAAATAGGAACCTAAACTTGTCTAAATTATATTTGATGAGAGGGGTTATACCCCTACTCACCTTATATTCTAAATAAATCAATTTGGAGCTATTTAAAACCGAATTTGGCTTTATAATAAAATAATATTTTTAGTTTTTCCAAAAGAGCCCCTCTCCTCCCTTATGAAAGGGCACCTCCTCCCTCTCTTCCTCACACCACTTTGAGCCTTCAAGATCGGCCAAACCCTGCCAAATTATCTTCTCCTATTCCATAGAATCATCCTAGAGGTTCTGGTCTTCTTCAAAGACCAAGTTTAGTTCCCTAAGAGTAGGTCTCAAAGAGGCGCTTCAAAGAAGAGGTAATGTCTGTTACCGATTCTTTCAACTCTATTTCTTCTTCCACTTCTTCTTCTTTAGTTGTTTCATTATTAAGTAATAACATCAGTATAAATCATATAATTATATGTTATTATAAGTATGAAACAACCCTATTTCACCATCTATCCATCCTATGGAAAATGAAATCACCACGCATGCGTACGTACGGAATACCGTCTCCGCGCCATGGTGAAATCTGTTTTTCCACCAACACCTTACATGGATGGGTATAATGTTGTAAAGAATAACTATATATGGTTATTATAACATCATAGTGATTATTATATATTATACCATCTACTCTAATTCTAAACAATAATTATGGGAACGATATCATTGCTCGTGCGTACGTACGGACTACCGTCTCCACGACGTGATGAGATTCATTCTCCATGTTAACCATACATGAATGATCATAAAGTTTATTTAATGAATAATAATGAAATATATGAAATAATAATTCTACTGGATTTTTGTGTGTGTATATATATATATATATATGTATGTCATCTATTTAGTTTCATTCAATTCAATAAGGATACGAAAACAGCGTTCATGTGTACGTACGGCTTACCGTCTCCATGAACGGTGCATTTCATTACTTTTATCGATCTATAATATATATATATATATATGATAAATATATATTATATATAAATCATGTTTTACATTCTGTAATTATTTAAATTAGGATATAAGTAATAATATCAAGAACGACAAGTTGAAACACATACGATAAATTAAATGATTTTACCCAAAACGCTGCTTTAACATGGAATTTACAAAAGAACGGGTAATATAAATTCATAAGTGAAACATATATGATATCATAAAAATGAATATGATTCTGTAATAATTCAATTACATTATTTAAATCATTATACAGGATGTTCAGATACGTTCTAAGCATATTGGACCTAAGGTAAGGGATAATTTTGAAAATCTCATTTTTATCCGAGATTGCTTCTTCGTATGTATTTACTAGGGTTATTTCTATCATACATGTCCATGTTTTATAAAATTGTTTTAATGTATGTTTAAATTCATTTTTACCCATTTTTGACTTTTACTACATGGTATGTAAGGAATATTTCTTTTGTTTACGTTACGAGGTACTTTTTTGACTTTTCCAGCAAAAGTACGAGAAGAATGTTTTTTTAACATATACAGCGTGAATGGATTTTTACAGTTTCATAACGCCTCGTTTTCAAGAAGCTTCCTCTACAGGATTTCATTATTATTTTCAACAAAACCCTTATCTTTTCGAATTGCATGGAATTTTGTGAAAAGAAAATGGTTTTAAAAAATAAAGGATATTTTCCTCAAGAATTCATTTCAAGTGTTTTGTCAAAACTATTTTCCATCTAAGATGACATTATTTCATATGTGTATGTTTCATGTATAATGTCTCTATGATTTAAATGGTTTCAATTTTCTTATGATGAAATGATATCAATTGTTTATGGATTATGTTATGATTGCATGATGTTTAAGAATCCCATTTTATTACATGGGTTATGCTATGATGTATGATTTATGATTTTGTGGCACACGAAAGAATGATTTCATTATGATATGGGTGGGACCTATATCTCCCTCCAATGCATTGGGTAAAGATTTATATCTCATGATATAGACATGGCTAGAACGTAAATTTAAACCGGTTCAGTAATACAGGACTGGAAAGAGGAATGAACTCGATTCAGAAAGGGACTTTGTCCACTAAGATGGTCTTGGAAGCAATGCCTTGGCTACTATGGATATCATATCATGTGCTTAATGGTTTCCAAAATTACATGTTTTATTCCCATGATATTTTATCATTATTAATGTTTCTTTATGATCTATTCCTTACGTACTTCCATGTTTTATGTCATTGCTCAAGCTTTTGATGTTTAAACATTATGTTCATGTTTTTAAGATTCAAATGTATATGGTATGTTTTATTTTATCCATTATTACCGTTACTGAGCATTTTAGCTCACCCCTTTTATGTTTTCTTTTCCCTAGGATATAAAGAAAGGTTTTAGGTATGAAAAAAAGGTGAAGATCTTTATGGGAGATGTTGAGGATCTTTCACCATGATTAGAAGATTACATTCCAAGTTTCCAAAGACACTAAACTATTACGGTCCTTGTGTGTCTGTTTTTGTTATGTATTAATTATTCCGCTAAAGTAATGTAATGTCCATGTATGTTAAGCTTTGGGTCTCTACATCTTAACCCTACATATCAATCACAAGACACTTCTTGGAATCCTGGAAAAAATAAAACATAGAATGGGGTGAGCTCAAACGCTCAGTAAGGGTAAGCAATATGGCAGAAACTTTCATAAATAAGCATAAACATTTGAGGCAATGTATAACTAACACAAAATCCTTTAAAACTTGAACTTCATCATAATATGGAAAAGATAAAATGAAATAATGTCTTTTTCTTATTCACATGTATATTCTACTAGTCGAATTATAACATGAAATATCAATAACCACTTTCATAATGATGGAATGAATAATGCCAGACTATCATAACCACATAGCCAAGGCCCCGTGCCAAGACTACAAATAAGATTTTGTCAAGGCCTTGTGCCAAGACACTATTTTTTCTCATGAGACCTACCGATGCATCGAGGAGCTATAGCGGGCTCCACCCGTCACTTACTATGTCCAATGCATTCCCATATGAAAAGGTTTAAACATAACACAAACATTCATATTAAAACTATCATATGAAATGTCAATACTTTCTCCATAAACCATGAATGGTATAAAAATAACACATCCACAGTAAAACATATCACAAAACCTTAAATACAATACAAAAGTTATTAATAATAAATAAACTTCAAATAAGCTTAAAATCCATCAAAGTATGTTGACATAGATGAAATAAAAACTACATGATAGAAATATCTCTTTTCTTGAAATCATTTAAAAGTCACACATTTATAAAGGAAGTAATTTAAAAGAGGTTTTTTAATCAAAGTGTCCCATACCACTTTGAAACTTTTGAAAAGAAATATCATTTCAAAACATTCATGTCCATATAAATAAATCCTTAAAATCATTTTTAAAACATGGACATTAATTAAAATATTTAGAAAGATAAATCTTTAAAACATTTAAAATTATGATCTTGATAAAGAGTACCTTTCACAAATTCTTAAAATATTCATTTTGAAATCATTTAAAGTCTCATAATTATAAAATAAAACATTTACTTTGAAAATATTCTTATAATCTTTTAAGGGAAGCTTCAACAATTTTATAATGGCGGAGAATAGTCGCACCCGCCATATAAGTTAAAAAAACATTCTTACCTTAATTTTTCCGAAAAGGTTAAAAGCACCTTATTTGGAAAATGACGGTAAGATTCTTTTATAAACCTCTTATAAAAAGTCAAACAAGGGTATAAATGACTTTAACCCATATTATGTAAAATAGTAATAATGTTTGGAAATACATTTTTAAGAAACATGGATGTGGATGATAATGAAGTCCCAGTAGATTATTACGTATAAACAACCTCGGATAATGAAGAGATTGCGAAATAAACCCTTACCTTGTACTTTTCCTTGGTTTGGGGGTAGGTTAACCTCCTTTATAATGGTGAAATAATTGTTATTAAATTATACAATAATCATATACATTAATATTATATCATATATGATCTTTTAACATTGATTTGTTAATAATATCTTAGTATTATTGTTGTTTCAGGTGTTTACTTACTCGTTTTCTTTTATATGTTTTGTTACGTAAGATGTGTTTGTCATGGATGGGTTGTATATTAATCATATCCAGAATTATATCAAGTCCTTGGATACTATTATTAATCATCAAATGAGAATTATACTTGAATGGATACGATGGAGAATGAATCTCATCACATTCGTGGAGACGGTAGTCTGTACGTACGCACAGGCGACAATATCATTATTTTGATATTAAAATAATATATAATTGGATGTTATATCATATATACATAATCATTATAATGTTATATTTATTATTTACATGAGTTACACATCATTATTATACCCATCCAAATAATAATTTATTGAATAACAATTACACCACGACGTGGAGACGGTAAGCCGTACGTACGAACGTATGGTGACATGTTATTCAAAGGATGGATAGAATACTGAATATGGTTGTACAATATTTATAATAACATCACAATATATATAATATACTGGAGTTATTATTTTATAATGTTAATAACAATGGAAGAATAAGTGGAACAAGAAAGGAACTTGGAAAACGGGTGGTGAAATCATTACCTCTTCTTCAGGTTCTTCCTTTTGATTTGATCAAAAGGGCTCTTAGGATGGCTTTATGACTAAATTAAGTCATATTGGATGAATTTAGGGAATTGGAGAGAGTATTTGGTCGGAGTTTGGCCGAAACAGAAGGCTTTGAAGGTGTGAATTAATGAGAAGGGGGAGTGCCCTTTTATAAGAGGGGTGAGGGGCACCTTTGGAAAGGCTAGAAATATTATTTTATAATAAATTCATATTCAGTTTCTAATAGATTCAAAGTGGATTATTTAAATTTTAAGGTGGGAATAGGTCGCAAACCACTCAACCAATAGATTTTATACAGGTTTGGGTCATTATAATAACCTTATCTTTAAGTATTAACTCTTAGTTAATTAGTTTCACTTTTACAATGTCTCTTTGTATTTTTATATTATATGGTTAATAAACATACTATATACATACAATCGACCCCCAAGTGGTCCATTAATGATACACAGATCATTATATAAGTCTCTTGGCCGAACCTTAGATTTTTAGGAATTTAATATCAATTAATAATATAATATTTGTTTTAAAAACGCTTTTATGTCAATTTGACACTATTCAATAATTGATTTTTTTAAAACTCATAACAGAATGATTACTTCGAAAAAATTTAATTAAATCAATCCTAATATTCCATATTAACCTATAAAATTATTGGTATTTATAAAAAGTCTCAAATTAAATTTATTTGGGTATTTATAATATCAATTATTCTAATTTTTCACAATTATGGTAATTACTGCATCACCATTTTGTCATAAATAAATTAAATTATTTAATGTCTAAAAATTATAAATAAAATACCATTATGTAGGAAATTATTTTATCTTTATAATTAATATTTATAGTTGAAAATAAAACATATATAACTTTATGTGAAAATTGTTTTTTCTAAAAGATATATGCTTGTGTCATTTTTGTATTCATTTTAACTTAATTAAAATAAAGTCTCTATCAGTTACAAGTTGCTCCATGGGGTCCCCAAATCTACCCAAATATGCCCATGGTCGAACATTTATCAACCAATAAGGTTAGGACACGTTTTAGGGTAATTTTTTATTATTATAATATTATTATTTAACCCTTATTTACCGGATTTACCCTTTAACCAAGGTAAATAAAATATTTACCGAAATAATTATTCAAAATGTCTAAAAATAAAAGATACCTATTTACACAATTTTAACATCCTGATTAAATATATGGAATCAATTTATCCAAATTCAAAACACATAATTGGAAGAAATTAATTTAAAATTAATTCCCGTTGTTAAAAAAAATGTGTTTTTAAGAGATAATAACTATCAAAAGATTGACACTTGTTTATGTCCGATTTAATTGTGAAATTTTGTCCAATGACCAACATTTTATTAAATGGTAAAAATATATTCTAAATATACTTTAAAACCACTCAAATTCATAATTTATCACTACTAATTATTTTGATTAAAAAAGTTGTTTTTAATTAATATTTTGTAATTTTCACTATTCATCAAAATATAAGTTATCCGAAAAGTACCAAAATTTCACCCTAGGCTAAATTCGATATTTCGAATCCAAAAATGAAGTCCATTTTGAAAGATAAAATTTATAAAATTTTAAAAAGTAGGTATTACTATTTATTACGGCTAGTTTGATTGGTTGTAGTGTGTGTTAGAACTCGAAGTTGCGTACAACACACACTACTGTATTATTCAAAGAGAAGCGTACCGTGGAAGATTGGGGTGTTACATTGTAAATTTTTTTATATCCCCATTCTAAAGAATAAATTTATTTAGTAAAATTGAATATATAAAAGTTTAAAATATTGGATTTAAAAAGGGTTCACTCTTAAAGTTGGTAAAAGTGTATTTTTGAAAAAATACTTCTTTTATCTGAAAAAATGGAATTTGTTCTTAAATTATGTCTAAGAAACTCATAATATGGATTCTAAAATTATAAGTATTTATATAAAGTTTAAAATTTAGTTAATACTATTCATAACCTCTTTTGAACGGCTTGTTTGGTAAGTCATGGTGCGCTTGAACTCGGTGTTGCGTGTAGTGCAAGTTATTGAATTATTTTGAAGAAATAACACACTATGAAATATTGGGGTGTTACATTCTCCCCTCCTTCAATAAATTGAGTCCTAGCAATTTGAAATTGTTCTTTGAAAATAAAAGGTTGAAAATAGAAAATATCTTTGTGGGAAAACCCACATCGGAAATTGGGTTACTAAAATTTAGTCTTAATATGAGGAAAATAGAAATGAAAGGGTCACCACCAAATTATGACCTCGATTAGGAAAACATTTGTGGAAATTAGAGACATATAATTGGAGGAAAACATAAATATTTATTGGTAGTTATTGGGGTCATCAATCACAAACAAGTGTAAAATTGAGGTCCTTAAATTCAATAATCTATGATGATTTGAAATACCATCGGTTCAAAAAAACATAGGGTATTAGGATAAAACTTTTTTGGTTTTAGGATTCCTTAAATAAAGTGTAAGAATAAAATTCTTCATAGAATAAGAGAAGAAGAAAAATATATTCTTGACAAGTAGAGTTCCATCCTTTAACTGATTTCTACCACAAACTCATCTTTAACTCTAAAAGATAATAGAACATAATAAAATATTCTATTTATCCTATTCGTATAGGGTTCCAAAAAAATGAATTTATAATTCATCTACCAGATCTTTTAAAAAAACTACATTATTTAATCCTGGACATTACGTGGGCCAGTGGTAGGTGATACACCCTTTTTTCCCTTCAGTTGTCGGTTCAAGTCTCGCGGCCTTGCCGGACGCGACGGGTTGCTGCCCAACCTCAGGGTTGTCCTTTTATGGAAATCCAAAAATAATCCAAACTAGAACAATCCAAAATGCTTTAGTCCAAAAATGAAGTTCCTCTTTACTGCGTAATAACATGTGATCACCTTCATCATGTAATCTTTTAAAACACTGCAACATCCTGAATTACCATAAAACCTTATTGATTGTATTCATGATCCCTTATTCCTTCAATAATAATGGATATACTCCTTCAATCCAAAAATGTTGTAAACCCCAACAATGATGGAATATACAAATCATTAATCAGTTTCAAGGTAGTCAAGAATATCCAATATAATTTATCCAAATCAATCACGTATTATTCTAAAATCACTACCTCGGTATCAGAACTATATTATTGTTTATCATTCTCTCAACCATATATTTTCCAAAAATTTATCCTACTATTGAGTCACTTTTCTTTGTTCCACACAATCTCAAGTCCATAATGAAATAGTACTGAAGTACAATCCTTATATACTCCATAATTATTATAGCAATTACATTGTTGATACAACACTCAAATGACATAATCAACATAATAACTCTAATCATTCATCTTCATCTGTGGTAGTATCATAACTTGATTATTATCTAATAGCATCATTTGCGGCATAGTCTGATGACTGGGACATAGGTTCACGTAGTGTCCAAACTCTTTGAAAATGAAGCATTGTACATTTGAAACCATTTTCTTACCCTTGTAGTCACGTACTTTATGCCCTTTTCCTCCACACTTATAACAAACTCCCATTCCTTTCAGGAAAGTTCCAGGGTGTTTCTTCCCACAGTTATCACGTATGGGAAAATTATTCTTTTACCTCTTCCCTTTATCCATCTTTCCCTCTTCCATCCTTTTCTTCTCTTGCTTCCCTTCAACTCCACAGGACTCAGTAAACTCTTTACTTATCTTATCAACACATGATATTTTTTCTTCATATGATGATAATACATGGGAGACTATTTCTCTTATAAATTTTGGCTTAAGACCATAAAAGATATGATCCTTTTTTCTCTTTGGATCATTTTCATTGCTGGAGTTCTCAATCCTTCTACGGGCGCCATTTATAAACAATGGCATACACTAGATTAGTTTATGAATAACAATACCTAACCCCAAACTTGTAAAACACATAACATAAATTAAATGGTTTATAAATATAATCCAAAAACATAAAAATGCCTCCTTTGAAGAAGTATATACTCATAAACCCTTCATATTGGTTTGTAAATAAAATGAGAATTATCCTAAGCATATCCCCCGGGAGTGTCGTAACCAAGAGTGCAGCAAGGCCCATTGTCGTGCACCAGTTCCTGTTCGAGTCTAGCTCAAAGCGGTGTTTTCGGGTTTTACCCCTAGGTACATCTGTGCTAGATCCGCCTCTACCTGCTCGTATCCATACAGGGATGTATTGCTCAGAAAACTCACAAAATCTCTACAATACCAAAATTCTAGGATGTTATTCTATAATAATCCTCAAAGTCTGTCTTAGGGCTATGTTATCTAATCAGAGTTTATCTAAATCTAGTTTCCAAGGTTATTGCTAAACTTCCTCTGATACTAACTGTAACGCCCTGACCCCAGTTACCCAGAGTCGGTGCATTATTTTAATACATTAGCGTGATTACAAGGAATCAAGTCCCGAAGAACTGATCAGTTTAGCAGTCTTGAAAAATAGATTACATACATGAATGTTACATTACACTTCATAACATACAAAAAAACATAAATAATCCTTTATGAATGCCATTATTCCCTTGTCTTAACCCTGTATATCAATCACAATACACTTCTTGTAATCTTGGGAAAAATAAAACATAGAAAGGGGTGAGATCAAACGCTCAGTAAAGGTAAGCAATACAGTAGAAACTTTCAGAAATAAGTATAAACATTTGAGGCAATGTATAACTAACACAAAAGCCTTTAAAACTTGAAATTCAGCATAATATGGCAAAGATAAAGTGAAATAATGTATTTTTATTATTCACATGGATATTCTACAAGTCGAATAATCACATGAAATATCAATAACCACTTTCATAATGATGGAATGCATAATGCCAGACTATCATAACCACATAGACAAGGCCTTGTGCCAAGACTAAAAATAAGATTTTGTCAAGGCCTTGCGCCAAGATACTTGTTTGTCTCATGAGACCTACTGATACATCGAGGAGCTATAGCGGGCTCCACCCATCACTTACTAAGTCCAATGCATTCCCATATGAGAAGGTTTAAACATAACATAAACATTCGTATTAAAACTAGCATACTAAATGTCAATACTTTCTCCATAAACCATGAATGGTATAAAAATAACACATCCACAGTAAAACATATCACAAAACCATCAATACAATACAAAAGTTTTGTATAATAAATCAACTTCAAATAAGCTTAAAATCCATCAAAGGATGTTGACATAGATGAAATCAAAACTACTTGAGAGAAATATCTCTTTTCTTGAAATCATTGAAAATTCACACATTTATAAAGGAAGTAATTTAAAAGAGATTTTTGAATCAAAGTGTCCCATACCACTTTAAAACTTTTGAAAAGAAATATCATTTCAAAACATTCATGTCCATATCAATAAATCCTTAAAATCATTTTGAAAACATGGACATTAATTATAAGATTTAGAAAGATAAATCTTTAAAACATTTAAAATTATGATCTTGATAAAGAGTACCTTTCACAAATTCTTAAAATATTCATTTTGAAATAATTTAAAGTCACATAATTATAAAATAAAATATTTAATTTGAAAATATTCTTATAATATTTTAAGGGAAGCTTAAACAATTTTATAACGGCGGAGAATAGCCGCACCCACCATATAAGTTAAAAAACATTCTTACCATAATTTTGTCGAAAAGGTTAAAAGCACCTTGTTTGGAAAATGATGGAAAGATTATTTTATAAAACTCTTATAAAAAGTCAAAAAATGGTATAAATGACTTTAAACCATATTATGTAAAATATGAATAATGTTTTGAAATACATTTTTAAGAAACATGGATGTGGATGATAAAGAAGTCCCAGTAGATTATTACGTATAAACAACCTCGGATAACAAAGAGATTGCGAAATAAACCCTTACCTTGTACATTTCCTTGGTTAGGGGTAGGTTAAACTCCTTTATAATGGTGAAATAATTGTTATTAAATTATACAAGAATCATATACATTAATATGATATCATATATGATCTTTTAAAATTGATTTGTTAATAATATCTTATTATTATCGTTATTTCGAGTGTTAACTTAATTGTTTTCTTTTATATTTTTTGATACGTAAGTTGTGTTTGTCATAGATAGGTTGTATCTTAATCATATCCATAATGATATCAAGTCCTTAGATACTGTTATTAATCATCAAATGAGAATTATACTTGAATGGATACGATGGAGAATGAATCTCATCGCGTTCGTGGAGACGGTAGTCCGTACAAACGCATGAGTGACAATATCATTATTTTGATATTAAAATAATATATAATTGGATGGTATATCATATATACATAATCATTATCATGTTATATTTATTATTTACATGAGTTACACATCATTATTATACCAATCCAAATAATAATTTATTGAATAATAATTACACCACAACGTGGAGACGGTAAGTCGTACGTACGCACGTATGGTGACATGTTATTCAAAGGATGGATAGAATACTGAATATGGTTGTACCATATTTATAATAACATCACAGTATATATAAGATACTGGAGTTATTATTTTATAATGGTAATAACAAAGGAAGAATATGTGTAAGAAGAAAGGAACTTGGAAAAAGGGTGGTGAAATCATTACCTCTTCTTCGGGTTCTTCCTTTTGATTTCATAAAAAGGGCTCTTAGGTAGGCTTTATGACTAAAGCAAGGCCTTTAGGATGAATTGAAGGAAGTTGAGAGAGTATTTGGGCAGAGTTTGGCCGAATCAAAAGGCTTTGAAGGTGTGAATTAAAGAGAAGGGGGAGTGCCCTTTTATAAGCGGGGTGAGGGGCACCTTTGGAAAAGATAGAAATATTATTTTATAATAAATTCATATTCGGTTTATAATAGATCCAAAGTGGATTATTTAAATTTTAAGTTGGGAATAGGTAGAAAACCACTCAACCAATAGAATTTAGACAGGTTTGGGTCATTATACCAACCTTAACTTTAAGTATTAACTCTTAGTTAATTAGTTTCACTTTTACAATGTCTCTTTATATTTTTATATTATATGGTTAATAAACATACTATATACATCCGAGAGACCCCCAAGTGGTCCATTAATGATACAACTATCATGATATAAGTCTCTTGGACGAACCTTATATTTTTAGGAATTTAATATCAATTAATAATATAATATTTGTTTTAAAAACTCTTTTATGTCAATTTGACACTATTCAATAATTGATTTTTTTAAAACTCATAACAGAATTATTACTTAAAAAAAGTTAATTAAATCAATAATAACATTCCATATTAACCTATAAAATTATTTGTATTTATAAAAATTCTCAAATTAAATTTATTTGGGTATTTATAATATCAATTATTCTAATTTTTCACTATTATGGTAATTACTGCATCACCATTGTGTCATAAATAAATTAAATTATTTAATGTCTAAAAATTATAAATAAAATACCATTATGTAGGAAATATTTTTATATTTCGAATTAATATTTATAGTCGAAAATCCAACATATATAACCCTATGTAAAAATTGTTTTTCTAAAAGATATATGCTTGTATCATTTTTTTATTCATTTTAACTTAATTAAAATAAAGTGTCCCTATCACTTACAAGTTGCTCCATGGGGTCCCAAAATCGACCCAAAGATGCCCATGGACGAAAATATATCAACCAATAAGGTTAGGACACGTTTTAGGGAAATTTGTTATTATTATAACTTTATTTTGTAACCCTTATTCACCGGATTTACCCTTTAACCATGGTAAATAAAATATTTACCGATTTAATTATTCAAAATGTCTAAAAATAAAAGTTACCTATCTGAACAATTTTAACATCCTGATTCAAAATATGTAATCCATTTTTCCAAATTCAAAACACAGAAGTGGCAGAAATAAATTTAAAATTAATTCCCGTTGTTAAAACAAAAAAAATGTGTTTTTCAGAGATAATAACAATCGAAAGATTGACACTTGTTTATGTCCGATTTAATTGTGAAATTTTTTCCAATGACCAAAATTGTATTAAATGGAAAAAATATATTCTAAATATACTTTAAAACCACTCAAATTCATAGTTTATCACTACTTGTTATTTTGATTAAAAAATTTGTTTTTAATTAAAATTTTGTATTTTCACTATTCATCAAAATATAAAAGTTATCCGAAAAGTACCAAAATTTCACCATAGGATAAATTAGATATTTAGAATCCAAAAAATGAATTCCATTTTGAGAGGTAAAATTTATAAAATTTTAAAAAGTAGGTATTACTATTCATTACGACTAGTTTGATTGGTTGTAGTGTGTGTTAGAACTCGAAGTTGCGTACAACACACGCTACTATATTATTCAAAGGGAAGCGTACCGTGGAAGCTTGGGGTGTTACATTGTAAATTTTTTTATGTCCCCATTCTAAAGAATAAATTTATTTTGTCAAATTGAATATATAAATGTTTAAAATATTGGATATAAAAAGGGTTCACTATTAAAGTTGGTAAAAGTGTATTTTTTAAAAATACTTCTTTTATCAGAAAAAAAGGAATTTGTTCTTACATTATGTCTAAGAAACTCATAATATGGATTCTTAAATTATAAGGATTATATAAAGTTTAAAATTTAGTTAATACTATTCATAAACTCTTTTGAATGGCTTGTTTGGTAAGTCATGGTGCGCTTGAACTCGGTGTTGCGTGTAGTTCATGTTATTGAATTATTTTGAAGAAATGACACACTATGAAATCTTGGGGTGTTACAGATCCTATGTATGAGGGCTTGGTAGTTGAGTTTTATTAATCAGCCGTGTTTTTCACTGAAGGTGGAATTGATAAGATTTTGTTTAGGAGTTATGGTAAAACTTATTCTTTGTCATATATGAATGCCACAAATATCATTGAGATGTTATATGATGGGGAAGCTTACTATTTATCTCATAAGTTTCCAGATTTAGAAGTTTCATTAAATAGAGTTATGTATATTGAACTCTTAGGTATTAAGGGAGTAAATAATCCTAAGCTTTCCAACCTTTTAGCTAACTATAGAATTGTGGAATTAAGGATGCACAATCTTTTAATAACAATAAAAGGATACAAGTAAACCTTGAAAATAACATACATCTTAATGATGGATTTTCTCGTTAATTTAAGGAATATTATCCTAGTGAATTATTTATTTCTAAAAATTAGTAAGATAGATGACGAGTCAATAAAATCCCATATATTTCTATATCCAGGAACCTTATTGATGCTTATAATAAGAGTTTTGAACATCTGTAATTTTCCTTTCATATCAAATAGTAAATATGTTCAAGATTATTATTTTAAGTTACGACACACTTAAAAGAATGAAATATTCTTTTAGTGATAATACAAAGGATATTTTTGACTTTTCTAGAAAATCATAGGAATTTGGTGAAAGATCCATGAAATAGTTAGTCGATCCTATGAAAAGGATGTCTCAAGCCTCAGAATGAAGGAAAAAATGCATGCTTTCGAACCTCCAAAATCAAAGAAATTTAAATCCTACCTAGATGAATTTGTAGAAATTTAGAGACATGACAAACAGCTAAGGTGTAACGACCCAAAATTTCATTAATCAAAATTCCTCTTGATCTAATTAAATGTTTTATTATGGTTATATAAAATGTGAACATCATTGGTTTTATGTTTATGGATTTTAAAATACCATTATGAATTGTGATTGTTGCTAATATAGTCATTGAACAGTGATCACATTATTACTATAAATATAGGGCTTTAACAAATCCAATTTACTCAGAAAAAGGAATTGATGGCCTCATATAGTATACTTTCCCTATACGAAGCCCATATTTCAGAGCTTTTAAAGGAGGTTCCGTCATTGAGATTCACTCTTGAACATGCCCAAGTCGAGCTTGAGCACGTTAATCTTGAGCAGAACTGACTAAGGGAGAAGTGGAAGTTAATAGAGATTATCACCCGAGCGATGTTATCCGAGCCACCCCAATAGTATGTCACCATCACACACCTTACCCTTTGGTCTTATGCGGGGTTTATAAGGGGTTATGTTACAATACCCTAACACTATGACAATGTACATTATTTTTTTTATAAAGAATGTTCATTCATTTTATTATTGTTACTTTGTAAATAGTTTTTAAAGCACAAATAGTATTTTTAGTTAATATTCAACTAATAAATCTATTTTTATGAATTAATGGATTTTTTAATTAAATAATATTTTAATAAAATATTATTATTAAATTAATTTTTATTAAATATAAATGATCATATAATTTTATGAATGCAATTGTAATTTTTATTTAGGTTTGAAAACTGTTTTTGTTAAAACCCATGAATTTTCTATAAATGTTGGTTTTTATTTTAAAAGTAAAAATTCACATATTTATAAAATTATTTAGGTAAAATGAATAATATTTTTGGAATTAGGACTTTGAAATTATCTAATGGTGAATTTTTCATAATTTTCTGAGATAATCAAATTTTTGGGTAAAAATTAAATACCGTTTAAATATATAATGTGTTTTATGACATCATAATGACCCAATAGTGATGAAATAAAATACTAAAAACATTATGTTCAGCCAATATATGATTTAGTATTAAAATAATGTGATTTTAGATTTGTTTTATTTATTTTACAAAGCTTTTGTGGACCCTCCAAGACTTATAAAATATTTTGTCTTTTTAAATTGTTTTACTTGAGAGTGTGACTCACCTCCACATACAAAACCCTATTATTTTAAGAAGTTAGGCCATTGGACTTATAAAATATTTTTTTCCACCCCCCTTTGTCAAAAACCCTGGTAAAACCCATGGTTTGGTTTGTGGTATTTATTAGTTTAATATGAGTTGTCCCAACCCTAAATAAAAAAGAATTCCCTCTCATTTCCTATATAAATCAACCAAAGCTCACACTTACTCTTCACTAAAATCATTTTGAGTTTGACCAAACCCTGAACTTCTCTCTCTATAATCCTCCCAAGGTTCCCCAAGCTCCCAATAAGCCTCTCTTAAGCCTCTCCCATGCCTTTGGGATCACACTTCCATGTTATGAATTTCCTACATTTCTCTTTTTATCCAAGTTTCTTAATATTGTTATGCCCTTTTTCTTTCAATTACAAATGTTGGGGTATGATTTAAAACCTCCTCCATAATTTCCTCTTTATGTTTGGATGATTGGATGCCCCTTTATCTCTCATTAAATCCTCTTATGTACACCTGTTACCATGCTGAAATTTCGTGAGGGATTTCTCTCTCCTCTTTTACATCCAAGTAATTCTTTTGTATTATACATCTAAATTATGTTATGTTTGTTGGTACATGTATCCATATGAACCCCTTACATTCCATTTCATGTACATATGATGAGACACCCTTTTCTATCTCATCAACTATTTTAATGAATCCGTATGTCACGTCGTTATGCTGCCGAAATTGCATCGCATTTTTCCAAGCCAGAATCATTGTGTAGTGAATACCATACCCATGTCTCTATCAAGGGTATTCACATTTATGAACATATACATATTTAATGGTATTATAATTTATTTATTCCAAATCCCTTTATCATGGAATAAATTTTGATTATTTATTCCATGTTATATGATCCATGTTGCACACTTATGCATAAAACAAAATGTTTAAGAATGATGCTCCCTAATAGCGCTCTAATGCATTGGGTAAAGTATAGTATAATGATAATTCATGTTTAATGGTTGTTGAATCATTATAATTCAACTAAAAAGAGGTTTTACTTGTGATTCATGTGCAAAGAGGGTTTACTCAAGCTCCATGTGCAATGAGCCTTGGCTCATGATAAATCCATGTTAAGTGTTGTTGCTACATTTCCATTTTATGATTATCATGATTTATCATGCCTTTATGTTCATGTTTCTCTTGTGATCCATTGATATTCCTATTTTCTAATATGTATTTTATTCCTCATGTTATTCCATGTTTATTCTCATACTGGGCTTCATAGCTCACCCTTTTCTTATGCATGTCCTCAGGTTATCCCAAGCAATGATAAGTACGAGGGAATGTAGTGGTCATGTAAAGGAAGTTTTCAATAAAGATGTTGTGTGTTATATGTTCTAAGATGTTATTTAATGTTCCTAATCCCCAAATACACTAGACCACCCGATTTATTATGTTGTATCAAGTGAATATTTTATTTAATAATTAAAGTTTAATTTTGGAATAAAAAGAAGGGTTGTTATAGTTGGTATCAGAGGATAGGATTAGTTATTTTTTGGATTTGGATTAGAAAACCCTAGTGAAGACTTAGATACAATAATAAGTATAATAAAAATATCCCTAAGTATTGTTGAGTTTTGATTAAGTGGTTTGTCAAGAAAATACATCCCTGTCTGGATACGAGCTGGTAGAGGTGGCTCTGGCATAGTTGTATCCTAGGGTTAAAACCCGAAAACACCGCTCTGGGCTAAACTCAAACGGGAACTGGTGCACGAAAATGGGCCTTGTTGCACTCTTGGTTACAACACTCCAAGGTGATATGATTTGGTAAATTCATAAGCTTAGTATGAATCCTTATTAAGGGATTGAAAAAAATGCCCCTAAGAACATATTTTAGAAAGTATATCATGAATAACATACATTGAAGCCTATGGATTCATAAGTTATGAAAATAAAAGTTATTTATAAGGCATCAGTTTTGTCCTTGGATTACCCTTTATGTGTTACCCCAAACATTCCTTTTATTCCAGCCAATGTCCAGTAATAGGAGGACTAGGGATAACAACCGATGTGAAGATCAATGTGATGACTGTGAAAATGAGATACCCAATATGATGGGAGTAGGAATCGTGAACTTTGTCACGCTTCTCTCTCATTTAACTCAACATTTGAATAGAAACATGGGTCAAGAAGAACGTTCAACCCCCCTATGAAAGAACAAGTTTCTATCGAGAGCATCATGAGATAAAGGCCTCCTACATTTGATGGATAATCTGATCCCTCAATCATTGAACAATGGATCAACTCCATTGAAAAGATCTTCTCCATCCTTCAATGTTCTGAATAAAAGATGGTTCTCTTGGATTCTTATAGTATGGAGGCTGAAGCTGATCAATGGTGGATTTTGATCAAAAATACAATTCTTGAGGAGGAAATCAAGGCATTGTAAATGATGGATTTACAAAAGATGTTTTTTGATAAATATTTTATGTGCACCCTCCAGCTTAAGATGGAAAGGGACTTCCTTGACCTCAAGAAAAAAAAGATGATGAATCTATCGGAGTGTACGAGGAAAACATCATAAGGCCTGCACGATAAGCCTCTGGCTTTGTTGTTACCCCTAAATTCAAGGTTTACCTCTTCTTTGGTGGGATGAAACCTATCCTACGGAAATCACTAGTGATCCATGACTTCGACAACTATGAAGAAATCGTTCGATGTGCCCTAAAATTCAAAATTGTGATCGGATAATATCAGGGGTATCGTGGGGATAAGAAGTGTAATGTGGACTTCAATACTGGCGGTCTGATGGATAAATCCAATGGTGCTAAGAAGATCCAACACCCCACTTGGCAAAGGTGTGGAAAGAAGCACCATATAAATTGCCTGAAGGGGATGAGGAAATGATTTAGGTGTGGAATAGAAGGGCACCTAGCAATTAACTACCAAGAAGAAAAACTTGTGGCCATAATAAAGGAGAGGAACACTTTGTTCAAACCACAACATGTTGTTCATTGCTACAACTGCAAAGAACCAGGGCATCTTGAAAATCAGTTCCCTAAGACAAGGAATTTTGGAGGCAACCAACAACCTCCAAGGAACCAAGGGAGAGAGTTTTCCATCACTACTATCGAAGAGAACCCTGACAATGAAGTGGAGATAGGTACGCTAGTTATTCATTCAATAATAGCGAATGTACTTTTTGATTCAGGTTCTATACATTCTTTTATATACCAAAGGATTAGTAGAACAATTCCAGCACCACCACAAATCATGGAAGTAATGATATCAGTGAGTATAGAAAATGGGGCAATCATTGCATCTCATGAATATAACTCCTCCCCTGTCATAATCTGTTGATTGAATTTCTTGTAGTACCTCATCATACTCCCTTTGGTGTAATTTTATTCAATTCTTGGCATGGATTGGATTTCCTTCTATATAACCAACATAAATTGTTGTGAGAGGGAAATCACTCTCCATGTGGACAATCAACCCCCAATTCTATACAAGTGCAAAGAGGAAGATGAATCTTCTTTAGCTCCATCATCTCAAGCATGGATATTACTTCCCTATGAGCATGCATATCTGGATCAGATGAATGAAATTAAGGAGGGAACCAACCTTGAAGACATGCCTATTGTGAGGGAATTTTCTGAAGTGTTTCCTGAGGAATTTTCTGGTCTTCCTCCTAGAAGGGATGTTGAATTCTCAATTGATCTTATACCTGGGGTATTGAAAATATCCAAGAATCTGTATAGAATGGCTATTTTGGAGCTTGAGGAGCTGAAGAAACAACTATAGGAGAGTCTGGATAAAGTGTTTATACACCCAAGTGCTTCCCCATGGGGTGCACCAGTCCTCTTCATCAAGAAGAAGGATGGGTCAATGCGCTTTTTCATTGATTATCATGAGCTTAAATAAATCACGATAAATAACAAGTATCATCTCTCATGAATTGATGACTTGTTGGATCAGTTGTATGGAGCACAATACTTCTCCAAGGTGGATTGGTGGTCAGGATATTATCAAGTAAGGGTGAAAAGGGAAGATATACCCAAGACTGCTTTTCGTAAAAGATACGGGCACTATGAATTCATATTAATGCCTTTCAGACTCATTAATTAACCAGAAATATTCATAGAGTTGATGAATAGAGTCTTTAGGGATTACCTCGATAATATTTGTGGTAGTCTTTATAGATGATATTTACTCCAAAACCAAGGAGGATCATAAGGAGCATCTAAGAATTGTACTAGAGACATTGCGAAATGATAATCTCTATGCAAAGTCCAGAAAGTGTGAGTTCTAGTTAAAGGAGGTCTCATTCTTGCACCATATCATCACAAGCAATGAGATATATGTGGATTCCTTCAAAACTAAGGCAATTGAAGGATAGCCAAGGAAAACATCTGTCATGGATATCTGTAGCTTCTTGGGGTTAGCTAGATATTATCGACGATTTGTGATAAATTTATCAAGATTTTCCAAAACTCTTACCAAGATAACTTGTAAGTGAGTAAAGTTTTATTGGAGTGATGAATGAGAAGAAATATTAAATGAGTTAAAAAGGAGGATTATAACTGCGCTTCTTCTCACTTTACCCACAAGTGGAGAACTTTTTGTGGTATTCAGTGATGCTTTAAAGAAGGGAATGGGTTGTGTGTTGATGAAAAATGACAAAGTCATTGCCTATGATTCAAGTAAATTGAATGTTCATGAGCATAATTATCCAACACGTGATTTGGAGTTGGTTGTAGTGATCTTCGCTTTAAAAATTTGGCGGCATTATCTCTTTGGGGAGATGTGTGAAATATATATAGACCACAAGAGCCTCAAGTATATATTCACACAAAAAGAGTTGAACATGTGCCAACAAATATGGTTAGAGCTGATCAAAGACTATGACTTCTCAATCCATTACCACCCTAGGAAAGCGAACAAGGTGGCATATGCTATAAGTAGAAAGAAACTAGAAATTCTATCATTGATGAAAATTGAGAAGGACCCAATATTATTATATTTGATGAATATGGACATGGGAATCATAAATAAGGGAACATCATCAATCCTTTCACAAATGATTTCTCAACCATCTCTTTTGGAAAGGTTAAAGGATGCTCGAAAGGATGATGTGGGAATTCAAAAGAGAGTAGAAGCTATCAGAAAATAGAAATCCTCAGAGTTCAATGTTAATGAGGAAGGAATTGTGAGATTTGGGAAAATACTATGTGTTCCATCTTTTCCGGACCAGAAGAAGGAACTTTTGGATGATGCGCATAGTTAAAATTTCTCTATTCTCCCAGGAAACACAAAGATGTATCGAGATCTTCAAGAGAATTATTGGTGGGATAATATGAATAAGGAGATCGCTGAGTATACATCAAAGTTCCTAGTGTGGAAACAAGTGAAGGTAGAGAGGCAGAAGTCTAAGGGGATGATGCAACCATTTCGCATACCAGCATGGAAATGGGAGAACATCACAATGGACTTTGTCACCTGACTTCTGAAGACATCCAAAGGAAACAATGTAATCTACGTTGTTGTGGAGAGTATTACAAATTTTTCACACATATTTTCAATTCAGGAGGATTTCTCATTGGATCATCTGACATGGATATATATCAGGTAAGTAGTAAGACTTAAAAGAGTACCACTATATATTGTATCCTATCAAGATACAAGATTCACCTCTATTTTTTGGAAGAGTCTTCAACATGATCTAGATATTGAGCTGAACTTCAGTACGGATTATCATCCTCAAATTGATGGCCAATCTGAGTGGACTATCCAAACACTTGAGGATATGTTGAGATCATTTTCTACGGACTTCAAAGGAGGATGGGACCAACATCTTCCACTGGTTTAATTCTCCTACAATAACAGTTTCCACTCAAGCATCCGAATATCACCTTATGAAGCCCTGTATGGGAGGATTTGAAGAACACCGGCATGTTGGGATGAAGTCGATGAGCGTAAGCTTCTAGGACTAGAAATGGTCAAATAAATGATGGAGAAGGTGAAAACCATTTAGAAGCATATCAAGGCAGCCCAGAGTCGACAGAATAGTTATGCAGATAACCACTGATGAGACCTTGAGTTTAAATATGGAGACATGGTATTTCTATTCATATATCCATAGAAGAAGGTCATGAGGTTTGGAAGGAATGGGAAGTTAAGTCCTAGGTACATTGTCCCCTTCAAGATTTTTGATCGTGTTGGGGTTGTGGCCTATTGACAAGCACTTCCACCTACCATGGCCAAAGTACAGGATGTATTTCATGTATACCTCTTAAGGAAATACATACCAGACCATTCCCATGTACTTTCTTCAGAGGTAGTATAGCTAGAAGATTATCTTTCTTACGAGGAGTAACTAGTGAAGATCATAGATCGTAGAGAAAATTTTATATGAAATAAGACAATTCCCCTCGTCAGGGTGTTGAGGTGAAACCACAAGTTTGAAGAAGCAACATGGGAATCAGAGGAAGTAATGAAGCAAAGTCACCCACATCTATTTTAGTGTGGGAAAAGGAAATTTTGAGGTTGTAATTTCATAAGGGGGGAAGATTGAAATGACCCAAACTTTCATTAATGAAAATTCCTCTTGATATAATTAAATGTCTTATTATGTTTATATAAAATGTGAACATCATTGGTTTTATTTTTCTATATTTTAAAATACTATTATGAATTGTGACTGTTGCTAATATAGTCGTTGAACAGTGATCACATTATTAGTATAAATATAGGGAATTAACAAATCCAATTTACTCAGACAAAGGAAGTGATTGCCTCATCTAGTAGACTTGCCCCGTACGAAGCCCATTTGTCGGAGCTCATAAAGGAGGTGGTGTCATTGGGCTTCACTCTTGACCAACTCCAAGCTGATCTTGAACATGTTAATCTTGAGCGGAACTAACTACGGGAGAAGTGGAAGTTAATAGAAATTACCTCCTGAGCGATGTTATCCGAGCCACCCCAAGAGACTATCACCATCGCAAACCTTACCCTTCGGTATTATGTGGGTGTTATAAGTGGTTATGTAACAAGACCATAGAACTATGCAAATTTACATTATTTTTGTATAAATAATGTGCATTCACTTTATTATTGTTACTTTGTAAATAGTTTTTAAATCACAAATAGTATTTTTAGTTAATATTCAACTAAAGAATATATTTTGATAAATTAATAGATTTTTGAATTAAATAACATTTTAATAAAATATTATTATTAAGTTAATTTTTATTAAATATAAATTATCATTTAATTTTATGAATGCAATTGTAATCTTTATTAAGGTTTGAAAACTGTTTTTGTTAAAACCCATGAATTTTTGGTAAATATCATTTTTTATTTTAAAATTAAAAACTCACATAATTATAAAATTATTTAGATAAAATGAATATTATTTTAGGAATGAGGATGTCGAAATTATCAAATGGTGAATTTTTAATAATTTTCTGAGACAGTCGAATTTTTGGGTAAAAGTTAAATACCGTTTAAATATATAATATGTTTTATGGCATCATGATGACCCAATAGTGAGGTAATAAAATACTATAAACATTATGTTCGGCCAATATATGTTTTATAATTAAAATAATGTGATTTTATATTTGTTTTATTTATATTCCCAAGCTTTTGTGGACCCTCCAAGACTTATAAAACATTTTGTCTTTTTAAATTGTTTTCCTTGAGAGTGTGACTCACCTCCAGATAAGCAACCCTATTATTTTAAGAAGTTAGGCCATTGTCCTTATAAAATATAGTTTTCCACTCCCCTTTGGAAAAAACCATGGTCAAAAAAACGTGGTCTGGTTTGTGGTATTGATTATTTTAATGTGAGGTGTCCCAAACCTAAATAATAAAGAATTCTCTCTCCTTTCTTATATAAACCCACCCAAGATCCCAATTCCTCTTCACTAAAAGAATTCTTAGATCGACCAACCTATTCCCTCCTTACTCTGTAATCCTTTAAATGTGTCCCAATCTAACATTAAGCCTCTCTCAAGCCTCTCCCAAGCCTTTTGGATCACACTTCCAAGTAAGGGATTTCCTACCTTTCTCTTTTTATCCAAGTTTATTAATACTATTATTCCCTTTTTTTCAATTAAAAATCATGGGGTATGACTTCACACATCCAAAATATTGTCCTATTTATTTTTGGATGATGTTAGACCCCTTTCTCTCTCATTAAAGCCTCCCATGTACACTTGTTACCATGCCAAAATTCCATGAGGGATTTCTCTCTCCTCTTTTACATCCAGGTAATTCTTTTGTATTATACATCTAAATTCTGTTATGTTTGTTGGGAAATGTATCCATATGACCCCCTTACCATCCATTTAATGTAAATATGATGATGCACCCTTTTCTATCTCATCAGCTATTTTCATGAATCCTTATGTCACGCCTTTATGTTGCCGAAATTGCACCGCGTTTTTCCAAGCCAAGATCATTGTGTAGTGAATACCATACCCATGTATCTATCAAGGGTATTAACCTTTATTCACATATACATATTGAATGTTACTATCATTTATGTATTCCATATTCCTTTATCATGGAATAAATGATGATGATTGATTCCATGTTATATGATCCATGTGGCACACTTATGCATGAAATAAATTGTTTAAGAAGACTGCGCCCTGATAGCACTCCAATGCATTTGGTAAAGTATAGTATCATGATACGTCATGTGCAATGGGTTTTGACTCATGATAATTCATGTGAAATTATTTTTTACTTGTTCTTCTTGTGCAATAAGGGTTTAATCTTGCTCCATGTGCAATGAGCCTAGGCTCGTGCTAATTCCATGTTAAGTGTTGTTGCCACATTTCCATGTTATGATTATCATACTTTATCATGCATTTATGTTCATATTTATCTGTTGATACATTGATATGAATATTTTCTAACATGTATTATTTTCCTCATGTTATTCCATGTTTATTCCCATATTGGGCTTCATAGCTCACCCTTTTCTTATGCATGTCCTCGGGTTATCCCATGAAATGCTAAGAATGAGGGAATGTAGTGGTCATGTAATTGATGTTTTCAGTAAATATGTTGTGTGTTTTATGTTCTAAGATGCTATGTAGTGTTCCTAAGCCCCAGATACACTATACCTCTCAATATTATATGTTGTATCATGTGAAAATTGTATGTAATAAATCAGGTTTAAGTGTGTAATAAAAATAAGGGTTGTTATATAAGGGAAGAAGGAGATGAAATGTTTTGGATAGATTCCTAAGAAGATAAAGAATTGAAAATTAGATAAACTAAAGAACCTTAAAACAAGAAAAATAGAAAAGGCATACTATTAAGCTAACTAAATCCGAGATAGTTCAAGTACTATTGAAAGATACAAAAGAGCCTCAATAAAAATCGATGTTATAAAATGTTTTCTTTAAGAAACTAAGCTTCCTGAACAATCACTACCAGTTGCAGTAGTGGAAACACCAGTTGAAAATGGAAAGGATGTTGTTTTAGGATCAGTTCTAATTGTTCTTGAATAGATTAAATAAGAAGAATTCAATATCCAATAGGAAGAAAGTGATGATGAGATTAAACAAATTGAATAAAATCTAAGATTGAGTCCATATGATAAGTTATCATTAAAAATATATTAAGCCTCGTCTAAAAATTTTTCATTAGAAGAGAAATAATCTCAGAAAGGAAATGTTGTTGAAAGTGAAGTTCAAAAAATTGCCTCAAATTATTTAGGTGATAATTATGATGGATGTAATAATGAAAATAATGAAGATAGTTGTAATGATAAAAATAAAGAATAAGAAGATTATGATGAAGATAATAAAATAAATTATGTTTCTGATGAAAGAAATGAAAATTTGAAGTTAGGAAAATTGGAATCTAACAATGATAAAGGCAAGAAAGTAGATGTTGGATCATATAAACAAGATGCATTAGAATTACAAATGTCTCTCCATATTTAGGAGAATATTTTGTTATACAATATTTGAAGTAGTTTGTAAAATCTATTATGTACTTTCTGAACCTCGATTCAAGATGTTAGCTTAATCAATGATCCATTAATTAGAAATTGGAATAAAAACCCTTTTAAAAGATAATATCTTAAATATAGAAGCTGAATTAAAAATATTTGTGCATAATTATGATTCTCATAAGAAATCATGCATAGAGATGAAATGGTTTTCAAAATAGATGAACTGTAATCTTAATGTTTTTTATGATATTTTTGACTTAGTTAAGAAAGATTTCAAAGAATTAGATGTATCTCTAAAACATATTTCATAATGTGTTTTGGAAAAGATAATGGAGGAAAAATGAATTTGATTTAAAGAAGTTAAATATTTGAATGGGAAACTAAATTCTCTTTCTCAAGATGTTTGAAAGCCCGTAGAGATGACTTTGATAACAAACAATAAGTCCCAGGATTAAATGATGAATTCATATGGGGATAAGATTCTAATACAACATGAAATGATTTATAACATTGACAATATGATTCATGAAAAGGAAGTTCGATATGAAAATTTTCAATATGGTCACAAGGAGTTGAATAATTTGAACGCCATACTCAAAAACGTAATATCGAAAAAAGATTGATATTTTCTATATTTCTAATGCTTTATTGTAAAATACTTTTTAAATTATAAACAATGTTTATCTATTTTGTTTTCATATAGTTTTTTTATAACATTTCAGGTCCATTATACTATCCCCCCTTCCTTTTTGTAAATAAAAAAGGGGAGAAAAATGTTTAATAAAGAATATTAGTTTAAGGAGGAAACTTTAATGAGGAGAATGCTTTAAAAAATCATCCTTATGAAAGGGGGTATATTTTCTTATGAAATAAATAAAAATATATAATGTCATAATACAATCCTTAGAGGTATTCCTTGACCTAATGGGGAGATCATTTTTTCTTTTAAGATAAAAAAATATCTCTCTCATCTTTAATATTATTTTTTTACATAAACTGTATGTGCTTTCCAAAAAAAGGAGAGATAGTTGAGTCAAAAGATTCGTTATGACTATTCTCATTACTTTATGTTTTTTAAATCACAAACATATTTTTTTAATAGTATTTTTTATCTATAATAAAATTTATATAAATTTCTATAACAACTATTTCTATATATAAGTAAATTTATATTAATGATCCTTAACCTTTTTAAAGATAAGTCTAGAATTATTTTTCTTAAGTCATAGTAGTTATTGAAACAAATAAGATCCTTAATTAAACTTATAATTCTTCATTTTCTCAAATCAGAGTCATTCAAAAAAATAAATTAAATTTAGGTTTCTTAATAATTATTCTCTTAGAATTTTGATTCATATTCTATGATTCTCAATTCTAAATCATCAAAAATTTGAAATCTGATTTATAGTTCCATAAATTCATATTCACTCATTAATTTGAATCGTCTTCATAGTTTCTCAATTCAAAATCATCTAATTTTTTAATCTAATTATAATTTCCTCAATTTTGATTCACCTATATTTTTGAATCTGATTTACCATATACTTATTCCCAATTCTCAATAATGTTCATATTTGATTTTATATCTTTTTTAAAGGATAATTTTTTTAGAATATGATTTTATAACATTCTTATAGTTACTATATTTCCTTAGTCTATGATTTTATATCATTTGTAGTGTTAGAATATTTCCTTAATGTAATATATTCATATAATCAGATTCATGCATACTTAATTTTTCTCATGATATGTTGTAATATTAAATGATCTTGTCCAATCTGTTATTATATGATTGTTTGAAGTTCTAGTTGTACTAGTACCTCCATAATTTCAGGAAAATTATGATCTTTGGAGGAAATTTCAACTATTAGAGATCTAACCTATAAATACCATGTCATTTGGATGAGCTCAACACACATTCACACTTTTGGATTTTAGAGACATGTGAGATATCTTACAAAATTTATCTCTCTAAAAACCATAAAGAGATTAAGTTGTGAATATTTTTTTTGACATACATAAGATATTAAACAAGATTTGTTCTTCATTGTAGGACACCAATAGTTTGTCATTACGATTGAGGTATTCCAAATTGAAGAAATACAGCGGTGTCAATCACATTATAGATCGAGGGATTATGAGGCTAGGAAGACAGATGTACCAATCACCTTATAGATCGAGGGCTTGTGGGGATAGCAAGATAGATACCAATATTTATATCAAGGGCTTACCCTGTTTTGGGTAAGATTGACTTTATTAAATGTATAAATCTAGGGAGATTTATCCAAAGTGTTTGGATACTATACTTTTTGGTTAAATTATTTTTAATCATTTATATGTACTTTAAATTTATACTATAATTTGTAATAATAAGGATGTGTTTATTATTCATTATCTTTTGTTCTAACTCTAATTCAATATTTTATATGCATTAAGGTGGAATATTGCTTATATATACTTGTGAATTTATTTCATTTTGATAATCATCTTTAATGAGCCTAATGTGTTTTTACCTAATCTCATAGAATTGGATTTAAGTTAATCTAATTTTTTTAACATTATTAAAAAAAAATTCCATAAGGTTAAAAATAAATATTTTTAAATATACAATCCACTCCCACTTATAATTGAATATCTAAATCAACATTTTTATCCTATAACATGTACACACACACCCATTTCCAAGACCAAAAGTGTAACTAAAAATACTAACTAACAAGTATTCGTACCACTAAGATACCAACAACAGTGTATGATAGTACAAAAATTGAAATGTAAACAAGTCCAGAATATAAGCCCAACCAAAAATGGAATGTACAAGCTCTGAAATTAAGTCCACAAAAACCCTACTAGAAGGGTAGGTACAGAAACCTCTATCTAAAGTCACTAAATCACACCATATTTATTGGTCCTCTCTATAAGAACCTCCTTGTCCCAATCCATCAAAGACTCCAGTAAAGTGTCGATCATCTGTACAAGACACGACATGTGTGAGAATATCCCATGAAGGACTAAGTAAAACAATTATTATAAGGTACAACTATACCACATAGGTACACCATTAAGAAATACATGATGTAAACCATAATAGAAACACATAATGTACACCATAAAAGAAACAGATGAAGTAAACCATAAAGAAAACACATGAAGTACGGTCAATAGGATCATCTCACACAGGTATATGTCTAAAGCGTGAATAGATGTACTTCCAGTTGTATTCCACAGATCTATAAGTCTATATGATACTAGAAGTTTTGGCGGAACATGGAGCATAAAAAGAACATGGAGCATAGATGGAACATAGAGAGTCGATGGTACAAGGAGTGTTAGTGGTGCACAGAGAATCGATGGCACAAAGAGCGTCGATGGTTCTCAAATCAGGGATGGAATCCAGGATATAGATGGGGCACAAAGCATCGATTTCACACATAACATCACAGGAACATGGAGCATAGATGGCGCACAGAGCGTCGATGGCATACGGAGTGTCAATGGAACATAGAGCATCGATGGGTTAGGAAGTCCCCCAAGTCACATATTCATTTCCAGCTATAGGATTCTACTCGTAGCATGCATGTTGAAGGAGAAACTACACCTCAATCTATTAAATCATAAACCAACTTACAAAAAAACTCACTTAGAGTGTCTCAAAAGTACGGTCTCACCGCAAGTGTCCCAAAACCGAAAATGGATCACTAATGGACCCATTTTTGGAAATATATAACCAATTTAATAAAAAGGGTTTAGTCTAGTCTGGGTGTGTCCTGGCCCGATCAAGCTGACCTCACCCGGTATGGCTACCCAGACCCAGCCCCATTCTCCTAACCCAACTAGCCCTCGTTAGTTTGGGTTGGCTTGAACCTTCCCAGCTTAATGGGTTGCTGGGTCGCGCAGTCCTGCCCACCGAGCCACTGGAGTGGCCCGGTTCACCTAGCCCGGCTCGTTGCATGCTGGCTGACTCCTTTAGTGCACAACTCGGTCGTGTACTCCTGGTCAATATGGCCACCAGGTTCAATGTGGATGGCACTACATCCCTAACTCCCATGGTCCCATGACCCTACTGCTGGAGGGTCCTCCTTCGACATGGTCCCACCGAACCGCGGCTCTGCACCCCTCTGAAACCCAGCCTCCAGCTAGAACCTGACCTCCCATCAGGTCGTGTGATGCCCTCGCCACCATCCACCCTACATGTGTACCTCTATTAATCTCACCCTCCACATTGATCCACAAACTACCTACTATGATCCATTCGCACCTCTGAAATTTCGCCGTGGATCACAACCTTCAGTCTCGAATCATTTCCCCATGGATCATTGGTGAAAAATTGATCGTTCTCGTAGGGTTTCAAAGGGTAAAGAATGTACAAAGAACATGATAGATTTACGGGGAGGGATTAATCACATGAATAGTAAAAGAACAGATCTAGGCCTTGTTCATTGGGTATAATCTGTTCATGTAAGTAGGATCATGAAAAAACTAACAGCAGAATAATCACCAAGATCAATTCCCTTTAATCCAGCAATAATTATCCACCCCGCAAGAGCGACTAAACCACATATCAACATGTTCATGGGTTGGTCTACTTTTATCTTTTGATTATAATAAGGGGAAAATAAATCACAATGAGATCGACAACATGCCTTGATGATTAGATCAGTCATGGAAAAAGAATATAGGTCTCTTTCATTGTCGATCCTCGATCCACCAGCGTTTGTCGTTGGGAGATGGCTTAATTCTTCTTGCATACGGGGAAATCCAGGGTTATGTAAATAAACTTGAATTCTTCTTACATGGCCTATTAAAAAGGGAAACTACTGCTATGTAAAAATTTAATGGTCAAGAAAATATTTTTATTATATATTTTAATGGCATATACATCTAAAATCTGGAATTCATCCCTGACTCTTATCGGTCAAGGTCTGACTTCATCTATAAAGAACACCCACTTATGAACTAAATGGTGGTCTCAAATTTCCAATCCATTTTACCATTTATGAGTTATTAGGATTTCAAAATAAAATAATTTTTATTTAATGATTTTATTTATGGTTACGCCCATGGTGACTATTTCTACAAATGACCCACGCCGACCAATGTTAGGTTGCACCTAGGGTAAAGTTACTAATATAAGCTCAATGGTGCCATCTAATTTATGATTCAAACACTCGTTTAAGTTATATTTCACTTTTTTAGAAACATTGTGTTTGATTTCTATTAAAAACATAATATTTTTCAACAAATCTTTTCAGGCTCCCCGAGCCTCAGAATCGCACGCCATCTCATTACCGGGTCATGGAATTTTCCCAAATAATTTCTATAAAAAATTCAGAAAATCTGAGTACTTACAATTTCCTTATGTTACTATTTGATGAAATGTTTTCAGAGACCCATTTCATTTAATGGGTTTTGATATGATGAATGTTTATCATCTCATGGAAAAAAATGTATGGATTATGTGATAAATGGGAACTATATCTAGCTCCAGTTAATTGCATAATGATTTATGTTATATGAGTTAAGAGGATATATTATAGGTCATCCCAAACCTAAAATAGAGTAAACATGAGGTTCTCCATGGAACGAAGCAGGTACATAGGCTGTTATCCAATGCCTAACATATTAGTGTTGTCTAAGTACTTATCCTTAACATAATATTTTCTATGATTATATGTATTCAAAAAATATATATCTCGTAATAATAATATGATCACATATATCATGTTCATTATTAACTTCATTTTTCATGTCTTACTAACTTCCATGATTTATTCCATAAATTCTGTTTTTTGATCTAAGATATGAAGCTTCTGGTTTTTCAATATTTATTCTTAGTTTCTCAAATACTCATGTTTTGTTGAAATATCCATTTTTTAACCTTACTAAGTACATTATCTCACCCTTTATTATGATTATTTTCCCCATGTGATGAATAAATTTATTATATATTAAACTTCAATGAATGATTCTTTTTATGGTGAACCTGTAGGGAGATGACATAAATGATTAATGGGACAGTTGTTTATGTATCTCATTTAAAATTTCAATAGAACTATATTATTATAGAGTGGATCATAATGTTATGAAATGAATAGTCGCCTATTACGATGTAAAATTGATTTATGAGAACTTTGGGGCTTTGTAGATATACAATAACATTAGATTATATAACCCCAAAATGAAATATTGTTTATCCAAAATTCACACTTGGTAAATTTTCTAAACAATTTATCCTTCATCAGCATCATTAGAACAATTCTTAATGGATATTAAAAATATTCCTTATGTTTTAAAAATAAATTAATATTTTCTATGAATCAAACAATAATATTATCATGGTAAACCTTAAATACTATAGTAATTTATTCTATGATTATAGAAGTAGAATTAGTATCCCCAAATGGTGTCACCTAAATTTCAAATTTTTCATACCTTGAATCGAATGATGTCACTGGTATACCCTATTTCATGAACATGAAATATTTAATTATAGAATGAAGTAAAATCATGGAAATGTATTGTTATCTATGAATATTATTAGAAAAGTTATCAATATTGGGTAGACGATACTAGTTCATGTTAATGATCTTGTTATGTTATCAATATTCCATGTAGAGTCCCATTGATTCATATTTATTGTTAATGATAAAAAAAAGTGAACCCCATGTTGATTAACATGGATTATTGAATAAATTTTAATTATTCTTAAGTGGTGTATTCATTAATTTATACAACTCAATCAAGGATATTCTAATTGAATCCATTGAAAAATCTGTTACACCATATATGAGTAATTTTGAAAACTCATATTCATGATTTGGAGGAGTAATATAGAGATATTATAGAATAAAATTAAAAACATTAAAATAGGAATATATTCAATGTTGTATTTCTTCTTAACCTTATGTTATAAAAAACCCATTTTAATGTGAATAAATACTCAAATAGTGAATGTCATTTCAGTTGAAATATTATATTTATAATCACATGGACAGATGATCATTGATTAGTTTAGAATATCAAATTTTACATTACTTACAATGAAATTTATGTGGGACATATTTATTGAATGAATATCCATGAATATGATAAGATAATACTCAAACAAAGGGATACTAATAATATTTGAAAAGATAAAAACCCCACAAACATCAATTATAGTAGAATCATTGAAAGGATATAACCTTAATCAGGACATAATCTAGTTAATTAAACTATAATTCACTTTAAAACATTCCGAAATATATTTTACATTTATATTTTCAGAAAAAATAAGTCATAAAATCCAACATAGAATCTCATATATTGCATAATTTAAAATCTGACTCATAATCCATTTTTTAAGTTATGAAACTTTTAAAATAAAACATTCTTTCTTTTATATCAAAACTTCATGAATTTAATAATGCATTATATCTTTTCTTTACTCATCCATAATCAATGTGAAAAAAAATTAATATATGGGATGAGAATAAACAAGATCATTAAGGGATATAATATGATGAAAAAAATCATTAGTCCATGAATGAAAAGAAATTCACAAATATGTAACATTTCACATAAAATATAAACTCTTTAACTTACCATAAAAATCATAATATTCTTATAAAACCATATAAATCATTCAAAAATCGTAAATGGTAACATGAGGAAAATTTTTTCATTCACTATTACATATAATGTAAAAATTTCTGCTATATTGGGAGTAACCATCATGGTTACACATGGAATAACCATCGTCGTATATTCCCATAATCTCTAAGGAGAAACCTAACCAGCTAACTCGATCCCCTTACCCAACGAATTAGAGAGATATAATGAGCCCCACCACCCTAGGATTATCATAGAACCACCCATAATCATAACAATTCCCATGAACCATAACATATTCTTAACACATAAATTTATAATAAAAGAACCCTTCATGAGGAATAAATGTTTTTGATTTTGAAATCACTTTTCATTATTTTCAAAATCTACACACTCATAAATGAAAATATTTTATTTGAAATTAAAATTATACACCTTGAAAGGAATAATAAAATAAATTAAGTTTCATGTATTCTAGAAAATTAACTTATATTTTATGTGTAAAAAAATATTTCTTATTAAAAATAGTTGTAACTTGTAAATAGTATTTTTATAAGTAAAGTCTCATACATTATGTATGAAAGTGTTATATACTTTTATATAGTGTACTACATAATAAATTTAGTTTAATCAATTAATTAATTAAGAACATTTTTCAAATATATTAAATTTATGACCATTTTTTAAGTTAAATTATATCAATTTTTATGGCTTATAAATATCAAAATCTTCATTCTAAGAGCGTTTTCTCCATATCTTTAAGGATGGATCCCTTGAGTCTAATTATCGGAGTTCTTTTTAAATGGAAGAAAACCTCAAAAAGAAGAAGTAAATGGTATTAAAATTCTTCTATAATTTTAAAGGATCTGATAAATCATTTTTTTACAATATGAGGATGATTCATTAGAAAAAACATTAATGTTAAATTATTTCTTTATTTTTATTGGTTTTTTTCGAGCATTGCACAATTGTGTCATTTTATTAAATATTATGTAAATAAATTAGTTCCAGAATATTGATAAAGTTATAATATAAATATAGAAAAATAATTCAACAATAATAATTCTTTTATGACCATCCTTGAGGTAGAAAAACAATATGAGAATTCATGGCCCATGAAGCATGTGAATTGACATGTCACAGACAATGATTTCATTTATTTTATTTAGAGTAGAATAGATGAGTTTTTGGTTATGGATATTACATTAAGAGGAAAAAAATAATATATATATATATAATGAATTTTTTGATATGGGAGGTGAGGATATGGTAGAATGAAAGAAAGTGTGTAAGATTTTAAGAGAGAAAGAAATATGATTTTACATAATTAATATCATCTCATTGAGAATCACCTTATAGAACTTGGTATTGGACTATTAATGATACCATAAGGTCTTGGACACATGGAAGAGTATTGGGAATGGAATTGGTCATAATTAAGATAGGAATCAAGGATTATAATGTGTGAGTAGAAAAGGTGATGTGGCATTGTATTTATAGGGAGAGGATAGGGGTGTCATTTGATTATTTTATTAATTTGACTATTATTTTGGATCAATACTATCAATTGTGTTGATTCGTTTGACTATTTATAATAAATAGTTCATGTGTTCAAAATAATGTGTTATTAACTCATCAATAAACCATCTCATGACTCAAAAATTCAATTATTTAATTATACCTTAAATTATCACATTTCAAAATTAACCAAAAATTAATTATTTCAAAAAAATACCAAAAATCCACCCAAACCATTTTTGGACACATATATCTAAAAAATAGAATTCATTTTTTAAAAATAATTTTCTATATATGAAAATTTTAATTTTTACTTAAAATTATCATTTTTTTTAAAAAACAATTATGATTTTAATGTTATTACATATTTTATATCACATGGTAAATTTAAAAAATGTCTCATAAAATTATATTATATTTTAAATAATCTAAAATATTAATTTGGAAATAAATTTTCTGAAAATTATTTTTATTTTAAATCATTATATTAATTAAAAAATAGTAAATAAAAAGTTTATGTTTTACAAAAACACCACCCAAAATTTGTAACTTTAAAAACAATTATATATTTATACATTGATATAATTATAACATATTTTAAATTGTAAGATAAATAAATATTTTATAAATTTATAGATGAGGTTATTATTATAATGGTCACATTACTATACATAATGGTCATATTACTATTAAAACAGTTAGTTTATTATTCCATTAACATAGATTTAGTAATTTATACCAGTACCCCATATTTCATTATAAATTTATAATGAAAGTTACTATTAAATTCAATAATGAAAAAAAATATAAGTACCTAGCTTGTTATAATAATTAGAATGAGATGTGATTACCTTTATATTATGGGTTCTCACAACTAATTAATCATCTAAACTCTATGGTGGTATTGTGATTCCCATTATAAATTTCTTATATATAAAACATTTGGTAGATACACAATCAAATAAGAAATTATAAGTTATAGAGTTGATTGTATGTTTACATTTCACCACATCTTTATCATACCCCTCATCAAAAATAGTGATCAATTGAAAAATCTTATTCTCTTTAAAAATAAATGGTTGTGAACACTGTTATTCATCTTTAACCATTTGATTCAATAACTAGATAGAATAGTACATATACTCCTTTCATTTCAAACATTAGAGTTTGTGTGGGGAATTTTGTGGTTCTTTCTCCCTCATTAGTATAATTATTATTCCCATAACTAATATAGGACTTATCATTGAAATTCATTTCTATACATAAAAAACTCAACATGAACAGTAAATAAAATTTTCAACACATTTCCTTCCTTATGTTAAGAAATATAGATTGCTTGTCTTCACCTATTTTAGTAATTTTTTAGTTTCCATTTAATTTAATATTTTATCTTATTATCCAATAAATGGTATAAATGCGTAACTATTATATCTATCACGGAGATAATAGAATATAAAATGATTTATTCATAGCTATTTTTTTCCTTCATGGGTAACTCTCTTAGACACTTTCTTTTATTAAATTGATGAATCAATTGATCGTGCTTCTAGGATATATAATAATACCAAAAGCATACCATGAATATCATGTAAAATTTTATCAATAAGAAATAATATATTACTTTTGAATATTTTTTAGATTATTCAATTAATTATCCCATTTCATATGAATAATTATAGTAAGTTACTTATTATAGAACAATCTCTTAGACTTATCCCACAATATGGGTTAACTATTTAAATATAACATCATTTTCATGATAATATTACACCATTTATCTCCTATCCTTGAAAAATGATAAGAATTTAAAGTTATTGGTTCATGTCTCAAATAGTGGAAAATGTAAAATTACATTTCAATCGTACTTAACAATTAAAAAAACCTTTGGATCAGCATACCCTCAAAATGAATATGGATGTTTCCTCATGAACATCTAAAAAAGTTCTGTAATCATTGAAACATGAATATACATTCCATATCCCAATAAATTCAGTTTCTCATGAGGATATTTGTTGTATTTTCCATCACATTCACTATTAATATGTTTCATTTATATATAAGACAATGAGTAAAACCAAAATTAATTATGTGAGAAAACATAATCATAGAGGGAAACCAAATAATCCAAAAATATCATTTAGTGTATATTTACATCATGGGATAATTTTTAATCTATAACACCATTGGTTTTACCATGGTAATCAAAGGTCATAAATTATTGAAATCCATTATATTATTTTATAATGAAAATGTGTGAAATCTAGGAATATCTCATGGTAGTGTCAAAAAAAAGTGTTGTATGGTCACTCTAACCGTACACCAATATGATGGTTGATATATACTAGAACAATTCATATGAAGTTTATTAAAACTATATTAATATATTAAAAATATTCTTCCACTTCTAATATCTATACATGGATGTTTTACAAGGAAAAAATTCATACATTAAAATAACATATGATGTAATACTATACATAGGATTATCCTAATGGTTCTCATAATTTTTTTATCTTCCATTTTCCAATGGTGGTTAAACCTTTCTTAGATACCAACTATATTGAACCATAATCATTATACACAAATATCACATCTTCTCGTATGAAGAAACATTACAAGAAAATATGATCCATCCTATAATCATATATATCATGTGTCTCTAGAAAGATTAATATATATAAAAAATATTCAAAATATATCTATATAATCTACCACTATGTTACCCATATCTTGAACCATTTTTAGAAATATTTTATATACAAACATTCTTAATAACAATATGACATGAAACATAATAAAATAGCAAGATAAAAAGTTTACTAAGGCTAAACATGGGACATATAAATGACCATATATACATAACATCATCATAGTGGAATTATATCATTGGAATAACATCTAAAACACATACCATTCTCATCATATATCATATTTATGAGTCATGTAATATTACATGGATATTCATAATATATGGATCATAATGGAATCAAATAACATGATCCATAAAAGTGTAACACTTTCATAAGACATATATTATTTTCTTTATGACTAATCATGTAAATTCATTTCCAAAGTCATTGATTACTTACAAGATTTTCATATTGAAATGGGTTCACTCCCAATCTAAGAATATCCTTATTGAAGGTTCACTCCCAGGTTTATCACACGGGACATAGTCCATTTCAGATCATGGTTCCCTCCTCATTCATGTCATTATTATGTAATGAGATATACATCATTACCCAATACATTAGTGGTCTTTATAATTACTATCCCACCTATAATGTAATAATAATCTATTCAGTTGTGTGAAATGTGTTCATAAATCATTTGTTATATATTATAACCCATGAAAAAGAATAACATTTCATAAAAATTTCTATATTTCATCATAGAATAACCTATGGAAAATAAAAGGTCTAATGACAATATTTTCTTCATAATAATAAAGAATCAATTGAAAGAATATGGGTAATATCATTGGATACTTTTTTTGTAAATATTATGAAACATTAGAAAATATCATCTTATAAGAAAAATATCCTTCAAATTACATTGTAATATTTATTAAGGAAAATAACCTTGTCATTTTAAAATCACATATTAAAATCTAAAAATATATCAATAATTAAGTTAAAAAGAACTTTTTATTCACTAATATTACTCTTTAAATAAATAAGTTTTCATAATGGAAGGAAAAATATTTCTATGGAAGTAAAAAACATTCCTTTCAAAATTTCAATAAAATTATAAACTACCTCATTTGGAACGTATGAAAAAGAGTCAATTTATTTTTATAAAAAACAAACAAACTTGGTTAAAAAATAATGTAATTAATCTTATTAAAATATTAAAACCATTCTTGAAATAATTTTTTAGATAATATTTACATTTATGATATTTAACCTCGATTTAATAGAAAACATGTTTAGTTTTCTATAAAACCATTATTTGAGTCTCTTGAGTAATTAATGTTAGAATATTGAAAAGAAAATAAAAATTATAAATAAATAACCATAGTAAAAAAGGAAATATATTTATCTAATAAGAATCATATAATATCTTCAATTTTAATTAAATAATAGATAATCTTGATTAAAATGGGATTAAAACATAAATCCATTACATTGATTTTGAATTACAATAAAATTTATTTCACAACATGTAAAATAAATAAAAACATATTTTAAAAATTTTAAAAAATAATTTAAATACTTATATTATAATATATCATACACTTATAATAATCTAAAAAAACATTTATTAATAATTATCTTTTTAAATCAACTTTTCCAGATGTTAACTATTTTGTTTTTCCTTAGAATTTCTATTTAATATTTCAAAAACATTCATATTGACCATGTTTCCAAAATTTTATAATATAAATCATGATATTGATTTCATTTTTATTCATTAAATAATTATTCTTATTTATCCATAAAGGATATATATAGAAAAATGGATTACTCAATCCATGGAGATTGTAAAATGTCTATTTGAATGAATGATATTTTCACATTTTAACAGATCAAATGAAAAATAGTTAAATAATATATCACCATTAAATATCCTTATAATTTCACATATACCATATATATTAATTTAATTAATCAATAAAACCATGCATGTAAAGAATAATTTAAAATTTAATCACATCACATCGTGGAGGTGTTCTTCCACATGTATGCTAAATCGACATTATAATTTTCAAATGGATTAGAAGGAAAAAAGGTATATTTGATTTTAAAATTATAGAAGAATAATTACATCACAAATATCATATATAAATACTAAACCTAGAATAATTACCATCTATTATAAATGGTGATGTAAAATTAGTTGCATAAATACTAGAATGTAGTAATCCACATGTATGCATGAGTGATTCTTTCCCTTATCATCTAATTAAATACTGGGTTGATTTTTGAGGATTATTAATAATTATTACATATCAATATATTTCCTAAAATTAATTTATTATTTGTGGTGAATAAAATATATTTCTAGTATTTATATGATGAAATAAATTGAATAAAGTATGTTAATATGATTGCCTATTATTTGATATCCATCCCTTATATTCATTCTTAAAAACATTATAGTATTTTAAGAAGATAATATCATCTTCATTGTGTATTTGGATAATGGGAAAATAATGTTCCAAGAGTTCATTGAGATAAAAGGCCTAATTTTTTATAATTAAGTGAAAGGATGGGTTTATTTTTATATAAGTTAGGGATAAGATTAAAATATATTTTTCAAATAAAATAATCTAAAAAAGCCATCCTCAAACCAAATTAAAAATTTCATACATTTTTACTATCTATTTTAATGAAAAAATATTGTATACCAATACAAAAATTTGGATATGATGATTTCAATAATAAATTGATTTTATAAAATCCATTATCAAAAAGTGGAAAAACATACCTCCAAAATAAACTTTCAAAACATGATGAGAAATAGTATTCATGAAAAAATAATTTCATAAAAATAATTTTTTATACCAAATTAAATATTAAAATAATTAAAATGACCATAATTTGACTATTGAAAATATATATTTCTAAATAAACTCTGAAATAATTTTTTAAATTGAATATAATTTTTTATAGTATTTAAAATAATATACGGCATTCAGTAACAATAAAAAAATATTATTCATCAAAACAAAATCATTACAGACAATTATATAAAATTAAATATATATTAATTATGATTTTTAGAATTAAAAATAAACTTATTGGGTAAAAAATTAAATTTGAATAAAAATAATTATATTTTTTCATAAATTATAATGAAAACCATGTTTTAATGAAAAATTATTTTTCAAAACCTCTAAATATTATTCTAAATATTATTTAGTTATTTAAAAATATATTTTATATAACTAACAAAATTTTATATATTTTTATATTTGTATTATTCCTATTAACTCCTCTAATTTAATGGCTATGATAAAAAAATTACTATTATGTGTTTCATTTGGAATCTAGGTTTCATGTATCACAAGCTATTGATAAGAATAAATATATTTATAAATAAAAGATATCTTAAAATATTATGGTGTTACAAATAGTGGAATGGTTGCACTATGAAATCATGTAATGTATATTTAATAAAAACAATGATCCAATGAATCAGAAATTTTGTCGACAAAACTCTTACAGAAGTGGTCACACAAGAATAAAAGGAGATTTAGAGCATTATCATGAAAAATACATAAAAATATTATAAAATTGATTATATTTTCATATTTTAATGAAATTATGAATTGAATAAATAATATAAGATGAATAATGTTTTACAACAACAAACATATCACATATAGTTGAAATAAATACAATGAATCTCTAACAATGTTTCCCCATTTAGTCCAATGAACTTTATGCTCCTATATAAAATAAATGAGTTTCATAATAATCAATTTCATAAACATTTTAATAATAATAACCTTTTAAAAGTTAAATTATAAATTATTATCTTCTTGTTTTATAGATAGTTAATTATATATTTTGAATATCATGTGTGAGAAAACAAGGCCATTATGAACAATTTTCTTAATCGTAGTGACTTTAGTCATTATTCACCTGAATTTTATCTTTTCATTATCATAAAAAATAATATAACATATGTTTTATTATTATTATAATTTTAAAATTAAATTTTATGCTGGATTCAGTTTCCATATTTAAATCTGATTTTTGTGATGAGCATGTTTTTGTGATTCCTAGTAAATAATGGGTCATTCCAAAATAATAAGTTGAATTAATATATTTCAATTATAGAACCAAAAAACTAATTATTTACTTCTTCAAGTTATATATTACGAAAATAAAAATACAAATAGTTATCCATGGTATAAATTTATAGCACTGTTTAGAAAGGTTGTAAAACCAATCCAAACAAGAACATATCATAATTAATGGATGATTATATAGTAATTTAGTTGTAGTATCATCATTCTAGAATACTAATGAAAATATATAGTATTAATTAGTATATTAAATCATATTTTTATAGAACTATATTATGAATACAACTTATATGATGCTATTTCATATTATAAAAATAACTTTCTCAATTATATTTCTATTTTTGAGGGTTGAATTTTCCATGGGTTTTTATTGCTCAAATTATTAATAGGTTGTAAAAAAATTATTTATATAATCACTAAATTTACATAAAAATAATATTTTTTCATGAATATCATTGTAGTAAATGCCTATGTAAAACATTTATGAATAGAAAAATTGAAATCAGTCATTTCAAAGAGGTATTAGTCCACATGTAGGAGAATATGATGATTTCAACTTCCATAGAACGAGAAAAGGTATTAATATCTTTTATCATTTTAGAAACTAAAAAAAATCATAAATGCTAATATTTTTTATTAAATCTCCATTATGATCATTACTATAATTCATAGAAGCAAAATGAATCATGTTGTGTCATGGTCGAGGTATTCCACCCATCATATTATTGACAGCATCATTTTTCTTAATTTAAAAGGGATACTTAGTTATTGATTGTACTTTCTATATAATAACATAAAAATATTGAAATTATATTTATTTTATTATTTTATATTGGTGTAATATATTTTTATAAAGAATAATTTTTTTAATGGAATAGAAAAAAAAATGATATGGTAACACACATATCCCTCACTTTTCATATTATTTCCTCCAAAATGTACTTTGTTTATTTTAGAGAAGTAATATTCAAAAGAACCTAATTATTCAAAAGTGGATAGAAATGTGGACTAGTAGGATGGAATATTTTTTGACTTAAATATGTGGTTTTTTCTAGTGGAAGTGAGGAGAGGATTTCCCCTTATATAAGTGACATGGGAGTCCATTTTTAATATACGAGAAAAATTTTAATATTTGGATATAAATATTAAGAAAAATTGTTCCAAAATTGAGAAAGAATATTTAGGGGAAGAGATATAGTCTATATATGCATCAATTTCTAATTCCCAAAAATGTTTAAAACATCTTTCCAACTCATTCCCATTATAATTTTAACTTTTACACTTTTATATTTTACCATGTTAACATGTTTTAACCTAAGGTAACATGTCCTTCATAGTTAGAAATAAAATAGACCATATAATAAAATTCAGACATATTTATTCCCAATATAAAATTCATACTATTTTATTAATTTTATAAAATTTATTCTAAATTATTGTAAAATAAAATATATTTAATCAAATAAATAATTTTTTTTGAAGAAGCTAACATCTATTAAAAAATTTGAAATATGGGATTATAAATTAAAACCAATCATTTTAGTATTATAAATATAAATAGAATTTGAAATTTGATTGTATAAAAAATAATAATGAATTTACAATTCTTCCTTTTATTATAATAATGCAATATATGTCATGTTATTTTAAAAACAATATTTATCACTATAGATCAAAAAATAAATATTTTTACAAAAAATATACTAATTTATTTTAAAATAATATAGAAATTATATATAAAAAATGATTTTTCCAAATTCGATATCTATTATTTTATATTTTATATTTTTATATAATTTAATAAAATTTATTATGAGACTGTTTTGAAAAGAGAATTTTTTTTAAATAAAACTTATTCTTGTTAATTTTATCTATTGAACATAAATATATGAAGAATTAAAAATAAACATTATAATTAACTAATATCATCAGTTAGAAACTATATACTTACTTATGTTTTAATAAAAATTAAATCACATAAGTTGATCAATTCATAAACACAATAATGAATTTTTCAAATTAAAAAAAACATTATTTATATATATATATGTTGTTATATTTCGTGATTTGATTAAAATTATTTGTATTTACTAAATTAACTTCAATATATTAATGTTTTAAACATATAGTTTTTTTGGTTTACTATTGGTTATGGAGAATGTTATCAAACATATTTGACTGAATTAAGGGAAAACATATTTCAATATATTGGTTCATAAAAGAATCCAATTTGTAAGATAGATGAAATTTATATGATATAGTATTCAAAATATAAAACCCTTTAATATTTAGTCATCTTGTATAAACAATAAATGGTTTCACTCTAAATGTGAGTATGAATGCAATCTCATGAAATAGAGATTCAATAAATATGAAAAAAAAACACACAAGATGATTTCAATAGAAGATAAGTCTTCTAATGTGTAACATATTATATTTTATATGATATATAAAATAATATCTTATGTATACCATTTTAATAAAATGTTATTTATTATTAGAATCTATTATAATGAATGATATTAGAGTTATACAATAAATTGTAATACAGATGATACATTGAAAATGCGAATGATATGATTCACATTGTTAAAATAACCTATTAAAAACTATATTATTTGTCCACTCATATGAATTTTTTGAAAAGAATCAAGAATATAAAATTATGAGGAATAAATAAATAATATCATATAAGGTATAATCCTTAGTGTTCAAAAATATCATAAGATACTTTTTTATTCTTTTTGAAATGTTTTCCAGTTTACTAAGTTGATATCTCGATTTTAGATATTCATGATTTATATAATAATGATTTTTCATGTGATAACCTATCACAAAATAGTTAGTATAGATTGGATTCTTCGATTTAATGTTTTTATATAACTATGATGAGTGAATTAAATGAATATTCTTGGTGAGATATTTTACAATGTATATAATTCCAATAGTAGTGTAAAAATAGTTGGTATATTTTTATATGATCTTAATATATAAAAATCATAAATAAATATTTTTGATTCTTTATAAAATATTTTCCTAAATAAAAAATTAAAATTTATAACGCAACTAAATTTATCCCCTAAGAAAATGAATACATAGAAGAAACAGGTTTATTTGTTTACTATCACATAATATCTTATTAATATTTATAGAAAATGTAATATAACCCAGAAATAAAGACAAATTGAATATATATATATATAATAACTAACAACTATGTAAATAATAATAAGGTACATGATATATAATTATGTTGTAGAAGTGTAAGATGAGAGGGTATATTTCTTCTTAGAGAAGAATAATAAATATAATTGATCATGTACTAAAATAATAACATCTCGGTTTTAAAGAAAAATATAAAAGGAAGAGAATACGACTTGTTCTCATAGCAGTAACTACTACACATTGTTTTGAAAAACTATTTTGAATAATCATAGTGAAGAATTAGTCTAATGAGGATAATTATATAGTTAGAATAAACCATCTTAAATTATGTTTATTTTATCACCCACAATATTTTAGGTATTCGATTATATGAAATATGAGAAATCACATTCAATAATAACAATACCTAATGAATATTTTATGTTTGTTTAGTTCCTTGAATAATGAGTTAAGAGTGGTGAAAAAAATAGTTTATAAATATGAACTGATAATATTATCAATTAAACTAAGACTAACATTCTAGAAGATATAATTATATCTAAATTAATTCAATTTCTTTTTGAGTGGGAAGAAGAATATTATATTTGTAATGTTGTGATATCCCATTGTATTGTTTTGATCTATGTTATTGGGTTATAAAATTTTGGATCCTGTTTCATTTGAATAAAATGAACCTTTGTGATAATCTATACGATCAATACAATAATATAGTTAACAGACACACCTGCATAATAGGGTGTGTGGAGGGAGTATGAAAAATATCCCAATCCACTTATATATTTATGATAATATTTATATGGGAATATTCATGATGTGGAAATCTATATAATAGTAGAGATTTTAATTCAAGGGAGTTGTTAGACCATATTGAAACATATGTTCCATAATTTAATATTTTTTTATAATATATATATCTGTATTCTTTGTTAATAAAAATTTATCATATTTTATTACCAAAAATAAATCAATTGAATTGGATACTTATAGAAAAATATATTTTTGAGACCCAAATGTGTTTTATTAAATACAAGAAATATATATTTCATATAAAAGTTCCTCATATGGAATAATAATATGAAATTCCTACCTATGTTAATTTATTGGTTGATTCTAACACATTTAAAAATAAGAATAAGATAGAGGAAATGTAGAAAATAAATAATAAAAATGATTCATATGATCAACCATTAGAAAAAGGTGGTCATTATGGTGATTGTTCATTAGATAAATCTCTTACTGATTATTCCTCTAATGATAATATTTAAATTTGAGATGAATTTCAATTTAATGGATCATATAGATGCTTTTTAATAATTACATGAAAAATATAAATAATGAACCTATTTATGTTTTAATATATATATATTTATATATACATATTAAGTTATAAAATTATGAAAAGTCATAGATGAAGTAAGAAACTAATAAAATTGAAGGTGAATCAGACATATATGTGACTAGATATAAAAAACATCAAAAACTAGATCATGTAAATGAATAATATTATATAAATTAAAATGAAATATATTCTTGGTGTGATACAAAATTATATATATTTATTTTTAGATAATATTTAGATTTTAAATTTTATTGTGAATTGATAAAATTATTTTAATTGTTACACAATATTTTAATAGATTTTAAATTTACTCAAGTAATAATCAAGGAAAATAGAATGAATAATCTGTAAAACAAGTTGAGTGATGAAAATGAACTGAATGATAATAAAATTTATAATCTAAAGGATGTGAGTGAATACTTGTAGAAATTTATTTATGATGAAAATAAAATCATAAGATGAATTTATTTGTAGATTATTATTAAAAAACAATATAAGTTAATAGTCCTAGAATTCCCTAAAAACGGTGAAAATAAATGATACCACAAAAACACATTAAGGGAATCATTATTTAAGAAACATTAAAATTTTCAGAAAAATATCATGGGGTGTTCTTCAGAATTATCAAATTTTGGATCCTTCATAATTATATCACAAAACATAATATACTTTTATTATAAATATATGTCAATTTAAATTATTTATTTTGAATCCAAAAATACACAATTATAGAGGTAAAAATTCTCGTGTTCGAGGAAAACAATCCAACTTGTTGTTGGATTCAAAAAAAAATGTAAAATATGTTTATATATATTTGAAATAAATTTTATGACTGCTTTAATATTTTTTAAAAAATTTTATCCCCATTTATGATGAAATTTGGATTAAATAAACCAAAACCATCTCTTATACTGATGTGAATAGAATACGATAAGAAAAAATATAATAGGATAAATTGAATTTATATAGGTTTAAACTGAAATAATTATGTCATGAAATCCCCTCACATGAATCAATGTAATAATGATGTTGATTATGATTTCACTAAAATAAGAATATTGTTCTATATTGGTAGAGATGCCATATTATTAACCATTAATGAAAGAACATGGGAATTAAGGAAGTAGGGATCAGTTGAAAATAACTATAGTATAATAAATTCATTAATGATACAGAGTAATGTGATTATTTGATGACATTTACTAAGATGAATATATATTTAATTAGTTGTTTTAAAAGAATGAAGTCCCAATGGTAATTGATTATGTGTAGGGTTGGTGCATGAATGATTCACACATAGAAACGAAGTGAAGGGTAACATTTCTTATATAAGAAATAATATTTAAATCCAATGAGAAATTTATTGTTTCAAATATGGAAATAATTATTGAAGAAAAAACAATCCACACCCAAAAAAAATAATAATGGTATAGCCAAAGATTATTTTATCATAACACCTGATTAGTTGGATGGGGATATAATAATAGTGGTAGGGAAAGAATATGAATATTTTTTCTAACACATTTAATGACTTCTAATATAACTAAAAATAAAATTTAATATTAGAAAATCACAATAATACCATATATTAACAAATTAAGTATGATTAGGGTAAATCATTCATGATGTTTCCAAAAAAATTGACCTCCGTGAAAGGTTTTGTCTATAGTGATGTAAAATATTCATTCATTATAATTAATTAAAACATATCATATAAAAATATTACATCTTACTAGATGAATATTAATTATATAACATAGTGATAAATTACATGATTATTTACTCATAATTCTATTAGAATAATTGATACATAATCAATTATTCCATAATTGAGCTATTCTGTATCCCACTATTTTCTCCATTACTAGAACCCTTCTTTTACATAGCATATATAATTAATTTATTTATATATTGGGGAAATAAAACATAACCAAGTATGATCAAATATTATCAATAAGGTTAAACAAGGGACATATCACTAGTCACATATGTATAAAATTATTATATATTTATCAGAACATGAGCATAATATTTGGAAACCATACCTTGCATATTATAGATCAAAAACATGAGGTATGGCATGTCTATTGGTTATTTATAATACATTAATCATAATGGAACTCAAAAAATGTGCCATGTTGGAATAACATTGGAATAATACATAGAGTTATGTCTTACACATAAGAGCTGAAAATTATTTTTATTTTTGGTTAGGATCATTACTGATTCTATCATAGTGTAATGTTTTGACTCCCCAAAACTATCACAGTAGTCAGTGTCATTCTCCAAGAATATCATAGTAGAAAAGTTTCCATTCATAAATAGGTTTACTCCCCTTTCTTGTCCTAGTTATATCATGAGATATCAATATTCATCCAAAACATTAGATATAGATAAGGATCCCACCCATCTTTTTTTAAAACATAACTGCCTTCTTTGGTTATAATGTAAGCACCATCCATTGTTATAACTTACCCATGATATTATATTGAAATTAATATATATGACTTCCAAATGATGATAAAACATTCATAAATTGAAAAACTATGATGATAAATGGGATTATAAAAATAAAAACATAATAATCCTATATAGAATAAACATGTTTCAAAATAATTTCATCATTTCATCAAATCATTACCAATAGAAAATAATGTTTGTTTATAATCATTTTTTCATGATATTACTCATGGTAGAGAAATATTTCTCTAAAAAGTTCATTATAAACAATAATTCATAGAAGAATATTAATTCTATACTCAGATAATATTCATAGTAAATAATAATTAACATCAAAGAATGTCATATTATGAGGAAAATGATTTAGAAAAAACACTTGAAACATTTCATTTTGAAAATATCCACTACACATTTATTTTTTAAAAATTCTAAAAACATTTTCAAAATCATTTTCAAAAAATATAAGAATATATATATAATGGAAGCATTAAATATAATTTAAAACATCTATTGAAGAATATAAAATTTATTTGAAATTTTATTTTTAAAACATAAAATTCCTTAAATATTTCTGAAATCCTTTCCCTGAAAATTAGTAAGTGAAACATATAAATAATGGTTTAAAAATGAAATAATCGTGATATTAGAAAATATAATTATGTCATACATGTTAAAACCAAGACTCCATTCACATTTATTGGAAAACCTAAAGATAAATAGTTAGGAAAAAAATACGGATTACTTTAAAATATTATTTTAAAATAATCATAAATGGGAGAAAGTGAAATTAATCAATCATTTTTATAATTTTAATAAAAATTTTAAAAAAAGTTTGAAAACATGGATAGGATTGAAAAAAGGCTTTTCGACCAAATAGAGAATTAATGGATGTGTTATTAAATTTCATTATTTAATCAAGATAGCATAAAGATGGAAAAATAAACAGTACAATATATTATAATGGACAAACCATTATATATTATAATTCATTAATTTCATTTTAATTATATCAAAATATTCCACCATCCATATCATAATCAAGACAATATCTATAAATAATGAAATTATAAAATCAATCATCTTCCACATTATTATCGTGTGGTTTATAAGCCCTAAGAATGAAATAGAATTAGGTAAATATGTATTCATATAATATAATGATATGAATTATAAAATGACTTTATTTTTAATTTATACACCATATAAAAGAAACAAGTTTTGTATATGGCATTTTTATATAGAAATACATGTGAGATGAAAATCCATTACAATATAAGTTACATTTTAACCGTAAACATATTGAAATATATATCCTTAAATATATATTTAAATCCAAATAATTTTTTGGTTAAAAATCCTAAAATACATTAAAGTATATTAAATAAAAAATATAAATGTAATAGGTATTGAATATGACTTGTGTCTAAGAGAAGTAAAAAAGTGAGACAACAATATCTTACGGTAAATATCGACTTATTTCATATATGATCAATCTTATTTTATAATAAATTTATGTTTATTATAAATATATTAATGAACCATATTAATATATATTATAACATATATTATTTACTTTTGAGCTTTTATAACTTTTTTATTAACAATTTTATATTAAAGTAACATTTTGGGTGACAATTACTTTTTTCCATGTATGTTTTAATTTTTTTCATTTTCGGTCCTCTAAATTTTATCATATTTACATAAATTATATAATTTTAACCTTAATATGAAGTTAATATATATATATATAGTATATATATATATTAATGCATATATGTTAGAGATATAAAATTAATTACCCTATTTTTTAGAGATTGTAGTTTGTATGTACACATGAATGTTTTTTCCATTTCATCATTTAATGAAAAAAAAAGATAAATAAAATATTAAATTTATAGAATAATTTTAATTTAACACATATATCCCATATATTTATAAAATTTACCCAAATTATCTTCCCAGTACTAAATTAGTGAAAAATAAATCACCATGTTTCAATAGATGGTAGTTCATTGTACACACGAATGATAATATCATATAATCTATAGAATGGAAAATAATAAGTTATATATGATATTATAAATCAAGGAGTATAATTATATTATATATTTCATATATAAACACTATATACTTCCTTATATTTAGTCATGCTAAGTGGTTTTGGAATACGAATTATATTAGTTTGTGGGGTGGTGGTTCATCGTACACACAATCAACAGTTTCATTTCCCAATTGAGGGATTATGTGGTTATAGTTCATTTCATAAATATAAAAACATATGGTTATATTTAAGGTAATTATATTAATTTATCATAATTTTTTAATAATTATTTGAAGATGTCTTGGAAGAAATAAAAGGAAACGCTTGTTTAGGAATGTTACCTCATCATTATACAATTACTTATTTTCTTCAATAAAAGCCTTAATATGTATGATTTTTGAAAAAAAAAATAAGGACTGTATTATGATAAGAGGGATGTAAGAAATTTCATTGGGTAGGTAAATGTTGAACCAATGTTTTTTGGAGTGTTAATTGGATAGTATATAGAGATTTCTTTTTGAAGTGATATTAGTGTAACAATTGTAATTTTTTAAAAGTAAGAGGCATACCCATGGTATTGACAAGAAGAAAGTATCCCTAATGGGACATTATCAAACATTAGAGGTGATAAATTTTATATATTTCCAATGAATGAGTTTTAAACATGTTTCGTGGACACATTTCCACTTATATTTTTAGTTTTTCCATCGATAAACCTATTTTAATAATAAAATGGTTATTAAATTTTACTATTTTAAATATTCATTTACATCAAAAAATAATTTTACCTTAGTAGAAAATATAAACTATTATTACTAAAATATTAATTCTATTTTTCTAAATTACTTGAACATAATTGGAAAATTATAATTTAAATTTAATATTGAAGATGTGATAGAAAATTGGTTTTACAAATTGAAATGTTTCAAATATTTAAAAACATTTATATAAAAATTCAATATTAAAATAAATAAAATGACATAAATTATATTAATAAAAATATAATTGAACTAATTTTTATTTCTAAACCATGTTAAAATAATTTTTATGTTTTTCATTCCCTTAAATAAAATTAATATTCTAAATAGAAATAAGTATTATTAACAATTGAAAAAATATATATATATTCTAGAAAAATATAAAAAAATTAATCTAATATAATTTATATATTATGATTTTAAAAATTAATTTTATTTTTTCAATTAAAATTTCTAAAATAGGAAAAATTATTTTAAAAGTAAGTTCTTTGAATGTGAGAGAATTGTTTGTTGTAATAAATACAATTTTTAATCATAAAATTGGAATCATTATTATCCCTATTGTAGAATATAGAAAAGATGAATATTAATATTTTATTGAATATATCATATATATTTATATATATCATTTAATGAATTAAAACAAATTTTTTTTGTAATTTAATGTGTTCAAATGTAATTCTATGTGTAAAAATATTTCTGGAGAAAAAGATTTCTATTATTTTCAAATAGTAATTAATTTTCATTTCTATTGAATTCAAAACTAAAGAATTTAAATTATAAAAATTTAGAAACCATATTTTTTATTAATTGTTTTATTAATATTCATATCCCCCATTCAATCTACTAGAAGATAAATTTCATATTAAATAATAATATTTTAAAATTATGTCATGTTTCACATAAACTTGGTGTTGTGTGTAACACAAGCTAACCATAGTGTTTTATGTAATGGAATATTTTCACATTATTTATTATAAATAAATATAATATTGGAGTTACGAGTAACAGAAAAGTGGTAAATGATTGAATTTATTTGAAAAATAAATATTTTAGAAAATATAAGGGTGTTACGTTCTACCCCTCATAAAATAAATTTTCCCTTGAAAGTGTCCACATTGGTATGAAATGATGATGATACTTATACCTTATTATATCTTCATGTTCCAAAAGAATTTACTTAAACTAATTATTTTATAAAAAATCATTAAATAAGTGTGTGGTCTTGTTGCATACATAATATTCTATACAATCTAGAATCTACACCGATTATTCCCCATAAGAAATATCACGCTCCAATGGTATGAACACTTATTTGATATCATGTTTTGGATCAATATTGTAATTACATGATAGAGATACATGGAAAACGTCTTGAATATAACTAAGGGATGCTGGAAGTGACAATAGATATTTTATTTTCATGATGCCATCAAGAATTTTAAATGGACTAATATACCTTGTCTTATATTTACCTTCATTCTTCTATAGAGAAATTCATAAAAATAACTTATAAAAAATCACATTAAACACTATATTGCTAATTATAAGTCTAATTTTTTTTCAAAATTGTGTTATCCTTATGTGAATCAGAATAAATCTATCCTTTTTTTTTAGTTTTTCTTATAAATTAGGTCTCAATTGTGTTCATTCTTCAACATTATTCTAGAATATTTATTATCAAGATTTAATTTTAAATTTTGTGTAGAATTGATCCATATGAATAATAATACGAAAGATATTTTTAATGAACTCTCAACTGGAGGATTTAGTTTATCCTATATACCATTTAAATTAATTGACTAAGATCACAAAACCTAATGATGACTATATATTTGAGATTTATGTATAGGGAATAAACATATCTTTTTATCCCAATATTATTGAAAAAAACTCTATAAACTAGAGTTATACCTAGATCCCATCTGATATAATAGAGATTTTTACCCTATATAATCTTACAACTTACTTGATGTATATCTTAGAATGAATATTCACAAGGAATTTATCTCTATAAATGATGAATTGTGATGACTTTTTATGGTGATTGAGTACAAAACATATAGAATTATACCCTTTTTATTTTTTGGTTAGTCCGACAAAAAATAACATAGTGTAGTTTTTTCATTTCTTTTCTAGTATGTATAATGATCATATTTTCCATTCATACTATGATTATATTATCATTAAAATTTTAATATAAAAAACATTGAGATAAATATTGGGAAATAACTCTCACTTTTTTGTTTGGCCATACATAATCATTATCATTGGATAGTGGTCAGTTTTATGAAATTTTCTCCCATTACAAGAACTTTAAATCCATGTTTCCTTTCCTAATGAAACAGGTTATTTCCTGGATTGTAGGTTATCATTTTTTCAAATATATATTACAATATTTCATTAAAAATTTCAAAAAATTAAATAGATCATTATTATCATATCATAAATTATAATTTAATACCTAATGGTTACTGATACCATTAATCATGAGTCTATAAAATATTAACACATTCCCCATAAAATAACGTATTCATTAAAACATATATAAATCCAAAGTACTGTATATCGATAAATATCTCCCAAAATAATCATAATATTGATAAAAAACTATAATATAAAACCAAAAATTTGTTCCCAAGACATTAGACATGTGATCAACATTGAACGTGTTATCCCATCATACTATCCAAAAAACTTATGTTAATTACACATGAAAACATATATAAATATAATTTTAAGATAATTCCTAAATGATTCATGATTATTATAATTGAAATACCATTTCCAAAATAAATATTCAACATAATTCATAAATCTAACTACAAACACACTTCAATATTTCCATTTAACTGTTTCTATTATCATATTTCTTTTCATGGTCTAGGGTATAAACCTTATTTTGGGACCATGTATTGGATAATTCTAATGTTTCCCACATACAAGATATTTATTTATAGGGAAACTGATTATTATATGAACATTATATCCATATAAAAATATCTTCCCCTCCATTTGAGATATTCTTTTTGGTGATTTTTTACACTTTATTAACCTCTATGTTGTGAAGTATTCTATTATCTATATTTTTTTACCACATAAACATTCATAAAATTAAATTTTAATATTAATTAATTAATTAATAATCTCACTAGTGTCCATATTTTTAATAACATATCATGATAGCCAATTTGTAATAGTAAGAATAACCTTCACTCAAATAATATTCCATTTTAGATACTAATAGATGCTAAATTATTCCTCAGAATTAGTGTTAACATGATTTTTTCCAGTTCTATATGTTGAATGAAATAATAGTAATATTTTGAGAAACACTAATAATATTGTAAAACAATATAATCATGGGAAAAATTATAATATTTATAAATAATGACACCTTCTATTAAATATATAACACCTTATGTATAACCTTGGTCATTCATGGTTATCATCCATTTGAATAATACATGATGGTTTATAATGATTATGTGAATTTTAAAATAAAAACCCCTTGATGTGTTAAAATAGGTGTGCATAAAGGCCCATTTTCATGTGCAACATAATTATTTAGTCCATCGCAATGTTCCCTTTTTGGAGTTATTACCCCCAAGGAACCTATATCCAAAATCCATTTACACTTGTATTATTAATACGGGGGTATAATTACTTGGAAACATCTCACACAATCATTTAACAATATTATAGGCCATATTCCAATATATTGAATCATCCTTATACGTATCCTTAGACATATATATTTGAGATATCATTAATTCCTTCTCATCCTAGTTTCCAAATTTTAACAACACCTTCCATCGATACTAATAGTAATGACCCTAAACATGTTATACAAAAATATTTCATCTTAGTTGATGAATATTTCTTTAATAATTTAATAATTCACTCCATAATCGTTTATTTATAGTGAATTTGGAAATATAGAAGCATAATAAACTACTCTATAGGTGAACTATACCATCTCTTACTATGTTAACCAAAACTAGCATCTTTTGTATATATATCATGTATAATACCTTATTTCATATCAAGGGTAAAGTAATCATAAGAACAGGTAATCTTATATGATCATTATGTCTAAACAAGGGAAAATAATTTATCACTGAATATTAGAATGAGAATAATGGTATGATAACATGATCATAATATTTGGAAACCAGACTACACATATAATAGATAATAAACATGATTCATTTTATAAATCAAGTTAGTTCATAATACATAACATATAATAAAATAATTCAAAATGTTATTTGAGAAAAAAATAGAAGGAAATAAGATTTTTTTAATATATATATATATATATAATCATTTCCTTAGGGGAAAATGATCATTTCTAAAAATATCCTAGTGGAATAGGTTCACTCCCATAAACATTTTTCACTTAATTTTCATCTATTTATGTACTAAATATTCCAAAATAATGTTATTAAAGAAAATAGACTTTATTACTCTATTTAGTTGAAAACCCATTCATACAGCCTTTTATCTCAATGAAGGATGTTCTTTATTTTTTGTCTTTATATTTTTTTGATTAAACTAAATACCTATATAATAAATATTTATTATATCTATATCATGGTTAAAATTTGAAAGATGATGTAACTTTTTCAAAAGTAATATTGAAAAAAAGAAAAAATCAGAACATACTTGAGAAACATTGTAGTTATTGCGTGTAAAGCGATTTTAAAAATAAATTTTTAAAAAACGCATAATATAAGGTTAATATTAAATCATATATTTTATTATATATATATATGTATTTTTCATTAATATATTTAAATTATAATTATAATTATTATACATATGTTTTTAACTTCTATGGAGAGGTCAATAATTATTTTATGGTACTTCCATTTCACTTTTGCATTAATGCCTGAAACATTAAATATTCACTATGTATTATTCCTATGTGGTGTATAAACATAAAATGACTCTATTTTAACATGATTCTTATAAAATTTATTTTTATTTACATAAAATTTTATAATATCTCTTTCATTGAATTTACGATTCAAAAGTTACCAAAGCAGAAAGTCATTTTCATCTCACACTAATTTCTATGGGAAACATGCCTTATACACCATAAGTTCCCATATTTTTCACTTGAATAAGTGCTCCAAAATGGTCCATTACAGAACCATATATGATATAAGGTCTAAATAGGGACATAAAATTCGTTTTTTAGTTGATTCTATATTATTTTAACACTTATAACTTTAAATTAACACCTAGTAAATGCTTTTAATCATAACTATGGAAATAATATTTTAATAATATTGTCTTTCATTATCATCAAAAAAAAATTCACCTCATTAGAAAATATAAATTACTCTAATTTTTATTATTAAATTAATTTTTAAAAAATTTATTCGCATAAGTTGAAAATTTTAATATAGAATTAATCACGCAAATATGACAAAAAATATGTTTTTCCTTAAGAATAGATTCATAAGTATAAAAACTTTTTTACAAAATAAAATTAGAAATTAATTCCATGAAAAATAATTGAATTAATATATATATATATATATATATATATTATAAAACTAAATTCAATTTTAAATTCCTCATAAAATAATTTCTAAAATTTTAAATTCATTAATTAAATGAAAATCGTTAATAAAAATAAGTATTTTTCAGTATTTATCATAAAATATTTCTTTTCAAAAAAATCATAAATATTAACTCCAAATTAATTTTATAATTATGATTTTAAAAATGAGGTTTATTTCTTCTATTGGGTTTTTTGATGATAGAAAAAATTAATTTTATAATATTTCTCCAAAGTCCAAAAATCTAATTTTTATAAAAATACTATTTTTTTCATAAATCTGTATTATTCTTATCTCATGTCAAGAAAAATTATAAGATGAATGTTAAATGTTTTATTGAATAAATAATATATAAATTTCATTAATATAATTCAAAATAAGTCTTTTCTTATTTTATTTATAAAAATAACATATGTATTTCTTAAAATAGTATTTTTGAAAAAGATATTCTTTATTTTCAAATAGTTTTCTTATTTTTATTTTTATTTAACTTGTAAACAAGGAAATAAATTTATATAATTGTGTAAACCAAATATATTCATAATTTATATAATCATATTCATACACTATATTATAATGGCTAAGAGATAACTATCACATTAAATAAAAAAAATTAAGTGTTTTTCATGTTTCATTTAAACTCAGTGTTTCATGTAACAAAAGATAAACTAAACGTTGAATGAAACATAAGATAATAACTTTTATTTATCTATTGAATGATAAAAGAAATTTTTTCTATAACACGAGCTAAATTTGATATTTTTTGTAATGAAAAATATAAAAAAGAAAATATTTATTTGAAAACAAAATCACAAAATCTTGGTGTGTTACACATATAATTATATAATGAGGGGGTATATAAAGTAATTATTCACATATAATAGTGATTTTAAATTCTTGGGGATTAATATTAAGGTAATTTGTGATAGTTGAAAAATTATCAAAGATTTAATTTTTAGATAGAATGTAATATTGTCTATCAAAGAAATATTGCAATAGTATTCAATAAAATATTATAATTAACTTATTGCTAGTATCATACATTATTGTAATAGATAATGTTAACATAAAAATAGATTTCCTTGATTGGGGTATATCCAAAATATTTTAATCTACAATATATTTATTTGATCTTCTTTAATATGGAAATCTAGATATCTCTTTCAAAATATAATGAATCATGTGTAATTTTCACTCTCTTGACATTTTTTTTATTATTTCATGAAACTAATTTCTATTGGAAATTGACAACATAAAAAACTATAGGGTAACATTAATGTAAACATGAATATTTTTTATTTATCTTTCATGTCAAGTATAGGTCTATGAAATTATTGAATATATATTCACTCACTAACTAAAAAGTTAAAGGATGATTTGGGATCACAGAAATTTTTATTAAAAGGTTTGTAGTATATATTATCTACTATTTCTCACTACCTTGGGTAATACTATGTATAATTAGAGTTTCATATTTTATTAATAAATTCTATATAGAATATTGTGTTTTGGATCGTATGAGTATATGATGGAAACAATATGGGTTAATTTTAGTTTCAATGATAATATAATGAAAAATATAATTCATCTTTAGTAAAAATGATATGTCCTAGACATCATCTGATGGTTAAAGTATTAAATTTTGATATAGTAATATTGTGATATATCAAAGTTGTTATCAATATCATAGAAACACTAATAAAATAGTTTATTGGAATGATGTGGGACAAAATATCTTATTAATCGTAGTTCATATTAGAATTATTAAAATGTAGATATAAGTAAATCAAAAATCATATAATAATCTGAATGACTTACAAGCCTTATACTATAATTTACTCTATCACCATAGTATTTAATGATGTTATAAATAATAAACTAATATATCCATAGTTTCAATACTTATAATAAAGGTCTTTCATTCCTTACTAGAAAATACCTTGAATTGAATATCAACTTTTTGTGTCTTCATATCCCTAGAAGCTCTCAGTATCATAAATCATAATTTCTCTGACTTTATCAAATAAGATATACCACAATATGAATATCAAAATATTTTTCTTCCTAGCCTCCAAAACCTTTGATATTTTTTTTGGATTCACCCATCATGTTTTCTATGGATGTCACTGATCTAACCATGATCAGGTATTGTGAGTACAATGAAAAACTTTTTGAGGAATTTAAAACCCTAATGTGAATTCATTATATTTAAAAATCACTAAATTATTTCAAAGATTAAGAAAAATATTTTCATTATTAGTGATCATAAAAAAAAATTATTTGACAATTGCATCATCTCCCACCTCTTAAAATGACATCTTATTTATAGAAAATTCTCCAATTCTCATATTTATTATTTGGTTACAATGACCTCAGATATCTTTCACAATGACACCTCATAATGTTTTGTATCTTGATCATTCTAATAATGAACTATACTTCATTGAATGAAGTCGTTATATTTCTATACTATTACATTTATATTAAGGATTCCTTCTTATAAAAACAACTCTAAATGTTCAAATTATAGAATTTGGATAGTCTAATGGACTTAATTATTGATTATCAATATGATAAGCTGAAAAAATTATAATTTATTGTATATATAATGGTATTAGGATAGTGGTCCTGAATTTTTTCATTTTGATAGACTAGATATAACTCTAACCATTGGTAAGAATTAAAGTTGGTGTAATGTACTAGACACACCTTTGTTATGATGTATCAGTTTGAATAAAATAATTATATTTTTTCTATATTAGAACAATATATATGTTCGGTATTCAAATATGTTTTCTAAAAAAACATAATAAAACACTTGGGATATATAACTTTAGTAAGACAGAGTTTTAATAACGAGTTTTTCAATTTCAAAAATATAAAAAATAAAAGTAAAAATTAAAAAAATTGACTAAAAAATATCCCCCTTTTTAGAATGTATGAATCCAAAAACATAAAATGAAAACAATAATAACTTCAAAATAATAGCAACCCTTTGTAACTTTATGAACATAAATTATATAATTCATATGAATATGGTTCATTATAATATTTAAACTTCCCATGACTTAATACCTTCATTTTCATCATCATTGTTGATCTGATGTAATGTATTGTTATCTTTGATTCCCCTTAGTAAAACATTTTTCAAAAGGATTTTCCATTTTAGAGAAAATATCCCATGGATGTATTCAATTATTTTTAAGAATCTCTACCCCTAAATAAAACCTACCAAAATTATCCCAAAAACATTGAAAACTCATCCATAAATTTTCTCACACATTTTAATTTTCAAAAGGAATACGGAAACTATATAATCTATCGAAATGATAGAAAAGAATAACATAAGAAAAAAATATATGTGAATTAACTATTCATAAAAGATGTAAATGAGAGAACATACATCCAAAAAATTTAATACATTAAGACATATAGTTATTGGACAAATATTCATTCATATTAAACGTTTTATCAAAAAATTTCAAAATGCATCAAAATTTTAAATAAACAAGGTCATTATTTATTATATAATATCTTGATTAATGCCCTAAAAGTCATTATATCATCCTAATATCTTATGGAAATAGAAATTATTGAATCAATATTCATATTTCTATCATCTAGGACTATTTTGGTCAGACCATTTACTAGTATCCTTTCAACCACCTCGTTGATCTTCTTATTCCCATACTTTAAAAATAACAACTCATATTTACAAAATAGAAGTCTTATATTTTCTAATTCTAATAAAGGAATCCTTTTTTTAGGATTCTAACTACATCGTCCCAATTTTTAGTCATATTATATAATTTATCAATATACATAACATGGTCTAGAACATTTGATGATAAAAGGATTACTATATAATCACACATAAGATATAGTTTCATTACTTCCTCAATTTGTTCTCTGTGATAATTTAGATCATTAAGAACGTTTACGTTCTATTTCACCATATGATTAAAACATATCCTTCAATACTTTGAATTAATTTTGAAGTGTGGGATATCAAACACATTCTAGAAGACATTCTCGGTTAATATATTTAACAATTCATAATTTTACCCTTTGAATTATATGTTTTTTACATTTTCAATTAATATTCAAGAGATATGGTATTGAATCACATAGTTGTTTCAAATTTTGGTAGATATAATCAATGTTATCTTTTTCTACTATGGTAGTTGGGTTTGATGATGCTGATTGAAATTCTAAAACATGTGGTTTAGAAGGACCAAAATATTACTTCTTTTTAATCAACTCTTACATATTTCCCATTATCATAAACATTATCATCTTTTAAAACATCTATAATAAACACTTATTTATTGGTTTAACCTTTTTCTCATTCTAATATTTGAGAATTTTGTTCTTATACTTTTTATTTATATGATGAATTTGAATCCATAGAAACATATATCTCTAGATTCATGTCATAATGAGATTATAAGTGAGTTGACTTAAATAATAACTCCAATTTACAACATTCTTCCTTTTTTTCTTGCTTAGTTTCTGTTTCATCATATTCTTCTTTATCTTCCAATTTTTCTTGTATTTTTTGTAAAAACCTCCACATAGTACATAAAAATACCCTACCAATATTTTTAACTGATTTAATTTTATTCCTTTTTAATCTTCTTATCAAAATTTAATGGGGATGATTTTGAAACTACTCTTATAATATCCTTAGTTCTCCCCTTGTCAACAACTATTTCTATAGTTGATAGAACTACTGGAAGTTTTAAAAACAACATTCCTGCATTTGAAAATGTATTATCAATATGAGTAATATTTTAACCTGTGTTATTGTAAAAGAAATTTATGATGACAAATTTCATAACAATTATTCTATTTAGAAAATAAATTAAATAATTCTTCATTTTGAAAATGTTTTAATTAAATTTGTTTATAGTAAAATTATAATAATAATTTTTACTTTGATTACATTTTTTGTAAAATTTTTATTTCAAAATAAATTTAAGATAATTATTTCTTTTTAAAAGTAAAATATATTAACATTGAGAAAAAATTAATGAATAAAATATCATGAAATATAATGATTTATAAATATAATTATTTTTTATTGGAAATTATAAAACACAAAGTTTTATAAATCTAAAACAAATTTACTCCCAATTAATGAATAATTTCATTAATGTAATTAGATTGGTGATAATTATTTGATATGAATAATCATTTGATATTGATTATTCTGAGATTTTGTTTAATCTATTAAAATCTATCATAACCAAGGGATTTTATAAAAATATCAACTACTTGTTATTACATTCTGGTGAATTGTAAAATGATATCTCTTTTCATTCTTATAATTACATTTATGAATATAACAATCAAGTATTATATGTCTTGTTCTCATAAACTCATAACATATAACCTCATAAGAATATTTTTAATCATTAATTCATTTATGACTCTTCTTCAATATATAATAAAATTATATTTTCAGACCAATCTAATTAACCCATATCTCATGATTTCCCCACTAATTTCTAGTATGTTCAGATAAAATAGAATCAAACTCCATAAAAAATTTACTCATTTTTAAGGTAATTAATAAATTCTTCAGTTTTTTGATCTTTCATAGGAAAATTAGATTATGTTTCAAAACTACACCTCTATTTTTCTTTTTCATCTTTACTGCATCCCTTTTCAATAGAGCGTCATATGGACTAAGGGTGCCAATTTTATCATCTAGAGAATTTCTTTTAATCTGTCTTATATCATCCAAGGAATTTCATTTGGATTCCCATTAATTAGGAAAAATCACAATAATTTTATTAACTAGGATTTCATCCATTACATATTTATCTCTATGAGAATCTAAATTATTAACAATAGTCATGAATATTTGATGATTATTAGCAACTAATTCTCTAGGTATAATATAAAAAAATCAAGATAGTCATCTCTCATCATAGCAATTATTCTATCAAAATCATTTGAAGTTCTAAAGTGAGTAACATATAAATTTTCTATATAATACTAATTGTTTCATAGGATGAAAGTTGACTATAGATACATATTCTCATAGAACAAATGAAATTATTCTGAACTCTGTAATTCAATTAATATTCTTCATTATCCTTAATCATTAAAGTAGCAAGTTTCATATCAATAATATTATAATCTTCTATTGGAATTCTATTATTATCCACACTAGTATTGATAAATTAAAGACTTAATTCTATATCACATTTATTCATTATCATTTCAATATAATATAGGTGGTCTAATAGGGTTTAGAATTTCATGTTTACCTATATTCATACCTTCCTCATTTTCAAAAGGAATGTTTTTTTCTACCAAACCACAATAGTTTAACACATTTTATAAATAAGTAGTTTATAAAAAATGAAAAACAACATGCAGTATATGAAAAAAGTAAAAACTCTAACAGTATAGAATTATATTCTACTCTGATTCACATTATTGGATCATATAAATATACAATGGCTGTAAGAGGGGTGAGTTTTCATTTAAAATGTCATCCAATACAAAAAATAATTCCTCCTCATGAAAAAAAGATCATAATCAGTCTTTTTTTATGATCATATTATTAAAATCAGATTTAGTAATTGTTCTATTTATCTATTTTATTATTTGAATCATATACACACTACTAAAATATTATATTAGAATGATAAGTAATGATATAACTTTATAATGTTAATTTAAATAAGAATATAAAATTTTTATAATCACATAAAATAAAAAATACAATAATAGTAAAAATTACTTTCATATTTTATGAATGAATTCACTCCTTATGATTAACAGTTAATAATGATAGAAATACTAAATTTAATTACCTATTATTTCAATACCTACTAAAAAGGTATTTATTTCCATACCAGAAAATTACTTGATACAATTATCGAAATGTATATGCCTTCTAATCAAATGAATCACTCAATCTGCGGGATCAGAATGTATATTTACTTATTAAATAAGAAATTCCTAGATACAATGATTAGAATATCTCTCTTAATATCACCAAAATACCTTATTAAGATGGTTTAAATTAATATTTCGTCATATACATATAATTCTTTGATATAATAATGATTGGTAATAATGAATACAAATGAAAAATGTTATAAGGAATTTACAATTATCACTCAGATTCTTTATTTATACAAATCTCTAGATGATTAGAAATAATAATATTGAGATATCCACATAGTGTGATCATTAAACATATTGATTTGAAAATTATATCGCCTCATAGATCGTTAAATGACCTTCTATTTAATGTAAATCCTCCAATTATCATAATTTGGAGTTGGTTTCAACGACATTAAACATGTGTCACTTTGACAACTCATACTGACTAAGATCATGATTCTTTAAAGATAAACTGAAATTTTATTAAATTTTACAGTGTCATTTTGTTTTATAAATTCTACAATTATAATTTTGATTCCATTTGATATAAACAATTCTATGTATTCTGATTATAAACATCTCATGTTCTGATGCACTTCACTTTTGTTTTTTAATCTGATAAACTGAACAATGGTTAATATGATGTATTAGTATTGATTTTAGCCTGATGGTTATGAATTTTTTCTGAATTATATATATGACATAATTCTAATAATTAATTAGGATATTTTTTCTGATGTAACAGAAACACCTTCAATCTAAAGGATCATTTTGAAAAATGAAATTTTAAAATAATGAAATAATAATCTTAAACACTTGGGTAAAAAAATTATGAAATATAGTTTTAATAAATTTATTATTATTTCCAAAAATAAAGAAATGAAGAGTATAATGTTAATTTTTTGACACAAAATGGTGGGACCCTCTCACTTGAATATTACATTAGACTCTCAATAAATGGGGAAATTTGTGAAAGGAAGAATGATAATTCTTCATGATTTTTTTATATTTTTAATAGTATAATGGGGGAAACCTTTTCCATTAAAATAGTATCATTTAAATACATATATTCTCAAAAAGGGGGTATATACAGTATTCACTATTGAATTTATTTTTAATAATGGGTGTGGAGGAAAGACATTTACTTTAGACGTGATGGTGACATTGAAAATAAAAATATATACGTATATTTTTATTAATTTTTTTGTGTGATGTTTTTTATTTTAATGTACCAAATAGATGAGTAAAAATGTGAGTTGATACTTGGTGACCAAGTGAGTGTCAATCCACTGAACTGGGATCTCAAATTCAATATTATGGTAAACCATTCTCATTTTGGAAAAGGAATTTGTTTCAATTGGTAGCTACATGAGTAGCATACAAATTAGATAATTCTAGAGATATCCTAAATTTGATGACATATGTGTTTTATAAAGTATTATTAGTTTTATTGAATATAAATATGTGTCAATATCATTAATATGGTTTTATAAATATATTAAAAACCATAAATTTTGATACGTGGGAATAATATGAAAAAACCTGTTCTATATAACAAATTTAGAGATAATTACAAACATTAATAAAATGATCAACTTTTGATGAAGATAAATATGAAGTTTTAATGAAACCATTCTTTGATTAAATGACATTTTCAAAATTAAAATTAAAATTTAATAACACTTTTATGGTGGTTTTTATGGTTAATGTAGTGGAATAAATTATAGAGGAAGTATAGGTTATTGAAATTATATACATGTGAATTTATACGTTACAAAGAACCATAGAAATTATATGGAGAAATTATTAATTATTATAATAAATCATATAATTATTTATATCCATTCTAACTATATTTTTGAAGGTTTTTAGGTGAACTAATAAAAGTTAATAAAATATTGAAATTATTTAAAGGGAGTCTCAAATTCCTAAAAATTATCATGTATCATATATTATGTGATTTTCATTAGATAATTTTTTCATATTATATGGTTATTTCTATAACAAAGTGGCCATTTTTTTATATCCCATCATCATAAGATACATTAAACCTATAATAGTTAAAAACATGTATAATACAACCATTGTGTATGAATTAAAAACATATAAAACTCTAGTAGTGTGTGGAAGAAATATAATATGATACATAGTATGTGTGTATAAAAGAAAACATATAAGATAACATATATTTAGTATTTTTTCACTATATATGATGATACATTTCAAAATATTTCTCAAATTGATTATATTCCACAATATGTTTATAAGATATATAGATTCATAAGAGTCTAGGATCTATAATGATATCGGAGCTATGTAAGAAACTAATACACATAATACAAAAATATTGTGCATATCATATTATTTTAATGGTACTACCAAACTTTTTTAAACCATATGGTTCATTTGAGAACCTTGTAGAGTTTAAAAATTAGTTGTATAGTCTCATTCATGAGTATATACTAATTTTACTGACACTCTGGCATCACAAAAGAGTTTATCCACAGTACAAGATAGAAATTGTTTATACAACATTGATGTGTGAACAGAATTTTTATTCTTGATGGATTATTTTTAAAATATGATAACATCTTTCCCTATATAAAAATATAGAAAATTGATGTTTCTATAATTGAAATTTGAAATATAAGCATTGGTATTAGTTTAATACTCCTTGAGATATTGGATTCCATAAAAATGTGAGAACCTAGTAACACTCTAATATATACTCATTAATAAAATATAGATAATATTGATGCTTATTACTATACATTCAATTAATGATATACTTAAACATGTGGAAATTATATAAAACCCTAATAATACTATAAAGATACATTTATAGAAGTAAAAAATAACCACTCAATATTTAATAATAGAGAATATGATATAGTTGTATATTAGATATGTGTGAGGAGAGAGAGAAGAAATCCTATTAAGTAGAGGATAAAAATAGAAATAACCCCATACTAGAAAAACCATCTTGCTATCAAATAAGTGGATAATATTGATGAAAATTTTTGTTTTAATAAAACTTATTTCAATACATAATATTATTTATTCTTAACAAATTTTAAGTTTGTAGTAATAGACTTTTAAGTATTCTAATATATCGTATAATAGAATACAAATATAATCATTATTTTTTAACCATTTAGATTTTATTGAAACAATTTCTTGAAGTAGTAGTGACCAGGGATGATGAGATGCATTCATATAGAAAAATGATTGCAGTTTCACCCCTTGAATAGTTAAATCAGATTTACAATAAAATAATTTGTGATGAAAAACTATGAAGCTACACATAAAAATAGATTCTAAATTTTATGATGCATTTAGAATGTTGTATGGTAATTTAAGAACCTATTAGTGAAATGAATAAATTATTATTTTTTATATTTTTACATACCAATATGGTGTTGTGATCTATAAAAACATTTTTCAATATTTAAAAACTATTAAAAATATAGCTGAAATAAGTATTGGGATGTATCACATGTTTATTGTGTAATATAGTTAGTATAATCACATATGTAATATGAAAAAATAGTGTAAGATGATAACTTTCCAAATAATTATATAATTATTATTATAATATTAATAATAGAAAATCTATGAATTATAAAACCTAAGAACAATAAGGACTATGAATACTAAGAGGTTATAAACATTCTGAAAACGCAAGTTTCATACATTACTATTTATCTATAATTCATTTTATGTAACCTATTTTAAATATGTGTGTGTGTGTGTGTATTATCTAGAAATTTTGGTTTAATGTTGAAATAGTTTAATTATTTAGAATTTGATATTGGAATGTTGTAAAATATAAAAAATTTGAGTCATACCCCCACCCCTCTCCCTCATTGGTGTGTCTACATTGGACCGCCGTGTTTTTTAATCATTCTAGTGTTGTTTCCCCAAAACTATTATTATCCTTGTGTCTAGGTTGAATTCCTGTTATACTAATAGAAAAATACCCAATATCTATATGATTCGTAACACTAAAATATCAATTAAATCATTATATTCTATTATAGAATAAAATCAATAAATTGAAATTATATTTTTCTAGATATAATGCTTAACTTCATTTTTAAATTTTTCCTAGGTAAGTTTCCCTTATGAATGATCCATCAAATCACTTTTTCAGATTAGTTTATTTATCATGGTTCTCATCTACCTATAAATTCTTAGGTTTCATTTTAAATTATATTCCTCTTGAATTAAAATGATTAATAATTTTTATATTTCAAGAACATATTTTACCTTTAATTTTGGGTAAACATTCTCAAAAACTTGATATGATTTATAATTTATTTCAATGGATTTATTATAATCATATCTCATCATCTTTCATGTGTTTTCAGCATATATAAAAAATGATTTTCCTTTTTCAACTCCTCTACCTTTAATAAAACACTTCATTATAAAATTTTGACATTTTCCTATATATTACCACTCTAATATTGAGAAGCTTATGTTAATAAATGAAATCAACAATTTTGTTTTGAATAAATCATATCCACATTCCATTACATATATATATATATATTATTTCATAAGTATTTTTATTCCCATGTCGATTAATGTTTGAATGATCAGTAAAATCATCTATATTAACATACTGTATATGTTTTTATATATATTCCCTCTATCATTATTGCATCAAGATTCACTATGTCTTTTACCACAACTAATTCTATTTTTAAAATATTAAACTATATCTTCATATAATTGAGTTCATATAATAGAGTATGAATCCAATTCATTAATCAATTTATTTATTATTATTCTTCTTATGAGATTATTATTACATTAAATAGGTTTCCTAATTTCATTTGATATTTTACACTATCATCTTTACAAAAAAATTATATATGGCTATAATCATCACAAATTCCAGTTTTGTTCTCAATTAAATATCTTTCAAAAATTTCAATTACATAACACATTAATCATTTTATTTGGATATTACATTTTTTTCCTTAACCTTTTTTAATTTCCAATATAATTTTGGACATTACATTCCCATAATATTTATACTTATCTTCATTATCAGATTATATAGAGAAATAATCCTTTGTTTTATAGAGTTTAAGATTCTATAATTCATTTAAATAAATTTATATTTCTTCCATAATATCCATTTTAAAAAATTTATCATTTCAAATTCTTAAAAAAAATAAAATATTAATTATGTCATAGGGAGATAATTGATCAATATCATCCAAATAAACATTTGTCATTAAATTTATCAAGATAGAAACAAATATATTTCTTTATAATGGTATAATCACCCATGATCTCTCTAAAACCACTAATATTTTTTAAAATAACAATAATAAATAGTTCATAAATTTTTTTACCACTACAAACAAATTAATCTATAAATTTTTCTGTTGATAATAATTTTTTGGCTTCCATCAAGTGGCTTTCCCATTCAAAATTCTATTATTCATATACAAAATCTTTTATTAATTTTTACATTTATAATATTTTTATACACCATATCATATATGAACAATATGATTTCATTCCTTGTATTTACATGAGTATTGAAATTTATTATAATAACATGTTTTATTTCAAAATATTTCCAAATTTGTATAAACTAATATTTCTATAACCTCCATAATATCTAAATACAGATATGTAAACATCTTGTTATAATATCTAATAATATTGTTTCCCTAAAAATCTTATATACCAATATTATTTATGGAATAAATACTTTCCATTAGTTATTTACTAAATCGAGGATCATTAATAGAGTTAATAAAATTGTATATTATAATATGAATTATTAAGGAAATTGATGATATAAAATAAGAATATGGTGGTAAATTACTATTACATTTTTATATATTTCTTTATGCAATCCACCATTATGGAAAATCATGTTCAGGATATAATTATTTATAAAATCTCAACTACTTTTGTTCATATTAAATAAAAGGATCAAAATTTGCACAATATTTTCACAAGGCTCACTCCACTATTTAGGTTATTGTGTTGTTTTTGTGTTTTCTTTGAGTATGAGATATAAATGAAAATAAAACATGAAAAATTGATATAAATAAGTTCAATATCTTCCTTACCCCTTATGTGTTTCCTAAAAAATGTGTTATCTTGACATTTCGTTAAACTAAATCCATCTACCTTACAAAACATGGTCTAAACAATAATGTAATGATCTTATGAAATATTTAGAATACTCAAAAATCAATAAAAAATACACTATCATTAATTATAAATTAATTTTATCAAATCAGGAATCATAATTCCAAAATAAAAAAGAAATATTATAAGAACATCAAAATGTTTAGAAAAAAAATTATTCTTTCTATCGTAATTTTTCTCTACCATATTTTCTTGGTCACATTTTCTTCTATACAAAATATACAAGAATCATGTGGTTATTTTAAAATTTTAACGTTTGGAATTATTATTGAAAACAAGAAATCAAGATATAAATTATAAAACCAATCAAAAAATATTATGGAATAATCCAAGGTAGATAATCAAAATATGGAACACATCTATAATATTCATTCTCATAATTTCGGTTCATGGATTCCCGTAAATCTCCTTTGAATATATAAATTTAAATAATATATATCCATTTATTCTTCTTAGAATCTTCTCAGTTTTATATTCATTAATATATTTTAATTTTTTTTCACATATTCTTGATTACATACACATGACCTTTTCGATTTCATATCCATAGTTAAAGAAAATTATTGTCTCCACAAGAATAAAAACCATAAAAACATGTTTTTATATTTACACCATGAATATCAGCAATCCATCATTTAATTTGATTTAATGATCCACCTGTGGGAACCTATTTTATCATTTATGACTATCTAAATGATCACATATACCAATTAAATCAAATATTTAATAATAAAAATAATAAAATTTATTTATATACCGGTAGTATAATTTTAGGCATATTGTTTTGAACTACTAGATTACACCTACATTTTCACCAAGTTACCATTATATAAATCATTTATCTAAGAATTATTATTATATATTATAAATCCATTCAAAATTTCTTTAACATATTTATCATTTCATCAAATATATTTTGTTTATTCCTTATTAAGATTGATTTATTATTACTCATAATAATGTTACAAATATATATCAAAAGGTATTGTAAAATTATTAAATAAAAAACATTTAGTATATATCGAACTCATCTCTATACTAAATTAACATTAATCTAAATAACCAAATCCACCATAGAAAGGCTCAAAGATATTATCAGTCATGTTTCAACAAATATAATATATTTTTCAATAAAAAATCATCTATAATTAAATGGGTTCATTAAAAGTAAATAGTAAAATGTTTATCATGTTAAAGATTAATAAAGTATTTTAAGAGTCCATAACGTCTAAAGAAAAAAATATTTCATTTTTCATTAATAAAGTGATATTTTTCCACTATGGGATTAGAACACACTATAAAAATATTTCCCTGAATAGTTGAATATGGTTAAAACGTTATATATATTCCATTTCAGACATTAAATTTGTATGAACTATTTCATCTTTTTGGATGGATAAATTGTACCCACAATACATTATCAAATTATTGATTACATTTACATGAATACTTAATAAAGAATTGGTGAATGTATATAGGAGTAAATATAAGGACTCAAACTTAAAAAATTAAATAGCCTTGAATTAAATGAATAATTCACTTTGAGGATCTTTTCAGGTATAGATTTTAAGAGAGTTGGGCCATAACTATTACATTTAAAAATATTAAAATGTAGACACTTCGACCCTGTATCCATTTTTTTTTAAACATGAAATTTTGAAAAAAAAAGTCATGTCTAGTTCCATGTTTAAGACAGCATGAATTTTCCTTAATCACATCCTTGACCCTATTCCACATTATGTCCTTTGAAAAACATTTCAAAACATGGGATGAGCATAAAAAGCATAGTAAGGGATACACAAAAAAAGTAAAACTAATAGTTTTTTAAAACAAAAAGTAAACCATGAATACTTTAACATAAGTAATGCATTTCACCCTTATGAAGTACTAAATTCTCTTCACTGAATAAAATATCATTACTTACACTTTTGTAACCAAAATATTACCATGAAACCCATATAAAGAACACATAGCATATAAAGGTAACTTGGGATATAAACATACTTAAATTGAATAACCATACGGTCGACTTCCACACATATCACTAAATGTAATAGCCATACGGCCGACTTCCATACCCAATGCATTGGAGGTTATAACGTAACCACCTGTCCTGGTATTCACACCACCACCTGTCATATGGTTTATCACGTAAACACCCGTAAAATGTACAAGTAACATCATTACACAAAAAATATTTCAAATATAAACATTTCAATAACAACATTTCATTTGCAATCACAATAAGTAATTTCAAGATATTGAAATAATCAATCCATTTTCAAAAACCATTTAAAAGAGATTTTTGAATCAAAGTGTCCCATACCACTTTGAAGCTTTTAATTTTAAAAAATTAATGTCCATATAAATAAATACTGAAAACCATTTTGAAAACATGGACATTAAAGATAAATATTTAGAATAATAAATCTTTAAAACATTTAAAATGATATTTTTGTTAAAGAGTTTTTAACAAAATGAGAGACTCTTGAATACAAATAATTGCGGAATAAAATTTAATAAGAAATTTATAATATAATGAGAATAAAGGGATTCATGATATAATATGTCAAAGGACATTATATACACCATATAAGAGTGAATTGGTTCATAACAACAATGAAGTCTCATTGGAAATGTGAATTGAGATGAAATCCAGTATAAAGATGGTATCCATAAATTAAGGATAAATCAATCACAAAATTATGTGTGAGAAATATAAATACACCCAATATAAGTGGATATTAAGTTAGAAACAATCATAGGTCATTAAAACATATTCATAGGACTCTATATTCAATAAGTACAAGTTTAACCCAAGGAATTGAAATTGGGTTAAGAAGTTCCCATGTAAAAATTCGACAGCCTGACGACGTCACTTTAAATTTTAGAAAATGATTTGATGAGATAAAAATGGTATCTCATCACTTGGACATAAAATTTACATCAATAAGGATATATAATAACATATCCCAACATAAGAATATGTTAATTAAAATACATAACAACAAGAAGTCTTTTAAAAAGAGGTGGGTGAAAGGTTCCCTTACCGATTTGGTAACTTACAAAACATATGCCACATGAAAGAAGGATCATACAATGAAGATGTAAATACTCATAAATTAAAGTATATTACACAAATATTACAATCATGGTCAGTACATACACCACACAAAAGAAAGTAGTGGCAAATGAATCATGAATCTCATGGGTATAAAAAGTGAGATGATAACCCCTTACCACGTTGTAATCAATCGAGTCGTATGACCTAAAGTTAATAACCACAAAATGAATCACATAATACCATGAATATAATGATAATCATGATAATATATATATATCAAAATTAAGTACACAATACACCACATGCAATAAATAAGTGGCGAACAATGGAAATCTCACGGAATTAAAAGTGAGATAATAAAATCCATTACAAAAATTCGGCAGCCTAACGGCGCCACATAAAAATTCCTAAAAAGAATTGATGAGATTAAGAGTGGGTCTCTAATCACATGAAAATAAAAATTACAGTATGTTCAATATAATAGAACATCCTACAACATAATAACATGGAGCATAAAAGAAATGACATAAAAGAGAGTACTTGAAAAGAAAGAGAGAGGTCAGATCCCTTACCTCGTGTCCGAATTGACTCGATCGTTATTTAATATCCTGAATAATAAACTAAAGTTAATTTATAATTTCTTAAGAACATTTTACAAGGTTATTATTCCTTTTATATCACTTATTACCATGTTATAAACATTATGTAATCATTAAAGCTAATAACGTTCATTTTGTCGAAATTTGGTACTGGAGTCAAAAATGGACTTCATATAATCACATGTATTTAATGTGGTCAATGGTTCATTATATCCATTGACATTCATTATTTTGATATCATATATATCATATATATCCATTATATACATGTATTTATAATAGTACATAACATTTAGAGGTAAGAAATGAAATGCACCGTTCATGGAGACGGTAAGTCGTACGTACGCATGAACACTACTTTCATTTCCATTTCTTATTTTAATGGAAATAAAACAAAATTATACATAGTTATATTATAATTCCAGTATAATATCATATATAATATCATTAACTCCATCCTTTATACATCCCACATAAGGAATTAACGAATAAAATCACTTTGAGGGGGCGGTAGTCCGCACTTCCTCAAATGAGATTATCGTATTTACCCACTATGGAAACCATAAAGGGGTGATATAAATGGAAAATACAGAAGAATAAAGAAATAATAAACATAATATATATCATATCTAAATACATTTCCATCATAATGGCCACGATGATAGGCGGTTGGAGATATTTGAACAATCATCGTTCCATGAGGCGTTAGTTTTCCATCTACAGAAACATTATGTTCTTATTACATTAGATGGAGGTGTGTGTAATTTTATTTCGAATCCTTCTCAGAAAAACATAAGAGTATATTAAGGATACTGGTGTTGTTACAAAAGAAATGAATAAAAAGAGTTTAGGGGTTGGAGAAGTAAAATAAAAGAAAACAATTTAATAGAAATGGTTACCTTTAATTTGGGTAACTCCCTTTGGTTTGAACCAAAGGACTTCTTGAAGTGTTTCCTGCCTAAGATAAGGAATCTAGGAGGATTATAGGGATTTAGGGAGCTTAATTGGGAAGATTTTGGACGATAAAAATTGCTTGAGAGGTGTGAGTAATTGGTTAGAAGTGGTCTCTTTTTATAAGGGGGAGGAGGGGATCTTTAGGAAAGTGTGAAACTATTATTTTATTATATAATTATATTCAGTTTCTAATGATCCAAAAATCATTAAGGTTGAAGATAAGATGAATTATATACTAAATAAAATCATCCAATTATAATTGGACATGTTTTGCATAATATTTTAATCATTATAACCTTATTTATTTAAATCATTTATTAATGAGGTGAATACTGCATCATTATTGTGTCATAAATAATTTAATTAATTTGATGTATAATAATTATAAAACAAATACCATGATTTAGGAAATATTTTTATCTTTTCAATTAATATTTATTGTCGAAAATATGACTTATATAACACCATATATAAATTAATTACTAGAAGATTTTTGTTAATGTCGATTTTGTCTTTACATTAAATTAATTAATCAAAATTGTCATTTTCACTCCCAAGTGGATCAATGGGGTTCCAAAATCGACCCAAAGATGCCCAGGGTCATAAATGACTCAACCAATAAGGTTTGGACAATTTTTAAGGTAATTTTGAATTATTATAATAATCATTTAACTTTAAATTACCCTATTTACCTTTAACCACGGTAAATAAAAGTCAAAAGTTACTGTTCACGAAAAATTATTTTCATCTTATTGAACCACATTTTACTTCTTGATAAAAACCATTTATGTCGTATTTTTGAAATTAAATTCACATATTTGGTAAAATTTTATTTAATTGAAAAGGTCAGTTTTTTTAACTACCACTAAGTGGTTTCACTATTCATCAAAAATTGAAGTTTTCAGAAAAATACCAAAAATTCATCCTAAGCTATATTTGATATTCAGAATTCAAAACTGATGTCTATTTTTTCAAATTCAAAACATATAAGTGGAATTAATTAATTTTAAAATTAATTCCCGTTATCAAAACAAATAGCGTGTTTTTAAGAAACAATAACTATCAAAAGATTGACACTTGTTTAAGTCCAATTTCAAAGAGAAATTAATTCCAATGACCAAAATTCGATTAAATGGTAAAAATATATTCTAATTACACTTTAAAACCAACTAAAAATATCATATGACCATATAAATAAATTATATTAAAACATAGTTTTGAATTAAAATACAATATTTTCACTATTCATAAAAAATGAACTTTATCAGAAAAATTCCAAAAATTTACTAAAAGTACATTTTGATGTCCCCATTCTAAAGAAGGATTTTATTTGGTCATATAGAATTTATTAAAGTGACCAAAACTATATTTAAAAAGGGTTCGCCATTAAAAGGCGATAAATCGGCCTTTTAATGTAAATTGTGCTTAAAATTAGATTCATTCATATTTTAAGCCTCTAACTTTTTATTGGATAAATGTAAATAAATTTAAAAATCATGTATAATCATATTGTAGTTAGTTTCATTCATTCCCTCTAATACAACGGCTAGGAGTTAACTACCATTTAAAATAATAATATTATATTATTAGTGTGCAACGTAAGATTCCAAAGAAACTCGTTGTTGCGTATCGGGTACACTATCGAACATAGCAACCCCTTTAAAGTAAAATTTATATTTAATTCACAAATATTAATAAATATTAAATATGTCTTATTCTTCATTAATCTGTGATGTTACATCCTTCCCCCCTTTTGGAAATTGTGTCCTCGCAATTTTAAAACTCGGCTTGGAAACTTCATTAAAAGACCCACATCAGAAAAAGAGTCAATAAAACTATCACATTAAAATAAAGGAAGAAAAGTACAAAGGTTAACCGAGACAATAGATACTAGGATTCCATAAAAACATGTATATGTAAGAAAAAACAAAGGGTCAAGTTCTGATGGAGAGTGATAGAAAACATGTTTAAGAGAAAGTTAACCACCAGAAAATCACAAACATGTGATGGGTTAAACAGTCTTTGATTTATCAGTAGGAATAGTTAACAGACAAGATTTTTGTTTTAAGTTACTTTTCATTGAGGAATTTATTTTTGAGATTAACTAAAAACATATGGAAACACAATTACTTTTCATTTAGACTTTTATCCTTCACTAGATTTCTAACACAAACTCATATTTCCTCCATAAGATGAGTATTCGGAATGACTTGTTTATATTAAAAGTGCTATAATCAACTTCGAGAGAATAAAATAATCCAAAAAAGATGAACTACATATTTCCTTTGTCTTTAGATAATAACTAAAACCAAAACGTTTAGTACAAGATCAGATAATCCCCAAAAAAGATAAACTTTTACATAAAGGGAAACAACTCTTAATCTCCAAAATTTGTCTTAACAAAACCCCAAGTTCAACAAAGACCATTCAATAAAAAATTGTCCCTAAAATTATTCAAAAGTAATCCAAACCTTGATTGTTACCCAAATCAATTAAGTATTTAATTACATAGACATCCAAGATACATCTTAACATTTATCTCTAAGTAACACCAGTTTCTCATAAAGTCTCATATTGAAAAGTAATTAACCTAATCACATATTCTCCATGATAGATTAATCGTTTTAATAAATAAATCAAATCCTCATGTGTCCATAATAAAAACATAGATTCTTCCAAACTAAAATTTCAACCATTATTCTACAATTGAAATCCCACAGTATTCTATCTTCCTTAGTCATATAGTGTTTCCTCAAAAGATATAACATCTTCCACAACAACCTATTATCACTTAATCACTAAATCATTGTTCAATACTAAGTATATCCATTTGATAAAACATAAGTTCCAAAAATAAACTTATTCTTGTTCCATAAAAACATTTTACTATGATTATAACTCATACTAACCAGGGACTTCAAGTAGGCTAATGGTAGGTGATGCGCCCTTGCCGCCCTTCTGTGGTGGGTTCGATTCCTACAGCCTTTCCGGATGCAACTGGTTGTCACCCATCCTATGGGTTTTCTTTTTATAAAACTCAAAAATAAACCTAACATGTTTTAACCTCAAAGGTTTCCTTATTACTCTTATATTCGTAAAAATTCATTATGATCTCAACATCTTAATTCTTGAAGTCTTATTTTACCACCATATGATAAAATAAAACAATCCCCCAAATGAATAACATCATACCATGATCATGGTGTCCATTTGGTTTCATCGTCATCTTGTTCACGTAGGTAGAAGGTCCATGCATTACAACAATGATTTAGAGATCCTTCAAAATCATTTTATACCTCCATCAAAATACACCTTTTATAACATGGGTCATATGGGTGTTCACATAATACAGTTTTAGAAAATAATCATGTATGACATATAATTTGAAAACATCTGATAAAACATGATTTCTATAAAACAGTCGAACCGAATTTGAGTTCAAACTTTCTATTAACGGTCCTTTTAAAATACCATATGTATGTGCTGAGAGGCTATATTTTAAAATCAAATATAAATAGGTTGTGAAAGGGTCTCCTTCTTCAGCACCTTTTTTAAAATCATAATATGCTTCAAAATCCTGTGATAAGGTAAAATATTTGAAAATGACTTGATAATATTTACCTTTCTCGAAAATATGAGAATATTGTGAAAATATGATTTTTCTAAATACAACCCATGACCCACGATGATAAAAAGGTATAGTGGAGGTGTTTGATATCTCAAAAAACTACTTGCAAGTGATTTTTATGCTAGAAAAAGTTTCACAATCATCTAAACATGATTTTGCAATAATTATTGCAATCATGTCATCAGGAAGAGATAAGAATGTCATTTGAGATCCTCCTCCTTCCATTTGTAACTGAAATTCCTTGAACTGAAAAGGTATAAAACAAGTACTTAACTGAAATAATAGATAGGGACTAACCATATGTCTAACGAAAATTCATAATCCATGAAGTTGTCTAAACCGACCTTTGATACCAACTATAAGGACACGACCTTAAAACATTACATAACATTGCATTAAATGAATAATTCACTTTGAGGATATTTTCAGGTTTAGAGTTTTAGAGAGTTAGGCCATAACTATTACATTTCAAAATATTACAAAGTAGACACTTCTACATCGTATCCAGTTTTTTACAAAACATGAACTATTGAAAAAAAAAGTCATGTCTAGTTCCATGTTTAAGACAGAATGAATTTTCCATGATCACATACTTGACCCTATTCCACATTATGTCCTGTGAAAAACATTTCAAAACATGGGATGAGCATAAAATGCTCAGTAAGGGATACACAAAAAAAGTAAAACTGTTAGTTTTTCAAAACAACAAGTAAACCATGAATACTTTAACATAAGTAATACTTTTCACCTTTATGAAGTAGTAAATACTCTTCACTGAATAAAAGATTATTACTTACCCTTTTGTAACCAAAATATTACCATAAAACCCATATAAAGAACACATAACATATAAAGGTAACTTGGTACATAAACATACCTTAATGTAATAACCATACGGTCAACATCCACAAATATCACTAAATGGAATAGTCATACGGATGACTTCCATACCCAATGAATTGGAGGTTATAACGTAACCACCCATCCTGGTATTCATAGAACCATCCGTCATATGGTTTATCACGTAACCACCCGTAAAATGTCCAAGTACCATCATTACACATAAAATATTGCAAATATAAACATTTCAATGACAACATTTCATTTGCAATCACAATAAGTAATTTCAAGATATTGAAATACTCAATCCATTTTCAAAAACCATTTAAAAGAGATTTTTGAATCAAAATATCCCATGCCACTTTGAAGCTTTTAATTTTAAAACATTAATGTCCATATAAATAAATACTAAAAACCATTTTGAAAACATGGACATTAAAGATAAATATTTATAATAATAAATCTTTAAAACATTTAAAATGATATTTTTGTTAAAGAGTTTTTAACAAAATGAGAGACTCTTGAATACAAATAATTACGCAATAAAATTTAATAAGAACTTTATAATATCATGAGAATAAAGGGACTCATGATATAATATGTCAAAGGACAGTATATACACCATATAAGAGTGAATTGGTTCATAACAACAATGAAGTCTCAATGGAAATGTGAATTGATATGAAATCCATTATAAAGATGGTATCCTTAAATTAAGGATAAATCAATCACATAATTATGTGGGATAAATAAAAATACACCCAATATAAGTGGATATTAAGTGTGAAACAATCATAGTTAATACACACATATTCATAGGACGAAATATTCAACAAGTACAAGTTTAACCCAAGGAATTGAAATTGGGTTAAGAAGTTCCCTTGTAAAAATTCGACTGCCTGACGACGTCACTTTAAAATTTAGAAAATGATTTGATGAGATAAAAAGGGTATCTCATCACTAGTACATAAAATTTACATCAATAAGGATATATAATAACATATCCCAACATAAGAAGATGTGAATTAAAAGACATAACAACAAGAAATCTTTTAAAAAGAGGATGGTGAAAGGATCCCTTACCGATTTGGTAACATACAAAACATATGCCACATGAAAGAACGATCATACAATGAAGATGTAAATACTCATAAATGAAAGTATATTACACAAATATTACAATCATGGGCAGTACATACACCACAAAAAATAAAGTAGTGGAAAATGTAGCATGAATCTCATGGGGATAAAAAGTGAGATGGAAACCCCTTACCATGTTGTAATCAATCGAGTCGTATGACCTAAAGTTAATAACCACTAAATGAATCATATAATACCATTAATATAATGATAATCATGATAATATATATATATATATATATAAATTTAGTACACAATACACCACATGCAATAAATAAGTGGTGAACAATGGAAATCTCACGGAATTAAAAGCGATATAAGAAAATCCCTTACAAAAATTCGGCAGCCTAACGGTGCCACATAAAAACACATAAAAAGAATTGATGAGAGTAAGAGGGGGTCTCTCATCACATGAAAATAAAAAATACAGTATGGTGAATATAATAGAACATCCTCTAACATAATAACATGGATCATAAAAGAAATGATATAAAAGAGAGTACTTGAAAAGAAAGAGAGAGGTCGGATCCCTTACCTCATGTCTGACTTGACTCAATCTTTCTTTAATATCCTGAATAATAAACTGAAGTAAATTTATACTTTTTTTCAAGATTATTATTCCTTTTATATCACTTATTACCATGTAATAAACATTATGTAATCATTTAAGTTAATAAAATCCATTTTGTCTATATTTGGTACTAGAGTCAAAAATAGACTTCTTATAATCACATGTTGTTCATGTGGTCAATGGTTCATTATATCCAGAATGGTATTCATGATTTGGATATCATATATATCATATATATCCCGTATATACATGTATTTATAATAGTACATAACATTTAGAGGTAAGAAATGAAATGCACTGTTCATGGAGACGGTAAGTCATACGTACGCATGAACGCTACTTTCATTTCTATTTCCTATTTTAATGGAAATAAAACATAATTATACATAGATATATTATAATTCCAGTATAATATAATATATAATATCATTAAATCCATCCTTTATACATCCCACATAAGGCATTAACGAATCAAATCACTTTGAGGGGGTGGTAGTCCGCACTTCCTCAAATGAGATTATCGTATTTACCCACTATGGAAACCATAAAAGGGTGATATAAATGGAAAATACAGAAGAAAAAAGAAAAAATAAACATAATATATATCATATATAAATACAGTTCCATCATAATGTCCACCATGAGAGGCGGTTGGAGATATTTGAACAATCATCGTTTCGTGAGGCGTTAGTTTTCCATCCACAGAAACATTGTGTTCTTCTTCCATTAGATGGAGGTGTGTTTAATTATAGTTCTAATCCTTCTCATAAAAACATACTAGTATATTGAGGATACTGGTGTTGTTACAAAATAAAGGAATAAAAAGTGTTTAGGGGTTGGAGAAGTAAAATAAAAGAAAACAATTTAAGAGAAACGGTTACCTTTAATTTGGGTAACTCCCTTTGGTTTGAACCGAAGGACTTCTTGAACTGATTCCTTCCTAAGGTAAGGCTTATAGGAGGAGTAGAGGGATGTAGGGAGCTTAATTGGGCAGAGTTTTTACAATCCAAATGGCTTGAGAGGTGTGAGTAATTGGTTAGAAGTGGTCTCTTTTTATAAGAGGGAGGAGGGTCTCTTTAGGAAAGTGTGAAACTATTATTTTATTATATAATTATATTCGGTTTCTAATGGTCCAAAAATCATTAAGGTAGAATATAAGATGACTCATATTCGAAATAAAATCATCCAATCAGAATTGGACATGTTATGGATAATAATTTAATCATTATAACCTTATTTATTTAAATCATTTATTAGTGATGTAAATACTGCATCATTATTGTGTCATAAATAATTTAATTTATTTGATGTCTACAAATTATAAAAAACACCATGATGTATGAAATATTTTTATCTTTCCAATGAATATTTATAGTCAAGAATATGACTTAACCCCATATAAAAATTAATTACTAAAATATTTTTGTTAGTTTCAATTTTGTCTTTACGTTAAATTAATTAATCTAAATTGTCATTTTCACTCCCAAGTGGATCAATGGGGTCCCAAAATCAACCCAAAGATGCCCATGGTCGTAAATGACTCAACCAATAAGGTTTGGACAAGTTTTAAGGTAATTTTGAATTATTATAATAATCTTTTAACCTTGAATTACCTTATTTACCTTTAATCACGTTAAATAAAAGTCAAAATTTACTATTCACCAAAAATTATTTCCATCTTATTGAACCACATTTTACTTCTTGATAACAACCATGTATGTCAGATTTTCGAAATTCAATTCACATAAGTTGTAAAATTTCATTTAAATGAAAAAGTCAGTTTTTTTAACTACCACTAAGTGGTTTCACTATTCATCAAAAATTGATGTTTTTCAGAAAAATACCAAAAATTCAGCCTAAGATATATTTGATATTCAGAATTCAAAAACGATGTCTATTTTTCCAAATTCAAAACTTAAAAGTGGCATTAATTAATTTTAAAATTAATTCCCATTATCAAAACAAATAGCGTGTTTTTAAGAAACAATAACTATCAAAAGATTGATACTTGTTTAAGTCCAATTTCAAAGAGAAATTAATTCCAATGACAAACATTGGATTAAATGGTAAAAATATATTCTAATTAAACTTTAAAACCAATGAAAAAGATAATATGACCATATAAATAAATTATATTAAAAAATAGTTTTGAATTAAAATACAATATTTTCACTATTCATAAAAAAATGAACTTTATCGGAAAAATTCCAAAAATTTACACAAAGTAAATGTTGATGCTCCCATTATAAAGAAGGATTTTATTTGGTCATATAGAATGTATTTAAGTGAAAAAAACTATATTTAAAAAGGGTTCGCCATTAAAAGGCGACAAATCGGCCTTTTAATGTAAATTATGCTTAAAATTAGATTCATTCATATTTTAAGCCTATAACTTTTTATTGGATAAATGTAAATACATTTAACAATCATGTATAATCATATTGTAGTTAGTTTCATTAATGCATGCCAATACAACCGCTAGGAGTTAACTACCATTTAAAATAATAATATTATATTATTAGTGTGCAACGTAAGATTCCAAAGAAACTCGTTGTTGCATATCGGGTACGCCATCAAACATAGCAACCCCTTTAAAGTAAAATTTATATTTAATTCACAAATATTAATAAATATTAAATATTTCTTATTCTTCATTTATCTATGATGTTACAGTAAATGTATGGGATAACATAAAGGGTTATTACTTTAGGATAAGAGAAAATAATCATTTTAGTTAGTTATAAATGATGGACTTAGGTTGTTTTATCTCATTATCTTTTATATAATAGTAGTTCACAGTTTATATAATTTGAATTTTGTATCGATGTAATAAATGTAAATGTATAGACATATTTTGAATTATTTTAGTGTGTATAAAATGATAGTAAAAGTAAGTTATATATTATAGTATTAATTATTATCTTGAGATGTATAATAATGATGATTGTTGAATAACATTACCTCTTTATCTAGTTTTTCCCTATGGTTTTCATGAAATCCTTCCTAGGTTGTATTTCATCCAAATATAGTATTTTTGGATTAAGGGATGGAATTTTGGATGTTATTATGGTATGTATTATCCATACCATGGAATTATGAAGGTGTGAATAATTGAGGTGGGTGAAAAACATTTCATAGTTTCAGAGGAGTGTTATTCATGTATGAACTCAAAAGTATTCATTATTAGGAAGATGATGTTACCAAATGTTTCTAAAAAATTTATAATTAATTATTTGGAGGGATTATATGGTCAATCCACACCAAAAACACACATGAGATCACATGTTTAACACATTTTCTTCATTAACATTTATGTTCCATTATTGTTACTATTTTGTGTTTTCACTATGGTAATTGGTTTTATAACAAAAGAAACTTATACATTAAGAAAAAAATAAAGTGATAATTATTAGTTATTTTCAACACACTTTTTATACATATTATATATAATTAATAAAATATAAATCTAATATTTTTTGAAAATTAACAATAACAAAAATGCATGTAATATGGAAAAAACACTACTTTAACCTTAACAGTGCTAACATAAATTTTACATTTTAGGTTTAAATATGTTCACTGTAAAAAAAATATCTATGAATGTTAAATATATGATATTTATTATCATTTAAAAATAACTTTGAATAATATATTATTTTTGTTAATTTTAAATCCATTAATAAAATATAATTTATCCAAAAATAACAATAATGCCAATTTTGATATTACACAGTTAAAATGAATTTTAAAATATCAATGAAATGATTCAATTCAAATATTATATTTTCAAACCTATTTAACATTACATATTCCGCCAAATATATAATGTAACAGAATAATTCATTCAATTTACCTCACATTCATTATGTTTACTATTAGTAAATTTAATTTTTTTATTATAAAAACAATTACTATATTGGTATTTCATAACAATGTGATGCAAATATTAAATCACTAAAAGTTAAATATAAATTATTATTATTAAAAAAATCATTTATATTTAAATATAATATTTATAAAAAAAACCAAGGTTTTTTTTCATCCTTATCCTAATGCATTATAGATAATAAAAATAAGAAAAGTATCATTTTGTCTTTTTCATTAAATAAATTATTATATGGGTCATATTCAATGGAAAGTGGAATTGAATTTCTATATTTTATCAAATTTTAAAGCCATAAAAAAATTAAGTCAATAAAAAAATTATGATAACATTTTTTTAAAAAACACACTCATATCATTCTAATTTATCTGTACAATAAACTCATCTGGCATTTAATGTGGTAATTAATTTATTTAAGCATTCACAATTAATTATTGTAAACATATTAGGTAATATAAAATATAAGGAATCAAACCCTTTAAACATTTTTTCACATTAACTCAAAAAAGTAATAAAATTTAATTTAAAATTAATCCCAAATATGAGATGAAAAATTTATGTTTTTAAAGTGAAAATGATCAAAATTTTACAATGATTTTATATCAAATTTCATTATGAAAATTATTCCAACTAAATAAATTGGATTAATTGTTATTAAATTTATATATTTTTGGATAAAATAATAATCAGTGTATAATTTTTCATTGTAATTTATTTAAACAAAAAAGTTAGTTTTCAATTAAAATTTAGTATTTTTCATTATTCCTCAAAAATTGGAACTTCTCTGAAAATTCCAAAAATTAAATCTAGGATGATTTTCATATTAGGATTTCAAAAAATGAATCATGTTTTTTAAAATAAAATTTCTAAAATAGTTAAACATTTAATTTAAATTATGTGTAGAAAGTGTGACTAAGCCGTACATTATAAAAAAATTAGATTTTTTGAAAAAATAAATTTCATTTAAATAATTATTATTTTTTTATAATGAATAAATATAAAATGAAATATAGTTTTTTATAATATTTTATAGTTTTTTTAATCATATTAATACCCTCCATTATAACATATAGGTGATTTATTAAATAATAAGCTTAATGATATTTTTTGTTCAGAAAAACATTGTCATGAATGAAAGGAAAGCTATCAATGAAACTCATTATTTCATGGAATGAAAGATAACTCAGTATTGTTGGTAACATATGATATCAAACTAATTGTTATACTTTTATAATTTTTGAGGGGTTAAAATTTTTTATTTTTATTATGTGATAGGTGGGCCTAAAATAAGATATTTGTATAACAGATCAGGTAATGTTTTCATCTCATGAAATCCAATGTATGTTGTATGGTTAGTAAGATTAAGAACATTTTGTTATGCGATATATCATCCTATAATTATATATAGAGGTAATTCATTGTAATAAGGTTTATATCTCATTATATATTATGTATGGGATTATATTGTTTCCATATTTCACTATGGTATTTTTTACACTATGTTCATGTGAATGTTGATTGATCCTAATCAAGTATTGAATTTTTTTCCACTATGTGTTAATGGTCCTAGGAGTGAAACCTAACCTAATACATAAAACCAAACTAAATTAACCAATATACAATGATTAATTTATTAAGTTTTAATATGATATATCATATCACGCCCCTAAGGATCAATCAGTTTATCAGGTTTGATAAACCAGATTCAATTGTTGTTCCCATATTAAATATGAATAAAAAACATATCTAAATAAAAATTGTTCCATCCTTGATACTATTCCTTATATCCTTCTCTATAACTTTAGGAAATGAAAAAAAATGATAATTGATGATAATTAAGGTTAACATAATAAAGATGATACCATGATTAATTTTGGAATAATCAATATAAAAAGTAAAATAACTAAAAATGCATTCCATTTATTCAACAATATTAGAATGAAATGAATCCATAGATAATATAACTATAGTAACATAATATGAATACATAAATTAATTTCCAATAAATTAAATGATTACAGGTAGAATACATGACCTCATACAACATGTTATTTATTACTATCAAGGCCACATGCTATGAAGGCTTAATATATGGATATGTATACACCATAAACATGGAAAATATGTTTGGATAAATGGTTTTTCTATGGAGACACATTAATACATATATTAGATATCTATAACTAATACCCACCCATCACTACATTCACAATTTGTAACTCATATATTTTTTAATAACTTCTATTCATAAAAAATAATCCTTATCAAAAATATATATGCAGCGAGTAATGAGTAATAAGTATTAGGATTTCTCTAGTTAGCCAAATAATATCATAGCAATACACCACATATTGAAAATAAATATTTCTTTTTCAATAATAATATGCATCTTTAAATTAATATTTATATTTAATTGAATGTATTCTATAATGAAATATGATCAGAAGAAATATAATTTTTCATGATAATTTAGATCACTACAAATTTAGTAATAGATAAAATGTGACAATCAATTCCTGAAAAATCTCTGTTTTGTAATTATTTCAAATCCTTTATTGAAAAAATTTTAAGTGATAAATTAGAATATATTTTTGTTAAATATTATTATATATGAAAATATTAAAAACTTATTGGAGAAGATAATGATCATAAATTGTAAATAGAGGGGGGAAAGTCTATTAACTCTAAATACATTAAAAGGAAACATTTTTTGACTTTTTCAGAAGAAAGTTGAAAATTAACTGTTAATAAATCATTATAAAAAAATCTATTAAACCATTTAAAAATTATTTTACAAATGAAAATTTCCTTAATTAATCTGTTTTATTTAATAATAAGAACATTATGAAAATAATTTTGAAATATATGCTCATAGATTAAAAATATAAAAGATTAAAAAGACAAACAAAATTTGTTTCTGAAAAAAATAAATTTCCATGATTCAATTAAAAATATAAGAACCATTGGATGAAAATTAAATTCTAAAAATACCCATTAGAAGATAAAAAAATAATTTTTCAAATGATATATTATATGATTTCTTCAAAGAAAATAAAAGTAAACATAAAAAATATATTGTAAATTAAATTCTTACCAAAATTGAAATGAATGAACTGAAACCCATTGAAAGTGTACACTTGAATTGAAAATTAATTGTCATGAATATATAGATATTAATTTTATATAAATTAATTGAAAAATATTTATACCACATATAAAATAACCAAGTTATAATAACAAATATTTTCTAATGGAGCAGAAACTGAGATGAATTCCTTTACCTCAGGTTCGACATTCATTATAAATTATTTTATTGTCTAATATAATAACTTTTAATTCATTATAAATTTATAATAGAACTATATACATATCTATTATATCATATATGATCCATCTATGATATCTTGTCACCTATTTTTAACAATGTTTTATTATTATCATTATTTCATGTACTAACATCATCATATTTATGAGACTTTCTGTTCGGTGGTTATTTCAATTATTCATTGATAATGGATACAAAATATCAAAAAATTTATATGTGATAAAAATATATTGTAAATTTATTATATATATTTATTTATTTATTTATTTACAATAATTCCTAAAATGTAGAGATAAAAAATTTATTTTTTTATTAATGTAGATAGTAATTTGTACCTACTCATGAACATTGTTTTCACATTTTGGTGGATAAAATGAAACAAAGGTAAATAATAATAAATATTTACCAAATCATTATAATTTCAAATATAATATAAATATTCATAAAATATGTCACTATTATAATCCTTGTAATATTGATATAAAAATGGATCTCATCTCTTCGTATAGATGGTAGTCCACATATATACATCAGCTAGATTACCATTTTCCATCATATTTAAAAGAAAAAGGTAGATAATATATTATAATTTAAGATGAATAATTATTTAGTAAATATGATATATATTAATTATTTCTATTTTTATAACCATAAAATTAGTGTTGCGATAAAATAAAATACACAACTTTGTGGAGACAGTAAGATGTACATATGCACGACCATTATTTTCAACATTCATAGAATGGAAAACAAATAGGGAATATTTTCTAAAAAATAATAATAAAATATTAATATATTTATAATACTGAAGTTTTTATTTTAGGATAGATATAATATGTTTAGAATAATTATAAAATGACATGACATTGAAATGGTTAGTAAAGATGATTACCTCTTTTCGGTAGACTTCCATTAGATCCATTCAAAAGGATAAATAAAATTATCTTTTGAGAATAAAAATCACTAAAATATGAATATGGATATTTAAATGATAATTGGGTAGGTATTTTTCAAGATATTTTTCTCTAGATGATTTATTAAAATGTTTGAAGGAGTTACCCTTTATAAGTGAGGGGAGGGGAAGACTTTTAATTATATATTGTATTATGTTAATATAAATTATATATCTTGTCAAATTATTGTCAAAATCATATAAATATAATATAATATTACTATGATTATAAATAATATCATATTATTTTCTTTTCTCTCTTTTGGTTATGTTTTACCTTTATCTATTAATTATAAACCCCATTAACCATTTTCTGATTACTACAATAACATTTTTTCTTTATAGGGGTTGAGAATTTTAAAATAAAAGGATTGGTGGCACATAAATGGAAAATACATGAAATTTTAAACAATATTCAAATCAGGTGTATTCATGTATTATATTTATGAGTTTTAAATAATTTAATAAAATATTATTTGTTATAAATATTCATTAATGTCATTTTTTGAACAACTCATTTAATTTAAATATAATGAAAATAGATTAATAGTGTAATTAAACAATAAAACATTAAAACTTCCCTAATATTTTATATTTGTCTAGTAAATTCTTGGGACACTATATATATCAAAAAATGTTTTACATTAAGTTTTTTTAATCTAATTTACATAATTTTTCTATGATATTCCATAAAATGTGTTGGCATTTTAATATGGATATAAAGTGATTATTACCATACTATGAATTAATAATAAATTACTATCATAAAAATAATTCATTGATATTTCATTTACAATATAGAACCTAAACGATTTTTTTTATCACTGTTAATAAATACATAAAATTTTATGGGAAATCGATTTACTCATTTGAAATTATCCTTTATAAAAATATAATGAAGATAAAAATAAATGATAAATGAAAAAATTAATATTTTATATTAATGTTTGAGTTTTTATAAAATAGGATCAAATAATGATATAAAATCTAGTATAGGATATATTTTTATTGACTAATAAAATTACTTTTATCCATATTACTATATTTACTATTTACTATGTTGATAAATTTTACCACAATAACTATTCATATAGCCTAAAAATTAAAGAAAACTATAAAAAAAATTGAACCTCATGATTAAAAATTTATAATTAATATTGTGAAACTAATTTTATATATGCTTCATAAATAAATTTAAAAATACAGCAACAAAATGTGAGGAATATGGTTTTCGAAAAAAATGTGCCTTTATCCCTAAAAATGACTCATATAAAAAACATGTAAAATGATAAAACTAAAATAATTAATTAAATTATTTTAAATAAAATTTATTTTATATAAAAATTTATCATATTCATTGTATATTGCAACATTGAAATTAATTTTTTAATGAAATGGAATGATAGTTTGAAATAAATTTTAATTTATTACCATTCACGAAAAAATATTATTATAAACATATAAAACATTTAAAATAATATAATAGAGTAATTAATGTTTTAAAAATGGTATTATTTTTAAAAATTTATAATTATAATAGTGTATGAAATAAATTTTAATGTTAAATCATTTAACGAAAAAAAATTTTTTGTAAAAAACATAATATTGAAGCATGAAATGAAATTACTAGAAACCTTCTACATAATTTCAAAGAGAAAAACAAAAAATAAAAATTATATATAATATTTAAAATTTATTTTAATAATTTTATTAATATTATTAGTACCCACCAATCGAATACGTACAAAAATAATTCTATTTAATATTATTTAAATCACTTATCACCATTATTTTAAGCTCAGTGTTGTGTATATCACAAAATATAAAAGATATTAAATTTATTTATAGGGAAATATACCATAAATTCAAAGGTTTTTATATTATACACAATTATAAAAATTTGAGAACCAAAAATCCATCACTATAATACACACAACTAATGGTATTTCTATCTCAACGTGACCAAATTCTCGCTTATTTCTTGCTAAATTTTATGATTTCACCATAAAAATGTATAAGAGAGTTTTATTATTATATTGAACTATATATCTATGATACATAACAACATAAAAATCATTCCTTATATGATGGATCTTTCTTTAGTAGTTTGACATCTTAGTTTAGTACATGTGAAGGATTATGTATTTACAACATCAGAATATATGCATTGAACATATTCTAAATGTGTGAGTGATTTGATAGAAGATCTAATCGATAATATTTTATCCCAATAAAATAAAAATTTCAAAGTGATAGATATAACTAGTTATTAGTTATCACTTATTTCAAAATATCATAGCCTTGTTCCACGGAGATATTTGTTGGAATACCTTATCAAAAACATCAAACTATGTATCTAACTAATAAATTTTAATATAAAATTTTTGTCAAATCTGATCAACCATTATGTATTTTTGAATTGATCTGACGTTTTTTGGAATTTCCACATCTATATATAGTCTCAATATCTTTATTTCTCCAACTAATTCCCATCATGTTTGTGTTTTTCAAATCCTTCTACAAGGAAATTCATATGGATCTGTATGAATGATCGAGTGAAAGATATTATTGTAAGAAAATTATACCAGAGGAAGATCATCATCATGAAAAAATAGTAAATATATTGATAAATATCTTCAAATTATTTTTTGTTTCTTAATGGACCTTTCAATATTACATTTATTTGAGGGATCTAAGATATACTGAAACTTAAATCTATATCCAAATCATGATGAATGATTCTCTCGAACTTCATGTTGAACCTTGAATATAAATCATAAATTATTTAAAGTATTACTCCATTAAAGAGAAAAAAAATCATTAATTTATAACCAATTATGATAATAAATTTTGAAATCATCTCTTATAGTGTCAAAATGTGTTCATTTCCTAAGGCAGTTCACCAGAACAAAAATTTAAAAGATACCATTTTCTATTTTGGGGAGTCTAATGAAGAAATCTATAGTAATTCCATTCCATTTTCATTTCATTAAGGGTAATGGTTTTAAAATCCCCTTATAATTATTCTTCCCATCCACAATATATATAAATACCTTTCAAAAATATACATACTCTATAATATCCCTTTTCATTTTATCCCACCTAAAAACTATTTAAGATATATATATTTCTTCATACATCCTAGATTACAAGATTATGATATATTATGAGAATCATCCAACCAAGACTTCTACATATATTGTATTTTAGTAACACATACTTGGTTTTTGATCATTATCATTCCAACAGTATCATGGTTGATCTTTGGAACTTCCCTTGCCTTCATCATAAATTCAACATCTTCCTTTTACACCTTCATAATCCTCTAAATGAGGGATGACTCATCAATCATATGAAAATGATAATGTATTTCCCCATTCATTATATTTTTATGTTTCATGATTAATTTTTTAAAAATATTGGATCTCATTATTTCCTCATTAAGGAAAAACTATTATTGTCTTTCCATCTCAGAGAATCAACCCCCTATTTTCTTTCCCATGGTGGTAATGAGTTCATCAGACAGAATCATTGATCAATTCCAACCATCTTCTATGACATATATTGATCTATCATTGTGTAAATGAATATATTTCTGTATTATATATATATATCACACCATTAATTATATAGAAAATGCCTCCACATGTTCAATGAAAAACATTACACAAAACAAAAAATCATGATTTTGTTAATTTTTACCCTTAATATTTACAAGAAAAGAGGTATATTATTTCAACATATCATTATCTATGGGTCCAAATATTTTTCCCTTTGTTAATGCATCACTATATGTCACAAACCCTTATCTACTACAGGGTAGGGTAATCACAATAATTATGAATGAAATTATGTTCAGTTCATTAAAATTATCTTCACATTCATCAATTTATATGAACATACGATGATTTAATGTAAACACTATTATTTTATTTGATAGTTGTTAAATAACATAAAATTCATTGGTATATTCTATATAAATAACGAAAACTATGGATATTTTTTACCATGAATGGTTTAGGGCATTTACAAATAATTTCTTTCTTTTAAGGGACCACTATGATACAATATAATAATATTATATAACCTAATAAAGTAACATTATAAATCCAAAATTCACACATAGGTATTTTTGAATTTAGATTCTACGTCATTAGAGTCCTTAGAACGATACACAATATTTCTTCATTCTCTTCTTTTCCTTTCAAATATATATGAAGAACATCTATAATGATTCCAAATATAAACAATTAAATATATAAATAATCCATTCATTAAATAAATGATGATATAATGAGTGTTGTTATATCCAAATATAATTATTGTGAATTATTAATGAATATAAATTTTATGGAAGGATATTTTTGGAATGTCCTAGTTAATGGAACATTGTTGTTGGTTTCTATGATGAAGGTCACTATTGGAAAAATATTATACTACTTGGAATTGATTATATATATCATAATTATGGGGTAGAGGAAACTTGATCCAAATAGTTATTTTTTATTGTCTTAACAATCAATTGACAGATTCATTGACCCATATATATTATAACTTAAATGAATAATTTTACCCCATGGAAAAAAAGTGTTCATAATGAATCTATTATCTATATTCTCCTAGAGTATGTTTCCAAATTATAGAAAGTCAATTAGGGAACAATTATGTTGATTCATAAAAATAGGTGGAGGACAAGGTATGAGTTCCATTGAAAAATAAGTATCTTGATTATTGGGAAAATAAGGAAAATATTCTTTAATAACATCAACACACAATATCATAATAGTCATATTATAAATGTTTAGTTTCTCTACAAGAATCTATGAAAAATTTCAACCAAGAATATGTTTTAATACTCATTGGATGGTTGTATTATCAATTTGAATTTTAGGTCTATCCTCACACCAATAGACTATGAAATATTGATTCAGGATATCAATTGTTACTTCCCTTCCTTGATAGTTGATATGGTACCTTTACAGGGAGATCCATTCCAATCCCATTATTACATAAAATTTAATTATAGGAAGAAAAACATGATTTCTAAAATGAAGATTCCAAAATTTTCTATTGTATTATAGAAATAGACAGGACATGTATTTATCCAACCATTATGATTTTTGGATTCCAAATTATTATATAATAATTATTTTGATGATGAGATGAAATTATAAAATTATTTATATATAATATAGTGGTTAGAACCCAAATCTAATATATCATTTTCTTTTATAGAGTGAATTATTAGTGATAATTTTACCACATCACTTAGAACATCAAAATTGGTTATAGTAATCCCCAATGATTATACTTCTCCCCTTGGCTCATTACATGGTATTTTCCCTTGATGTTTTGATCACTAGACAAAATAATTCCCCATCTAATTATCTTTTATGTACTAGAATATTGTCTATTCATTAATTTCATTAATTTCATATTCTATATGATAATTATATAGGTATTTAGAAAAGTATCACGTCATTCAAGAATTTTCTAGGATGTTTTATTCCAAAATTTATACATGATATATATTGTTTTGGTCCCTTCTTTATCAGTGATTTATTCCACTTTAAAAGTTTCTTAAATGTCCTCTTCACCAATTTATTTCCAATAAAGATAAAATATCTATAAAATTATTTCTCTATCATAATGAAAATTTATAAAATATCATAATACAATGAAAACAATTGAGAATTGGTCCCCTTTATACACTCACCTTAATATCGTCAAATAATCTATCAATATTTATTTATAATTAATGTATGTAATCCAAATATATAATTGATAATAATTTAATGTTATCCTCCTGATCTTCTAAAATTTATTCTTTATTCTATTTTAATGTGAGAAACATTATCTCTATTCCATCTCATTGTTTGTGAGGGAATTATTTTATGAATAATATCACTATAAAATGTCCCACTTTAATACTTTCTATTTCATTATCCTATTTTCTTTTATTGATAAATGGAATATTTTGATCAAAATATCCTTTCAAAAAAACAACATTATAATAACCATTTCAGTTTCATTACATCAAGATATAAAAAATATTTTTTGATGTAATTAATCTATTTTTCATCTCCCAATGGATTATTATTTACCTTAAAATATAGAGATGTAATTCACATGATGTCATACCACATAAAAAACCATCATTTGGAACAATAGGTTAATCCTGATGGGAAATTTTATTCCTCATAACCAAAGTAAATTACCCTAATATTTCCATTATCAATTCAATTCAAACACTATGTGTGTCATGACCCATCCCCTGGGGCCGGTGTTGTAACTATCCCAAGCCCGCCTCCCAAAGGCCAGAGGCTAGTGACTAGCGCCGAAGGCATCATCCTGCAAGTGGGAGGCATTTTTCTGCATACCTATATTCTCAAACACACCCAACCACATCCCAATACACTGAAAGGGAGAAACTGATACCACTAAAATAAGGATGAGTGAATGTACAACTAAAAGTAAGTGGGATAGAATAAGAACCCAATAAAGAACTGAAAATAGCAAGTACAAAAAGGAAACCTTGATGGCCATATCTGGAAAAAATCCATCTGATCATGAGAGTAGTGAAGCTATTGGAAGCCAAAGTAGTATGTTATGTCCACCCAGTCCTACAGGGCCCCACCTGGTCCTAGGCTACCAAGTCCATCGTCGAAGCATTTGTCAGTCCCGTATCCCTGAGCACCCCTATCGAAACTTCGATCGTCTGCACCAGACACAGCACGTGCTGGAAAAGCCGGTGTAGGGATGAGTAACACAGTACTCAGTAGGGACCCCAAAATAAAAAGGAAAACCCACACAATAATTCTCAATTAAATCATGAAACATGGGATTTTTCACACCAGGTATATTCTAGGGTAGTAACAGTAGCATCATCAGTCACATTGTCAAACACCATGATTGCTAGAGAACTCCTCCTCTAGCAAGTACTGTGGGTCTGCCAAGTCACGAAGAGGTACTTCCCAATAACCTTGGACTGCTTAGGTACTCCTCCCCCATCACATACCGTGGGCCTAGAAATTCATAGAGATGTGCTTCCCACTAGTCATGGCCAACTTAGCTACTCATCCTAATCGTGTACCATGGGCCTGCAATGTCATAGAGAGTTTATTCCCACTGTAGACCTAACAATTCACAGAAAGGTGCTTCCCACTGGGCCAAAAGTCAGCAGTCTTCAGGTCTCATTCAGTCGTAGGGTTATGTATGTAGTACGCTTGTGATAACTTCTCTTTAATCTGTTCATCACATCTATAATTTCAAAAAGGTCACCAAAGAGCATTCCAAAACATCCACCTCATTGATGGGGTATCAATGCTGCAAACGACTCGACAATTTTGCACGTGGTTTGTAAGATACAAGCATATTAATAACTAGGGGGACGGTTGTGAGGGGCCCAGTCTGACCTAGTCATACCGACTCGACCAACCAAGCTCGGGGGTCCGACATACCTTGGTTCATTAACACGGACTCAACCCGACCTGGTGCTGGTCGAGGTTGGTCTGGTCCAGCCTAACAAGTAGGCCTCACTGGATCCAACTCGGTTGGCTGAGGGTCCAGCCCACAGAGTCACCCGATGACCTAGTCTAGTCTATCTCAGCCCAAAGAGGTTGTGGGTCTAGCCTTCTAATGCATTTCTATCCCACATAGTGTGGGTCCGGCCCGCGGTGTGGGTCCGGCCCACTGGGCAGTCCGTGCCCTACCTGGTCTACAAAAGGTGGAACAGTCTGCCTCGCTGGACATAGTCATATTTTGCGTCCATCTACTGCCATTTCCATGCGGGTCATCGTAGGGAACATCCTCTCCCATGGTCAAGAAATTTCAGCCTGTCATGCGAGACGCGGCTCGGTGCCGCGTCTGTGGCCCTTCGATTCAATCGAGTGACAACATCTTCCACCTCCAACTCATAACTTCTTTCACTGCACCGCGGCCCAGTGAGCCACATCCCTTCCTCCAGCATTCCATCGTGATGCACCGCCTCACACCCACGTCCACTGTCATGGGCCACCACCAACAATGCCGCTGACATCGGCACTTTGGCGGACTTTTCTTCAGACCATTGGGTCTGCACCAGTGGTCCGTTATTCATGCCTCTTGCACCTACACTCTATAAGGAACGTTCTTTCAACCGCAAGGTCACAAATCTGTCTCACCATCGATTAGAGAGATTAGACATGAAGAACACCCATGGTAGAGGGGCTCAGGCCCTGTTGGTGTCACCTCGCTCCCTCCGTGTTAGAAGTTTATAAATAAGGAAGGTCTAATTATTTTAATTTGAACAACAATGATAATTCATCCCTGGATAAAGAAACCCCAAATAAATAACCCTCCCACAAGAATGCACGGTCCACATATTAACCTCTTTATGGGTTAATCTATATTCTTCGTTTTGAAATAAGAATTGGGAAACTTTAAAATCAAATAACACAAAGCTTTTACGATGTCGGATGTCGTAACGTTCTTCCTCGAGGGATTAAGACACCGACATCGCTTCCAAACTTTGATCTCTGAAAGGCATTAAAGATGATGAAGTTCCACTAATGTTCATCATTCTTCACTGGGGTGGAATTCCATCAGAGGTTCACCAGAGAATCCTCCAAATTTTTAATCCATATTTCCCAAGCGTATCGAGCTATAAATTATAGCACGTTGAAACGTTCCCATTATGATGTGACGTCGCATTGTTATGTTGTTTTATTTAAAAAATAGTGTCACTGTTGTGCATCATTAAGGCATCATTTCACTATGAGTTAATGATCCATTAATGAGCCTCATTTATATTCATTTTCGTTGCCCTGTTTCTACCCCGCAGCATCACCGTCTACCAATCGAAAGTGATAAATAAAGTAAAATAACTATTTTAAAGTATTTTATTATTTTTCTCGAAAATTTCGAAAATAAAAATTTCTGCTCAAACCTTGCTGTCCAAAGTTAAGTAATTTCTAGGAGAATCCTAGAATTCAGAATTCAATGGTGCCCTCATATTTTCAGTCTGAGCAACAATTCAAAAGATAGAAAATCTCACTCACATATTTACTAAACATACCTTAAAAAAGTTCAAAATTCCCTTCTGGGATCTCCAGACCTCGGAATCATGTGATGTCGAATTTAGTGGTCACGAAATAATTCAATATAAATAAAATAAATTACACGTAAATTCCGAGACGTTACATTCTCCCCACCTTAGGGCTTTACTTCCTCAAAATCCAAAACAACAACTAAAAAATGATGGGGGTACTGAGTACGAATCTGAGCCTCCCACTCCCATGTGCTCTCTTAGGGATTCTTGTGCTTCCATAGGATTCGCACTAGAGGAATCGATCACCCATATAGGACCCACACCTATATATCCTATATCTCTACTGGGAACTCTAAAAATGTTGCCCCATCATCAATGTCCAGCTCACCCTAGTCGATGACGTCTGATGGATCATGCATGTACCTCCTCAGCTGTGACACATGGAAATGATCATGCATATGGTGTATCTGTGGTGGAAGAGCTAGGTGGCACGCCACCTCTCTAACTCTTCTGAAGATCTAAAATGGTCTGATGAACCTCATAGATATCCTGTCGACCGAGCTAAATCTCTGCAATCCTCGTTGGGGTGAGATTAGAAGGAACACATGATCTCCTTCCTAGAACACCAAGGGTCTCTATATCCTATGGGCATTAGACTTCATCCTTCTCTGTGCAGTCCTCATCCAATCCTGGATGATCTGCACCTTCTCAGTGGTATCCCATACCAACTCTTGACCCAAGAGTGCCGACTCCCCTGGGTTTGTCCAGCATATGGGTGATATACAAGGCTTCCCAAACAAGGCCTCAAATAATGTCATTCCAATGGTTGAGTGACTGATATTGTTGTATGAAAACTCAATTAGTAGAAGGTGGTCCTCCCAACTATGACCAAAGTCTAGGACGCAAGAACAAAGCATATCCTCTAAGGTCAGTATGGTCCGCTCTCTCTAACCATCCGTTTGGGGATGAAAAGTTGTGCTCAAATACTACTGCATCCCAAAATCCTCTTATAATCCATTCCACAACTGGGATGTAAAGTTGGTTTTGTGATCTAAGAAGATCATCGAAGTCACCTTGTGAATCTGCACTATCTTCTGGACATAGAGGCATCACAAGCCCTCTATCGATCCCTGCTCCTAGATGGGTAGGAAGTGATCTGATTGCTGAGTCATTCAATGATCACCCAGATAGAGTCATGGCCTCTAGAATTATGTGGTAACCCTAATTCACATTCAAATTTACCCAAGAGATGAAGGTAGAAAGGTCCTTGTAGTTTAGATTGGGTTGTCGAATCCTCAAAGACCTAAGAAGAAACCTATAGACATGTACATTCTATGAACAGTTTTTGGCTATGAAGTAGCAAACTTGGGTTTATTTTATATAGGTTTAAGTTAACTCTAAGGCACTGAATTTAATTCAATTTTAATGTATGAGTTGATCCTAGGTTATCACTTGGGGTGGATTGGATGCATTCCCTTCTCAACTATTTCAATTTCTTATATTTGAGATGAGTTCATTTAAGAAGATCAAACAAAATCATCACTCACGGGTTTAATGCCTACACACCCTAATAAAAATCATTTATACACTTGAAGGATCAATTCTTTGAGAACTCCAAGTTAAAGGTTCGTATTAGCATTTCAAGTGTGTGGCCTTAAAATTAAATAAGGATGAAGAAGTTTTAAAATCATCAAATAAAAATCTCATTTTAAAGATGTGATAAGAGATTAAGGTAGTGATAAATAACATCCAATCAAGCCCCTTTATACTCCCTTGGATCCACCCATAAGTGTGTTATCCCTCTATTGATCCTATAGTTTCAATGTAAGTGGAAAGTAGACTCGTGAGGGAGGAATTGGAGAAGTAAAAAAACAATGAAATAACAATCACTCCACCGTTGTGTGACAATCTCACATGGTTTGGTATGAAAAAGTTTACACCTTGAGGCAATGGTATCAAATTGATAAGAAGAAGAATAGAAAAATAGAAGATGAAGAACTTTTATAGAGAAGCTAAGGTAATTCAAGGAACTTATAATTCAGGGAATGTGATTACAACATCAAATTGGCAGCATAAGATTAAGATGAAACAAAGCTGAAAGATGTTCAACTACTCCACCACCACTGCCTTAAATAGGAATTTTTTAAGCCTTAGGTTGATCCTCGAATATTCCAAGTTTCCTCAATTAATTTTGGAAGGCCATAGGTGGGAGGAAAGTTGAGGGATAGTTGATTTTTTCACCCTTGACCTGAGGTGGAAGCCAACTTTCATCCACCGAACAGATGCATCTGAATGGCCTTCTAGATTACCATATTGGAGTGTTCCATATAAAAATAAATTATATCCCCAGATGTCTCCTAACCCTCTTGTAAAATTTTGGCCCTTTTGGAGTTGTGTGTGCCGAGATATGATTAAATTGGTAGGACGTTTTCTGGGCCGTAGAATCTGGCCCAGAATTTTATCTCCAAATTGGGTCACCTTAATAAACACCATGGAGGACAAATTAGCACTATCTCCTAATGAATTATTTGTTCCAATATATTTCTTATAGAATCGCATGAAATTTGGGCTTCATTGGGCATGTATGTTGGGCCCTACATTCTCATTAGTGGAATGGTGTCCAATCTGCCTTCTCCAGAATTGTTTGCATGAAATCCCATTTTGGTGGTCTTCCAATATGAATATTGAAACACTCCACAATTATGAATTGTTACCAATATAATTTGGAACCTGAAAATTAAATATGAAAATAAAATCATGATCATTGGGTACATTAAATGATGTTCAAAAATGTACCACATAATAGTGCATTTTAAGAAGGAAGTACAAAGTATAATGTGGAATGATGTTCAAAGTGTAAAAAGAACTAAAATGGTGTTTAAGAATAATAAATAAAATGAATATTATATATATTAAAAATTAATATTATCCCCATTTAGTGGATAATCACACACCCCAAGTTGAGTTTTACTAGTCCCGAGAAAAATATATCTCAACAATATGAAATTCAAATTACCTTTTCCAAAAACATTATAATACACAATGATCACCAAAAACCCATATACCAAACAATAATGAACCCCATAAAAAATATTTTAATACAAGATAGTTTCATAAGCAGATATTAATCCCAAGCCCATTCCTTTGTTCAAATTCATCTCCATATTTCATTCAATATCAATTAAGAGTGATGATGTGTTGTGCATCGCATTATACATTGGGGTTCATCTTTATTCAAGAGGGAAATAATGGAAGCGCTAGGTGGAGTCACATTTCAATATTAATATGAGTATTAAAAAAAATTATTGTATTTTTTTTGCAATTTTACCATGGTAATTGAAATTGCACTCAAAAGAGTCAACCCCTGTAGCGAGACTTTGCCGATGACTCCCAGACTCAAAGACCATAGGGTACCAAATGAATCCCACATACTCGGGCATCATCTCAAGTTAACTCAGTCAAAAAAAAATTCAAATTACCAAAAATAGAGATAAAATTACTAACTCTAGGCCAAAAAACTATGGAGTCACAATCCCCAAGTGTCGAAAGCCATGCATTATGTCATTTCATTACTCTACATGCAAATTTATTGTTTTTTTCTAATTTTTTATTGAATACTTATATTAAAACTAAAATTATCACTAAACCTATGCTATTTATTTGGGGGACCCCATGAACTCAAACTAATATCCCACTATCCAAAGGACGTGCGTTGTGATTTTTCTATTTTTATGAAAATATAAACCATGAAATATCACATTAGACAGCCACATTTTCCAAAATCTATGCTCATGAAATTATACATGGATTAAAATCAAAATCAGGGTATGCTAAATTATTTTATATTAAATTTAAAAGTTTACAATGTCTATTATCATGTTCACGGTTGAACAAATTTATCCTTCCATTAAGGCATACTTTTTTTCCAAATCATTCATTTTTTTTACACAAAAGCAATTTTATTTTATCTCCCCCCCCCCCACAACTTAAAAAAACACTATCCCCAGGGTTTAAAGAAAAGAAATTTTAGAAGGGGGTAGAGGCGGAGAATGGGATTTCAAAAAGGAAATTGAAAACAAGGATCATGGAATGAAGTCACCATGTGGTTGAAGTTGAAATTATTTTTGTTCTCTTTTAATCCCTTGGTCTTGATGTCACTCTGAGAATTCCCTAGTGGAAAAATAACAAACAAACAAACAAAACAAAAAAACAATATATATATATATATATAATAGAGAAAGTAAAATATAAGTATATATATAAAAATTATAGAATAAGGAAGCACAAAAAATTGTAGGTCAGTGGTAAGCGCATGCCCCTATCTCCCTTCGGCCCTAGGTTTGATTCCCCATGGCTTTTCCGGTTGTGACGGGGTTTGACCCACAACCTATGACATGTCCTTTTTTTTATTAATATATTTATAATTTATTTTTTTGGATTTTTATTTTAACCTACAATCATATAAAAATAAAACTAACTGATGATACATTATGTTCTTTTAAAATTTCTAGGTAAGTTATTACTCAAGGATCACACCACGTGACACGGATGAATATGGTGATCCCCTTTCATACCCATCCATACTCATAATAGAAGAACATATCAAAAGTCTATTTTTTATTATTTTTAAATATAAAAATGATTAATTAATACTATTTGAAAAATAAATATGATTCCAAAAATATTGGAAACATGGAAACCATGGGTTGCCTCTCGTGCAGCGCTTTTGTTTAATGTCGTTAGCCCGACATGGATCCTAAATCTATCAATTTTTTCTGGTTCATAGGTTTGCTCATCTAACTCAACCTCTATTTCCTATTTATTTAATTATTCAATGAATGGTTTTAACCTATGAACATTGACATTGAAAATGTGACCACTAGTGGGATCTTGAATCTTTACTACCCCATGGGGGTACACGTGATGCATTATGAAAGGACTTGATCATCTAGACCTTAACTTTCCCGGGTGTAAATGATGTTTTGAACTATACAAGAGAAAAAAATTTCCTGGTTCAAAATGTTTGACTTTGATATTCCTATATTGGTAGGCCTGAACTCTAGCTTTATTGATCCTTGAATTTTCATAAGCCTCTATCCTTAGTTCCTCAAGTTCATTGAGATCTAATTTCCTTTTTGTTCCAGCCAATGAGAGTTCATAATTTATTTTCTTAATTTCCCAAAAATCCTTATGCTCAATTTCAACAGGTAAATGGATTGCATTTCCATAAACCATCATATATGGTGACATTCCAAGGATAGTTTTTGTATGTTGAATGATATTCCCAAAGAGCATTAGAGAGTTTCTAAGACCAATCTTTCCTAGAAGGATTGACAGTTTTTTCAAGAATATTCTTAATCTCCATATTTTCTAACTCAGCTTTACTATTGGTTTGAGGATGGTATACAGTGTAAACCTTATGAGAAATCCCATACTTATACATGAGTAAAGATAATGGACAGTTGCAGAAATGGGTTCCTCGGTCACTGGTTATAGCCCTAGGAATTCCAAATCGAGAAAATATGTGCTCTTTCAGAAATCAGATCACAATATGATGGTCATTAGACTTTGTGGGAATGGATTTAACCCATTTTGAGACATAATCATTAGCTAAGAGGATGTATAGGTATCCCCTAGAGTTTGGGAAGGGACCCATTAAATCGATTCCCCAGCAGTCAAAGATTTCAATCACTAAGATGGGAGTGAGTGGCATTTGATTCCTTTTTGTGATTGACCCTACTTTTAGACACTTAGGACAGCTTTGAAAAAATGTTTAGGAGTCCCTTAAGAGGGTGGGCTAGAAGAGACTACACTGAAGAATCTTAGCAGATGTTTTCTTAGAGGAAAAGTGACCTCCTCATGCCTCAATATGACAGAATTTAAGGATGGACTATTGTTCAGATTCTGGGACACACCTCCTAATGAATTGGTCAGGGAATAACTTATAGAGTTGTAGATAATCAAACACATAGTTCCTAACATCAGAAATTAATTTCCTTCAAGCTTGAGTCCCTAAGAATTTTGGAATTACTCCTGTAACTAAGAATTTGGCTATGTCATCATACCAAGGGTAGTCACTCACAGAGTATACATGTTCATCAGGAAATGAATCAGACATGGAAATTTGATTTGAGTTGTCTTTTGATTCCATCCTAGAGAGGTTATCATCTACAACATTTTCAACACCATTTTTATCCTTGATTGTGAGGTCAAATTTTTTTAAGAGAAGGACCCACCTAATCATTCTAGCCTTAGAATATTGTTTTTGGAAGAGGTATTTTAGTGCATAATGGTTCGTGAACACAGTGATGGTGGATCCTAAGAGGTAGGACCTAAACTTCTATAATAAAAACAAAATAGCAAGTAACTCCTTTTCAGTGGTGGTGTAGTTGATTTGGGCATTGTTTAAGGATTTTCTTGCATAAGAAATGACATAAAGAGTTTTATCACAACGTTTTCCTAACACATCTCCTACAGTAAAGTCACTGGAATCACCCATAAGTTCGAAAGGAAGGTTCCAATTTGGAGATTTCATAATGGGAGGAGAGGTGAGAGAGAATTTGAAAGTTGATAATGAACCCTCACAGCTTTATGTCCAAACAAATGGAGCATCCTTTACTAGGAGAGCACAAAGGGGATAGGATATTGAACTAAAGTCCTTGAAGAATCTTCTATAGAAACCAGTATTTCCTAAGAAAGAACCCACTTCCTTGATAGGTTTTGGTGATGGAAGGTGATGAATGATGTCAACCTTGGATTTATCTACTTCAATCCCCCTAATTGAGACTAGATGGCCTAGAACTAGTCCCTCTTTAACCATGAAATGGAATTTTTTCCAGTTTAGGACCAGATTATTTTCATCAAATATTGACAATACTCTCTCTACATTCCTCAAACATCCCTCAAATGTATCCCCAAACACAGAGAAGTCATCCATTAAGACCTCAAGAAAATATCGTACCATGTCTGAGAATATTCCCATCATGCACCGCTAGAAGGTTCCAGGGGCACTATATAACCCGAAGGGAATGCGTTTGAAAGAAAAAGTGCCAAATGGGCATTTGAATATAGTATTACTATAACGACCCATACTTTACATAAATTGTTAATACTTCAAAATTGAAGTACACTTATTACAACATATGACAAAACCACAAAGGACCGTATAGGTATAGTGTCTTTAGAAACTGGGAAACATAAACAACTGGTTCATAAATCTTCTACAGTGTCTCCCATTTATTTCATCATATCTAGGGTCCCTTTTAGTATATTCTACTTAATATCCATCTTCCTGACCTGGGGAAAAGAAAACATAAAAGGGTGAGCTCAAATGCTCAGCAAGGGAAAATAAAGGAAATAAAAATCATATCATATCTTTATGAAAATCAAAACCTGCAAAAGAGATCATAATATCTTAACATGGAATAAATCATAGAAGTGAAAATGAGATCCCCATAATCATAACATAAAACTTGAAACTTTGTGGCATGCACACATAATCATGGAAAATCATTTCTTGTTAGTCATGACTCATTGCCAAGACTATCTTAGTGGACAAAGTCCCTTTCTGAACCGAGTTCACTCCTCGTTTCAGTCCTGTATCACTGAACCGAAATAACCTTCCGTTCCAGCCATGTCTATCTCATGAGATATAAAATCTTTACCCAATTCATTGGAGGGAGATATAGGTCCCACCCATCTCATAATTATACCATTCTTATGTGTGCCACAAAATCATAAATCATACATCATTGCATAACCCATGTAATAAAAATGGGATTCTTAAACAACATGACATCATAAAACCATTCATATAAGATAAAGGAATTCATAAACATAATTCCATCACAACATAGTCAAATCAATGTAAAAATATGGATAGAAACAGAACCCTTTATTATCTTAGATGGAATATAATTTTGATAAAACACTTGAAATGAATTCTTGAGAAAAATATCCTTTCTTCTTCAAAATAAATTTCTTTTCACAAAACATCATACAATTTTAAAAGAAAGAGATTTTATTAAAAATAGTCATGAAATATTTTGGAGGAAGGTTCATGAAAATAAGGCTTTATAAAACCGTAAAAATCCGTTCATGCCGTATAAGTTAAAAAAAACATTCTTCTCGTACTTTTGTCGGAAATGTCAAAAAGTACCTCGTATAAAAAAACGACAAAAGATTCCTTTCATATCTTTTACTAAAAACTCACCGAAGGGTAAAATTGGATTTAAACAATTGTAGGTGGGTGGAAATAATATTACATATTGAAGAAACATGGATGTGTATGATAAAATACACCCCAGTAAATACTTACGAATAAACAATCTCGGATAAAAATGAGATTGTGATATTTCCCCTTACCTTAGGTCCGATTTGCTTTGTTCGTGTCCGAAGATCCTGTATAATGGTTTAAATAATGTTATTGACTTACTCCATAATCATACATATTGATATGATATCATATATGGTCATATTATTAGCTTCTTGTTAGTAATATTTCATTGTTACTTGTTACTCGGGTCTTTATAACTTTTTGTTCTTATGCGTGTTTTGTTGAATAAATTCTTATTCTTATCTTTAGGTTATAGATAATTCATTTCCAGAATGGTATTAGTGTAGTATATACCATATTCATTCATTAAATTCATTTATATAATCATTATGAAATGAAGATCATGTAGAACGAGTCGCATCACATCGTGGAGACGGTATTCCGTACGTACGCACGAGTGATGATATCGTTCCTATGATCGTGGAATTGTATTGAAGTATATATATATATTATTTCAGTATCAATATTACTTCATAATAATCATATATAGTTACTCATTACACCATTATACTCATCCTTGTAAGGTGATGGTGGAAAATAGATTACACCACGGCGTGGAGACGGTATTCCGTACGTACGCACGCGCGGTGATTTCATTTTTCCGTAGGATGGATAGAAGGTGAATTAGGGTTGTTTCATATTTATAATAACATATCAGTATGTAAGTAATACTGATTTTATTACTTTATCATGAAACAACTAAAGAAGAAGAAGTTGAAGAAGAAAGAAATTGAAAAGATCGGTAATGGATATTACCTCTTCTTTGGAACGCCTCTTTGAATCCTCCACCTAAGGAACTAAGATTGGTCTTTGGAGAAGACCAGGACCTCTAGGATTATTCTAGGGAAGTGGAGAGGAGAAAATGGCAGGGTTTGGCCGAGCATGAGTGCTCAAATTGGTGTGAGGAGGAGGGGGAGGAGGTGCCCTTTTATAAGGGAGGAGAGGGGCACCTTAGGAATATCTCAAAATATTATTTTATATTAAAGTCAAAATCGGTTTATAATGGTTCCAAAGGGTCTTATTTCGAAGGTAAAGTGGGGATGGGTCGAAATACTATCAACCAATTGGATTTAAACAAGTTTAGGGTATTATTGTAACCTTATCAATTAGATTTAACTCTAAGTTAATTAATTTAACTTTTACCGTGTCTTTTTGTTTTCTTTCACTATATGGTTAATACACTTACTATAACATGCCAAAAGAACCCCAAATTGTTTATTATTAATATATATATCCTTATCTAAGTCATTTGGCCGAACCATAGATTTTTAGGAATAAAATAACAATTAATAATATAATATTTGATTTAAAAACTATTTTGTGTCAATTTTGACACTATTTGATATATGATTTTTGTGAAAGTCATAACAGAATTATATGTTAGAACCAAGTTGATTAAATCAACATTAATATATCATAGTAACCTATAAAATTAGTGTAATTCATAAAAAGTCTTAAATTACATTTATTTTGGTATTTATATTATCAATTTTGTCAATATTTCATTAATAAGATAATTACTGCATCATCTTTGTGTCATAAATAAATTAAATTATATGATGTCTAAAAATTAAAAATAAAATACCATCATGTAGGAAATCTTTTTATCTTTCTAAGGAATATTTACAATCGAATTTATCTTATGTATAACCCCATATTAAAAATGATTTACTTATTAAACTTTGATTTTAACTATTTTAACCCTTCTTTAAATAAATTAATAATAAATGTCCTAATCTAATCCAGGTGGGCCTAAATGGTCTTATTTTATTCCTAAGTTTGTTTTTGGTCGAATTACACTTGTCCAATAGAATTAGGACATGTGTTAGGGTAATATTAATATCATATTTACCCTTAGTTACCCTATTTACTATTAACCGCGGTAAAAATAGTAAAAAGTTACTATTCACCAAAAAATTATTTTTATCTCATTGAACCACATTTTACTTACTGATATCAACCGTGTCTGTCGGAGTTTTGAAATTCCATTCACAGAAGCGGTAAAATTAAGTTTTATGCAAAATTCAGTTTTTAACCTACCACTTAGTGGTTTCACTATTCATCAAAAATTGAAAGTTTTCAGAAAAATACCAAAATTTCACCCTAGGCTAATTTCGATATTCTGAGTCCAAAAATGAAGTCCATTTTGAAAAATAAAATTTATAAAATTTCAAAAAGTGGTTATTACTATTCATAACGGCTAGTTTTAATAGCATATTGTTGTTTAGTGAAACTCGGTATTGCGTACGACGCAAGCTATCGAGGAAGGTCGCGATTGCGTGTAAAGCAAGCCAAGAAAGTGTTGTGTAGAAAAATATTCCTTTGATGATTTATATAAAATAAAATTCTCGGGTGTTACATTCTACCCCCCTTAAAAGAATTTCGCCCTCGAAATTCGTCACTTTGTAACAAACAGATGAGGATACTTCTCCCTCATCATATCCTCAAGCTCCCATGTAGCTTCTTAATGTTGGTGGTTCCTCCATAAAACCTTCACTAAGCGAGTGGTCTTGTTTCGTAGGACTTTTTCTCTACGATCCAGAATCTCTATCGGTTGTTCTTCATAAGAAAGATCTTGCTCCAGCGGTACAACTTCTGAGCTGAGTACATGTGAAGGATCTAGTATGTACTTTCTCAGGAGAGATACATGGAACACATCGTGAACTTGAGAGAGATTCGGTGGAAGCGCCATTCGGTAAGCTACCTTCCCAACACGATCCAGTATTTCGAAAGGACTGATATATCTAGGGCTCAACTTCCCCTTCTTTCCAAATCTCATAACCCTCTTCCAGGGAGATATTCGTAAGAACACTTTATCACCCACTTCAAACTCTAGGTCTTTTCTTCGGTTGTCGGCATAACTTTTCTGTAGACTCTGAGCTGCTCTTATGTGTTGTTGAATAGATCTGACTTTTTCTGCCATTTCATCAACGAGATCAGGTCCTAATAGATTTCTTTCCCCAACTTCATCCCAGCAAGTTGGAGTCCTGCATTTTTTTCCATAGAGAGCTTCATAAGGAGCCATCTGAATACTGGAGTGAAAGCTATTATTATAAGAAAATTCTACCAAAGGTAGGTGTTGATCCCAACCTCCTTTGAAATCCATAGAGAAAGCTCTCAACATATCTTCTAGGGTTTGAATTGTTCTCTCAGACTGACCGTCTGTCTGGGGATGATAAGCAGTGCTGAAACTCAACTCTGTATCCAGAGTATGCTGAAGACTTCGCCAGAACTTCGAGGTAAATCTCGGATCCTGATCAGATATAATAGAAAGTGGTACTCCATGCAATCTTACCACTTCCTTTACATATATCCTGGCAAGCTGATCTAGAGAGAAATCCTCTCTAATAGCAATGAAGTGTGCAGACTTTGTAAGACGATCAACTATGACCCAGATAGCATTATTGCCTTTCGATGTTTTAGGAAGTCCTGTGACAAAGTCCATAGTGATGTTTTCCCATTTCCATTCGGGTATGGGTAATGGTTGTAACATCCCCTTAGACATCTGTCTCTCAGCTTTAACTTGTTGACAAACTAAGCATCGAGAGACATATTCAGCAACATCTCTTTTCATGCCATCCCACCAGAAGTACTCTTTCAGGTCCCTATACATCTTCGTGCTTCCAGGATGAATAGAGAATGAAGAACTATGAGCCTCATCCAGCAGCTCTTTCTTTAATTCGGGGATGGGAGGAACGCAAACCCGATTCCTGAACTTTATTATCCCATCACAATCAAGGTTGAATTCAAGAACATTTCTCACCTTCTTTTGTAACTCGACATCTTCTTTCTGTGCCTCTTTAATCTTCACATGTATATATGGTTGAACATTCATTTGAGAAAGATAAGATTTTTCCCCTTCCATTATAATTCCAAGATCCATCCTTTGTAAATCCATAAATATTGGATCTTTTGTGATCCTCATCATGGATAAACTAGCATGGTCTTGTCGACTTAATGCATCTGCCACCTTGTTTGCTTTCCCAGGGTGGTAATGGATTGAGCAGTCATAATTCTTAATCAGCTCCAACCATCTTCTTTGGCGCATATTCAGCTCCTTTTGTGTGAAAATATACTTTAAAATTTTATGATCAGTATAAATATCACACCTTTCACCATAAAGGTAATGCCTCCAAATCTTTAATGCAAAGATTACCGCAGCCAACTCCAAATCATGTGTTGGGTAATTTTGCTCATGGATTTTCAACTGTCGTGAGGCATAAGCTATCACCATATCATTTTGCATAAGAACACACCCCAATCCCTTCTTGGATGCATCACTGTAGATCACAAACCTTTCTCCACTACAAGGCAGTGTGAGCACAGGTGCACTGGATAACCTTCTTTTCAACTCCTTGAAATTCTCTTCACATTCCTCTGTCCAGACAAACTTAACTCCTTTCCGAGTCAACTTGGTGATTGGATTAGATAATCGTGAAAAATCTTTTACAAAACGTCGATAATATCCAGCCAAACCAAGAAAACTTCGGATCTCAGTTACTGTTGTTGGTCTTGACCATCTTTCGATAACCTCTGTTTTTGCTGGATCCACAGATATCCCCTCTTTTGAGATTATGTGACCCAAAAATGCAACTTTTTGAAGCCAAAATTCACACTTGGTAAATTTGGCATAAAGCTTCTCCTTTCTCAGGGTCTTCAATATAATTCTCAAGTGATCTTCATGCTCTTCCTTTCTCTTTGAATAGACAAGAATATCGTCTATAAAGACTACCACCAATTGATCAAGATAGTCTCTAAAGACTCTATTCATTAGATCCATGAAGATAGCAGGGGCATTAGTAAGACCAAATGGCATCACTATAAATTCATAGTGTCCATACCTTGTACGGAAAGCCGTCTTTGGTATATCCTCCCTTTTGACCCTTAATTGATGATACCCAGAACGGAGATCAATCTTGGAAAAGTATTGAGATCCGTGTAGTTGGTCAAATAAGTCATCAATGCGTGGGAGAGGATATTTGTTCTTGATAGTGATCTTGTTAAGTTCTTGATAATCAATGCAGAGTCTCATTGATCCATCTTTCTTCTTTACAAATAGAACAGGTGCTCCCCAAGGTGACGCACTAGGGCGTATGAATCCCTTATCAAGATTCTCTTGGAGTTGCTTCTTCAATTCCTGCAACTCAATTGGGGCCATTCTATAAGGTGTCTTTGAAATAGGCAAAGCACCCGGTACGAGTTCTATTGAAAACTCAACTTCACGATTTGGTGGAAGACCCGGCAATTCCTCTGGAAAGACATCATCAAACTCCCGTACAATAGGCATATTCTTAATCGTGAGTTTCTCACCAACCATTTGAGATAAATAACCTTCATTTAGTGGAATCAATACCCATAAGATGGATGAAATTTCCACTGGAAGGTTATGTTCATCCTTGCATTGATAGACGATCGTAGATTGATCTGGAATATGAAATGTGACTTCCCTTCTTTGGCAATTGATATGAGCTCCATGTAGAGAAAGCCAATCCATGCCAAGAATCACATCAAATTCCACTAAAGGAAGGATCACAAGATTTGCAGGAAGCACTTTCCCACAAACTTCGATCGGAGAAGAATTATAAACTTTTGATGCGATTGATGTGCCATTAGTTGTTGTCACAGCTAACTCAACATCTAATTGTTGAGGTAATATGGTGATACCCTTAGAAAATTCTTTAGAAATAAAAGAGTGGGTGGATCCAGAATCAAATAAAACATTTGCTACTTTAGAGTGGACGGTAAGTGTACCTTTCACCACTTCGTTATCGTACTCCACATCGCTGATAGAAATTGCATGTGACTTTCCTTTGTCTTTAGCCTTAGGATTTTGTTGACGTCGACCATCATCATCAACCCTTGGATTTGGGCATTGATTGGCATAATGCCCCATCTCCTTGCACTTGAAACATTGAAGTGTAGTAGGTTCATTCTGTGTATCCCTTCCTTTGTTTGCGTCATTAGACATCTTCTTCCCATTATCACGGCATTCAAATGCCCGATGACCTTCTTTTCCACATTTAAAACATTTACTTGTCCCTTTAAGACAACTCCATCCATGTTTCTTTCCACACTTTGAGCATAAGGAAAAGCTCATCTTCTTTTCCGTGTGCTCTTTAGATTTTTCTTTGAATTCCATCTTCCTCTTCTTATCAAACCCATGTGACTGATGGGTTACTCCAATCTCCATCTCGACTTTGAGAGCACATCGAACGATTTCCTCGTAGCTATTGAAGTCCCTTATGGATAACTCCCTTCGAAGACTTGGTTTTAAGCCACTAAAGAATCGATCGATCTTACTCTCAGGTTGGATAATAATACCAGAAGTGTACCTTGCAAGTCTGGTAAAATTTGCTTCATAGGTACCAACAGATTCATCATCCCTTTGCTCCAGTTCAAGGAACTATTTCTCCATCTTTGTTCGGAGAATACGAGGGAAGTACTTATTGAAAAATAAGTTCTTGAACTCGTCCCATTCCATAGACTCAATTTCATCCCTTTGCCTCTTATTCTTAACAAGATTCCACCATTGATCCGCATCTCCTTCCAAACGATACACTGCTAGGGTGACTTTATCATGCTCAGAACATTGAAGAACTGAAAATATCTTTTCAGTAGTACTAATCCATTGTTCAGCAACTAATGGATCAGTAGATCCGCTGAAAGAAGGTGGACGCTGCCTCATGAAGGATTCAACAGAATGTTGCTCCCTCCATTGTTCGTTTGGAAATCCTGCATGATTCATAGCTTGAGAAAGTTGTGTGAGCATGGCTACAAGATTTTGCATTCTAGCTCCCATATCGTTTGGTTGCTCAGGGGGACAATCATTGCATTGCCCATCGCATTCCGCATTAACACGGTTCCTTCGGGTTCCAGCCATTGACTAAAACCAAGAAGAATAGTGTGAGAAACACTAATTATAATAGGAAACCACATAATTCAAGAAAAAAAAATTTCATGCTTATGGTCTTATCCTAGGTTATTCATGGCCATTTCTAAGATTGTGTTCTATGCTTAGACTTATCCTTAGGGTTCTTACTAAGGCTTTCACATCCTAGTTTCCAAAGGTTGACTATACCTTTCCTCTGATACCAACTATAACGACCCATACTTTACATACATTGTTTATACTTCAAAATTGAAGTACACTTATTACAACATATGACAAAACCACAAAGGACCGTATAGGTATATTGTCTTTAGAAATTGGGAAACATAAACAACTGGTTCATAAATCTTCTACAGTGTCTCCCATTTATTTCATCATATCTAGGGTCCCTTTTAGAATATTCTACTTAATATCCATCTTCCTGACCTGGGGAAAAGAAAACATAAAAGGGTGAGCTCAAATGCTCAGCAAGGGCAAATAAAGGAAATAAAAATCATATCATATCTTTATGAAAATCAAAACCTGCAAAAGAGATCATAATATCTTAACATGGAATAAATCATAGAAGTGAAAATGAGATCCCCATAATCATAACATAAAACTTGAAACTTTGTGGCATGCACACATAATCATGGAAAATCATTTCTTGTTAGTCATGACTCATTGCCAAGACTATCTTAGTGGACAAAGTCCCTTTCTGAACCGAGTTCACTCCTCGTTTCAGTCCTGTATCATTGAACCGAAATAACCTTCTGTTCCAGCCATGTCTATCTCATGAGATATAAAATCATTACCCAATGCATTGGAGGGAGATATAGGTCCCACCCATCTCATAATGATACCATTCTTATGTGTGCCACAAAATCATAAATCATACATCATTGCATAACCCATGTAATAAAAATGGGATTCTTAAACAACATGACATCATAAAACCATTCATATAAGATAAAGGAATTCATAAACATAATTCCATCACAACATAGTCAAATCAATGTAAAAATATGGATAGAAACAGAACCCTTTTTTATCTTAGATGGAATATAATTTTGATAAAACACTTGAAATGAATTCTTGAGGAAAATATCCTTTCTTCTTCAAAATAAATTTCTTTTCACAAAACATCATACAATTTTAAAAGAAAGAGATTTTATTAAAAATAGTCATGAAATATTTTGGAGGAAGGTTCATGAAAATAAGGCTTTATAAAACCGTAAAAATCCGTTCGTGCCGTATAAGTTAAAAAAACATTCTTCTCGTACTTTTGTCGGAAAAGTCAAAAAGTACCTCGTATAAAAAAACGACAAAAGATTCCTTTCATATCTTTTACTAAAAACTCACCGAAGGGTAAAATTGGATTTAAACAATTGTAGGTGGGTGGAAATAATATTACATATTTAAGAAACATGGATGTGGATGATAAAATACACCCCAGTAAATACTTACGAATAAACAATCTCGGATAAAAATGAGATTGTGATATTTCCCCTTACCTTAGGTCCGATTTGCTTTGTTCGTGTCCGAAGCTCCTGTATAATGGTTTAAATAATGTTATTGACTTATTCCAGAATCATACATATTGATATGATATCATATATGGTCATATTATTAGCTTCTTGTTAGTAATATTTCATTGTTACTTGTTACTCGGGTCTTTATAACTTTTTGTTCTAATGCGTGTTTTGTTGAATAAATTCTTATTCTTATCTTTAGGTTATAGATAATTCATTTCAATAATGGTATTAGTGTAGTTTATACCATATTCATTCATTCAATTCATTTATATAATCATTATGAAATGAAGATCATGTAGAACGAGTCGCATCACATCGTGGAGACGGTATTCCGTACGTACGCACGAGTGATGATATCGTTCCTATGATCGTGGAATTGTATTGGAGTATATATATATATATTATTTCAGTATCAATATTACTTCATAATAATCATATATAGTTACTCATTACACCATTATACCCATCCTTGTAAGGTGATGGTGGAAAATAGATTACACCACGGCGTGGAGACGGTATTCCGTACGTACGCACGCGCGGTGATTTCATTTTTCCGTAGGATGGATAGAAGGTGAATTAGGGTTGTTTCATATTTATAATGACATATCAGTATGTAAGTAATACTGATGTTATTACTTTATCATGAAACGACTAAATAAGAAGAAGTTGAAGAAGAAAGAAATTGAAAAGATCGGTAATGGATATTACCTCTTCTTTGGAACGCCTCTTTGAATCCTCCACTTAAGGAACTAAGAGTGGTCTTTGGAGAAGACCAGTACCTCTAGGATTAGTCTAGGGAAGTGGAGAGGAGAAAATGGCAGGGGTTGGCCGAGCTTGAGTGCTCAAATTGGTGTGAGGAGGAGGGGGAGGAGGTGCCCTTTTATAAGGGAGGAGAGGGGCACCTTAGGAATATCTCAAAATATTATTTTATATTAAAGTCAAAATCAGTTTATAATGGTTCCAAAGGGTCTTATTTCGAAGATAAAGTGGGGATGGGTCGAAATCCTATCAACCAATAGGATTTAAACAAGTTTAGGGTATTATTTTAACCTTATCAATTAGATTTAACTCTAAGTTAATTAATTTAACTTTTACCGTGTCTTTTTGTTTTCTTTCACTATATGGTTAATACACTTACTATAACATGCCAAACGAACCCCAAATTGTTTATTATTAATATATATATCCTTATCTAAGTCATTTGGCCGAACCTTAGATTTTTAGGAATAAAATAACAATTAATAATATAATATTTGATTTAAAAACTATTTTGTGTCAATTTTGACACTATTTGATATATGATTTTTGTGAAAGTCATAACAGAATTATATGTTCGAAAAAAGTTTCTTAAATCAACATTAATATATCATAGTAACCTATAAAATTAGTGGAATTCATAAAAAGGCATAAATTACATTTATTTTGGTATTTATATTATCAATTTTGTCAATATTTCATTAATAAGATAATTACTGCATCATCTTTGTGTCATAAATAAATTAAATTATTTGATGTCTAAAAATTACAAATAAAATACCATCATGTAGGAAATCGTTTTAGCTTTCTAATGAATATTTACAATTGAATTTATCTTATGTATAACCCCATATTAAAAATGATTTACTTATTAAACTTTGATTTTAACTATTTTAACCCTTCTTTAAATAAATTAATAATAAATGTCCTAATCTAATCCAGGTGGGCCTAAATGGTCTTATTTTATTCCTAAGTTTGTTTTGGGTCGAATTACGCTTGTCCAATAGAATTAGGACATGTGTTAGGGTAATATTAATATCATATTTACCCTTAGTTACCCTATTTACTATTAACCGCGGTAAAAATAGTAAAAAGTTACTATTCACCAAAAAATTATTTTTATCTCATTGAACCACATTTTACTTACTGATATCAACCGTGTCTATCGGATTTTTGAAATTCCATTCACAGAAGCGGTAAAATTAAGTTTTATGCAAAATTCAGTTTTTAACCTACCACTTAGTGGTTTCACTATTCATCAAAAATTGAAAGTTTTCAGAAAAATACCAAAATTTCACCCTAGGCTAATTTCGATATTCTGAGTCCAAAAATGAAGTCCATTTTGAAAAATAAAATTTATAAAATTTCAAAAAGTGGTTATTACTATTCATAACGGCTAGTTTTAATAGCATATTGTTGTTTAGTGAAACTCGGTATTGCGTACGACGCAAGCTATCGAGGAAGGTCGCGATTGCGTGTAAAGCAAGCCAAGAAAGTGTTGTGTAGAAAAAGATTCCTTTGATTATTTATATAAAATAAAAGTCTCGGGTGTTACAATTACCTTGATCCTATAGGGATACCTCAATTTTATTGTACCCTGAGTACCCATCTGAGAAACAGTATAATACATGACATTCCACTCTCTCAAGTACTTGGTCAATGAATGGTAAGGGGAAATGGTCCTTCTTAGTAAATGAGTTTAGCTTCCTATAGTCGATGTAGACTCTCCAACCACTTCTCACCCTTGTGGGAAGAATCCCTCCATCCTCATTGGTTATCTCTGTGATTTTTGCCTTCTTGGGAACCACTTAGATTAGGCTGACCCACTCACTCTTAGCTATGGGATATATGATACCAGCTTTTAACAATTTCAGAAGTTCCTTATTTACTACCTCCATGAGATTATAACTGAGTTTCCATTGAGGTTGACAACATGGCTTTGAATCAGATTCCAGAACAATCTTATGAGTCCCGATAAGTGGGCTAATCCCAGGAATATCATACATGGTCCAACCAATGGCTTTCTTATGTTTCTTAAGTAAATCTAGAAGCATCCTCTCATGATTGGATTCAAGAGATGAAGAAATGACAAAATTATGTGTTTGATTGTCCCCTAGGAAGGCATACTTGAGTTTAGCGGGAAGTTCCTTCAATTCAAGATCAGGTTGGTTCAGAATATCAGTAGAATATTGGGACATTGAATCAAGATCAATTTTGTTTCCTAGAGTTTTAGATAGGATTGATTCCCCACATGTAGAAGTTTCAACTACTATATTGGCTTGATCAGATTTTGGTAAGGAAGTTTGAGTGGTCTCCATGAAAGTGGTTTCCTGAATGGTTTCACTGATTGTTGGATCTAAGACTTCATCGTAATAGCAATTTGAAAATTATTCAAGCCAAGGAGATAAAATTCCTTCATTTGAACAAAGGAAATCAATCTCATCCTGACTTAAACATCCATCAAATATTCCATAATGTTCTATGGATTCATTATCAATGTTTCTTATCATGTTTACTTCATGAATGTCCTCGTCATCCCCTATTTGTGAGCATGAATTATAGATGTTCAATTCTAGACTCATGTTTCTAAAGGTGATGTTCATGTTCCCATTTTGGACTCTGATAACAGATTTGATTGTTTCATGGAAGGGACGACCAAGGATGATTGGGGTTTGTTCCTTATTTCCTAATTTCGGATGGTTGTCATGGACAATGAAGTCAGCAGAGTAGATGAAGTTTTCAACCATTACCAAAACGTCCTTTAAAAACCCCTTTGGAACCCTAATTCTATGATCAACAAGTTGAAGTGTGACAGATGTGGGTTGGATCGCTTCTAGACCTAACTAGCAGTACACAGTATAGGGAATGAGATTGATACTAGAACCTAGGTCACACAAGGCCTTGACAACTTTGATCTCTACTAGTTCAACATTAATGTAAAGGCAACCCGGGTCTTTCAACTTAGGAGGAATGGTCCCTTGAATGGTGGTACTCACATTAGTTTCCAAAAGAACTTGGTTTTTATGTTAAAATTTTCTTTTAAAAGTAAACAGGTCCTTAAGGTACTTTGATTATGCAGGTATTGTTTGGATTACATCAAGAAGAGGAATGTTTAACTTGAATTGTGAGAATATTTCCCTCAATGTGTCACTCAATTCAGGCTTGGTTTTCCCCCTCATGCATTGAGGAAATGGTGTAGGTTGTTGGGTTGTTTGTTGAAGAGTTATTTCTTCCACATTGTTATCAGTTTCCTCAGTTTTATCTTGTGGTTTATTTTAATTTTAATTTAATTCTTTAGCTTCACATGGTTTCTAACATATTTTTTTAGGTTTCCCAATAGATTTCACACTTCATAGAATATTCACAACCTTTAGTTGTTCATGAGTTGTTTGAGTACAAATTGACTCTCCCCTTGAAGTTGAGGATGGAACCACCTGTTTAGGCATGGGTGCCTTTCCAGTTTTCATGGTTTTAAGTTCTTGTTTTAGGGAAGAGACTCCCGAGATCATTCTTTCCATTTGTTTTCACAGTTGTTCTAGTAGGATTTGTGGAATAGTTTGGGTTGGTGCTTTAGAATATTGGTTTATCCTATGGGGGATATTTTGGAGGTGGGATGGTTTGTTGAAAATGGACTAGTGGTTGTTGGTATTGGATAGGTTGGGTTTAGAACTAGTTATGGGTTAGGTAGTTCTGATGGGGGTAAGGATTTTGTCCTTGTGGTTGTCTAGGTTTTTGGTTATCCTTCCAGCAGAAGCCTGGGTGGTCATTATACCTTTGGTTGAAGTTGTGTTGGTATTGAGGATTTTTAAAGTTCAAATCAACTACTTCTGCTGGGGGACCTTCTAAAAGAACATCCTTGATGGATGGAATCATTGATCAGTTGTCTATCTTATGTTCATATTTTTCAAAAAATGTGCAAACAGGTTCTATAGTTTGGATTTCATGGACTTTCCTAAGGTCTATCTCTTCAACCTTCCTAGAGAGTGCTGCAAGTTTAGCCCTAAGTATTTCCTCTTCTCTATGTGTATGAATTCCAGTAGTTCTTTGAGGATTTTCAGAATAAGGTGAAGTTCCGCCATTTTTTCAGCAAGGCTTTCTAGATACTTGTAAGCATCATTTGGGGATTTTTTTAAAGGTTCCATTACACATCATGTCAATGAATTGTTTGTTCCCCGGACCCAACCCTTCATAAAAAATTCTCACTTGTTCGGGAATAGAAAAACCATGGTGTGGAATCATGTTTAGAGTGTCTTTGAACCTCTCACATGATTCATAGAATGACTCTCACTCCTTTTCAAAAAAAATGGATACTCTTTTTAAGTGGAATTGTTTTGTGGTGGGGAAAGTATTTTTTTTATAATTCTCTTTGTAGTTGGTCCCAAGAGTTGATGGATGATGGTATCAAATTGTTTATCCGATTTTTAGATCAATACTTTAAAGAAAAACGAAATACCCTCAACCTAGCTAATTCTAGTTGATATGGGGGACACATGGTTTCTACAATGCCATTAAACTCCTTAACGTGAAGGTAGGGCATCTCGGACTCCATTCCATGGAATGTGAGAAGGTGGTTTAGGACATGGGGTTTAAAGATGTAGTTGGCATATAATAGGGATTTGTGTCTAATTCATGAGGGGGAATTGGTCCAGGATGGTGTGAGGAAGTCATTCATGGTTTGATCAACTGCATTCCCCATGTTTGGAGCTGCCTCATTTAGGTTTCCATTTTGGTTCCCACCCGGGTTTATGAGTTGGTTTCTTTGAAGACCTTCCATTGAAATGGGCTCAATTTTTTACTCTAGAATATTAGGAAGATTAGAATCTAATGGAAACATTTCCCTTGGTGTACTTTACTCCCCAACCACAGGACTATCCACCCTAACAAGAAATTTTGATTGATCATGAGTGTAGGCGGACAGGCGCTAAAAGAAAAAAAATGAGAAAGGGAAATGATAAGAGATCTTGGGTGAGAATAGAAGAAATGGGGAAGAATAGAATGGGTGTTTATATGACTTAATTGGGTCCCTAGAAACAGTGCCAAAATTTTATTCACACTCAAATTTAACCAAGAGATGAAGGTAGAATGGTCCTTGTAGTTTAGCTTGGGTTGTCGAATCCTTAGAGACCTAAGAAGAAACCTATAGACACGTACATTCTATGAACTATTTTTGTCTATGAAGTGGCCAACTTGGGATGATTTTATATGGGTTTAAGTGAACTCTAAAACACTGAAGTTAATTCAATTTTAAAGAATGATTTGATCTTAGGTTGTCACTTGGGGTGGATTGGATGCATTCCCTTTTCAACTATTTCAATTTATTATATTTGAGATGAGTTCATTTTAGAAGATCAAACAAAATCATCACTCACAGGTTTAATACCTACACACCATAATACAAATCACCTATACACTTGAAGGATCAAATATTTGAGCACTCCAAGGTAAAGGTTCGTATTATCACTTGAAGTGTGTGGCCTTAAAATTCTATAAGGATGAAGAAGTTTTAAAATCATTAAATAAAAATCTCATTTTAAAGAAGTGATTAGATATTAAGGTAGTTATAAATAATATCCAATATAACCCCTTGCTATACCCTTGGATCAACCCATAAGTGGGTTAGCCCTCCATTGATCCTATTGTTTCAATGGAAGTGGAAAGTAGACTCATGAGGGGGGAATTGGAGAAGTAAAAAAACAATGAAATAACAATCACTCAATCATTGTGTGATAATCTCACAAGGTTTGGTATGAAAAATTCCACACCTTAAGGCAACGGTATCAATGTGATAATAATAAGAATATAAAAATAGAATATGAAGAACTTTTATAGAGAAGATAAGGTAATTCAAGGAACTTACAATTGAGGGAATGCGATTACAACATCAAATTGGCGGCATGACATTAAGATGAAACAAAGCTCAAAGATGATAAACTCCTCCACCACCCCTACCTTAAATAGGCATTTTTTAAGCCTTGGGTCGAGACTCCAATATTCCAAGTCTCCAAAATTAATTGTGGTAGGCCATAGGTGGGTGTAATGTTGAGGGAGATTTGATTTTTCCACCCATGACCTGAGGTGGAAGCCAACTTTCATCCACTGAACAGACGCATCTTAATGTCCTTCTATATTGCCAAATTGGAGTGGTCCATAAAAGACAAAAATGGAGCTCCGGATATCTCCTAACCTCCTATAAAATTGGGGCCCATGTTTAGTTTCGTATGCCTAGATATGATTAAATTGGTAGGCTGTTTTTTGGGCCGTAGAATCTGGCGTAGAATTTTATCTCCAAATTGCTCTGCCTTAATAACCACCATAGAGGACAAATTAGCACTTTATCCTAAAAAATTATTTTTTGTTATATATTTATTCTAGCATTCTATGAAATTATTTCTTCATTGGGCCTTTATGTTGGGCCCCACATTCTCATCATTGGGCTGATGTCCAATCTGCCTTATCCAGAATTGTTTGCATGAAATCCCATTTTGGTGGTCTTTTAATGTGAATCTTCCATCACTAAAAAAGTATGAATTGTTACCAATATAATTAAAAACCTTAATATTAAATATGAAAATAAAATCAAGATCATTGGGTACTTTAAATTATGTTCAAAAATGTACCACATAATAGTGCATTTTAAGAAGGAATTAAAACTATAATGTGAATTGATGTTCAAAGTGTAAAATGCACTAAAATGGTGTTTATGAATAATAAAGAACATGAATATTATATATATTAACAATGAATATTAGCCTCATTTAGTGTCTAATCACACCCCCCAACTTGAGTTTTTCTAGTCCCGAGAAAAATATATGTCAACAATATGAAATTCGAATTCCCTTTGCAAAAACATTTTAATACACAATGATCACCAAAAACCCTTATACCAAACAATCATGAAACCTATCAAAATATTTTAATACAATATATTTTCATAATAATATCACAATCCCAATCCCATTCCTTTTTTCAAATTCATCGCCATATTTCATCCAATATTCATTAAGAGTGATGATGTGTTCTGCATCGCATTAGACATGGGGGTTTATCTTTATTCAAGGGAGAAATTATGGAAGAGCTTGGTGGAATCACATTCCAATATTAATATGAGTATTCAAAAAACAATTATTGTATTTTTTTCAATTTTTCCATTATAATTGAAATTCCACTCAAAAGAGTCAACCCTTGTAGCGAGACTTTGCTGATGAATCCCAGGCTCAAAGACCTTAGGGAACCAAGTGAATCTCACACACTCGGGTATCATCTCGAATTAACTCAGTCAAAAATAAATTCAAATTACCAAAAATAAAGATGAAATTAATAACTTTTGGCCAGACAACTATGGTTTCATGATCCCCAAGTGCCGAAATCTACGTATTAGGTCATTTCATTTCTCTACACGCAAATTTATTGTTTTTTTTTAAATTTTTTTATTGAATATTAATATTAAATCTAAAATTATCACCAAACCTATAATATTTATTTGGGGGAGCCCGTGAACTCAAACTAATACCCCACTATCCAAAGGAAGTGTATTGTGATTTTTTTATTTGGATGAAAATATAAACCATGAAATATCACATTAGACAGCCACATTTTCCAAAAACAATGCTAATGAAATTATACATAGATTAAAATCAAAATCAGGGCATACTAAATTATTTGATATTTAGTTTCAAAGTATATAATGTCTATTATCATGTTCAAGGTTAAATAAATTTTCCCTTTCATTAAGGCACACTTTTTTTCAAATCATTCATTTTTTACACAAAAACAATTTTATTTTATCTCCCCCCTAACTTAAAATAACATTGTACCAAGTGTTTAAAGAAAATAAAATTTAGAAGGGGGTAGAGGTAGAGAATGGGATTTCAAAAATGAAATTGAAAATGAGGATCATGGAATGAAGTCACCTGGTGGTTGAAGTTGAAATTATTGTTTCTCCCTTTTAATCCCTTGGTCTCGATGTCACTCTGAGAATTCCCTAGTGAAAAAAAAACAAACAAAAAAACAAAATAAACTATATATATATATATATATAATAAAGTAAAATATAAGTATATATATAAAATTAATAGAATAAGGAAGCACAAAAAGTCATAGGTCAGTGGTAAGCGCACTCCCCTATCTCCCTTCAGAACTAGGTTTGATACCCCGCGGCCTCACCGGTTGTGATGGGATTTGACCCACAACCTATGACGTGTCCTTTTTTTATTAATATATTTTTATTTTATTTTTGTCTTTTTATTTTAACCTACAAACACATAAAAATAAAACTAACTGATGATACATTGTCTTCTTTTTAAATTTTTGGGTAAGGTATTACTTAAGGATCCACCACGTGACACTGATGAATACGGTGCTCCCCTTTCATACCCATCCATACTCATAATAGAAGAACATGTCAATAGTCTATTTTTTTTATTTTTAAATATAAAAATAATTAATTAATCCTATTTGAAAAATAAATATGATTCTAAAAATATTGGAAACATGAAAACCATGGGATACCTCTCGTGCAGCGCTTTTGATTAATGTTATTACCCCGACATGGATTCTAAATCTATCAATTTTTTCATAGTTCATAGGTTGGCTCAGTTAACTCAACCTCTATTTACTTTTTATTTAATGATTCAATGAATGGTTTTATCCTAGGACCATTGACCTCGAAAATGTGACCACTAGTGGGATCTTGAATCTCTACTGCCCCATGGGGGTACACAGGATGCACTATGAAAGGACTAGACCATCTAGACCTTAACTTTCCCAGGTGTAAATGAAGTTTTGAACTATACAGGAGCACAAATTTTCTCGGTTCAAAATGTTTGAATTTGATATTCCTAGATTGTTAGGCTTGAACTCTAGATTTATTGATCCTAAAATTTTCATAAGCCTCCATCCTTAGTTCCTCAAGTTCATTGAGATCTATTTTTTTCTGGCCAATGAGAGGTCATAATTTTTTTTCTTAATTGCCCAAAAATCCTTATGCTCAATTTCAATAGGTAAATGGAATGTTTTTTCCTAAAACAACCTATATAGTGACATTCCTAGGATGGTTTTGTATGTTGTACGATATACCCAAAGAGCATCTGAGAGTTTCTCAGACTAATCATTCCTAGAAGGATTGATAGTTTTTTCAAGAATATTCTTAATCTCTATATTTTCTAACTCAAATTGACCATTAGTTTATGGATGGTATGCAGTGGAAAACTTGTGATAAATCCCATACTTAGACATGAGTGAAGAGAATGGATGGTTGTAGAAATGGGTTCCTCAGTCATTGATTATAGCCCTAGGAATTCCAAATCAAGAAAATATGTGCTCTTTTAGAAATCAGATCACAAAATGATGGTCATTAGACTTGGTGGGAATGGATTCAACCCATTTTGAGACATAATCAATAGCTCAGAGGATGTAGAGGTATTCCCTAGAGTTTAGGAAGTGACCCATGAAAAATATTCCCCAACAGTCAAAGATTTCAATCACTAAGGTGGGAGTGAGGGCCATTTGATTCCTTTTTTTGATTGACCCTACTTGTTAACACTTAGGACAGCTTTGAAAAAATGTGTAGGTGTCCCTTGAGAGGGTGGGCCAGAAGAGACCACACTGAAGAATCTTAGTAGATGTTTTCTTATAGGAAAAGTGACCTCCATATGCCCCACTATGATAGAATTTAAGGATGGACTCCTATTCAGATTATGGGACACACGTCCTGATGACTTGGACATGGCATAACTTATAGAGGTATGGATCATCAAACACATAGTGCCTAACATCATAAAGGAATTTCCTTGGAGCATGAGTCCCTACAAATTTTGGAATTAATCCTATAACTATGAAGTTGGCTATGTCAGCATACCATGGGCAGTCACTCATAGAGTCTAGGTGTTCATCAGGAAATGAATCAGACACAGAAAGGAGATTTGAGTTGTCTTTGAATTTTAACCTATAGAGGTTATCAACTACAAGATTTTCAACACCCTTTTTATCCTTGATTGTGAGGTCAAATTCTTATAACATAATGACCCACCTAATCAGTCTAGCCTTAGCATCTTGTTTTTGGAAGAGGTATTTTAGTACAGAATGGTCAGTGAACACAGTGATGGTGGATCCTATGAGCTAGGACCTAAACTTCTCTATGGCAAACACAATAGCAAGTAACTCTTTTTCAGTGGTGGTGTAGTTTATTTGGGCATCATTTAAGGATTTTCTTGCATAAGCAATGACATAAGGAGTTTTATCACAACGTTGTCCTAACACAACTCCTACAACAAAGTCACTTGTATCACACATAAGTTATAAAGGAGGGTTCCAATTTGGAGATTTAATAATGGGAGGATAGGTGAGAGAGGATTTGAGGGTTGATAACGAACCCTCACAGCTTTCTGTCCAAAAAATGGAGCATCCTTTACTAGGAGAACACAATGGTGATGGGATATTGAACTAAAGTCCTTGAAGAATCTTCTATAAAAACAACCATGTCCTAAAAAAGACCTCACTTCCTTGACAGTTTTGGGTGATGGAAGGTGACGAATGATGTCAACCTTGGGTTTATCAACTTAATTCCCCCTACCTGAGACTAGATTCCCTAGAACTAGTCCCTATTTAACCATGAAATGGCATTTTTTCTAGTTTAGAACTAGATTATTTTCTTCACATCTTGACAAGACTATCTCCACATTCCTCATACATCCCTCAAATGTATCCCCAGACGCAAAGAATTCATCCATGAAGACCTCAAGAAAATCCCCTACCATGTCTGAGAATATTCCCATCATGCACCGCTGGAAGGTTCCAGGGGCATTGCATAACCCGAAGGGCATGCATTTCAAAGAAAAATTGTTGAATGGACATGTGAATGCATTCTTCCCTTGATCCTTTAGGGATACCTCAATTTGATTTTACCCCGAGTACCCATCTAAGAAACAGTAGAAGGCATGACCTGTCACTCTCTCAGGGACTTGGTCAATGAATGGTAATGAGAAATGGTCCTTCTTGTAATTGATTTTAGCTTCCTATAGTCTATGCAGACTCTCCAACCACTACTCACCCGTGTTGGAAGAATCTCTCCATCCCCATTGGTTATCACTGTGATTCCTGCCTTCTTGGGAACCACTTGGATTGGGCTGATCCACTCACTCTTAGCTATTGGATATATGATACCATCTTTTCACAATTTCATAAGTTCCTTCTTTACTACCACCATGATATTAAGATTGAGTTGTCATTGAGGTTGATGACATGTCTTTGAATCAAATTCCAGAACAATCCTATGAGTCCCAATAAGTGGGAAAATCCCATGAATATCATTCTAGGCCAAACCAATGGCTTTCTTATGTTTTCTAAGGACATGTAGAAGCATCCTCTCATTATTGAATTCAAGATAAGAAGAAATGACAATTGGATGTGTTTTATTGTCCCCTAGGAAGGCATACTTGAGTGTAGTGGGAAGTTCCTTCAATTCAAGATCAAGTTGGTTCATAATTTTAGTAGAATATTGGGACATTAAATCAAGATCAATTTTGTTACCTAGAGTTTTAGATAGGATTGAGTCCCCACATGTAGAAGTTTCAGATACTAGTTTGGATTGATCAGATTTATAGAAGGAAGTTGGAGTGGTCTCCATGAAAGTGGTTTCCTGAAAGGTTTCACTGATTGTTGGACCTAACACTTCATCATAAGATCAATTTGAAAGTGATTCAAGCCAAGTAGATAAACTTCCTTCATGTGAACAATGGAAATCAATCTCATCCTGACTTAAACATCCATCAAATATTCCCTGACATTCTATGGATTCCTTACCAATGCTTCCTATCATGTTTACTTAATGAATATCCTCGTCATCACCTATTTGTGAGCTTGCATTATAGATGTTCAAGTCTAGACTCATGTTTCCAAAGGTGATGTTCAGGTTCCCATTTCAGACTCGAATAATAGAGTTTATTGTTGCAAGGAAGGTATGACCAAGGAGGATTGGGGTTTGTTCCTTATCTCCTAAGTTTGGATGGTTTTCAAGGACAATGAAGTTAGTAGGTTAGATGAAGATTTCAACCTTTACCAGAACTTTCTTTATAATCCCATTTGGAACCCCAATGCTACGATCAGAAATTTGAAGTGTGATAGCTGTGTGTTGGAGCTCTTCTAGGCCTAACTGGCAGTACACATCATAGGGGATGAGATTGACACTAGCACCTAGCTCACACAAGGCCTTGACAACTTTTCTCTCTCCTAGTTAAACATTGATTTAAGTGTAACCTGGGTCTTTCAACTTAGGAGGAATGGTCCCTTTAATGGTGGTACTCACATTACCAGCCAAATGGAATTGGTTTTTATGTGAAAATTTTCTTTTAAAAGTCCACAGGTCCTTAAGGTACTTTGAGTAGGCCGATATGGTTTGGATTGCATCGATAAGAGGAGTGTTTAACATGACTTGTGAGAATATTTCCCTCAATGTTTCACTCAATTCAGGCTTGGTTTTCCCCCTCATGCATTGAGGAAATGGTTCAGGTTGTGGGGTTGTTTGTTGAAGAGTTCTTTCTTTCACATTGTTATCAGTTTCCTCAGTTTGGTCTTGTGGTTCATTTGAATTTTCATTAAATTGTAAAGCTTTATATGGTTTCTAAATTATTTTTTTAGGTTTCTCAATTGATTTCCTACTTCTTAAAATAGTCACATACTTTAGTTTTTCATGAGTTGTTTGAGTACAACTTGACTCTCCCCTTGAAGTTGAGGATGGTATCATTTGAGTAGGCATGGGTTCCTTTCATGTTATCATGGTTTGAAGTTCTTGTTTTAGGGAAGAGACTTCTGAGTTCATTCTTTCCATTTTTTTGCATAGTTGTTCTAGTAGGCTTTGTGGAATAGTTTGGGTTGGTGCTTGAGAAGATTGGTTTATCCCAGGGGGTATATTTTATATGTAGGATGTTTTGTTGAAAATGGACCGGTGGCTGTTGGTATTGGATAGGTTGGGTTTGGAACTGGTTATGGGTTTGGTAGTTTTGATGGGGGTAAGTATTTTTTCCCTATGGTTGGCTAGGTTGTTGATTATCATTCCAGCGGAAACCTGGTTGGTCATTATACCTTGGGTTGAAGTTGTTTTGGTATTGAGGATTTTGAAAGTTCAAAGCAATTACTTCTGTTGGGGGTACTCCTAAAAGAACATTCTTGATGGATGGAGTGGTTGGGAAGTTGTCTCTCTTATGGTCATATTTTTCACAAATTGTGCAAACAGGTTCTACAGTTTTGATTTCATGGACTTTCCTAAGGTCTATCACTTCAACCTTCCTAGAGAGTGTTGTGAGTTTAGCCCTAAGGCTTTCCTCTTATCTAAGTGTATGAATTACAATAGTTCTTTGAGTCTTTTCAGAATAAGGTGAAGTTCCCCATGTTTTTTTGTTCATAAAGGATTTCCAGATACTCATAATCATAATTTGGGGCTTTCTTTTTAAAGGTTCCATTACACATCATGTCAATGAATTGTTTGTTCCCCAGACCCTACCCTTCATAGAAAATTCTCACTTGTTAAAGATTAGAAAAACCATTGTGTGGAACCTTGTTTAGAGTGTCCTTGAAGCTCTCCCATGTTTCATAGAATGAATCTCACTCTTTTTCAAAAAAAAATTGGATACTCTTTTTAAGTGCAATTGTTTTGTGGAGGGGAAAGAATTTTTTGTAGAATTCCCTTTGTAGTTTGTCCCAAGAGTTGATGGATGATGGTATCAAATATTTATCGAATTTTTAGCTCGATCCTTAAATAGAAAGGAAATAGCCTCAACTTAGCTGATTCTAGTTGATATGGGGGACACATGGTTTCTACAATTTCATTGAACTCCTTAACGTGAAGGTAGGGCATCTCAGACTCCATTCCATGAAAAGTTGGAAGGTGGTTTAGGACATGGGTTTTAAATATGAAGTTGGCATATCCTAAAGAGTTGTGTCTAATTTATGAAGGTTAATTGGTCCAGGAAGGTGTGAGGTAGTCATTCATGGTTTGATCAACTGCATTCCCCAATTTTGGGGCTTCCTCATTTGGGTTTCCATTTTGGTTCCCACCCAGGTTTATGAGTTGGTGTCTTTGAAGACCTTCCATTGAAATGGGATCAATTTTTTACTCTGGATTATTAGAAAGATTAGGATCTAATGGAAAGAGTTTCCTTGGTGTAATTGACTCCCCAACCCCAGGGCTATCCCCCCTAACTATATAGTTTTATTGATCACGAGTGTAGGCGGACTTGCACCAAATGAAAAAAAAACAAGAAAAGGAAAAGATAAGAGATCTTGGGTGAGAATAGAATAAATTGGGGAGAATAGAATGGGTGTTGAGATGATTTAATTGGGTCCCCAGCAACGGCGCCAAAATTTTATTCATGCTCAAATTTACCCAAGAGATGAAGGTAGAACAGTCTTTGTAGTTTATCTTGGGTTGTCGAATCCTTAGAAACCTAAAAAGAAACCTATATAAATGTACATTCTATGGACTATTTTTGTCTTTGAAGTAGAAAAATTGGGTTGATTTTATATGGGTTTAAGTGAACTCTAATACACTGAAGTTAATTCAATTTTAAAGTATGATTTGATCCTAGGTTATCACTTGGGGTGGATTGTATGCATTCCCTTTTCAACTATTTCAATTTCTTATATTTGAGATGAGTTTATTTAAGAAGATCAAACAAAATCATGACTCACTGGTTTAATGCCTACACACCCTAATACAAATCACCTATACACTTGAAGAATCTAAGCTTTGATCACTCCAAGTTAAAGGTTCGTATTAGTACTTGAAGTGTGTGTCCTTAAAATTAAATAAGGATGAAGACTTTTTAAAATCGTCAAATAAAAATTTCATTTTAAAGAAGTGATTAGAGATTAAGGTAGTGATAAATAACATCCAATATATCCCCTTGATACTCAATTGTATCAACCCATATGTGGGTTAGCCCTCCATTGATCCTATGGTTTCAATGGAAGTGGAAAGTAGACTCATGAGGTAGTAATTGGATAAGTAAAAAAACAATGAAATAACAATCACTCCACCATTGTGTGATAATATCACAAGGTTTGGTATGAAAAAGTTCAAACCATGAGGAAATGGTATCAAAGTTATAATAATAATAATAGAAAAAGAGAAGATGAATAACCTTTATAGAGTATCTAAGGTAATTCAAGAAACATACAATTGAGGGAATGCGATTACGCTATCAAATTGGAAGCATAACATTAATATGAAACCAAGCTCAAAGATGATCAACTCCTCCACCACCACTGCCTTAAATAGAAATTTTCAAAGCCTTGGGTAGATCCTTAAACTTTCCAAGTCTCATAAATTAATTGTGGTTGTCCATAGGTGGGTGGAAAGTTGAGGGAGAGTTCATTTTTCCACCCTTGACCCGAGGTGGCAGAAAACTTTCATCCACCGAACAGATGCGTCTGAATGGCCTTCTATGAGGAAGAATTTCAGTGGTCCATATAATAAGAAAATGGATCCTTGGATGTCTCATAACCTCCTGTAAAATTTGGGCCCATTTGGATGTTTTTATTCCTAGATATGATTAAATTGGTAGGCTTTTTTCTTGGCCGCAGAATCTGGCCTAGACTTTTATCTCCAAATTGGGCCACTATAATAACCACCATTAATGCTGAAATAGTACTAGATCCTGAATAATTATTTGTTAATATATATGTCTTCTCCCATCCCACGAAATTTGGGCTTCATTGGGACTTTATGTTGGGCCCCACATTCTCATCAGTGGGCTGGTTTCCACTCTGCCCTCTCCAGAATTGTTTGCATGAAATCCCATTTTGGTGGTCTTCCAATGTGAATCTTCCAACACTCCACAAGTATGAATTGTTACCAATATAATTAGAAACCTTAAAATTAAATATGAAAATAAAATCAAGATCATTTGTTACTTTAAATGATGTTAAAAAATGTACCACATAATAGTGCATTTTAAGAAGCAATTACAAACTATAATGTGAAATGATGTTCAAAGTGTAAAATGCACTAAAATGGTGTTTATGAATAATAAAGAACATGAATATTATATATATTAACAATTAATATTAGCCTCATTTAGTGTCTGATCAAACCCCATCATGAAGTCCATCGAGATACCATCTCATTTCCACTCCGGCACCTCGAGTGGCTGAGTCAATCCTGTGAAAACCTGGTGCTCGGCCTTCACTTTCTGACAGGTGAGGCATTGTGAAACAAACTAATCCACTACTTTCTTCATCCATGGCCACTAGTAATAATTTTGGAATCCCTGGTACTTATTTTCCACACTAATATGTACCGCCAGAGGGGAAGTATTGAACTCCCTAAACACCTCCTCCCATAACGTCACTGTCACTACAGTGCACCCTATGAAAAGGATGACGTGCTCCCCACCTATCTAAAATACATCAGGAGAATGTTCTCAAGATATCTGAGCATGTTGGGCCTCACAGTAAACATCTCATAGTTGTGCCACCCTGAATTGTTGTAAGAGTGGGGAGTAATAGCCATCGACTGGAGGTATGCAGCCTCACCATCATCCACAAAGGATATCTGCATCGTGGTTAACTCCTTTGTCGCCTCACCCATCAGATGCAACCCTGTCCTTCTATTGAGCATATCTACTGCCATGTTCCCCTTTACAGGATTATAGACTATCTCAAAATCATAGTCCTTGAGAAACTCTATCCATCCCCACTATCTCAGGTTCAGGTCATTTTTGGGAGAAGATATACCAGAGACTCTTGTGGTCAAAGTAAACTGTAAATTGTTCCCCCATCAAGTAGTGTCACCACATCTTCAAGGAAAAGACCACTACTGCTAACTCCAGGTCATGGGTCGCGTAGTTCTTCTCATGATGCCCCAACTTCCATGAGCCGTAGGTGATCACTGCTTGCTCCTATATTAGGACACAACCAAGCCTGGTCCCAGATGTGTTGTATTAATATACATACCAAACGCCCTACTATGGTAGTCTCAAGATGGGGGCACTAGTCAGTCTCCACATTATCTTCTGGAAATTATGCTGGCATTTCTCCATCCACACGAAGGGATTTCCCTTCTGTGTTAATGCTGATAAGGGTGATACTACCCTAGAAAAGTCAAGCACGAACCTCCGATAGTAACTAGCCAACCCCAAGAAGCTTCGTACCTCAATCACGCTCCTGGGTGGCCCCCAAGAAAGCACCTCCTATATATTCGCTAGATCTACTTCCACTGCAGCCTCCGAGATGATGTGTCCAAGGAAATGGACCTCCCGAATCCAAAACTAACAATTCAAGATCTTACAATAAATTTGGTTCTCTCAGAGTGTATCTAGTACTATTCATAGGTGTACAGCGTGCTCCTCCTCCAACACTGAGTACATCAAGATGTCATTGATGAAGATGATGACGAACCGGTCAAGGTAGGGTTGGAAGATCCTACTCATGAGGCCCATGAACACTACTTGGTCATTGGTCAGGATAAAAGGCATCATCAGGAACTCATAGTGGCCATACCGGCACATGAAGGATGTCTTCGGTACATCCTCATCTCATAACCTAAGCTGGTGATATCTGGATCTAAGGTCTATTTTTGATAACCACTTTTCTCCCTTCAGATGGTCGAAGAGGTAATAAATTCTCTGAAGTGGGTACTTGTTCTGCATGGTCGCCCGGTTCAGGCACCTGAAGTCCATACACAACCTCAAACTCCCATCTGCCTTCTTGGAAAAAAAGAACTAAGGCTACCCATTGTGAAATACTATACCTTACAAACCCCTTCTTCTGTACTTCCTCCAGCAATACCCTCATCTTGCAAGGCTCTACAGGATCCATTCGATATGCCGGTGTGGATATCAGTGTAATTCTGGGGTACCAGTCGATATAGAAGTCTACCGCTCTATGAGGAGGTATCCTTTGATCCTCATCAAGAAAAAAATACTCATAATCGTCCACCACTATAGGGAAGGAGGGACTCCTCTCCTCCACTACACCCACGGTGCGACTGGCCAATTGGTGAGTGGTCGGTTGTACCTGTAAGAACCCGGATCTTCATTTCAGGTACGCCTTTCCTTTTTCTGTAGTTTTTGAGAATATTAAAATTTCTGGAAATTTTTGAAGTACACGTCGTGTACTTCCTGAGTATACGCCATGTACTCTTTTCCCGATCGAAGCCGTGTACTGGTCGTGTCTGGGCCACACACACGGTGTGTAGGGATGACGGGGAGGCCGATTTTGGCGGAGTACGGAAAGACCTAGTACACGTCATGTACTCTAAAATTACACACCGTGTACTTTTTTTTTCACTAAACGCATCGGGGTCACGCATGATGGACAGAACACACCCCTTCTCCAGGTTCTTCATCCGAGAGCGACCCGTACGGCCGGATATTCCCCAAGCCCCTGCCTCTCCTTCCGTTCTCCGATTCGAGCACGGTCGATTACGTTGGAAGCGCAGTGGTGAGTTCTCCCTTCTTCTTGAGCCTTGTTTTCCAATTTTTCCTCCTTCTCAAGTTATCTAAGGTTGAACGTCTTGTGCGTTTTCTCATATCTACGATGTTCTAGGGAGAATCAGTCGTCGTGGTTCATGTATATCGATCCTCTAGCATCAAGGTAGGTGGTTTGTGCCTTTATGTAGAAATTTGATGATTATTTTATGCAAATTCCACCAATACACTTTAACGGGGTATTATGTGTTCCTGTTTTTTCTTTTTTGTATTGCCTGCTTTTCTTGATTGCTAGAGTAGATTTTTTTGTGTGTTTATGGTAGTTTTCATTGTACTCTGGATGTTTGCTAAGCTTTCTCTTCCTGTTTGGAATTTTCCAGTTGTCGTTCATAATTGTAGGATAGTGGAACTATTGCTTTTTTGTGTTGTTGAGCCTTAGGTTGATAGCCAAGTAGTTCTTGAGGTTTACTTGGACGTTGCACGCACACTGAGCATGTTTCTTTCACTCAGGACTGTGAGAACCTAGTGTTGTATACCATAGGGAGAATTGATGTAAGGGATTCTCTAGAGTGTCTTTTAATACGATGCGAGACCACAGGTGGAATTGATGATAAGTGCTTCCCCAGAGAGTCTATAGATCCTCGACGCGGGCCACAGGGGGAATGAGACGTTGAGTGCTTCCCCAGAGAGCCTTTAGCATGATACGAGACTATAGGGGGAATTGACGGTGAGTACTTCCTTAGATATTCTATCTATTAGCTGAACTAGAGGGCTGAGACTGTGTGTGCCTCCTAGAGGGTTTCTAGTACTTTTAGGTTGAACCATAGGGGTTAGGCTGTGAGAGATACCCAGAGGGTTACATGTTTTCTTCTTGTTGTTGGTTGTTTACTTGTTCACTTTATATGCTAGAACTGTGGAATGTGACTGTTGTGTATTTTCCTGTTTACTGTTCCTGTACTTTACTTACCATGTATTCATTAACTTTTAGGCACAGATCTTTGGGTGTTTGCCTACTGGGACTTTGTCTCACACCCTGTTTGGTCCATGCTTTTGTGCCCAAGCAGATTATATTGTTGCAGTTATAGATAAGGGCACCCAACCTTCTACTTCAGGTTCTTGATTGCACTGGAGTTGGAGATCATGGTACCGAGCCGTGGCTTGCGATGCTAAGGAGTTTACCTTGTTTTCTTTTTCACTTTTTTATTCAGTTGTACTTCAGCACGTTGGTTTGTTTACGGCTTTCCATAGACATGTGTACCATGTTTCATCATTATTATTTTATACATTTCTTCCGCTGTTCAGTTCAGTTGTTGTATGCTGTTTATTGTTTCCGTTATTGTGTCTGGTTGTTCTTCTACTGTATACTTGCCCGAATGAGGGCATAGTTTCCCCACCGACTCACTAAGGCCCTCGCTTCTAGTCGGCAGACTCTGGCGTTTGGGGAAATGCACTTGGGGTCATGTGGTGAACCAGGTACGGGGTACCAATCGAGGGGATCCGGATTCGGGTCATTACAAAGTGGTATCAGAGGAGTTTATTTTCTCTTGATTTACTGTTTGGAGCCTTTATCCAGGGTTAGGACGGATTTGGTACTTGGTATTAAGCTGTACTCGTGATTATCTAACCCATGTACAGGGAAAATCCATACTACCTCGTTAATTGCAGTTTGCTGGTTTTGATATTTTACGGTTGATATGATTTCACCTAGAGTGAATCACATGCTTTGTGTTGTTATTTCCTTAACGATTGCAGTTCTATTTCTGTCGCAACCTGATGAGATGAGTGTATTCCATCTCATGCATCATATAGGCACTTATATAAATCACATGCCATGCATTCTTTCCATGTAATCTAGGGTGCATTAGCGATTGCATGCTGTTGTGATAGACTTTGTGTAGATTATGCATGATGTTGTGATAGATGCTTGATAGAATCTATGTTTCCTTGTTATAGGATTGTTTGTTTTCCTACTTTGCTTAAATGGATGCCAAATTTTGATTCTTGAGGTGTTATGGGCCCTCAGGAATCAGAAATTGGCACCTCCTTGCATTGTTTTCCATGTTTTCTGGGATTCTGTGCAGTTTCTGAGCTACTGCCCAGAAAAACCCAGAATACACGGCGTGTACTTTTTGACTACACGACGTGTAGTTTTTAGGCCGTGTCACTGACCGTGTGAGCAGGGACATGCTGTTGTGGAAGTAACTTCAGGGACACGCCGTGTGCGGTTGGTACACGCCGTGTAGTTTGGAGCCGTGTACCTGGCCGTGTCACTAACAACACGGGTCGGGGAATCTCGAGTAGAAAACGTTGTGTTGTAAAGGAACACGTCGTTTAGTCCTGTATAGGTACCCGGTCGTGTCACGAACAACACGGGTCGGTGTTACCTTCTTTTCGACACGCCGTGTTGTCCTCGGAACACACCGTGTAGTCTTGTTCAGGTACTCGGCCGTGTCACGAACAACATGGGATGGTGTCAGCCTCACCTATACACTTCATGTATGTTCGGAACATGCCATGTAAGGTTCATCCATGTAGACGGCCGTGTGTTTAACAACACGGGCCACCGAAGCCTTGTCTAGTACACGCCATGTTTGTTCAGAACATGCCATGTAGTCTCGGGTTAAGTCGGACCGTGTGGGTTAGCCGTGTAAGGAGACTGGGGCAGGGGAATAGTTTTCAAGTACACGCCGTGTAGTTTGAGGTGTTACATGACCTGTAGGGCAGGGGTATACTCCCATGTCAGTGGCTTAAGAAGACGCGTCGTGTAGTTTTTATACACGCCGTGTAGTCGTTTTTTGTAAACTTGTGTGTTTTCCTTCCCATGTTCCCGTTTTTACTCTTGTGTTTCTTGTACTTTCTTTTCTAATCTAAGGTGTGCTTTTGATCTTTCAGATTTATGCCTCTAAGACATCCTCTGGTTGTATGTCTGTCATTAGGCAGTGATCAGATGCCAGATATGGCTGATCAGGGACTTTCTGTCGATCCTCCAGTCGGGCCAGCCTTGGCACCGGCTGTCATACCAGTTGCAAGCGCTGATGCGCAGTTCAGGGAAGGTTTTATGAGGATGATGTAGACATTCCAGGGAGCACCGCCTCCTGCCACATCTATGGCAGACTTGACATGGGGTTTTCAGCAGCAGCATCCTCCCACATTCTCAGGGGAAGGAGGACCTCAGGCTGTAGAGTCATGGCTAGAAGTCATGCTGACTATCTTCAAGCATCTGGAGATGCCTCCAGAGAGGCGAGTCAATCTCTCTACCTATATGCTACGAGACTCTGCCAAGAGGTGGTGGTACATGATCTCATAGGCGGGTCACCAGCAGGTTATGGCTTGGGAGGAGTTCCAGCGTGTGTTCTATGACTACTTCTACCCGGAGACCCTGAGGGCCGACCGAGCCCGGGAGTTCATGAGCTTAGAGCAGGGTACTCTTTCTTTCATGGAGTATTCCTCTCTTTTCACCGAGCTGCAGCATTTCACACACCTCCGGGATGGAAGTGGGGTGTTCTTAGCAAGGATGTTTGAGGATGGTATTAGGCGGGAGATCCGCTCACAGGTGAATATCTTCCAATTCACTTCCATCACTTCCATCGTCAATCAGGCACTGATTGCGAAGCGCAACCTGAGAGACTTCGGAGCTGTGAGCCAGGGCGGTTCTGCTTCTAGATCTAGTTTTCCTCCAGATGACAGCAAGAAGCGCCATAGGGAATCTACGCACGGTGATCCGAGGAAGTAAGATGAACCATCAGGCAGCCAGGTGATATTCTACTAGTGTGGCCAGTCAGGGCACACAAAGGCCGCAGTGCCAGAGAGACCCCGTGGAGTGCCGATCTTGCAGCAAGATGGGTCACCTTCAGCGTTTCTTCCAGGTTTTCTCACCAGCAGCTAGTGACCGGGGTTCTTCCATTACTCCTCATTCAGGAGCATCCCCACCAGTTTCTCACCAGTCGGGGAACTGGAGTTCTTCCGGCAATTCAGGCCGAGCTGGAGGTCGAGGTCGTGGCGGTCAGCCACAAGTCCCTCAGCACCAGCAGGGAGATTCAGCTCAGAGTGGTCGACCAGGGGTGTAGGGCTATGGTGCAGGCCAGTATTTCGACATAGAGAAGACCTATCAGGAGCAGGATCCCGACCCTACTACAGTTCGAGGTATGATTTTAGTAGCCTCGGTTTTATCTTCATCACTTTTCGATACTGGTGCTACGCATAGATTTATCTCTTTTGCTGTCATGGAGAGACTTGGGCTCTGTATCCTTTCTTCTGTCGACTCGTTGACACTAGACACACCTTTGGGGACAAGGACATCTAGTGTACGTTAGTGTAGAGAGTGCCCTCTCGAGGTTTCATGGTATCGTTTATTATGGGATATCTACATCTTAGAGATGACATGCTATGATATCATTCTTTAGATGGACTGGTTGGTTCCCTTCTAGGAAGTCATCGACTGTTATCACTGCAGAGTGAGTTTCGTTTCACCAGAGGGTGAATCTTTTCTTCATAGAGGTGAGTGGGACGTTTAGGCGAGTCGACCAGGACTCAAGCATCATGGGCTAGGAAGGGTGAGGGCCTAGATTGCTAGTATTTATCTGGATGATCAAGGGACTTCGCAGTTGGACTTTTCTCCAGTGGTGGATCGTTTTAGGGATGTCTTTCCATAGGACTTTTCGGGTTTACCTCTAGAGAATGATGTAGACTTTTCTATTGAGCTCGTGCTAGGAGCAGTACCGGTGTCCATTTCTCCTTATAGGATGGCTACACCTGAGTTTCAGGAGCTCAAGAAGCAGTTAGAGGAGTTGCAGGTAAAGGGTTTCATCCAACCCAGTACTTCTCCTTGGGGTTCGCCTGTCCTGTTTGAGAAGAAGGCAGACAGTACCCTTTGGCTTTGTGTGGATTATCGAAAGCTGAACCAGTTGATGGTCAAGAACCAATATCCCTTATCGAGGAGTGATGAACTCTTTTATCAGCTTCGAGGATCTCGAGTGTTCTCTAAGGTCGACTTGAGGTCCATCTATCATCAGTTGCGTGTTAGACCATTGAATATACCTCTGTCAGCTTTTAGGAGCAGGTATGGTCTATACGAGTATACATTCAAGCCGTTCGGTCTCACGAACGTACCTACAGTTTTCATGGAACTGATGAACCGAGTGTTCCATCCTTATCGGGATTCCTTTTTCGTGGTCTTCATGGATGATATCTTAGTGTACTCTCACACTCGACACGACCATGCCACACATCTTGAGATCATTCTGAGTACACTGAGAGAGCATCGTCTTTATGCTAAAATCTTGAAGTTCCACTTCTGGATGGATCAAATTCACTTCTTGGGTCACATCATCTCAGAGGAAGGAGTATCTGTGGACCTAGAGAAAGTGAGAGCTGTAGTTTCCTAGGAGCAGCTAAAGAATGTTTTTGAGTTACAGAGTTTCCTAGGGCTGGATGGATACTACAGATGCTTCATTCAGGACTTTTCATGCCTAGAATCACCTTTGACAGGTCTGACCAAGAAGGGGGTGAAGTTCTTATGGTCAGATTCTTGTGAGTCATCCATTCAGGAGCTAAAGGGAAGGCTGATGTCAGCACCGATACTAGTCTTTCCAGATCTAGGAAAGATCTATACAGTCTATTGTGATGCTTCGGGTATCAGACTAGGTGTTGTGCTTATGCAAGGAGATAGATTCGTCGCGTATGGGACTCGGCAGTTGAAGCCACAAGAGAGGAACTACCCTACGCACGATCTGGAGTTGGCAGTTGTTGTTCATGCCTTGCGCTGTTGGAGACATTACCTTTTGGGAGAGCATATTGTGGTCTTCACTGACCACAATAGTCTCAAGTATATTTTCATTCAGCGTGATCTGAATCTGAGGCAGTACAGGTGGGTCGAGTATCTTCAGTCTTTTGATTTTCAGCTCGCCTATACGCCGGAAAAGGGCAACGCAGTGGCAGATGCGTTGAGAAGGAGAACTCAGATTTAGGCAGTTCAAGAGGCCAGCAGTGAGTGGAAACTTATGGCTCCGCTCTCTGAGATTCATTTTGAGGTGCATGACAGGCAGGGACAGACCTTCCTATCTTCCGTAGCTGTTACCTCTCACTACTTGATCGGGTAAGGATGAGGCAGCTATCAGACTTATAAGGATTTAGTCCTGCGGGAGAGTGTGTCAGGAGAGGACCCTCTTCCTGGATGGACAGTGGGCGAGGATGAGATCCTGTGTTTCTAGGGACACGTATGGGTGCCAGAAGACATGCGCGAGGAGATGATATGGGATTTTCATTCCTTTGTTTGGGTAGTTCATCCAGGTGTCGCCAAGATGTATCGGGATCTTCATCACCAGTACTGGTGTCCAGGTATGAAGAAATATGTTGCTGGTTTCGTCTTGCGGTGTTCTACTTGTCAGCAGGTGAAGGCGGAGCACTAGCGACTAGCATGCCTTTTACAGCAGTTACCCATTCCAGATAGGAAGTGGAACGAAGTTGCGATGGACTTCATGATCGGGTTTTGGAGGTCACCTCGAGGGAACGATGATGTTTGGGTTGTCGTCGATAGGCTCACGAATGTTGCTCACTTCATGTCGATCAAGGAGACCTTCAGTGTCGATGATCTAAGACGACTTTACATCAGTGATATTGTATGACTTCATGGAGTTCCAAACACTATTTTTTCAGACAGGGATGCACGTTTCACCTCTCGGTTATGGAAGGGACTTCAGAAGGCGTTGGGTACACAGGTACTTTTGAGTACAGCATACCATCCCCAGACTAATGGCCAGTTCGAGCGTACGATCCAGGTTCTAGAGGATATGCTTCGTGCTTGCATTCTAGATTTTGGCGGTTCTTGGGGGAAGCATATCCCTCTGGTGGAGTTCGCCTAAAAAACATATTTCAGGCAACCATTCATATGGCACCATAAGAGGCTCTGTATGGTAGGCCATGCCGATCATCCTTATGCTGGCTGGAGGCAGGTGAGGCAGCTCTGCTGGGACCTCGTCTTGTTCAGGAGACTTCAGAGCAGATAGAGTTGATTTGGAAGAGGATGGCTACAGAACAGTCTCGATAGAAGTCTTATGCTGAGTAGCGGAGACGACCTCTGGAGTTTGAGGTTAGGGATCAGGTCTTCCTGTGTGTCGCATCGAGGTTGGGACACAAGAGGATTCGAAGATAGGGTAAGCTTTCACCGCGGTACGTCGGGCCGTTTGAGGTGTTGGAGAGAGTTGGTCCAGTTGCCTATAGGCTGCAGTTACCTCAAAGGTATCGGTCCATGCATGACGTCTTCCACGTCTCTCATCTTTGACGTTACTTTTCAGACCTGTCTCATGTCGTTCAGCCCAAGGAGGTTGATCTCAAAGCGGATGCATTGTTTGAGGAGCATCCTATCCGGATTGTCGATCGTTGTACGAAGGTTCTCCATGGGTGGTCTGTCCCTCTTGTAAGGGTGTTATAGCAGCATGGGCGAGTACAGGATGAGACCTGGGAGAGGGAGGCCGATATACGATCGCAGTGGCGGGAGATATTCAGGGTTTCTTCTTCTACACCTCGCTAGGGAAATTCGGGGACGAATTCCTTTAAGGGGGGAAGTTTGTAAGAACCCAGATCATTATTTCAGGTACGCCTTTCCTTTTTATGGAGTTTTTGAGAAAATTAAACATTCTAGAAATTGTTGAAGTACACGCCGTGTACTTTCTGAGTACACGTCGTGTACTCTTTTCCTGCTCGAAGCTGTGTACTAGCTGTGTCTGGGCCACACACACAGTGTGTAGGGCTGATGTGTAGGCCAATTTTGACAGATTATGAAAATAGCTAGTACACACCATGTACTTTATTTTTTTTCACTAAACGCATTGGGGTCACACCTGATGGAAAGAACACACCCCTTCTCCAGGTTCTTCATCTGAGAGCAACCCGTACAATCAGATCTTCCACGATCCCCCGCCTCTCCATCCGTTCTCCGATTCGAGCACGGTCAATTGAGTTGGAAGCAAAACGGTGAGTTCTCCCTTCTGCTTGAGCCTTGTTTTCCAATTCTTACTCCTTCTCAAGTTATCTAAGGTTGAAATTTTTGTGCATTTTATTAGATCTACAACGTTCTAGGGAGAATCAGTCATCATGGTTCAAGTATTTTGATCCCCTAGCATCAATGTAGGTGGTCTGTGCGTTTTTGTAGAAATTCGATGAGTATTTTGTGCAAATTCCACCAATACACTTGAATAGGGTATTGTGTGTTCCTGTTTTCCCCTTGTTGTATTTCCAACTTTTATTGATTTCTAGAGTAGATGTTTTCCTCTGTTTATGGTAGTTTTTAATGTACTCTGGATGTTTTCTATGCTTGTTTTTCATGTTTGGCGTTTTCCAGTTGCCATGCCTAGTTGTAGGATAGTGGAACTATTGCTTTGTTATGTTGTTGAGCCTTAGGTTGATAGCCAAGTAGTTCTTGAGATTTACTTGGATGTTGCACGCGCGCTGAGCATGCTTCTTTCACTCAGGACTATGAGAACCTAGTGTAGTAGACCATAGGGAGAATTGACGTAAGGGATTCTCCAAAGTGTCTTTTAATACGATGCGAGACCACAGGGGGAATTGACGATGAGTGCTTCCCTAGAGAGTTTGTAGATTATCGACGTGGGCCACAGGGGGAATGAGATGTTGAGTGCTTCCCTAGAGAGCCTTTAGCATGATACGAGACTATAGGGGGAATTGACAGTGAGTGATTCCTCAGAGGGTCTATCTCTTAGCCGAACCAGAGGGGTTAGACTATGTGTGCCTCCTAGAGGGTTTTTAGTACTTGTAGGTTAAACCATAGGGGTTAGGCTATGAGAGCTACCCCAAGGGTTACCTGCTTTCTTCTTGTTTCTGGTTGTTTATTTGTGCACTTTATATGCTAGAACTGTGGACTGTGACTGCTGTGTATTTTCTTATTTACTGTTCCTGTACTTTACTTGCCATGTATTCATTAACCATTAGGCGTAGATCTTTCGGTGGTTGCCTACTGGTACTTTGTCACACACCCTATTTGGGCCATGATTTTGGGCCCAATAATATTATGTTGTTTCAGGTATAAATAAGGGAAAGCACCCTTCTACTTCAGGTTCTTGATTGCACTAGATTTGGAGAGCATGAGATCGAGCCATGGATTTCTATGGTGAGGAGTTTACTTTTTTTTCTTTTGCACTTTGTTATTCATTCATACTTCAGCACGTTGGTTTTTTTACTGATTTACATAGACATGTGTACCATGTTTCATCATTATTATGTTATACTTTGCTTCCGTTGTTCAGTTCAGTTGTTGTATGTTGTTTATTGTTTCCGTTATTGTGTATGGTTGTTCTTCCGCTGTATACTTGACTGAATGAGGGCATAGTTTTCCCACTGACTCACCAAGGCCCTCGCTGCTAGTCGGAAGCCTCTGGAATTTGGGGAAACGTGCTTGAGGTCATGTGGCGAACCGGGTACGGGGGACCAGTGGAGGGGCTCCGGATTCGGGTCGTTACAGTACCCTTCTCTAAGAGAGTCTTCCCCACGCTACAAGGGTTTCCTTCTCCCCGGTGAAGGAAAACCTTGTTCCATATCCACAGACACACCACACCATATGCCTAAAATAGTCGATCTAAACATGGATTGTGGATAACCAGCCCATACCCAAGATGAAGTCGTAAGTTCTCGACACACGTACTAGGAGATCCCAGCCAAAGCTCTCACCCCCTAAGGTAAGATCACACTGCTAGAACCCATGTATAATCTTTGAATCCACTCCTATAGGAGTCATTAGCCATAATGATCAAACCAACAGCTGCACTAGAATCTTTGAGATCTGAATAAGAGCCATGTCAAGGAAGGAGTGACTAGAACCTGTGTCTATAAGTACTGCAGCTAGGGTGGAGAAGACATATATCGTACCTCAGATCATCCCTGGAGTACCATGATCAAAATCCTTTGCTTTCTGGAGCTGAGCTTGCCCTTATCTGCCTACTCCCTGAGGTTAGGGTGGACTATATGGGGGTGGTGGCGGTAACACCTCAAACTATAACCCACCGCCTACCACTCAGCTAGCTCCCCTGCCACATTCGCCGCCCTACAGACCTCCTCACTTGAACCATTGCTCCTACCTAAGCGGCCCCTAGACCATCTTCTATTAATCTATACGGTGGGTCGAGAAGTCATATTCCATGTATCCCTACCCACCACACGAGTAGAAAATCCTAGCCACCGCATGACTCCCTCTGGCTTGGGAGCCTCGCATTGCTGACCCTATGTCTTGGGGTCGGCCTCTGAAAGACCAGGCCTACTTGGGCCCATGCATCTGCTGTCTACTACCTATCGAAGACTCTGTCACATGGGGTTTGTAGGTAGCCCTAGCTATGGGCTCCTGCTCTTTTAAGAAGCTCTCGATCATAAGGTATCTCTCTAGTACCCTGACCTAGGTAAGGATACTGAGAGACACCACTAAATCCCCGATCGGACGCCTAAGTCCCTACTCAAAGGATTGAGCCCTGAAGAAAGGGTCTCCCGCTATATCTGTGGAGTAGTGGAGAAATCTCTATGAACCTTGTCGAGTACTAGGACACTGTCATGTTGTCCTTCTGTAGGTGAAGCAGCTCCTGGAAACTCATAGAGCGCAAGTTCACAGGAAAAAACTCCTCCCAAAAAAGCCTATCGATGTCAACCCAAGTAAGGGTCACCTCATCATGAGTTTGGATGGTCAAAATCCACCATCTACCTACTGAGCACTATAAGAAGGCTCGCTACCATGATCTCTATCTGTTCAGGTGGTGTGCTCACTAAACTAAAGACCCGTGTCATAGCCTCCATCCATTCCTCAGTGATCTGAGCATCCTTCTCCCCCTGGACCTAGGAGGTCTCTATCTCTGAAACCCATGTAGGACATTGATCCTACAAAATTCCTTTGTCAGATTCACCAGTAATAGATGCTAACCATCGAGTGGTGGTAGAACTAGTGCACCACCCAATGGGGAAATATCTAGAACTAGTCTTAAAACGGATGCCTCGTCGCTAGGCGGGTTGTCCTCACAACCTCGTATCGGGATCCTGGTTGGTCGTCTATGGGGAGGCATCCTAAGATAGATCAAGATGTACCATGGATATAAGGTTATACCTGGTGAGCTGACTATTATTCAAAATAAGGAGACACTTATGCAACTAGTGTTTTCATGTATTGAGCCAAAAATAGAATTCAAGGTCTTGGTGTATGGATATGTCGACCACTACCCCAACACTGGACTCCCCGAATCTGAAAGTCGTACTTTCAACACTTAACATTGTTGCCCCAAAACAAAACATCAGGCCCTCGGTCTTTGATGGGGGAACCGAATGCCCTTTGATACCACTTTTTCATGACTCATACCCTAGGGCCCATGTAGTGACTACCCCAAATCTGCCTCTCGAAGGCTAGGGGCTGGTGACTAATGCTGAAGGCATCAACCTACAAGTGCGAGTCATTTTCTTAAGTACTTGTACGTACAAACACACCCAACTACATGCCAATACACTTAATGTGGGAAACCAGTACCACTAAAACAAGGCTGAGGGAAAGTACAACTGAATGTAATGGGAAAGAATACAAACCCAACAAAGAACTGAAAATAGAAAGTACAAAAAGGAAACCCTAATGGACATCTGTTGAAGAAACCTACCTAATCATGAGATTAGTGAAGCTACTTGAATCTGAATTAGTATGTCATGTCTGCCCGGTCCTACTGAGCCTCGCCTGGTCTAAGGCCGCCAAGTCCACCATAGAAGTGTTCGTCAGTCCTATCTCCCTGAGAACCCCTATCAAGACATTGGTCTTCTTCACCAGATACAACACATAAAGGGAAAGCTCGTGCAGGGGTAAGGAACACATTACTCAGTAGGGACCCCCAAAAAAAAGATGGCACCACAATTCCCATGTAAAGCATGAAACACAAGATAGCTCACAGTGGGTATATTCTAGGGTAGTAATAGTAGCATCAACAGTCACATCGTCGAACACCTCAGCTGCTGGAGAACTCCCCCTCTAGAGAGTATAGAGGTCCTGCCAAGTCACGAAGAGGTTCTTCCCACTAACCTTGGACAACTTAGGTACTCCTCCCCCATCGCGTATTGTGGTCCTACAAAGTCAGAGACCGGTGCTTCCCACTAGTCATACCAAATGAGGTACTCATCCTAATTTTGTATTGTTGTCCTGCAAAGTCACAGAGAGGTTCTTCCCACCATGGGCATGACAAGTCACAGTGAGGTGCTTCCCACTGGGGCAAAATTCAGCAGTCTTCAGGTCTCAGCCAGTCGCTGGGTTCTGTATGTAGTGCACTTGGGAGAACCGCTCCTCAAGACTTTCTTCACATTTCAAAATCCATGAAGGTCACCATAGAGCATACCAAAAGATCTGATTAATCGAGGGGGTCCCAACACTACAAATGGCTCGTCAACTGGACGCGCGGTTTGCAAGATACTAGCATTTTAGTAACTATGGGACTGGTTGCGATGGGGCCCGGTCCGACACGATCAGACCGACCCGACCAACACGGCCTGAGGGTCCCACATACCCTGGTTCATTAAGACAGACATGACCTGACCTAGTTCAGGTCGAGGTCATTCTGGTCCGGCAAGGTAAGAAGGCCATGTCCAATAGGCCTCGCTAGACTCGACCCGGTTAGCTGAGGGTACAGCCCGCCGAGTTTCCCGGTGACCCGGTCTGGTTCGGCCTGACCCGAAGAGGGAATGGTTCCAGCTTGTTGGTGGATGTATAACCCACTGATTGTGGGTTTTTAAGGCAAGCGCGGGTCCGGCCCGGTGATCCATGGGTCCACCCGGCGGGGCGGGTCCGGCCCGCTGGGCGGTTCACGCCCCACCCGATCTGCAAGAGGCGGACCAGTCCACCACACTAGATGGTGAAAGAAGCCGCGTACATCCACCTCCATCTCTCCACAGGTCACTGCAGGGTGCCTTCTATACCACGGTATTGTGATTGTGGCCAGTCGTGCAGAACGTGGCTCGGTTCCGCGTCTGCAGCCCTCCGACGCAGTCGAGCGACCGCATCCGTCGTCTCTAGCAGTCGTCCCAACTGGCGGCTTCTTCCACTACACCGTGCCCTAGTGAGCCATGTCCCATCCTTGGGTGCACTGTCATGGCATTCCTCCTCCCACACACGGCGATCGCCGCATGCCACCACGGGCAGTCACCGACACTGATGCCAACGCTGGAATGTCAGCGGACTCTTCCGTAGGCCACCGGGTCTGAACCGGTGGTCCGTTCTTCGTGCTTCTTGCACCTGCATTCTCTGGGGAACTTTCTTTCTAATGTGAAGGTCTCAAATCTGTATCTTCATCGATTTGAGAGTTTGGTCATGAAGAACACCCATGGTGGAGTGGCTCAGGCCTTGTTTGTGTTGGCTCGCGCCCTCTACATTAGAAGTTTACAAAGAAGGGAGGTCTGAGGATTTTAATTTGAAAAACAATGATAATTCAATCCCAGATAAAGAAACCCCAAATAAGTCACCCTCCCACAAGAACGCACGGTCCACATATTAACATGTCCATGGGTTAATCTATGTTCGGTATTTTGAAATAAGAACGGTAAAACTTTAAAATCCATCAACCCCTACCTCTTATGACGTCTGATTTCACAACGTTCATCCTCAAGTGATTAAGACGCCGACATCGCTTCCCAGCTCTGATCTTCGAAAGGTGTCGAAGATGATGAAGTTCTGCCGGCGTTCGTTATTATTCACTGGGGTGGAATCCTATCATAGTTTCACCTGAGAATCCTCTAAATTTTTAATCCATATTTCCCAAGCGTGTAGAACTATAAATAGGAGCACGTCACAACATTCCCATTATGATGTGACGTCACATCGTTACTCTATTTCATTTAGGAAACAACATCGATATCATTGTTACGCATCATTAAGGTTTTGTTACACTTCGAGTTAATGATCCATTAATGAGCCTCATTAAATTTCATCATCTCAACCATGTCATTGACCCATAGTGTTGTCATCCTCCACTCAAAATGAGAAAGAAAATAAAATAATTCTTTTAAATTATTTTATTGTTTTTCTCAAAAATCCAAAAAATAACTTTTCTTCTCGATCCTTGCCTACCAAAGTTATGTTATTTCTAGGAGAATCCATGCATTTTGAATTCAACAGTGCCCTCAGATTTTTGATCTGAGTAACGATTCAAAAGATAGAAAATCTGGATCGCACGTTTGTTGAACGTACCTTTAAAACAGTTCAAAATTCCATTCCAGGTTCTCCAGACCTCGGAATCACGTTTTGTCAAATTTTTTGGTCTCAAAATAATTCCATATAAATAAAAAAATTACACGTAAATTACGAGACATTAAAATGTGTATTAAATATCATAAAAATTAAATCCAAACAATTTCTATGGTTGTTTATTTCCTTTCTATCATTATGAACTATTACATAAATAATTATTTGCACTAAGATAGCTCAACTAATCATGAATATTGATCCATGAAATAAAAACCCCTCTAAATGTAAAATTTCTCAGTTACTATATTGGATTATCATAACTTTCATGTTTTCTATATTCATATAGAATCTAGTTCCCTTGTATTATACTGAACATTTGTTGATTCCAACTACAACAACCCCTACTCCAGTAACCCAATGACAGTTTTTAATTTATTAAATTATCATATAGTATAATGGATCATAACAACATGGGTTCATTATTTTAGTATTCATGGAAAATAAGGTATATATATGATTCTTATATTATATTGTAGATATAAAAGAATTATTATCATGAGTAACATCCTCATATCCTTGATTTTATTCTTAACATTCTTCTTTATATCTAAGGGGAATGAAAAAAATTAAAGGGTATTATATGATTCTAATTAAGGGTTAAATAATTGGAATATATCAAGATAAAATAAGGAATAATCAACTTTTTATTTTACATAACTAATAAAGAATTCTATTTAATCAACCAATTCAGAATAGATTAAATATATGCATAATATCAATGTAGTATTCTAATGGTTAATTATACATAATTTCTCATTTAAGGACATTCCTAATCGTGGATTACATGACTCAAACTGGATAATATCATTACAATCATGGCCATGTACCAATAAAATTTAATCTATGGGTAGGAATACTCTTAATACCCAATTTAATTAATTTGGACAACATCTTAGTCTCATGTGACTCGAATATGAATTGATGGGAAACACACAACTAGGTCATACCCATCACTAAACTTTTAATACATTATTTTTATGTTTAATAAAAACATTAATTCATAAAAAATATGACTTATCAAAAAATATTGGTATTGTTTAAAAAATATAGAATATTATAATTTCCCTAGTTAATCTATTACCATTATATCCAATCATAATTTTTAAAAATTGTATTCTATTTAGAAAATAACCACATCCAAGATACAATGAAAATTTATAATTTAGAAAAATGAAATGTTCAATTGTTGATGACCATAATAATTTAATTGATTAAAAAGAAGGTTTATCACCCAAACATTATGAGGTGATAAAACAGGTCCATAAAAGATTAAAAATATTGGGTTTTAATGAATAAAATTATTTTATAGAATAATATAAAATGGAAATGAAACATTATAATATGATTTCAATAATGTTTTTTATTTTGAAAACCATTAAAAATATATTAGAGTTTCTCAATAACGTAAAATGGTTACAGAGGAAGGAATGTTTGTTAAAAATGTATTTGTTAAGGAGGCACACTCTTTTTGGATTTTTTTAATAGTGTCAAAATATATTTATTCTAGAAAACAATACAAATTTTCAAAAAAATATTTTTTATAGTTCATTGTTACTATAATATTTTCTATGTATATCAATTGAGTAAATAAAAATTATTTTGAGAAATTTTTTAATAATATATAAATTAAATAAAAATATATCTCATGAAAAAGGTAAATATGATCAGATTTTATTTTAAATATTAATTTTATTTATTTATGATACAATGAGATGAATAGTTGGAAGTGTTTGATTGTAAGAGATTACGATTTCTAGAGGAGGGGGTTATGAATTGTAGTCTAAATATTAAAATAAAAAACACAATAGCCCTTTAATTAAAATTAATGGACTCCAAAATCATCCAATTATCCATGTGTCTGAATTGGGTCTAGAAGTAGTTTGATTTACATAGAGTAGTTTATTAGTAACAAAATTAGTTTGATAAAAAAATTAATAATTTAAGTAAAGAACTATATTTTAAGGAAAATACACAGAGGAATCTATAACATATATAAAAAATTAAAACAACGAGCTTATAAAAGGAAGAATGAAAAACAATATTAAATAAAATAATTTACTCTTTATCCATAATTGTTATGGTATCCATAAACACAAAGTAAAAGTATCCATAGTTTTATAAATCCTCTAAGGTCTCAACAATTTTATTGATAATGTAGGGTTTGTCTTTTGTTACATGGAAATTCCTCGATATGATGATCGATGTGGATCTTCATTCCTATCCTTAGAACCCATCGATATAATGATTGGTGTATGTCCTCCTAGCCTTGTAATTCCTCGATCTGATAGATCATATTCACTATTATCAAATCAATGTAAGAAAAATATTTGTACCATGATCAAACAAATAATAAAAATTATAATTACTATACGTAATTTACAATCCTCATTTGGATTCCTAATCAATTCCAGTATTTATATAAATAAAAGACAAGGAAGGAGGTGTTCATATAGTGAAATATTTTGAAGAATTGAGTTATAAATTACATCATCTCCCAACTCATCAAATACCTTATCATTATAGAAGATCCTCTATTAGGAATATTTCTATGTTAGTTAAAATGATCTCATGTAGCATACATATAAAAGAACATAGTGATATGGATTAACTGAATGTACGCCATCATTTTTTCATCCCTGTTACAATTTCATTTTATATTTTATATGATAATAGAAATTATATATACTTTGATCATAAATATTAGATAGACTAATGTACATAATTATTAATTTTCAAATAGAAAAACCGAATATGGGTCAATTAAATGTATTAGTACAAATGTCAGACCATTGGTAAACACTTTTTTCAATATAAAATATAATAGATAATTCTAACCACTAGTCATAACACTGGTTGATTCGATGTTACATAATCAAATTTAGTCTAATTGAATGGATTGATTAATATAATATTATATTTATATTATATCATATCTATCTCGTAATTTAGTATGAAATAATGATTTCTAAAAAATCTAAATCACATTAGAAATATAAATTTAATGAATTTATAGTTTAATAAGGCTTTTTTGATTTCTAAAAATAAAAAGGAAAAGTAAAATGTAAAACATTTGAATCTACTATATTACCATTTTCAAAAACCAAAAAAAAACAGCTAAATGAAAATAATAATATTTAAAAACTTACAACCATAAATTATTTAATATATTTTATAGATATACATTAAATCTTTAATTAGCCTATTTTTATGCCTTTAATATAGTCTTATGATAAGAATTATGGATACATTTAATTCTCCATTTTATAATAATTACTCTACCATAATCAAATAATTTTAAAACCTCTCCTTTAGATTTTTCTACCATTATTAATGAAATATTATTCATAACTTCACCCCTTTTATTAATTTCAAAATGAATAGGAAATCTACCCCACCTCAAATCCTTGAAAGTAATAACATTGAAAACAGATTTATTTGAATAAATACTTCATCCAATAATTAAATAAAATATCACACATCCAAAATTAATTTTAATACATTCAGAAATAATTTATTTGGATTAAAATTCATTTAGATATAACATTCATTCAAAATGTTTGAAAATATTACATTAAGAGTTCAAATAGAAAATTTTATTTCATTATTCATTAGATTTTCCAAAATAACCTTCATTTTCTAAAACTCATCATGATACCTATGAGACTCTATAACCAAATACTGATTCAACATGATCTTGTCCTCGATAACTACCTTCTTTTAGGATAATTAATTTATAATTTCATGTTTCTCATTTAGATTTTAATTTTCCACCTTGACAATGAAAATCACATCTTCACACATTCGAAGTTTTGTGTACTCTAACTATGGGTTCTTAACATTTTCTTTTAAGAAATTCACTTCCTCATTCTGTTCATCAGTCTTATCATGGAATTCTTCCACAAACATCATATGTTCTGGGACATTATTATATCATTTTTAAATGATTCATCCATTTATAGGAAATTTGTATTGACTTCAACAAACTGATCATCTTGATCCCTAAGTTAGCTATCAACTTGGATTTATCCCTTGGACATCTGATTATAATATCTTTTCTATGAATTTTTCTTTTATTAAAAAAATTATATGCTTTAATATTAAAAACTAATTCTATCAAAACATTGAGTGATTTTGATTTTTCATTCTGACTATTTTGAATTAATTTTCACCTCACCTATATATATTTTAGATAAAGAATCTAATCACTTAATATTGTGACCCTATAAATTTACCCATATAATTACATTATTTACGGAATATTTAAACAACATATTATAAAAAAATGATCATAAATTCTAGTGTATTGGAGACTAGGTAAATAAAACTGAAAACATGGGATTAAATGATACATTTCAATATTTAATCCTCATAAAGAGCTCATAAATTTCATTTTACTCATACATATTCATAGGATAACCTGATGATAACATTATTAATGGGATGATCTAAAAATCCCCATATGGGAATAAACGTAACAATAATACTTTATCACATTTGTTAGATGGCACAACATAATGATGTATAAAGGCATGGAACATATGGAATCAAAAAATTTAAACATGGGATCATATAAACATAGTGTCATAGTAATGTATCAGCAACATAAAACATGTCATTTTCATGATTCAGTGCTTGTTTCACATAGAGGAGCATAGGTCTAGGTTAACCCCCAAGACTGTTTCACATAATAGCACGAGTCAAGGATAACCGCCATGACTGTTGTACATAATGTTTGATGAGGCTCAACTATACCTAATAAATTGGATTGTTATCTAGGAGAACCCATAATAACATGTTCATGAATATTATTGAGACATATATAATCATTCAAAATCAATCATAAACAAACATAGGGGTTACCCATGGTAAGAATTTGGTATCATAATCATGTCATAAAGATAAGAAATGGGAGAATAATAAAAATTTTATTGAATGAATGGAATTATATTATCCATGGACAATAATAGGGTATAATAAGCATATATCATGAAAATTTATGTAACTTTAAGTAATTACATGTAATATTCGTACTTAAGAAACTGTAGAATTAAAACATTTTAGTGTGGTTAAAGAAAAATATCAAAGGTAATTTAAAAAATAAAAGGGAATAATATTTTATATAAAAATATAAGTTAACCAAGAATGTTATAATAATAAAATATTGTTTTTAAGAAAAAAATGGTGCCTTAAACAGATTATATTTTGTACTTGAAAATAGGTAAGAATTTGGGATGTTTCGTTAAAACGGGTTTCCGTTTCGAGAAGCATTGAGGAGGAAACCATTTCAAAATATGTATATCCCCAAAATATAATTATTAATGGATCTTAATAATTATTTTGGATTATATAAATATTATTTATAATATGTACATGAAAATAAAAGTTAACTTAATTTGGTTAAAAATAATGATACAGCGACCTAATAGAATAAAGATGGTTCGGGTAGAATCTCTTACCTTAAGTCTGATGGTGTCATTCACATGATATTAATTTCCTAGATAACCAAATTACATTCATTAATTAATATTCCCAATCCTATTATACATATAATTGATTTATTATAACATTTTAAATTTTATTCATGACCATTTTGATGGGTTAAGAAGTTCAATTTCATTATTTGGGGGCATTTTTTCCTTGGTTTTCTAGATTAGTTTACTTAAATACATGTAAGGATAAACATGTAAGATGATAATGGTTGTCTAGAATTGATGTTGTATGTTATTAGTGAACAAACATAATATTACATGTTTATAAAATTCATTTGGTTATTTTGATTGAAAATTAATCATTATATAAAACTTTAACGATAATTGTTTTGGTTAATTGGAGTTTTTTTATCACAAAAACACATTTTTTGTTATATATTAATATAATTTGTAAAAAAGATTCTATAAAAATAAATAATAAATAATAAATATATTATATTTTGGTTAAACTATAAAATTTGTTTCATGACCAGAATTGAAGATTGTAAAATAAATTGAAAACTCGTCATCCTAGAATGTGATGAGTTAACACGTCTCGGGTGGTGTTTCCATTTATAGTTTAAAAGGAGACTAAAGGAGAGATGATGATGAATTATTATATTATAATAAAAAAATTCTATAACATTTATGATAATGGGGTTATCATTAAATATGTATGAAAGGAGGTGTGGAAGGAAAAAAAGTAACTTGAAAGAAACTAAAATAAAAGAAAAGAGGAATTTACCACTTGAATATATATTATTTAATATCCACATTAAGGGTGAAGTTTTTGTATTTTTATGACACCAAGATCTCCAAGACGTGGTAGAGGGACTTTGGAGAGATTTTATCATAATTTGGACTAGGCATAAGGCTTGAGAGGCGTATGGAGAGGAGGTAGAGATGGGTGATATTTATAGTGGAGGAGAGGAGGAGTTTCCCATTATTTTAATCATTAGATCAATATTTTTGCTCAAGACTATGATTAGTATTGATTATTGTGAAAAAAATAGTAAATAAATATTTTGAGTTTGAACCAATGGCCATTTACATCATCTGTGACTCAAGCAGGATGTAGAAATTCATTTATTTAGCATTTATAGTAAATTATTATATTTTATTATTCCCTAAAAATTCATTTTTTTAAAAAAATCTTAAAAATTCATCACACACATTTTTCGATTTTTAGAATTCATAGATGAACTCCATTTTATGAAAATAATTTTCTATATATGAGAAATTCAATTTTTAAATAAATTCATAATTTATAAGAAAAATTCAAATAGGAAAATTAAAACTTCTTTTATAACACATTGAAAATTAATTAAGGTATTATAAAATTATTTTATTATCATAAGACATAAAAATATAAATTTATGAATTAATTTTATGAAATTAAATTTTATTTAAATTTATTAAATTAATCATTAAAATTTAATTAGATATACATGACTTACAAAAATACCAACACAATATTAATAATTTTTAAAATATATATTTATTTATACTATGATATAATTATATCATATTGAAGATTATAATATGGTTAAATATTATTTTTAATTTCATTTGTGAGGTTACTATTACATTATCCAGCTTAATATTTATAAAAGTCACATTACTATTCCAAAGTTCATGTTATTATTTCATCATTATATGCTCTTTAACTTCTAGAGATACCATTTATTTTACTCATTCTTCATTTATAATGTCTTTATTGTGATCAATATGTAATATTATTTGATTATACTAAATTAAATAATAATAATAAGGTAATTCCATTGATAAAATTTTGGATCATTAAATTCTTCCCCACTTTAAATTTCACCATCCAAATTTCATTCTACATTCTAAGATGAAGATAGTTGCAGGTATTCTTCCTTTATTTCTTCATCTAGTTAGCATAATGCCTCTTCTTAATTATGATTCCTCTATAGTACTTTGACTAGGTGAGTAGTCTTGTTGTGTAGAATGTTATCTCAAACATCCATAATCTTCAATCGCTTCTCCTCGTAAGAAAGATCATTCTCCAACTGTACCGCCTATGAAGAGAGTACTTGTAAAGGATCTAGTATGTACTTCCATAATAAAGATATGAGGAATACATCATTTACTTTAGACATGGTAGGTGGAATTACTAGTTTAAAGGTCATAACTCCAACAAGATTAAGAATCTTGAAGTGGCTGATATACCTAAGACATACCTTTCCTTTCATCCCAAATTTCATGATTTTCTTCTAGGATATATGCAGAGGAATACCTTGTCTCTAACATTGAACTCATGGTCTCGTCAATGATTTTTTTCATAACTATTTTATCATATTTGGGATACCTTGATGTGTTGCTGAATGGTTTTCACCTTCTTCGCCATTTCATCGACCATTTTAGGTCCTAGAAGATTACGGTCACTGACTTCATCTAAACATTCCAGTGTTCTACACCTTTTCTAACAAAGGGATTCATATGGTGCCATTTGGTTGATGGAGTGGAAACTATTTTTGTAGGAGAATAAGACTAATAGAATATTTTGGTCCCATCCTCCATTGAATTATGTAAAAGATTCTCTCAAAATTCATTCCATTTTCTGAGTAGATTCGTCACATTGGCCATTAGTTTTTGGATGATAGGCCAAACTAAATTTCAGTTTAATTCATAGAGCATGTTGGAGAATTTTCAGAACTTTGAGGTGAATCTTAGATCTCTATCAGATATAATAGATAATGGTACTACCTTCCTCATTACCACCTTTTTTATATATATCCATACAATATGATCCAATGAAAATTTCTCTCAAAATTTGATAAAGTGAGTTGCCTTTGTATGAATATCCACAATGACCCTTATTGTAACATCCCAGGTAAATAAAGAATAAGACATTTTTATATTAATTAATATTTTTTAATTAAATATAAATTTTACTTCAAAAGGGTTGCTATGTTTGATAGTGTACCCGATACGCAACAACGAATTTTTTTGAAATCTTACGTTGCACACTAATAATATAATAATATTATTTTAAATGGTAGTTAAAATGTAGCTGTTGTATTGGTGGGAATGAATATAAATAACTAAAATATGATTATATATGTTTGTTAAATGTTTTTACATTTATCCAATAAAATATAAAGTCTTAAAATAAGAAAAGAATTCAATTTTAAGCATAAATACTCTAATATTCACTAAAAGGTCGATTTATCACCTTTTGATGGTGAACCCTATTTAAAAATAGTTTTGGTCACTCTTATACATTATATTGGACCAAATAAAATCCTTCTTTAGAATCGGGACATCAAAATTTACTTTGTGTATGTCGTTGTTATTTTTCCGATAAAGTTCATTTCTAATGAATAAGTGAAAAATGTTATATTTTTATTCAAAATCTCATTTTAATATAATTTATTTATATGATCATATTATCTTTTGAATTGTTTTTAAAGTTAATTAGAATATATTTTTACCATTTAATAAAATGTTGGTCATTGGAATTAATTTCACTTTGAAATTGGACCTAAAAAAGTGTCAATCTTTTGATAGATATTGTTTCTAAAAAACACGCTATTTTTTTTACAACGGGAATTAATTATTAAATTATTTAAAGTAACTTATATGATTTGAATTTTTTAAAATAGACATCATAATTGAATTTGGAATATCAAATATAGATTAGGGTGAATTTTTGGTATTTTTCTGAAAAACATCAATTTTTGATGAATAGTGAAACCACTAAGTGGTAGTTAAAAAAACCGATTTTTCGTTCAAATGAACCTTTATCACTTCTATGAATTGAATTTCAAAAATAACACATACATAGTTTTCATTATTAATTAAAATTTGGTTCAATGGGATTAAAATTATTTTTTGGTAAATAGTAACTTTTAAGTTTTATTAATCGCGATTAAAGGTAATTAGTGTAATTTAAGGTAAAAATAATGTTATAATAATATTAAATTACCTTGAAACATGTCCTAACCTTATGTTATGTGTAATTAAAGACAAATAAAATCCATGGGTCAACTTGGGGACCCCATGAAGATACTTGGGTAAGAAAAGGACATTAATAACTTTTTATTTAAAGTTAAAATAAAAATGTCACAAACATGTATTGTTTTACTAAAACAATTTTTACATGGGGTTATACAAGTCATATTTTTGAATATAAATATTAATTATAAATATAAAAGGATTTCCTGCATCATGATATTTTTTTTTATAATTTTTAGACATTAAATAAATAAATTTATTTATGACACCATGATGATGCAACGATTACCTCATTAATGAACGATTTAAATAAAATGAAAAGATAAGGTAAAATATAAGACATACACATGTAAAAAACCTATTTTATGGGTGGATTTAGAACCCTTATCACCTTATCCTAGAAATATATAATTTTGGGGCCCTTAATATCTGAAAAGCATTTTAAAATAAAGTAACATTTCATGACTTTCCAAGAGTGCCCCTCCTCCCTCTTATAAAAGGCTCCCACCTCTACCACCTTACCCAAACCTCTCAAGCCATTGTCTCGGCCAAAATCTAATAATGTTATCTCTAAACATCCCTATATTAATCCTATAAGCCTTACCTAAGTCAGAAATCTCTTAAATAAACCCTTTTGGTTCAAACCAAAGGGAGTTACCCGATTTAAAGGTAATGTCCTCTCTTATGTTCTTTTGTTTTATTTTGTATCTCCAACCCCATAAACTCTTTTTATTCCTTTAATTTGTAACAAAAACAGTATCTTAAATATACTAGAATGTTTTTATGAGAAGTATTTGAGATACACTTACACACACCTCCGTATAATGGTTAAAGAACATACTGTTTTTGTGGATGGCGAATTTCTGCCTCACGAAACGATGATTGTTCAATATTCTTCTAACACCATTCATGGTGGCCATTAAGATGTCTCTATATTTGTATATGATATATAATATGTTTATATTTTCCATATGCTTCTGTATTTTTCATTTATGTCATGCCTTTATGGTTTCAATTATAGGTAAATGCGATATTTTCATTTTAGGAAGTGCGGACTACCGCCCCCTCAAAGTGATTTGATTCGTTAATACCATATGTGGGACATATAAAGGATGGAGATAATAATATTATATATTATATTATACTAGAATTATAATATATCTTTATATAATTATTATTTCATTCCATTAAATATGAAATATAAATGAAAGTAGCGTTCATGCGTACGTACGGCTTACCGTCTCCATAAATAGTGCATTTCATTTCTTACCTCTAAATGTTATGTAATATTATAAATGAAATTATATACTGGATATATATTATATATATGATATCTAAATCATGAATATAATTCTGGATATAATGGATATTTTACCACATGAACAAATTGTAATTATAAGATGTTTATTTTTGACTCAAGTACCAATGATCGACAAAACGAGCGTTATTAACTTAAATAATTACATAATGTTCATAATAGGGTGATAAGTGATATAATAGGAATAATGAACTTGAAAAATTTTCTTAATAAAGTAAAAATTAACTCTAGTTTATTATTCGGGAGATTAAAGAACGATCGAGTCAAGTCGGACATGAGGTAAGGGATCTTACCTCTCCATTTCTTTTTAAGTACTTTCTTTTATGTCATTCCTTTTAATCTCATCTTTATTATGTTGGGTAATGTTATTTTATATCCCTATTACTGTAATTTTTATGTTCATATGATGAAATTCCCTATTTTATCTCATCAAACCATTTTTTAAAGTTTTAAGTGGCACTGTTAGGCTGTCGAATTTTCGTAAGGGATTTCTTATCTCACTTTTAATTCTGTGAGATTTCCATTGTTCACCACTTATTTATTTCATGTGGTGTATTGTGTACTTAACTTTCATATATATTATCATTATTATATTTATATTAATGGTATTATGTGATTCATTTGGTTTTTATTTTCTTTTTGTCATATGACTCGATTGATCACAATGAGGTAAGGGGTTTTTATCTCACTTTTTGTTCCCATGAGATTCATGCTACATTTGCCACTATTTAATTTTGTGTGGTGTATGTACTTACCATGATTTTATTATTTGTGTAATATACTTTAATTTATGGGTAGTTACATATTTATTTTATGACCCTTCTTTCATGGGGTTTACGTTTCGAAAGTTACCCAAATCGGTAAGGGAACCTTTCACCCTCCTCTTTTTAAAAGACTTCTTTTTGTTATGTCTTTTAATTTACATATTGTTATATTGGGATATGTTCTTATATATCCTTATTGATGTAAATTGTATTTCCATGTGATTAGATACCATTTTCTCTCTCATCATCTCATTTTCTAAATTTTAAAGTGACGTTGTTAGGCTGTCAAATTTTTGCAAGGGAACTTCTTAACTCAATTTCAATTCTTTGGGTTAAACTTGTACTCATTGAATATGTCATTCTATGAATATGTGTGAATTAATCTTATTGTTTTACACTTAATATACACTTATATTGGGTGTATTTATATTTGTCACGCATAATTAAGTAATTGATTTATCCTTAATATAAGGATACCGTCTTTGAATGGGACTTCATCTCAATCTTCTTTCATTGAGGCATATTTTGTTTTATACACAACTTTATTTTTTACGGTGTATAATACCCTTTGACTTTTAATTTATTCAAAAGGAATATTTTTATATGAATCATTTTACTAAATGAAAAAAGGGAATGTTTTTGTCGTACGTATGCGGTGACAATGACTTCTCCACCGCCGTGTCCGTTATTTGAGTTTTGGATTCCTCTACAAGCCATAATTTTTTTTAAATGAAAAAAATAAATACCATGTTTTAATTTTCATTTATTTTGGTCTTGAAAATGGATTGGATAATATTTTTATTATATCAATGTTTTGTATTGATATATTTTGATTGAAATGTGGAAATTTTATGTTTCCTTTATGCATGTTTTAGGTTATACGATTATGTTATGGTTCGTCGGAATTGTTTATGAAGACAGGTGGATCCGTGATAAACTAAGGGCAGGTGAGCTCGATATAGCTCTCCAATGCATTGGGTAACATGAAGGATATAAACACTACGGTTTCTCTGATGATATTTAGAGAATATACTGTGATGGGTATTCCAAACGTAATCATGAGGGTTACTCCCTACGTAAGAATGTTATGAATGCCTCAAGTTACCTTTATATCTTATGATGTCAATGAGTTATTCATAAATCTTATGATTTCGCGAGGTATGTTGAAGTGATTTTGTTTTATGAGTAAAGTATGATTTCATTGATTCTTATGTATACATGGACTAATGTTTTCATTCTGTATTTTTATATCCCTTACTGAGCTTTTAATGCTCATCCCAAGTTTTTGAAATGTTTTTCACAGGTTAAGGGAAAAGTACATGATGTGATGATAGTGTCAAGGAAGTGTCAAGAAAGAATCCATGTTTTATTTTAAATATGTTTCCTTTGATGGGAAAAAATGAATACTTTCTTTTACGTAACCACCTTTTTTAAATGTGGAATGTAATGCATGATTTATGATCTAATTCTCTAAAACACTAAACCAGAAAAGATCCTAAATGTGAATTATTCATTTAATTCAAGATTAAGTAATGTTTTAAGACTGGGTCCTTATAGTTGGTATCAAAGGGAGGTTTAGATAACTTTAAAGGTTAGGGTGTTGTTTAAGTATAAGTGGAAAGTTGTGTATAACCACAATGGTTAGTATATTAGATGGAGTCATTGTTATTTTTGAAAGTTGGAATGAGTTTGAGATAACTTGGATAAGTATATCTTAGTGTTTATCTTTTTTATTAATACATGATGATTTTGTTAATATACTCACACTGACCTTTTTGGTTTTAGTAATTTGATGGATCTAGCAGGCACCAAAGTAATAGTGGATGTGAAGAAAACTGTGACGGTTTTCTGAAAGAACAACTGAATGATATTGGAGCTACAATGAGAACTCTTGTGGTTTTTCTCAACCAAATATTAGGAGTCGTGATTAACCACTTGAACCTTGGTGAGTTCTCTAATTCATAATGTACGATATAACCAACTCGATGTGGAAGTTCAGGTAGTAATTATATAGGTAATTATTAGGGTTTATATGATCCTTACTTTTGAGGTAATTATGGGTTACTATATGTTATGATGGAAAATGAAAGGAATGAGATAAACTTGAGGTTAAATTATGTTATGGTTATTTTTGATGATTTTATCTCTTTTTGGGGAATTTTTAAAGAATTATATAGTTTTGGAAAAAGGACAACATGAAGACTATGTGACTACCCTTCGCATCGGACAAAGTTGTGGGAATCGAACCCACAACCAAAGTGCGACTGGTATTTATCTCCTACCACTGGACTACGTGAAGTCCCTGTTTAGTATGAAAATTTCTTTTTAGATATATAATTTTATGAATCAAGAATAAGTTGATTTTGGGTTATCTAGGAAAATATTGACCTATCATGGAGGATATATGATTAGGTTAATTACTTTTTAATATGAGACTTTAAGAGCAACTGATGTTATTTGGAGATAAATGTTAATTTTTACCTTGAAAGACTATGTGATTAAATCCTTCAAAGATTTGGGTATCAATCTTAGTTTGGTTTACTTTGAATAATTTTATGGGCAAATTGTTTATCGAATGGTCTTCGTTGAACTTTGGGTTTTGTTGGACCAATTTTGGAGATTAAGAATAGATTTTTTTTATAAAGAATTATCCTTTTGTGGATTATCTGATCTTGTTCTAGCAATTTTGGTTTTCGTTAAGGTCTAAAGACATGTGAAATATATAATTCTCTTTTTTGGATTAGGTGATTCTCTAGAAGCTGATTATAGTGCTCTTAATGTGAACAAGTCATCCTAAATACTCGTCTTTTAGAGGAAAAAATGAGTTTGTGTAAGAAATCTAGTAAGAGATGAAAGTCTACACGACAAGTAATTATGTTTCCTTGTGATTTATTTAATCTCATAAATAAATTCTTCAATGAAAATTAACTTAAAACTAAAATGTTGTCTGTTAACTTTTCCTACTGGGGAGTCAAATACCATTTAACCCATCACAAGTTTGTAATTTTCTTGGGGTTAACTTTCTCCTAATAATGTTTTCAATCACACTCAATTAGAACATGACCCTTTGTTTTCTCTTCCATGTCCATGTTTTCCTACATAAAATCCTTGTACGGGTTAACTCAGGTGACCTTTTTACTTCTGTTTCTTTATTTTAAAGTGACAGTTTTACTGACTCTTTCTCCGATGTGGGACTTTCAATGATGTTTCTGAGCCCAATTTTTAAATTGCGAGGACGCAATTCCCAAAAGGGGGGAAGGATGTTACATCCCAGGTAAATAAAGGATAATACATTTTCATATTTATTAATATTTTTTAATTAAATATTAATTTTACTTCAAAAGGGTAACTATGTTCGATAGCGTACCTGATACGCAACAACGTGTTTTTTTGAAATCTTACATTGCACACTAATAATATAATAATATTATTTTAAATGGTAGTTAACACATAGCCGTTGTCTTAGCGGGAATGAATATAAATAACTAAAATATGATTATATATGTTTGTTAAATGTTTTTACATTTATCCAATAAAAGATAAAGGCTTAAAATAAGGAAAAAATTCAATTTTAAGCATAAATACTCTAATATTCACTAAAAGGTCGATTTATCGCCTTTTGATGGAAAACCCCCTTAAAGATAGTTTTGGTCATGCTTATACATTATATTGGACCAAATAAAATCCTTATTTAAAATTGGGACATCAAAATTTACTTTGTGTATGTTTTTGTTATTTTTCCGATAAAGTTCATTTTTAATGAATAAGTGAAAAATATTGTATTTTTATTAAAAACATCATTTTAATATAATTTATTTATATGATTAGATTATATTTTGAATTGGTTTTAAATTTAATTAGAATATATTTTTACCATTTAATACAATGGTGGTCATTGGAATTAATTTCACTTTGAAATTGGACCTAAACAAGTGTCAATCTTTTGATAGATATTATTTCTTAAAAACACGCTATTTGTTTTAAAAACCGGAATTAATTATTAAATTAGTTAATGAAACTTATATGATTTGAATTTTGTAAAATAGTTATCATCATTGAATTCGGAATATCAAATATAGCTTAGGTTGAATTTTTGGTATTTTTCTAAAAAACTTCAATTTTTGATGAATAGTGAAACCACTAAGTGGTAGTTAAAAAAAATTGATTTTTCATTTAAATGAAACTTTACCACTTCTGTGAATTGAATTTCAAAAATCCAACATACATGGTTTTCATTATTAAGTAAAATGTGGTTCAATGGGATGAAAATAATTTTTTGATGAATGGTAACTTTTAAGTTTTATTAATCGCGATTAAAGGTAATTAGTGTAATTTAAGATAAAAATAATGTTATAATAATATTAAATTACCTTGAAACATGTCCTACCCTTATTGGATATTACATGGACGACCAAGACAATCCATGGGTCAACTTGGGGACCCCATGGAGCCACTAGGGTAAGAAAAGGACATTAATAACTTTTTATTTAAAGTTAAAATAAAAATGTCACAAACATGTATTGTTTTACAAAAACAATTTTTACATGGGGTTATAAAATTCATATCTTTTACTATAAATATTTATTAGAAATATAAAAAGATTTCATACATCAATATATTTTTTTATAATTTTCAGACATTAAATAAATAAATTTATTTATGACATCATGATTATGAAACAATTACCACATTAATGAACGATTTAAATAAAATGAAAAGATAAGGTAAAATCTAAGATTTACACTTGTCAAAAACCTATTGTATGGGTTTATTTTGAACCCTTATCACCTTATCCTAGAAATATATAATTTTAGGACCTTTAATATCCTAAAATCATTTTAAAATAAAGTAACATTTCAAGACTTTCCAAGAGTGCCTCTCCTCCCTCTTATAAAAGGCCCCCAACTCTACCACCTTACCCACACCTCTCAAGCCATTGGATCGTCCAAAATCTTCTCATTTTATCTCTAAACATCCATATCTTCATCCTAAAATCCGTACCTTAGTCATAAATCTCTTCAAGAAACCTTTTTGGTTCAAACCAAAGAGAGTTACCCGATTTAAAGGTAATGTCCTCTCTTATGTTCTTTTGTTTTATTTTGCATCTCCATAACCCTAAAATATTTTTATTACTTTAATTTGTAAAAATTACAGTATATTAAATATACTAGGATGTTTTTATGAGAAGTATTCGAGCTACACTTACACACACCTCTATCTAATGGATAAATAACATATTGTTTCTGTGGATGGTGAATTTCTGCCTCACGAAATGATGATTGTTCAATATTATTCTATCACCTTTCATGGTGGCCATTAAGATGACAATATATTTATATATTATATATACTATGTTTATGTTTTCCATATTCTTCTGTATTTATCATTTATGCCATACCTGTATGGTTTCCATTATTGGTAAACGCGATATCTTCATTTTAGGAAGTGCGGACTACCACCCCCTCAAAGTGATTTGATTCGTTAATGCCATATGTGGGATGTATAAAGGAAGGATTTAATGATATTATATATGATATTATAATGGAATTATAATATACCTTTATATCATTATTATTTCATTCCATTAAATATGAAATAGAAATGAAAGTAGCGTTCATGCGTACGTACGGCTTACCGTCTCCATGAACGGTGCATTTCATTTCTTACCTCTAAATGTTATGTAATATTATAAATGAAAGTATATACTGGATATATATTATATATATGATATCTAAATCATGTATATAATTCTCGATATAAGGGATATTTTACCACATGAACAACTTGTAATTATAAGAAGTTTATTTTTTACTCAAGTACCAATGATCGACAAAACGACCGTTATTAACTTAAATAATTACATAATGTTCATAACAGGGTAATAAGTGAAATAAAAGGAATAATGAACTTGAAAAATTTTCTTAAGAATTTATAAATTAACTCTAGATTATTATTCATGAGATTAAAGAACGATCGAGTCAAGTCAGACACGAGGTAAGGGATCCTACCTCTCCCTTTCTTTTTAAGTACTCTCTTTTATGTCATTCCTTTTAAGCTCATATTTCTTATGTTGGGGGATGTAATTTTATATCCCTATTACTGTTATTTTTATGTTCATATGATTAGAGACCCTATTTTATCTCATCAAACCATTTTTGTAAGCTTTAAGTGGCGTCGTTGGGCTGCTGAATTTTTGTAAGGTATTTCTTATCTAACTTTTAATTCAGTGAGATTTCCATTGTTCGCCAATTATTTATTTCATGTGGTGTATTGTGTACTTCCCTTTCATATATATTACCATTATTCTATTTATATTCATGTTATTATGTGATTCATTTGGTGTTTATTATCTTTTGGTCATACGACTTGGTTGATCACAATGAGGTAAGGGGTTTTTATCTCACTTTTTGTTCCCGTGAGATTCATGCTACATTTGCCACTATTTACTTTTGTGTGGTGTATTTACTGCCCATGATTGTATTCTTTGTGTAATATAACTTAATTTATGGGTAGTGACATCTTCATTGTATGACCCTTCTTTCATGGGGTTTACGTTTCGAAAGTTACCCAAATCGGTAAGGGAACCTTTCACCCTCCTCTTTTTAAAAGACTTCTTTTTGTTGGGTCTTTTAATTTAAAAATTGTTATGTTGGGATATGTTCTTCTATATCCTTATTTATGTAAATTTTATGTCCAAGTGATGAGATACCATTTTCTCTCTCATCAACTCATTTTATGAATTTTAAAGTGATGTCGTTAGGCTGTCGAATATTTGCAAGGGAACTTATTAACTCAATTTAAATTCTTTGGGTTAAACTTGTACTCCTTGAATATGTAATTCTATGAATATGTATGAATTAATCTTATTTTTTTACACTTATATTGGGTTTATTTATATTTGTCACACATAATTAAGTAATTGATTTATCCTTAATCTAAGGATACCGTCTTTGAATGGTACTTTGTCTCAATCTCCTTTCATTGAGGCATATTTTGTTTTATACACAACTTTCTTTTATACAGTGTATAATCCCCTTTGAATTTTACTTTTATTCAAAAGGAATATTTTTATATGAAGCATTTTACTAAATGACAAAATGGAATGTTTTTTTCGTACGTATATGGAGACAACGACTTCTCCGCCGCCGTGTTCATTATTTGAGTTTCAGCTTCCTCTACAAGCCATAATTTTTTTTAAATGAAAAAATAAATACCATGTTTTAATTTTCTTTTATTTTGGTATTGAAAATGGTTTTGATAATATTTTTATTATATCAATGTGTTGTATTGGTATCTTGTAATTGAAATGTGGAAATGTTATGTTTCCTTTATGCGTGTTTTATGTGATATGATTATGTTATGGTTCTTGGGCATTGTTTATGAAGATGGGTGGTTCCATGATAAACTAAGAGGGGGTGAGCCCGATATAGATCTCCAATGCATTGGGTAACGCAAAGGAGACAAACACTAAGGTTTCTCCGAAGAGATTTAGGTAATATACTGTGAAGGGTATTACAAACATAACCAAGAGGGTTACTCCCTACGTAAGAATGTTATGAATGCCTCAAGTTACCTTTATGTCTTATGATGTCAATGATTTATTCATAAATCATTTGATTTAATGAGGCATGTTGAAGTGATTTTGTTTTATGAGTAAAGTATGATTTCATTTATTCTTATGTATACATGGACTAATATTTTCATTCTGTATTTTTATATCCCTTACTGAGGTTTTTTGGCTCATCCCAAGTTATTGAAATGTTTTTCACAGGTCAAGGGAAAAGTACATGATGTGATGATAGGTTCAAGGAAGTGTAAACAAATAATCCATGTTTTATTTTAAATATGTTTCCTTTGATGGGATGAAATGAATATTGTCTTTTATGTAACCACCTTGTTTAAATCTGGATTGTAATGCATGATTTATGATCTAATTCTATAAAACTCTAAACCAGAAAAGATACTCAGTGTTAATTATTCATTTAATTCAAGATTAAGTAATGTTTTAAGGACAGGTCCTTATACTTATAGCATTATTTCCTCTGGAATCCCTTGGAATTCTATTGACAAAGTCATGGTATTGTTATCATAATTCCATGTTCGTATGGATAGTGGTTGTATCCTACCCATATACTTTTCTCTTTCACCTTTAATGTGTTGACATACCAGAAAATTTGATGTATACTCATCGATCACCTTCTTTATATTGTCCCACATAAATTTATATCAGAGATCATGATACATTGTTGTGATCCCTATGTAAATATAGAAGGTTGAGTTATATGTGTCATTCAAAATATCCTTCTCTATCTCTAGATCATATTTTAAACATAATCATGACCCAAATATTATATATTACTCCTCATAAATCTTGATCTGAGAGGATTTCCCATTTTTAATAGCTTCCACACTTTTTTAAATTTCAACTTATTCTCATTAAGAATCCTTTATTTTCTCCACGAGGGATGGTTGAGAAAAAATTTGATAATGGTTTAATAATGTTCCTACCTAAATTATTCCCATGTCCATCCTCTTCAAATCTAAAAATATTATATCCTTCTCAACCCTAATCCTGGATAAAGATGTAGGATCCTTTCTATATAGAGCATATGCCACCTTATTTTCCTTAATAAGAGGGTAGGGGATTGAGTATTCATAATCCTTTATGAGATTTAACCATATTTTTTGGATCATATTATTCTAATTATTTTTAAATATATAATTGAGACTCTTGTGATTGGTATATATCTCACACTTCTCCCTATAGATATAATGATTCCAAATTTCAATGAAAAGATCATAGCTGCCAACTCCAGATCATGTGTGGGATAGTTTTTCTCATGGATTTTCAATTACATTGATTTATATGATATCAATTTATCTTTTCTCCATTATAACATAGCCTAATACTTTATTTTAAGTATGTCTATAAACCACAAATTTTTTTCCACTTTTCGGGAGTGTGGGTACTAGCATAGGGATAAGCCTCTTTTTAATCTCCTTAAATCCTTCATCACATTCGTAAGTACAAAGAAACTTCACCCCATTCCATGTTATCTTGGTAATTGGGTTTGAAAGTCATGAAAAGTTCTTCACAAATCTTAAGAAATAACCAGAAAGACAAAGGAAGTTATAGATCTCCATTACAGATGTTTTCCTAGGCCACCTTTCAATTTATATTATCTTTAAAGGGTCTATAGGTATCCCTTTACTAGGGATAACATGCCCCAAGAATGATACTTACTCTATTCAGAACTTACATTTAATATTTTTTCATATATTTTCTCCTATATAAATGTATGTAGCACTATATTCAAATACTCTTGATATTCCTCCTTTCTCTTTGAGTATGTCAAAATATCTTTGATAAAGACTACCAAAAAAATTGTTAAGGTAATATTTAAATATTAAATTCACTAAATCCATGAAGATTTATAGATTATTAGTGATTCTGAAGGGCATCACTATGAACTCATAGATCCCATACATCATTCAAAAGATAGTTTTGGGAATATCTTCCTTCTTCACCTTTAATTAGTGATATCCTCACCAACAGTCCATCTTAGAGAAATAACTGCCCCCACAAGGCTGATTGAGCAAGTCATGTATCTTAGGGAGGGGGTACATTTTTTATATCATGATTTTATTGAGATCACAATAATCAACATATAGTCTCATTGATCCATCTTCCTTCTTAACAAAGAGGGCTGGTTCACCCCATGGTGAAGCACTTGGGCGAATAAAACCCTTATCCATATTATATTGTAACTTATTTTTCATCTCTCCCATATCAAGGGTGGCAAGTTTATAAGGTTTCTTTGATATAGGTAGGGATCCAAGAATAATTGAAATTGAGAACTCAAATTCTCAATCATGAGGAATACCAAGAAATTATTTGGGAAATACATCATTTTAGTACCTTACAATGTGAATTTATTCAAGATGATTCTCTCCTTTGTCTCAATAATTTGAGCTAGAAATGTTTTCTCATAAGGTAGTAATATCCACACATGAGAAAATAATTCTAATGGAGATTCATCTAACTCCTTACTCTTTTAATGAATTCTAGGATGCTTCATTGTTAGGAGAGTTATCTCCCTTCCTCGACAGTTGATGTTGGCTTTGTATAAAGATAGCCAATCCATTCCAAATATAATATCAATATCCGCTAAAGAAAGTTTTAATAGATTTTCTAGGAGGTTCAGTCCAAAAAAGTTAAATAGGAAGGAGTTATATGCGTTATATGAATTAATTCCCCATTTTTTCTCATAAATAACTCAATCTCCATATATTTAGGTGCTGTTTGAATAGTTATACTAAACTATCAAGATATGAAAGAATTCATAGAACCTAAATCAAATAGTATATTTTCTGTTATTTAATGAAAAACAAGTGTACATATCAGTACACCGATTTCCAACTCCCCCTCATTAGTAGAGATAGCATAATCCCTTCCTTGTTGCCTTCGAGGATATTGTTGACTTTCTCTGACAACCCTTGGCATATGGAAATTTTTCACATAATTCCCTTGTTCCTTGTAGTTTTAACACAACACTAAAAGATGGGTGTTGATCTGAAACATCCTTTATTCTTCAACATTAGTGGGATTCATCATATCCCTCAAAAGGTTTCTACACATATGTCTCATTCATCCAGGATTGAAGGAATTCATGGTTCCCCTTATACAATTCCCAAGATGCTTGTTGCCAATATTTTGACATGTGGGATGTTCGATCAACTTTCTATAATGAGATTTATTTTTGGAACTAAACCTATTTGACTCTATTTTCCTCCTTTTCTCACATGGCCCATGATACCACTGGGAGTCTATGATCACCATTTCAACCTTTAGGTCACAACTGACAATCTCCACATAACTATCAAAGTCTCTAATTACCAATAGTTTTTATAGACAGAGATTTAGTCCACTAACGAAGCAATTCACCTTGCATTCATTATTCATGAAAAAGTTGGAGACGTATCTTGAAGGCCCTATGAAGTTTTCTTTATATGCCCTGATAGAATCATCTTCCTTATACATAAGTTTGAGTAACTCTATTTCCATATTAAGATACAGGGTTTGGGGAAAATATCTTTTAGAAAACATTTTTTTTTTGAATTACTCTCAATACATTGAATCAATTTACTCATGTGACATCATATTTTTTATTAGTGTCCACCACAAATCAAATTTCCCATCAAAATTATTGTCCTTCATTATGAATTTCTGTTCATTTGAACACTTGAGGATATATAATACCTTTTCAATGGAGTTATCCCAATGTTCCACGAGGAGGAGATCAGAAGATCCACCAAACATGGGAGGCTTTTTTGTATGAAGAATTCAATGGAAATATGCTCTTTACATAGAGGGAGAATGAATTCCACATGATTCAAATTTTTATTCCTAATGTGAGTCAGGTGATCAAGTACTATAATAAATTATTGAGAACTTGTTTCCATCATATAAGGTATATCATTAGGGAAAATAACACATTTCCTATCACATTTATTATTGGAACATGTTCTTCTATTTCATTGCATTATCTAAGAAAAAAATTAAAATTATAGGGCTTGGAAACATAGATATTAATCATAAAAAGGAAAATTTAAACATAAAAGGAAAAACTCTTAATGAAAAATTATATCCTAACTTATGTTTCCCTAGGATTCAATCTAGTTTATACATGATTTATTTCCTCAAATTTATTCTTATGGACTCTTTTTTTATTTTTTAAATTATGGTTCTTAATGAGATTATGAATTTACCAAAGAATATCCCCTGGGAATGTCAAACATGGAGTATATCAAAGCCCAATTCCATTCACCATTTCCCATTTGAATCTAACTCAGAGTGGTGTTTCCAATTTTTACCCTAGATACATCTATGCTATATCCACATAAACTTGTTCATATATTCATAGGGATTTATTTTCTTGATAAACCACTTACTCTATAGTTACTAAAATTTTGGGATGTTTTATTATACTTAGTCTCATACCAAAGGTTCTTACTAATGTTCTATATTCCTAGTCTCCAAAAAATAACTACACCTTCCTCTAATAACAACTATAGTGACCCTAGCCATTTACATGTATCCTTAAATTATTTTAGGCATTTTAAAACATCATATTACAAGATAAGGTTTATAAAGTCCAGTGTCGTGGAAGATAAGTTATGTCAAGCTAAAAACATGTGACTAAATAAAACATTCTGTTATTTATTATTCATAAAGGTCTCCTAACTTCCATTATAGTCATACATCATTATAGGATATCCTGAGGATAACATTCACAAAGGGATAAGATAAAAAACCTAGTTAGTGAATAATCATAATAATAATGTTTTACCACATTGGTTAGAAAGAATTTCATAATGATGAAAAAAGGAATGGAACATATGGAATCCTAAAATATAAAAATGGGATCATATAAATATGGAGTCATAGTAATGTGGAAGAAAAATATTACCTAACTTTATCATGATTCTAGATTCATTTCACATATAGGAGCACAAATAAAGGTTAACTACCCAGACCATTGCACATGGTAGCATGAGTCATGGCTAACTGCCAAGATCGTTGTACATAATGTCTCATGAGACTCAACTTTACCCAATGAATTTAAGGGCTATCTAGAAACACCCATCATAAAATGTTCATTAATATTATTTCCACATATTGAATCATACATAATCAATCATAAATAAAAATATGGGTTAACCATGGTAAGAATGGGGAATCATAACCTTGTCATAAAGTATAAGAAATGGGAGTATCATAACATTTTCAGTAAAGGAAAGGAATTATATCATTAATTTACAATAATAGGTTATAATAGTAATATATCATGAAAATTTATTTAACATGAATTAATAACATTTAAAAATAGTACTTTATAAACTTTAAAATTAAAAAATTTAAGTGTGGTTAAAAGAAAATATCAAATGTATTTTAAAACATAAAAGGTAAAATTATTTTATATAAAACCAGAAGTTAACCAATAAGGATTTAATAATAAAAACCTTTCATTAATGAAAATAATTGTGGATTAAAAATAGATTATATATTGTACATGAAAATGTGTAATAATTTGTGGAGTTCCCTTAAAAAGGTTTTCTTTTCGGGAAACATTAAAGAGGGAACCATTTAAAAAAATGAAAATCCCTAAAATATAATGATGAAAGGATCCTAATACATGAGTTTGGGTCATATACACATCATTTATAATATGTAAATAAAAAAGTAAACATAACTTTATTTTGGTAAAAATAAAGATTGAGCAACCCGAATGAATAAAGAATGTTCGGGTAGAATCCCTTACCTTAAGTCTGAATGTGTCCTTCACATGATCATAATGTCTAGGATAACAAATTAAATTAATTAATTAATATTTATATAACCTAATATACATTTAATTTATTCATTATAACCTTTTTATGTTCATTCATGACCTTTTTTATGGGTTAAGAGGTTTAATTTCTTCGTTTGGGAGCATTTATTTTTTAGGTTTTCATGATTGGTTTACTTAAATATACATGTATGGATAAATAGGTAAGATGATAATGGTTTTACAGAATTTAAGTTGTATTTTATTAGTAAACATCCAAAATATTAAATGGTTATTAAATTAATTTGGTTATTTTTTTTAAAACTGAATCATTATTTAAAACATTAATGAAACTATTTTGTTTAATTAGCGGTTTTTGATCAGAAAAAACACATTTTGATTTATAGATTAATATAATATCTACAAAATATTAAAAAAAATATATAAGAAATAATAAATATATTATAGTCTAGTTCAACCATAAAATTTTTTCATGACCAGAATTGAAGATGGTAAAAGAAATTGAAAACATGTCATCCTTGAATGTGATGAATTAACACATCTCGGATAGTGTTTTAATTTATAGTATAAAAGGAGGTGAAAGGAGATATAATAATATATTATTTAATAATCATAAAAAAAATTACAGTACATGAATGTTACTTTAGTTATCATAACATTTGGATTAAAGGATGTGAGGACATAAAAAGAAATAAAGGAACTTGGAAGAAAGTAAAAGAAAAGAAAAGAGGAATATATGTCTTGAATATATCTTCCTTGAGAGCCACTTTAGGGGAGATTTTTTGGTCTTTTATGAGAAAAATATCTCATAGACACTGGATAGGGTATTATGGAGATATTTGATAATACTTTGGACTAGTCACAAGGCATGAGAGGTTTGAGGAGAGGAGGTAAAGAGGGGTGGTATTTATATTGGAGAGGAGGGGTTTCCCACTATTTTAATAATTATTTTAATATCATTGCTCAATACTATGAATATTCTTGATTCTTGGGACTAAAAATAGTAAAGGGAGTATGCGAGTTTTAACCAATGGTCATTTACCTCATCCATGACTCAAAAAAGATGCAAAAACTCTTTTATTTAACATTTATGGTAAATTATCCAATTTAACTATTCACCAAAAAATCATGTATTTTAGAAACATTCCAAAAAAATCACACAAACCATTATTTGACATGTAGATTTCAAAAATTATCTCCATTTTTTTAAAATAATTTAATAAATATGATAAATTTAATTTTAAATTGAAAACATAATTTACTTGAAAAAAATAATCATTTTAAAATTCAAACTACTTTTCAAAAACATTGAAAAATTAATTAAGGTCTCATAAAATTATATTATGATCATAAGACACCAAAATAATAATATATGAATTCATTTGATGTAAAAAATATATTTTAATTTATTAAATTAATTATTAAAATACAATTCAATATACATGACATACAAAAATACCAACACTTTATTAATAATTTTTAAAATATCTATTTACTTATACTATGATATAATTATTTCATATTGACACTTATAAGATGGAAATATTTTATTTATAATTTCATTGGTGAGGTTACTATTACATAAATTGGTTTACTATTATTAAGGGTCTCATAACTATTCCAATGGACAAGTTACTACTTCATTGGTAAATATTCCTTAACTTATAGAGATACCTTTTATTTTGATCAGTATACATTTATAATTTTTTTATTGTGTTCAATATTTAATCATATGTGATTATAGTATAAAAAATAATTATAATAAGGGAATTCCATTGATATAACATTCAGTTGTTACACTTAACCCCTTTATGATTTTGTAGATATAGTCAAAAACATTATTTGAAACTATCCTTGTAGATTTTGAGGTCTCTGAAAATAATTTACAATAATTGAATCATGATGAAGCAATATATATTTCTTTATTAATATCAACATTGTCTTTTCCTTTCTGGTAAGATTTTTCTTCTTCTGGTACTTTTATAATGTTTACTGTATTATGTGATTAATAATTATTAGATACTTTCAGATGGGATTGTTTTATTCTTACTCTTCCATTGACGTTGTCTTTCCTTCCACTTTTTAGTTTGATTTTTCTTCTTTTGATCTTATAAGATTACATCCTTATCATATTGATAAGGTAGAATAGTTTATGATGATGATGATTCAGATGTACTCTTATTTTCCTTAATCTCTTCATCATTTTTTCTTTCTCCATCACATTATTCATCTTCATCCTCTTATTCTTTATTTTTATCTTATTAATACACTTCTATAGCCTTAATTTATTTTTAGACATGCCTCAAAGTTTCAAGAACTACAATTTCAATATTTTTTTAAAAAAATGTTTTTTACTTTTGAAGAACATTTTGTATATCTATCCGGGCTAAAACTATAAAATCTATAACTATTTATTTACCATTCACTTTTTAGTAGCTAATATAACGATTTGTGGTGTGGATGAAATTTCAAAAAAAATTATGACATCTGGAATGATTTGATCATTGAGAGGTATTATTCTATTCTAAATAGATGGTTCTAACACAAAAATAAGTTAAATTGATAATGTGTATTCTGTGATTCTTTCTCCACATTATTCATCATCCATTAATAAAATTATTCTTCTAATAATATATATTTATTTTTATGTATCTTTTTTACCCTTTTAATCCATTGTATATCAAGATCTTCAAGGCTTCGACCATTGTAATATCAAGACCAAATTTGTGTTCATCTGGTTTCTTCGTAGCCTTTTTTTCCATGAATTCATAGCACTATTTATCAGTCAGTATATTTTATTTGTTTTTATTTTTAGGAAGGTTATATTCTTCCTTTATTTTATTCTATACAACCTTTAATTTCTTATAAGGTTGTTCTTTGGACATATCTTTATCTACTATATCCCAAAAATTTTATAACATATAGTTATAGACTGACTTCATCCATGAAATCGTTTCTTCAAAAATAAATGACATCATTTATGTCATAGGATTTGTTTCATTTTCAATTTTGAAAAAATCTATACAATTGAAATGTAACTGATTAATAAAACATTGTAGTCATTTGGGTTTGACCAGTAAGACTTCAGAATAATTCTTTGAATATTTCTGAAGTTAGGAGTTGAGTCAGAATTGGATAATGCTACACAGATATCCTCAGTGGTGTGGTTTTAAAATATTAAATAAATTTTTCACATTCATTAATTTTCTATATGATCATTCAATAACTACTTATAAGAGTCAAAGAACATAAATCAGAGGTTGTGGTTGAGTTCAGGATGTTTTTTTACCCTAGGCACCACAAAAAAAATTTCCATGTCTGGATTTTTTTGTCTATGGTGAATTGGTCATGCATTATGTGGGGGGAATTATTTATTAAATGATATTTTAATTAATAAAAATATATTATAATTCACCTTATCTCATGTTGGTCACACAACACACAAGAGGAGAAGCTCATATACTTTACTATTTGGTTATGGATGAAAACTGAGTTGAATTATCATAATGAAGAGTTGTTGATCCCCATTCATTGCACTAATCATCAACAAATTGAGTAGACACATGTTATAGGTTTCTGTATCCACCCTAATCCTTGAAATTTCTCCCTTGAGGTAGGATGTTTTTAGTTTTGGTCTTGATCCCCTTTTTTACTTTAGTTTAAGGTTTTAGATCCATATTACAATTGTTAGTGATCCCTTATAGGTCGATCTATTATTCTTGGGGTAATCCAGGGTGAATCATGTATTTTAGAAGGTAATTACTTACTGCAATTACCATATACATGGAGTGTAGTCCAGTGAGACGCGCAGTTTATCTATTCATATTCGGCAAAGATAAATTTTGTGTACTACACCCCATATACTAAGGCTACACATTCTGTAGTGACCCTAAACTGTGTTGCTAGTGGACATAGTTATAGAATCCATGTGGTGGTACAAGTACATTAATGATGAAATATCCAAAATACATGAATACGGGGTGCTGGATAGATGAACAAGAAATCCACATGGCTAGGTGGCCATTTAGTCAGAAAACACTATCTTGTATGGGATGCACCACATGTAAGGGACACGATAGGCCATGATATGTAGTAGAAGAACACCACCAAGTTCTATGTGAAGTGGAACATTCCATGTATGGGTCTTAAAAATTATTTACCCCTACATCACTTGAAAACTATGTAAAAAGGTGACCCGAGCTGGTTCTCAGGTGGGATCACATGATGGGTACACACCAGTTCCCATTGTGTACAATGTTGGTATCTTCTTGAGAGCTTCCTCTATAGTTATCTCCTTCTTTTGGAATCAAATTTTGTATTGGTATTAGACTATCCCAATATTTTTTCCACATATAACTTGATTGTGGCCCCATTTTCATCCTACGAGATTTGGTGTGGCGTGTTTTGAGCATGATGATTGTGTATGTTTGATTAACCTTATGTAGTGATCAGGGAGGTCCACTAGGGTGGCATCGAGGTTAGTATCCTTCCTTATCACCTTGGGATGTGGGTTCCCAAGACTATTTAGTACAATAGAGTCATGCTACCTTGTGTAATTAGGGTTTGGGTACCCTACCCATGGCAGTATTTTGATGTAAGGTATGATAAATGTATTTCTTATTTTACTAGATCTTGACTGATGTTTTAGATCAATGTGGTTATTAAAGAATCAATCTACGATTGGTACTCCCCTATGGAATTAGTGAGAAGTTTTATCATACCTCTATTTATACAAATGGGGCTCCCCTTATTGTGGGTGCAGGTTCTATACCTATGGGGTATTTATTTTTGGGATGGTACTCCCATGTTGGATCATGGTGTGAGTATCTGTATCATTTGTGTATTTAGAGATAGATATACCCTACCATGTTATGGTTTGGGACCTCTATAATCATTTTCCATATATATTATTTACAATACAATTGGATCGGGGACCATTTACTTTATCTGTGAAGTTGGTACTCCACCAACATGTCAGGGTGTGGGTCCTTTGTATGTGATGTATAGATAGAGTGGGTACTCCCATACCATGTTAGGGTGAGGGTCCTCTATCCTCTAAGTAATTACTCCCCAATCATTATATGGTGTGGGTAATCCAAACATGTTTTTCTATTAGAGTTGGCACTCCCCAGTTATACCATTATAAAATTCTTCTAGCTGGGAGTAGTTACTCCTCTAACATGTCAGCGTGTAGGTCCCCCACTGTAATCGTGTTGGTATAGTAGTACTCCCCTATTGAAAAAGGGTGCAGGTTATCTAGCCATATATTTGTACTCTACTATCATACTATGGTTTGGTTCCTCACTTAAATAGTATTACTCACTCATCCCTAAGTAGTAGCAGGGAGCATGATCATAATTGGATCTACTTATCTCTTGTATGTTGAGTACAATTATGATTAGTGGGACTCTCTACTTGTTACATGTAATACATGGTTTGGAATTAGTGCTCCTAAATGGGTTGAGGTGTGGGGAACTCTATATAGAAGTGATAGATGTTATTCTATTTAATTAGGATCTAGTACTTCCTTGACGGTAGGGTAGGGTCGAGGTGTGAGTACCACTATTCTCTATCACTAGAGATTATTCATATGGTTCACATCTTGGATCAATGCTCCCTCAATGGTGAGTATTTTTTAGGGGAGTTCCTCTCTATTGGGGTTCTTACAACATTTTTTATGTCACAAGTTATAAATTTAAGGACCTTTAGTGTTGGGTTCTATAAATAGACCTAGTGAGTTGTTCCCGATGGAAAGTGTCTCTTAGATGGGTTCCATATGTGATGGATGCGATCATGGAGTGTGTTCTCTTGGTTTTGTGTTACTGTTTAATCCCAGAGTAGAATTATGTAGCTAGAATGATCTAGGTAACACATGAGACATAGAGTCTGGGACATGTATATCTTTGTGTTTTCTAGGAGTACTTAATGTTTGATCACATGTCTGGGTTTACACCACTTATGGATGAGTAGTTATGTTTAACTGAGTATGGTTCGAGATTCATTTTAAATATTGATGGGGTTCACTCTGGCCAGGTCGATCAGAGTGTTTTCATTCAGTTTATCTGTTTTCATTTCGTTTTTTTGTGCCTAATGATTATTCTTATATTGGCCCATGCACGGGATTTTCCTACAAGTATTGTATCTTATGTAGACCACATGCCTCTTGACGGAGTCCTTGGAGGACCTGAGATATTCTTATAATAGTGAGATAGACCAATCGGGGTGTTTACCATAGAAGTGTTGAGGAGCTTTTGAGAATTTCCATTTGACAAGGATTGGATCCTTCTGAAAAGGATTGATGCTTTTATAGTTTTCTTTTGGTGATCATTTATTTTAACTTTTTACACATCCAGTAATTATGATGTACTTGAGTTTTTTTATATTTTAATGCATGCATTTTATTTTATATATTTTTATATTTATGCATTGTTCCATAGAGGTATTTATTGGTTCCTATATACTTGTACATTACGAAATGGCCTCCCATCTATGTGATATGCCTACTAGGTGCTAGTCTTCATCCCCTGACCTATTGGAGGTGGTCTTGGGGAGTTATAGCCTAGACCCCATTAGGTCAGGTCATGATTTCCTAGTATTAGAGATGTTTTCCACATTGGGACCACTATGACTTCAGGTTGGATTGGGTTATATAGAGAGAGTGTTAAGGATTTTTTTAGTATGGATCTCAATTCAGAGTATATAGTGTTGGTGTATTAGATGATGTGACCATTCTCCAGGATACTAATAAAATTATTCTCGACTCTCTAAATTAGGTCACTGGTCATAAATAAATAATAGTACATGTTTCAAATAGGATTGGGTTATGTGTAGATTATTCTTTTTTAGTCATCTCCACATATATACTCACTGACCATGGTGTGGATTCATGTAGCATTAGACTCCTGACAAAAATGGAATATTTCCTCAATGAGATAAGTTGTTTTGATGAAATCAAAATCATGTGAGAAATTCATTGCATCCAAAATAGAATAGTTTCATGGTGTGGTGGATGTGTTCCATAGACTTTTGTTTTTTGGGTGAGGTTGCGCGATGGAGTTCCAGAGTAGTTTCAGGCATTTCCAGTTGAGTTTTTCTACATTACCCTTCTATCATGAATTCCATGGAGGAGGGAAATTCTTTCTTAGAACTATAAAATAGAGCAATAGTTGGACCCTACAATTTTTCATAAGTTTTTACTAGTTTCCAACCATCCATATTCTGCTGGGATTCCACTACTGGGTGTGGCATTGTTTATTTTTGTGAGCTATGTTATAGCTTGAGCTTTATAGATGAAGGGCTTAGTATGAACAAATTTTTACACATGGGTATGATTGTTTTGTTTCTTCAACCCTCATGTGTAATCATTAGCATTGAATGAAATATTATTGAGGAGTATGTAGTTTAGTTCATCCAGGATTGGATGTGAACTATTGGGTTATATCGGTATCTGTGTCAGGCTAGATAGGTGGTCTATGGATAGACCCTATGACTACAAATATACCATGGATCTTGGTATGTCTCCACCTATCAAAGGTGAGGATACTTTTTCCCACATTTACATGATTTTTTCCATGTTTTAAATGGAAATAATTGTTGTTTTTTATTGGTGCTTCCCCTAAGTGCTTTCTTTGAGGAAGCACGATAACCCGATGTGAGCTCAGTAGCATGGGACTTCCAATGGATAGCTCAATTTATTCCCTCATTCCTATTATTTCACTTTTCATGGTTTAAAATCCATAATTTTGGGGAGAATTTAGTGACTCGGGATTTACCTTTATTATTTCAAATATTTATGAATATATTTTCAAATAGAGGCACTAAGTCGGTGTGGGATTTTAGGGCCCAAAGAACCTCAACATGCAGGTTTTAAAAATTCTAAATAAATTTTTTCTTGAATGTTTATCTTCTCAAGAAATTTATAATAACTATAGATAGGTGTATAAGATTGGAAATATGAGGTCGTAGTTGAGTTTATAATGTTTTGTTTACTCATGGTGTGAAAAAAAATTATCTCCACTAGGAGATTTTTTTCAATTCGAGTTATCATGGAATTATGTTATGAAATTTTTAATTAAATGATAATTTAATTAAAAAAACTAACCTAATACCCACAATTTTATGTTGGGAATAAAATGAACAAGAGGGATTTCTACTCTCCTCTCCACATTGGCGATGGATAAAAACAAATCTAAATTAAGAAATGAAGCACTACTGATCTTCTTTCTTGGTTTTCATCATCATATGATCAATGAGAAGAATGATCACAGTGATTTTCTACACATAAAGCTTCTTCATTTAACCCTCTAGGTCAGTAATTTTTGAGTTTTAGTCCTCATCCACTTTAGCTTTCCCAATTTTATGGTTATAGATCCCTATTATTAATTCGAGTGACCCTTATATGTTATTTGTTTGGATTTAGGGAAACTGGGGAGAATTGGGCATTTTAGATGGTATGTCATGACTAGAATTATCATTTATATGTCATGTAGTCTAATGTGACATGCCGTGGAGATCATCCTATTCATAGAAGATTAATTTTAGGGACTACATTCCATGTACTGGGGTTACTCGTTGTGAAGTGACCCCAAACCTTGTGGATATAGCACATGGTTAATGAATTTCTATTATAGTACATGGTCATGTAAAAGTACATGGCCAATTTACAATGGAAGAGGGTGTCATACATGGCCACAATAAAACCATACATCCAAATGGTCATATTTTACTAATTAACAATGTATTATGGGATGCACACTATATAAGGTACATGGATGTCTGAGATGTGTGGAAGAAGAACACAACAAGGTGCCGAGTTAAGTAGAACACACCGTGTAAATGTTGTTAAAGTTGTGAAACCCTACATAGCTTAAAAAGCCTTGTAAACATGACTGACTTCTAGTTGATCAGCCAGGTATGTATATCATGTGAACCCAAGTGCACATTGTGTAATCCTTTTAGATATTCTTGATATCTTCCCCATTAAATATATCATTCTTTATGACTCATATTTAGGCTTGGTTGTAGCATATCCTCATTAGTTTTCGTCATAGAACATGATGGTGACCTCTGTTTCGGCCTAGGAAATATAGTGTGGCATGTTTAAATAATGAAAATTATGTAGATTTTTAAAACCATTTTTAGTGGTAATTATGGATCATAGGTTTGACATTGGGGTATGTATCCTTCCCTATCACCTTAGGATGTGTTTCCATGGACTCTTTGGGCCGATAAAGAAGTACTCCACTATGGAATCAGGGTGAGAGTCACCTACCTGTGGAAGTGTTGTGATGTGAGGAATGATAAGAGTGACACACCTTTTAGAAATGATTTACCAATTATATATATCATTATAGTTCATATTGATAGATGCTAGGAATGGTACTCTCTGGTGGAATTAGGGAGTGGGTTTCCCTTAACTCTCTTCTTTGGTAGCGATAGGACTCACCATATCTCATGAATAATTTCTATACCCATGGGTATTTTATTTCAGGAATGGTAATCCCCTATTAGATCTGGGAATGGGTTCCCCATATCATTTTTGTAGTTCGTGATATTTCTCCCCTTATATGATAGGTTGCGGTCCCCCCAAACTCAATAGCGAGATATAGTAGTTACCCCCCTTTTGGACCAGGGATAGGGTCCTTTATCCGTGGAGTTGGTATTCTCCAATTTTTTTGGGTAAGGGTCATCTAGACATGAGGTATAGATAGATTGGGTACTTCATATTATTTTAGGGTGCAATTACTCCATCCTTAGTGTCAGAACTACCATATCGTTCCTGGGTGTGTTTCCTCTATAAATGTTGTTCTGGTAGAGTTGGTACTCCCCTATCATACATGGGAGAGAATCCTCTATCACTAGGTTTGTACACAATTGTAGTGTCAGGGTGTGGGTCCCCCAAGGTAATCAAGCTAGTAGATTTGTACTCCTATGTAAAACCAAGGTACAAGACCTTTAGATACATAATTTTAATCCCTCATCATACAAGGGTGTGGGTCCTCACCTACGGAGTAGAACTCCCCTATCTTCGAGTAGTAGTGAGGATCTTGTCTTCCATTAGAGTTATTTCTCCCTATTTAGTTGATTATAATTATAAATAGTGTTCCCATCTAATATGTACATTTGATAACTGTTTTGTTGTTGGAGCTCCCCCGATAGGTTGAGGTGTATCCCACTCTGTATAGGAGTGAAAAATAATTCACTATATAGTTTGGAGCTACTACTCCCTTTTACTATTGGTTAGTGGAGAGTTGTTGGTCCCTCCTCTATATAACACTAATGTAGATTAACTTGGTGAATATCTTGGTATATTTCTCACTCAACTATGGGTAGTTTTTATGTATTGGCCTCTCTTCGTGAGTTCTTATAGCACTGCACAAGGCATAGGTTTTCAATGGTAAGACCTATCGTGCTAGGCACTAGATATGGACCTAGTGATTTTTTCATGATGGAGTGTAACTCTTGGAAAAGTTCCATCTAGGGTGGATGACATACTAGAGAGTGATATCCTAGTTTTGTGTTACTATTAAAGCCTCAAATAGAATCACATTGGTGGATATGAGGTTATAACCTCAAAAGACATAGATTCTAGGATGATTATATCCAGGTACTTTATGGGAGTCCATATGGTTTTGTCACATGTCTGGGTTGACAGCCCTTATGGACTAAGTTGACCAACCATGTTTAGATGAGGATTTATTGATATGGATTTTCACTCCCGATTGGGTTCTATCTAGCTAGGTGGAGTAGACCGTTTCATTTCACATTCTCCTTCTTCATTGTGGTTTATTTTGAGCCTTCATAGTATTCATATAGTCACCCCTACAATGGGTTTTCTTGCACTTTTTTTTAAGTGAAGAAAACATCCCATTTAATGGATTGTGTGGGGAACCTGAGGTAGGCGAGCCTTAGTGAGCTACACCGACCAAGATGTTTACCAGAGATGGGATGAGGTACTTTCTAAAACATTGATTTGATAGTGATCCCCTCCTTCTGAGTAGGTTTGAATCATTTACAGTTTTATTTTGGTGGGAATTTTTTCCCTTTTTACACTTTCAGTTCTTTTTCTATACTCTTGTTAGGAATATTTGTATGAATGAATTTTAGTTTACAGCTTTTTATATTTCATCACTATTTCATAAAGGGGTTTATCTGTGTGTGAATACTAGTAACATAGGAAAATTCCTCCAATATATTTGATATTCCTACTATGTTCTATTCACCACCCACTTCCCTGTTGAAGGGAGGCTTAGGCAGTTTCTACCTAGACCCCGTCATGTCAGGTCATGAAAAACATGGAAACATCATAATCTTGGATTTCATCTCAGATTTATCAATCTCTTCCACAATAATGATCACAAGCCATACCAATTTAATTATCCTCTTAATCATCAAAAAATCGTGATAAAATACCTTACACCTTTAGGGTACTTCATTCATCATTTCATGGTTTGAGGAATCCTGCTTCAATAAAGAAACCACAATTGTATTTGTTAAATGGTGAAAAACCTTTTGGAATTTCTCATATAAATGAAATAATGATCCCTCAGAATAATATTTTACAAAAAAACATTTTATTTTTGATAACATGTGTGAAGGGTGATAATACTCACATTGGTGAGGAACTTATACATTGTCTACTACTTTTTGGTAGGATATTTTCCGCTCTTTATTAAAAAGTGTAAAAAATTATTCCTTTAAATGAATATTTTTAAGAAGAATAATATGGTTCAACTATTTTAGTTTTGTTTAAGTAAAAATAATTTTATTTATTTTTTGACAAAAACCATCTCCCATCCTTGGAATCTAATTATGTTTTAATGAAAAGAGTCATTTTTTTCATACCACTTTCTTTCAATGATTATTTTTATGAATAGCCCTCTCTTTGTGAAATATTATGCAATTTCCATTATAATAATACGTAATTTTGTCATTCAGGAGAAAGATAAAACACTAGATTAATTTAAAAATGGATGGAGAGAATTCAGGATGAACAATGTCGATAACTGTTTTAGGACATGTGGTCTCCCTGTAAGGCCCTAGCCTTAAACATTACTTAATCTTGAGATAATTTGATAATTTGACTTTAATTCACATCAAGGAACTTTTAGGGTTTAGAGTTTTATAGAATTAGGTAATTACTTATACATAAAATCTTTTATATTATAAGTAGACACTTCTACTCACTATCCTTTTTTTTCATAAAACAAAAACTCTTTAAAACAAAATATGACATCATTTCATGTTTTAACAGCATAACTTTTCCTTGATCCCATCCTTGACAATATTATTCATTATGTCATATGAAAAACATTTCAAAACATAGGATGAGAATAAAAAACTCCACAATGGATACATAATGAAAGAAAACTTTTAGTATTGTAAAAACATGTAAACCATGAAAACATTATCATAAAGTAATACTTTTCACCATTAAAAAGTAGCAAAAACACTTCATTGAATATAAGCTCATTGATTACCATTTTTGTAACCCAAAGATTACCATAAATCCTGTAAAAAGAAACATATAACATATAAAGGTAACTTTGGACATAAATATACTAAAATGGAATAACCATACAGTCAACTTCCACACATATCACTAAATGGAATAGTCATACGGCTAAATTCAATACCCAATGAATTGGAGGTTATAACGTAACCACCCATCCTTAGTTTATCACGGAACCACCTGTCATTTCATTTATCATGTAACCACCTCTCATTGATTTATCATTTAACCACCCTTCAAATTTTCAAGAACCATTATGTAATCATAACACATAAAATATTTCAAATATTATCATTTCACTAATAACATTTCATTTGCAATCACAATAAATCATTTCAAGATATTGAAATACTCAATCCATTTCAAAAACCATTTTCAATACCACCAAAAACAAAAATGGAATAAGGGATTTCTTTTCCTTTTGAAAACATTAAGGCTTATAGAGTAAGTCAAATATCAAAATACAATTATTGCAGTGGGGAGGTCGTCGTCACCACATATGTTAAAAACAGACCTTTTGTTGTATAGTAAAATTCTTCATAGAAAAAATATTCCCTTTGAATGAATGTAAAATTAAAATTGGTTTATTATAAACCTTATGAAACAAATATTTTACATTAAAATATGCCTCAATTAAAGAAGATTGAGATGAATTCCCTTATGAAAATTCAGCAGCCTAACAGCGTCACTTTAAAATTCAGAAAATGGGTTGATGGGAGAGAAAAGGGTCTCACATCACACAGAAAAAAAAATATATAAATAAGTATGTAGAATAATATATCCCAACATAAGAAAATTTAAATTAAAATACATAACATAAATGAAGTCTTTGACTAAAAGAGAAGGGTGAAAGGTTCCCTTACCTTGATTCTAAATTGTCTCGTTTGTTCTTTATATTCCTGAATAATAAACTTAAGTTAATTTATACTTTCTTCAAAACATTTTTTAAGTTTATTATTCATTTTATATCACTTATTAATTTTATATAAAAATCATAAAATTATTCATGTTCATATCAGTCATTTTGTCAATGTTTGGTACTTGAGTCAAAAATGAACGTGTTAAAATTACAAATTGTCCATGTGGTCAAAAGATCACTATCTATAGAATTGTATTAATGATTTAACTATCATAAATATCCTGTATATATGTATTTAAAACCATTATATATGTATTTATAATATTCCATAACATTTTGAAAGAATAAATGAAAGGCACCGTTCATGGAGACGGTAAGTCGTACGTATGCATGAACGTTACTTTCATTTATTTTTCATATTAAAGAAATGAAAAATAAATGATACATAGGTATATTATAATTCCAATATAATATCATATGATATATATTTTACATATGTTCATAAACACCATCCTTTATACGTTTAATGTATGGCATAAATAATTTGTATCACTTTGAGGGGGCGGTAGTCCTCACTTCCTCAAATGAAATTATTGTATTTACACATTATGGAAAGCATAAAGGGTTGCTGTGAATGAAAAATACAGAAGAATAAAGAAAAAATAAATATAATATATATCATATATAAATAAATTTCAATCATAATGACCACCATGAGAGGTGGTAGGGGAAAATCGAACAATCATCATTTTGTGAGGCAGTAGTTCGCCCTACACAGAAACAGTATATTCGTATCCATTAGACGGAGGTTTGTGTAAGTTTATTTTGAATCCTTATCAAAAAAACATCCTATTATATTTAGGATATTTTTTTTAATCAAATAATAAGAATATAATAGAGATTGAATAATAAAATAATGGAATAGAACTTTAGAGAAGATGCTACCTCGAAAACGTGTAACTACCTTTGATTTGAGACAAAAGGATTTATTGAATTCCATTATTCTCAAGGTAAGGATTCTAGAAAGAAGTTAGATATGTTGGGAGATTATTTGGTTAGAATTTAGACGAGACAAGGGGCTTGAGAGGTGTGATTATATGGGTAGATTTGATTCCCTTTTATAAGAGGGAGGAGGGGCACTTTAGGAAGGTATTGAAATATTATTTTATTATAAAATGATTTTCACTTTAAAATAGTCCCAAAGTAATTTATTTCAATTATAAGGTGATTTTGGGTCAAAAAAACCCTCAACCAATAGGTTTTAGACAAGTATAGGTCAAAATTTAACCTTATATTTTAGCTTTAACCCTTAGTTAACTAATTTAACTCTTACCATGTCTTCTTGTATATTCATAATATATAGTTAATATAGTTACTATAAAATTACAATAGAACATAAAGTGGTTATTTAATGAAATTTTCAAAATTATCTAATTTATTTGAATGAATCATACCTTTTTAGGACTATTATATCATTTAATAAAATAGTATTTGTTTTAAAAACTCATTTATGTCAATTTTTATACTATTCATATCATGAATTTTTTTAAAAACCATAAAAACTTTAGTATTTCTTAAAAAAATTGATTTATTCAAATATAAAAAGCCATAATCATCCCTAAAATTCGTGTCTGGCATAAAATGTTTCAAAATAAATTTATTTTAATATTTATAATCTCATTTATTTAAATCATTCGTTAATAATGTAATCACTATGTCATCATTGTCTCATAAATAAATTTATTTATTTGATGTCTAAAAATTATAAATAAAATACCCTGATGTAGGAAATATTTTTATATTTATAATTAATATTTATAGTTGAAAATATCACTTATATAACCCCATATAAATTTTTTTTTACTAAAAGATACATATTTATGTTACATTTTTCTTTACTTTAAATTAATTCTTATAACATATCATTTTCACATCCAAGTGGCTCTATGGGGTCCCAAAATCGACTCATGGATGCCCATGGTGGGATAAATCTCATCCAATATGATTAGGACATGTGTTACGGTAGTTTATTATTATTATAATTTTATTTTTTTACCCTTATTTACCAGATTTACCCTTTAACCATGGTAAATAAAATAATTACTGAAATTACTATTCATAATGTCTAAAAATAAAAAGGATCCTATTTTAAAAATACGGACCTCCTAATTCCAAATATGGAATCCATTTTTCCAAATTCAAAACACCGATGTTGTAGTAATTAATTTAAAATTAATTCTCATTGTCAAAACCAAAAAGTGGGTTTTTAAGAAGTAATAACTATCAAAAGATTGACATGTTTTTATGTCTAATTTCAAGGTGAAATTACTTAAAATGAACAAAAATTGGATTAAATGATAAAATTATAATCCAATTACACTTTAAACCCAATTATAAGAATAATATAACTATATAAATAAATTAGATGAAAAGGTGGTTTTGAATTAAAATGCAGTATTTTCACTATTCATAAAAAATGAACTTTATCATAAAAATACTAAAATTTCATAAAAAAGTAAATTTTGATGTCCCTATTCTATAAAATAATTATATTTTTTCAAGTAAAATATCTAAAAGAGAAAAAAACAATATTTAAAAAGGGTTCACCATCAAAAGGCGGTAAAACTGCATTTTTAGAAAAATACTACATTTATCAGAAAAATTGAATTTGTTCTTATATCATATCTAGAATACATATATGATTAATTTAAAACATTACATTGAATATATATAATATATTTTTCATTAAATAAAAAATTTTAAATAGTGATATGAAAACACAATTATTCTATTTTAAATAGGTTTTCATAAAAACACATCTGTTATATTTAATTGGTTTTTATTTCCATTTTTAATAAATATGGTAACCAATGAATCATTATTTAAACATGTTTAAACCATATTTTAAATTTCAGTTGATATTATTCACTCCCTCCATTCCAAAGGCTAGGCATTAACTACCATTTAAAATAATAATAATATTATTGTATTATTTTTCACTATATCTCAATGTTGAGTGCAACCTAAGATTTCAGAGAAACCCCTTGTTTCATGTTGAGCAAACTATAAAAAAAGAATCCCATTTAATATAAAATTAATATATTATTCATAAGTATTAATAAAAATCAAAAATTATTATTCTATAAATACATGGGTCGTTACATTCTTCCCCCCTTTTTGAAATTTCATCCTCGTAATTTTAAAATTGGGCTAAAAAAACATCATTAAAAGTCCCACATCATAAAAAGAGTCGATAAAAATATCACTTAAAAAGAAAGAAAGAGAGGTAAAAAGGTCATTAGAGAAAACATATATTATGATTCCATATAGAAAAACATTGATATGTAAGAGAAACTAAGTGTCATGTTCTTATGGTGAGTGATAGAAAACATAATCAGGAGAAAGTTAACTATGAAAAAACCATAAACTTGTGATGAGTTAAATGTTATTTGATTCCCTGGTAATAAAAGTTAATGGAAAATGTTTTTTTATTATATTCCTTTTCATAAAGTTGAGGAATTTATTTATGATATTTACTAATAACATAAGGAAATATACTTACCTTTCAATTAGAGTTTCATCCTTTAATAAATTTCTACCACAATCTCATCTTTTATCTAAATGATGAGTATTCAAGATGACTTGGTCACATATGAAGCACTAGAATCAACTTTTAGAGAATCAAATAATCTACAGAAGATAAAATATATATTTCCCTTGTCTTTATAAATTAACCAATACCAAAATGGTTAGTATGAGATCAGATAATCCCCAAAAAGGATAATCCTTTATAAAAATAAATACTACTCTTATTCTCCAAAATTCAACAAACAGTACCCAAAGTTCAATAAAGACCATTCAATAAACAATTTCCTATAAAATTATTCAAAGTAATCCAAACTAATATTGAAACCCAAAATGTATATTAATTTGATCACGTAGTATTCCAAGATAAATCTTAACATTTATCTCTAATTAACATCGAATACTATTAAAGTCTCATACTGAAAATTAATTAACCTAATCACATATTCTCAGAGATAGATTAATCATTTCCATAAATAACCCAAATCACTATAAGTTCACAATAAAAACATATATTCTTCCAAAATAAAATTTAACCATTACTCCTCAAATGAAATCCCATAGAATTATATTTTCCTTAGACATATAGTTTCTTAAAAGAGAAAAAAGCTTCCAAAATAACATTTATCACTTAATCACCAAACAATTTTCCTATACAAAGGATATCCATTTGATAAAACATATGTTCCCAAAATAAACTTATTATTGATCCATAAAATCATTTAACTAAAAATAATAAGTCATACTAACCAGGGACTTCACGTAGACCAGTGATAGGCGATAAATCCTAGTCTTACTTCAGTTTTGGGTTCGATTCTTATAGATATTTCGGACATGATGGGTTGACATGTGGTTTGTGTGTTTTCCTTTTTCAAAAACTATATAATTTTATAAAATACCCTAAAATAATACAAATTCCTCAATATAACCATAACATATTTTAACCAAAAATGTTATCTCAGGCCTCGTATTTTCATCCAGAGTAATAACCTATAATTGCCTCAAATTCAAGGACCTTATAAACCCAAATGGTTATTTATAACTATATCCACCAAAGAAAAAGATAATTCTTCCTCAAATATAATTTTCACATAACAAACTTTAGGGGTACACATAAAAGAGAAAAGTCTTCCAAAGTTATCCCATCAACAAAAGACAATTAATACCTTTAAGCATTTCATCATCCAAATATCTAACATAACTCTTGAATTTCTAAAATGTAGACATCTTAATCAACCAACATTCTCCATGATCCCTTCACCATTTTTTCGAACTTATTCCATAATACTTCATTCCCAAAACAAAATCATGAATCATATTATAATATTCGATAATGTCAAAACATCATATAAGAAATAATCCATACCTTTCATAAGTCATTGTCAGTTTCTTCAGCCTTAATTGGAATGTAATTAGGTATTGCTAAATATATATTTGTATGGTCCTTCTGATCCCATTCCTAAATCTTCTTTGTAGGACATCTATTTTCATAATGACTATGCACACCACATTTAAAAAATTCAATTGATCCCTTAGAAATAACTTCATTCCCTTTCCTAGATTCAACTAAATGCTTCCTTTTTCTATGTAAGGTCATTTCTTTATGACCTTCATTACCATATATATATCATCTTCCCATCCCTTTGAGCCATTTTACTAGGTGTTTCTTTCCACATCCTTGACAAATAGGTTTTTGAATATACTTAACTTTATGATTATTACTTGAACTTCCATAGGGATTCATTTCTTGAATATATGATTCCTAAGAGAAATAACCAAGGTTCAAGTGGTCAATTATGAATCTAGATAGTTGTTTGAGAATAACTATAATGACCCATACTTTACATACATTGTTAATACTTCAAAATTGAAGTACACTTATTACAACATATGACAAAACCACAAAGGACCGTATAGGTATAGTGTCTTTAGAAACTGGGAAACATAAACAACTAGTTCATAAATCTTCTACAGTGTCTCCCATTTATTTCATCATATCTAGGGTCCCTTTTAGCATATTCTACTTAATATCCATCTTCCTGACCTGGGGAAAATAAAACATAAAAGGGTGAGCTCAAATGCTCAGCAAGGGCAAATAAAGGAAATAAAAATCATATCATATCTTTATGAAAATCAAAACCTGCAAAAGAGATCATAATATCTTAACATGGAATAAATCATAGAAGTGAAAATGAGATCCCCATAATCATAACATAAAACTTGAAATTTTGTGGCATGCACACATAATCATATAGAATCATTTCTTGTTAGTCAAGACTCATTGCCAAGACTATCTTAGTGGACAAAGTCCCTTTCTGAATCGAGTAACCCTCGTTTCAGTCCTGTTTCACTGAACCGGTATAACCTACCATTCCAGCCATGTCAATCTCATGAGATATAAAATCTTTACCCAATGCATTGGAGGGAGATATAGGTCCCACCTATCTCATAATGATACCATTCTTATGTGTTCCACAAAATCATAAATCATACATCATAACATAACCCATGAAATAAAATGGGATTCTTAAACATCATGCCATCATAACATAATCCATAAACAATTGATATCATTTCATCATAAGAAAATTGAATCCATTTAAATCATAGAGAAATTTTACTTGAAACATAAACTTATGAAATAATGTCATCTTAGATGTAAAATAGTTTTGACAAAACACTTGAAATGAATTCTTGAGAAAAATTTCCTTTCTTCTTTAAAATCATGTTCTTTTCACAAAATTCCATGCAATTTTAAAAGATAAGTGTTTTATTGAAAATAATCATGAAATATTGTAGAGGAATATTCTTGAAAATGAGGCGTTATGAAACCATAAAAATCCGTTCATTCCGTATAAGTTAAAAATAACATTCTTCTCGTACATTTGTCGTAAAAGTCAAAAAATACCTTATATGGTAACCAAACGAAAGATTTCATTCATACAATGTGGAAAAAAGTAAATAAAGGGTAAAAATGACTTTAAACATCCATGGAAGAATGGTAAACATTTTATGAAATAATATTTAGAAATCATGTTCATGGATGATAAACGTAACCCCAGTAAATACTTACGTATAAGCAATCTCGGATAAAAATGAGATTGAAAATTTATCCCTTACCTTAGGTCCGATTTGCTTTGTTCGTGTCCGAAGCTCCTGTATAATGGTTTAAATAATGTTATTGACTTATTCTAGAATCATACATATTGATATGATATCATATATGGTCATATTATTAGCTTCTTGTTAGTAATATTTCATTGTTACTTGTTACTCGGGTCTTTATAACTTTTTGTTCTTATGCGTGTTTTGTTGAATAAATTCTTATTCATATCTTTAGGTTATAGATAATTCATTTCCAGAATGGTATTAGTGTAGTATATACCATATTCATTCATTCAATTCATTTATATAATCATTATGAAATGAAGATCATGTAGAACGAGTCGCATCACATCGTGGAGACGGTATTCCGTACGTACGCACGAGTGATGATATCGTTCCTATGATCGTGGAATTGTATTGGAGTATATATATATATTTTTTCAGTATAAATATTACTTCATAATAATCATATATAGTTACTCATTACACCATTATTCCCATCCTTGTAAGGTGATGGTGGAAAATAGATTTCACCACGGCGTGGAGACGGTATTCCGTACGTACGCACGCGCGGTGATTTCATTTTTCCGTAGGATGGATAGAAGGTGAATTAGGGTTGTTTCATATTTATAATAACATATCAGTATGTAAGTAATACTAATGTTATTACTTTATCATGAAACAACTAAAGAAGAAGAAGTTGAAGAAGAAAGAAATTGAAAAGATCGGTAATGGATATTACCTCTTCTTTGGAACGCCTCTTTGAATCCTCCACTTAAGGAACTAAGATTGGTCTTTGGAGAAGACCAGGACCTCTAGGATTATTCTAGGGAAGTGGAGAGGAGAAAATGTCAGGGGTTGGCAGAGCTTGAGTGCTCAAATTGCTGTGAGGAGGAGGGGGAGGAGGTGCCCTTTTATAAGGGAGGAGAGGGGCACCTTAGGAATATCTCAAAATATTATTTTATATTAAAGTCAAAATCGGTTTATAATGGTTCCAAAGGGTCTTATTTCGAAGATAAAGTGGGGATGGGTCGAAATCCTATCAACCAATAGGATTTAAACAAGTTTAGGGTATTATTTTAACCTTATCAATTAGATTTAACTCTAAGTTAATTAATTTAACTTTTACCGTGTCTTTTTGTTTTCTTTCACTATATGGTTAATACACTTACTATAACATGCCAAACGAACCCCAAATTGTTTATTATTAATATATATATCCTTATCTAAGTCATTTGGCCGAACCTTAGATTTTTAGGAATAAAATAACAATTAATAATATAATATTTGATTTAAAAACTATTTTGTGTCAATTTTGACACTATTTGATATATGATTTTTGTGAAAGTCATAACTGAATTATATGTTCGATCCAAGTTGATTAAATCAACATTAATATATCATAGTAACCTAGAAAATTAGTGGAATTCATAAAAAGTCTTAAATTACATTTATTTTGGTATTTATATTATCAATTTTGTCAATATTTCATTAATAAGATAATTACTGCATCATCTTTGTGTCATAAATAAATTAAATTATTTGATGTCTAAAAATTACAAATAAAATACCATCATGTAGGAAATTGTTTTAGCCTTCTAATTAATATTTACAATCGAATTTATCTTATGTATAACCCCATATTAAAAATGATTTACTTATTAAACTTTGATTTTAACTATTTTAACCCTTCTTTAAAAAAATTAATAATAAATGTCCTAATCTAATCCAGGTGGGCCTAAATGGTCTTATTTTATTCCTAAGTTTGTTTTTGGTCGAATTACACTTGTCCAATAGAATTAGGACATGTGTTAGGGTAATATTAATATCATATTTACCCTTAGTTACCCTATTTACTATTAACCGCGGTAAAAATAGTAAAAATTTACTATTCACCAGAAAATTATTTTTATCTCATTGAACCACATTTTACTTACTGATATCAACCGTGTCTGTCGGATTTTTGAAATTCCATTCACAGAAGCGGTAAAATTAAGTTTTATGCAAAATTCAGTTTTTAACCTACCACTTAGTGGTTTCACTATTCATCAAAAATTGAAAGTTTTCAGAAAAATACCAAAATTTCACCCTAGGCTAATTTCGATATTCTGAGTCCAAAAATGAAGTCCATTTTGAAAAATAAAATTTATAAAATTTCAAAAAGTGGTTATTACTATTCATAACGGCTAGTTTTAATAGCATATTGTTGTTTAGTGAAACTCGGTATTGCGTACGACGCAAGCTATCGAGGAAGGTCGTGATTGCGTGTAAAGCAAGCCAAGAAAGTGTTGTGTAGAAAAAGATTCCTTTGATGATTTATATAAAATAAAAGTCTCGGGTGTTACATTCTACCCCCCTTAAAAGAATTTCTCCCTCGAAATTCGTCACTTTGTAACAAACAGATGAGGATACTTCTCCCTCATCATATCCTCAAGCTCCCATGTAGCTTCTTCAAGTTGGTGGTTCCTCCATAAAACCTTCACTAAGCGAGTGGTATTGTTTCGTAGGACTTTTTCGCTACGATCCAGAATCTCTATCGGTTGTTCTTCATAAGAAAGATCTTGCTCCAGCGGTACAACTTCTGAGATGAGTAGATGTGAAGGATCTGGTATGTACTTTCTCAGGAGAGATACATGGAACACATCGTGAACTTGAGAGAGATTCGGTGGAAGCGCTAATCGGTAAGCTACCTTCCCAACATGATCCAGTATTTCGAAAGGACCGATATATCTAGGGCTCAACTTCCCCTTCTTTCCAAATCTCATAACCCTCTTCCAGGGAGATGTTCATAAGAACACTTTATCACCCACTTCAAACTCTAGGTCTTTTCTTCGGTTGTCGGCATAACTTTTCTGTCGACTCTGAGCTGCTCTTATGTGTTGTTGAATAGATCTGACTTTTTCTGCCATTTCATCAACGAGATCAGGTCCTAATAGCTTTCTTTCCCCAACTTCATCCCAGCAAGTTGGAGTCCTGCATTTCTTTCCATAGAGAGCTTCATAAGGAGCCATCTGAATACTGGAGTGAAAGCTATTTTTATAAGAAAATTATACCAAAGGTAGGTGTTTATCCCAACCTCCTTTGAAATCCATAGAGCAAGCTCTCAACATATCTTCTAGGGTTTGAATTGTTCTCTCAGACTGACCGTCTGTATGAGGATGATAAGCAGTGCTGAAACTCAACTCTGTATCCAGAGTATGCTGAAGACTTCGCCAGAACATCGAGGTAAATCTCGGATCCCGATCAGATATAATAGAAAGTGGTACTCCATGCAATCTTACCACTTCCTTTACATATATCCTGGCAAGCTGATCTAGAGAGAAATCCTCTCTAATAGCAATGAAGTGTGCAGACTTTGTAAGACGATCAACTATGACCCAGATAGCATTATTGCCTTTGGATGTTTTAGGAAGTCCTGTGACAAAGTCCATAGTGATGTTTTCCCATTTCCATTCGGGTATGGGTAATGGTTGTAACATCCCCTTAGACTTCTGTCTCTCAGCTTTAACTTGTTGACAAACCAAGCATCGAGAGACATATTCAGCAACATCTCTTTTCATGCCATCCCACCAGAAGTACTCTTTCAGGTCCCTATACATCTTCGTGCTTCCAGGATGAATAGAGAATGAAGAACTATGAGCCTCATCCAGCAGCTCTTTCTTTAATTCGGGGATGGGAGGAACGCAAACCCGATTCCTGAACTTTATTATCCCATCACAATCAAGGTTGAATTCAAGAACATTTCTCACCTTCTTTTGTAACTCGACATCTTCTTTCTGTGCCTCTTTAATCTTCACATGTATAGATGGTTGAACATTCATTTGAGAAAGATAAGATTTTTCCCCTTCCATTATAATTCCAAGATCCATCCTTTGTAAATCCATAAATATTGGATCTTTTGTGATCCTCATCATGGATAAACTAGCATGGTCTTGTCGACTTAATGCATCTGCCACCTTGTTTGCTTTCCCAGGGTGGTAATGGATTGAGCAGTCATAATCCTTAATCAGCTCCAACCATCTTCTTTGGCGCATATTCAGCTCCTTTTGTGTGAAAATATACTTTAAACTTTTATGATCAGTATAAATATCACACCTTTCACCATAAAGGTAATGCCTCCAAATCTTTAATGCAAAGATTACCGCAGCCAACTCCAAATCATGTGTTGGGTAATTTTGCCCATGGATTTTCAACTGTCGTGAGGCATAAGCTATCACCATATCATTTTGCATAAGAACACACCCCAATCCCTTCTTGGATGCATCACTGTAGATCACAAACCTTTCTCCACTACAAGGTAGTGTGAGCACAGGTGCACTGGATAACCTTCTTTTCAACTCCTTGAAATTCTCTTCACATTCCTCTGTCCAGACAAACTTAACTCTTTTCCGAGTCAACTTGGTGATTGGATTAGATAATCGTGAAAAATCTTTTACAAAACGTCGATAATATCCAGCCAAACCAAGAAAACTTCGGATCTCAGTTACTGTTGTTGGTCTTGACCATCTTTCGATAACCTCTATTTTTGCTGGATCCACAGATATCCCCTCTTTTGAGATTATGTGACCCAAAATGCAACTTTTTGAAGCCAAAATTCACACTTGGTAAATTTGGCATAAAGCTTCTCCTTTCTCAGGGTCTTGAATATAATTCTCAAGTGATCTTCATGCTCTTCCTTGCTCTTTGAATAGACAAGAATATCGTCTATAAAGACTAACACAAATTGATCAAGATAGTCTCTAAAGACTCTATTCATTAGATCCATGAAGATAGCAGGGGTATTAGTAAGACCAAATGGCATCACTATAAATTCATAGTGTCCATACCTTGTACGGAAAGCCGTCTTTGGTATATCCTCCCTTTTGACCCTTAATTGATGATACCCTGAACGGAGATCAATCTTGGAAAAGTATTGAGCTCCGCGTAGTTGGTCAAATAAGTCATCAATGCGTGGGAGAGGATATTTGTTCTTGATAGTGATCTTGTTAGGTTCTCGATAATCAATGCAGAGTCTCATTGATCCATCTTTCTTCTTTACAAATAGAACAGGTGCTCCCCAAGGTGACGCACTAGGGCGTATGAATCCCTTATCAAGATTATCTTGGAGTTGCTTCTTCAATTCCTGCAACTCAATTGGGGCCATTCTATAAGGTGTCTTTGAAATAGGCAAAGCACCCGGTACGAGTTCTATTGAAAACTCAACTTCACGATTTGGTGGAAGACCCGACAATTCCTCCGGAAAGACATCATCAAACTCCCGTACAATAGGCATATTCTTAATCGTGAGTTTCTCACCAAACATTTGAGATAAATAACCTTCATTTAGTGGAATCAATACCCATAATATGGAAGAAATTTCCACTGGAAGGTTATGTTCATCCTTGCATTGATAGACGATCGTAGATTGATCTGGAATATGAAATGTGACTTCCCTTCTTTGGCAATTGATATGAGCTCCATGTAGAGAAAGCCAATCCATGCCAAGAATCACATCAAATTCCACTAAAGGAAGGATCACAAGATTTGCAGGAAGCACTTTCCCACAAACTTCGATCAGAGAAGAATTATAAACTTTTGATGCGATTGATGTGCCATTAGGTGTTGTCACAGCTAACTCAACATCTAATTGTTGAGGTAATATGGTGATACCCTTAGAAAATTCTTTAGAAATAAAAGAGTGGGTGGATCCAGAATCAAATAAAACATTTGATACTTTAGAGTGGACGGTAAGTGTACCTTTCACCACTTCGTTATCGTACTACACATCGCTGATAGAAATTGCATGTGACTTTCCTTTGTCTTTAGCCTTAGGATTTTGTTGACGTCGACCATCATCATCAACCCTTGGATTTGGGCATTGATTAGAATAATGCCCCATCTCCTTGCACTTGAAACATTGAAGTGTAGTAGGTTCATTCTGTGTATCCCTTCCTTTGTTTGCATCATTAGACATCTTCTTCCCATTATCACGGCATTCAAATGCCCGATGACCTTCTTTTCCACATTTAAAACATTTACTTGTCCCTTTAAGACAACTCCCTCCATGTTTCTTTCCACACTTTGAGCATAAGTAAAAGCTCATCTTCTTTTCCGTGTGCTCTTTAGATTTTTCTTTGAATTCCATCTTCCTCTTCTTATCAAACCCATGTGACTGATGGGTTACTCCAATCTCCATCTCGACTTTGAGAGCACATCGAACGATTTCCTCGTAGCTATTGAAGTCCCTTATGGCTAACGCGCTTCAAAGACTTGGTTTTAAGCCACTAAAGAATCGATCAATCTTACTCTCTGGTTGGATAATAATACCAGAAGCGTACCTTGAAAGTCTGGTAAAATTTGCTTCATAGGTACCAACAGATTCATCATCCCTTTGCTTCAGTTCAAGGAACTCTTTCTCCATCTTTGTTCGGAGAATACGAGGGAAGTACTTATTGAAAAATAAGTTCTTGAACTCGTCCCATTCCATAGACTCAATTTCATCCATTTGCCTCGTATTCTTAACAAGATTCCACCATTGATCCGCATCTCCTTCCAAACGATACACTGCTAGGATGACTTTATCATGCTCAGAACATTGAAGAACTGAAAATATCTTTTCAGTAGTACTAATCCATTGTTCAGCAACTAATGGATCAGTAGAGCCGCTGAAAGAAGGTGGACGCTGCCTCATGAAGGATTCAACAGAATGTTGCTCCCTCCTCTGTTCGTTTGGAAATCCTGCATGATTCATAGCTTGAGAAAGTTGTGTGAGCATGGCTACAAGATTTTTCATTCCAGCTCCCATATCGTTTGGTTTCTCAGGGGGGACAATCATTGCATTGCCCATCGCATTCCGCATTAACACGGTTCCTTCGGGTTCCATCCATTGACTAAAACCAAGAAGAATAGTGTGAGCAACACTAATTATAATTGGAAACCACATAATTCAAGAAAAAAAAATTTTCATGCTTATGGTCTTATCCTAGGTTATTCATGGAAATTTCTAAGATTGTGTTCTATGCTTAGACTTATCCTTAGGGTTCTTACTAAGGCTTTCACATCCTAGTTTCCAAAGTTTGACTATACCTTTCCTCTGATACCAACTATAACGACCCATACTTTACATACATTGTTAATACTTCAAAATTGAAGTACACTTATTACAACATATGACAAAACCACAAAGGACTGTATAGGTATAGTGTCTCTAGAAACTGGGAAACATAAACAACTGGTTCATAAATCTTCTACAGTGTCTCCCATTTATTTCATCATATCTAGGGTCCCTTTTAGCATATTCTACTTAATATCCATCTTCCTGACCTGGGGAAAAGAAAACATAAAAGGGTGAGCTCAAATGCTCAGCAAGGGCAAATAAAGGAAATAAAAATCATATCATATATTTATGAAAATCAAAACCTGCAAAAGAGATCATAATATCTTAACATGGAATAAATCATAGAAGTGAAAATGAGATCCCCATAATCATAACATAAAACTTGAAACTTTGTGGAATGCACACATAATCATATAGAATCATTTCTTGTTAGTCAAGACTCATTGCCAAGACTATCTTAGTGGACAAAGTCCCTTTCTGAATCGAGTAACCCTCATTTCAGTCCTGTTTCACTGAACCGGTATAACCTACCATTCCAGCCATGTCTATCTCATGAGATATAAAATCTTTACCCAATGCATTGGAGGGAGATATAGGTCCCACCCATCTCATAATGATACCATTCTTATGTGTTCCACAAAATCATAAATCATACATCATAACAGAACCCATGAAATAAAATGGGATTCTTAAACATCATGCCATCATAACATAATCCATAAACAATTGATATCATTTCATCATAAGAAAATTGAATCCATTTAAATCATAGATAAATTTTACTTGAAACATAAACTTATGAAATAATGTCATCTTAGATGTAAAATAGTTTTGACAAAACACTTGAACTGAATTCTTGAGGAAAATATCCTTTCTTCTTTAAAATCATGTTCTTTTCACAAAATTCCATGCAATTTTAAAAGATAAGGGTTTTATTGAAAATAATCATGAAATATTGTAGAGGAATATTCTTGAAAATGAGGCGTTATGAAACCATAAAAATCCGTTCATTCCGTATAAGTTAAAAATAACATTCTTCTCGTACATTTGTCATAAAAGTCAAAAAAATACCTTATATGGTAACCAAACGAAAGATTTCATTCATACAATATGGTAAAAAGTAAATAAAGGGTAAAAATGACTTTAAAAATCCATGGAATAATGGTAAACATTTTATGAAATCATTTTTAGAAATCATGTTCATGGATGATAAACGTAACCCCAGTAAATACTTACGTATAAGCAATCTCGGATAAAAATGAGATTGAAAATTTATCCCTTACCTTAGGTCCGATTTGCTTTGTTCGTGTCCGAAGCTCCTGTATAATGGTTTAAATAATGTTATTTACTTATTCCAGAATCATACATATTGATATGATATCATATATGGTCATATTATTAGCTTCTTGTTAGTAATATTTCATTGTTACTTGTTACTCGGGTCTTTATAACTTTTTGTTCTTATGCGTGTTTTGTTGAATAAATTCTTATTCTTATCTTTAGGTTATAGATAATTCATTTCCAGAATGGTATTAGTGTATTATATACCATATTCATTCATTCAATTCATTTATATAATCATTATTAAATGAAGATCATGTAGAACGAGTCGCATCACATCGTGGAGACGGTATTCCGTACGTACGCACGAGTGATGATATCGTTCCTATGATCGTGGAATTGTATTGGAGTATATATATATATATATTACTTCAGTATCAATATTACTTCATAATAATCATATATAGTTACTCATTACACCATTATACCCATCCTTGTAAGGTGATGGTGGAAAATAGATTACACCACGGCGTGGAGACGGTATTCCGTACGTACGCACGCGCGGTGATTTCATTTTTCCGTAGGATGGATAGAAGGTGAATTAGGGTTGTTTCATATTTATAATAACATATCAGTATGTAAATAATACTGATGTTATTACTTTATCATGAAACAACTAAAGAAGAAGAAGTTGAAGAAGAAAGAAATTGAAAAGATCGGTAATGGATATTACCTCTTCTTTGGAACGCCTCTTTGAATCCTCCACTTAAGGAACTAAGATTGGTCTTTGGAGAAGACCAGGACCTCTAGGATTATTCTAGGGAAGTGGAGAGGAGAAAATGGCAGGGGTTGGCCGAGCTTGAGTGCTCAAATTGGTGTGAGGAGGAGGGGGAGGAGGTGCCCTTTTATAAGGGAGGAGAGGGGCACCTTAGGAATATCTCAAAATATTATTTTATATTAAAGTCAAAATCGGTTTATAATGGTTCCAAAGGGTCTTATTTCGAAGATAAAGTGGGGATGGGTCGAAATCCTATCAACCAATAGGATTTAAACAAGTTTAGGGTATTATTTTAACCTTATCAATTAGATTTAACTATAAGTTAATTAATTTAACTTTTACCGTGTCTTTTTGTTTTCTTTCACTATATGGTTAATACACTTACTATAACATGCCAAACGAACCCAAAATTGTTTATTATTAATATATATATCCTAATCTAAGTCATTTGGCCGAACCTTAGATTTTTAGGAATAAAATAACAATTAATAATATAATATTTGATTTAAAAACTATTTTGTGTCAATTTTGACACTATTTGATATATGATTTTTTTGAAAGTCATAACAGAATTATATATTCGAACCAAGTTTATTAAATCAACATTAATATATCATAGTAACCTAGAAAATTAGTGGAATTCATAAAAAGTCTTAAATTACATTTATTTTGGTATTTATATTATCCATTTTGTCAATATTTCATTAATAAGATAATTACTGCATCATCTTTGTGTCATAAATAAATTAAATTATTTGATGTCTAAAAATTACAAATAAACTACCATCATGTAGGAAATATTTTTATCTTTCTAATGAATATTTACAATCGAATTTATCTTATGTATAACCCCATATTAAAAATGATTTACTTATTAAACTTTGATTTTAACTATTTTAACCCTTCTTTAAATAAATTAATAATAAATGTCCTAATCTAATCCAGGTGGGCCTAAATGGTCTTATTTTATTCCTAAGTTTGTTTTTGGTCGAATTACACTTGTCCAATAGAATTAGGACATGTGTTAGGGTAATATTAATATCATATTTACCCTTAGTTACCCTATTTACTATTAACCGCGGTAAAAATAGTAAAAAGTTACTATTCACCAAAAAATTATTTTTATCTCATTGAACCACATTTTACTTACTGATATCAACCGTGTCTGTCGGATTTTTGAAATTCCATTCACAGAAGCGGTAAAATTAAGTTTTATGCAAAATTCAGTTTTTAACCTACCACTTAGTGGTTTCACTATTCATCAAAAATTGAAAGTTTTCAGAAAAATACCAAAATTTCACCCTAGGCTAATTTCAATATTCTGAGTCCAAAAATGAAGTCCATTTTGAAAAATAAAATTTATAAAATTTCAAAAAGTGGTTATTTCTATTCATAACGGCTAGTTTTAATAGCATATTGTTGTTTAGTGAAACTCGGTATTGCGTACGACGCAAGCTATCGAGGAAGGTCGCAATTGCGTGTAAAGCAAGCCAAGCAAGTGTTGTGTAGAAAAAGATTCCTTTGATGATTTATATAAAATAAAAGTCTCGGGTGTTACAATAACCACAAGAGTTATCATTACATCTCCCATTTCATTCAGTTGCATAATCAAAAAAACAACCACAGTTTCCTTCACATCCATTATTACTTTGGTGCCTGATAGATCCATCTATTTACTAAAACCAAAAAGGTCAGTGTGAGTATATCAGTAAAATCATCATACACTATCTTATGAGGAGGGTAAACACTAATATATACTTATTAATTGTATCTTAAACTCATTAAATTTATTTAAAATAACTATGAATCTTTCTAATATGCTAACCATTAGGTTTATTTCACTTATGCTTAAATAACACCCTAACCTCTAAAGTTATATAAACTGACCTCTGATACCAACTATAATACCCTAGCCTTAAATATTACCTAATCTAGAGATAAGAAGATAATTTGAATTTAATTCACGTCGTGGATATTTTCAGGTTTAAATATTTAGATAATTAGGGAATAACATATACATAACTTCTTGAATAATACATGTAGACACATCTACTCACTATCTTTTTTTCATAAAACAAAAACTCTTTAAAAGGAAAAATGATATCATTTCATGTTTTAACAGCATAATATTTCCTTGATCCCATCCTTGACTCTATTATTCATTATTTCATGTGAAAAAACATTTCAAAACTTGGGATTGGAATTAAAAAACTTAGTAAGAGAGACATAATGAAATAAATCTATTAGTCCTACAAAAACATGAAAACCATGAAAACTTTATCATAAATTAATACTTTTCACCTTTAAGAAGTAGCAAAAACACATCACTAAATATAAGCTCATTTCTTTCCATTTTTGTAACAAAAATATTACCATAAATCACATATAAAGCAACATATAACATATAAAGGTAACTCGAGACATAAACATACTTAAATGGAATAACTATATGGTCAACTTCCACACATATCACTAAATGGAATAGCCATATGGCCGACTTTAATACTAATGCATTAGAGGTTATAACGTAACCACCCATCCTTGGTTTATCATGGAACCACCCATAATTTGGTTTATCACATAACCACCTGTCATCTGTTTATCACGTAACCACCCATCAAATGTCCAAGTACCATTATATAATCATAACACATAAAATATTTCAAATATCATCATTTCACTAATAATATTTCATTTGCAATCATAAGAAATATTTTCAATATATTGAAATACTCAATCCATTTCAAAAAAAAAAAATTTAATACCAAAATAATAAAAATGGGTATAAGGTATTTTTTCCCTTTTGAAAACATTAAGGCTTATAGAGGAAGTCAAATACCAAATTATGATTACGGCGGTGGAGAGGTCGTTTTCCCCACATATGTTAAAAACATTCCTTTTGTCATATTCTAAAATGCTTCGTAGAAAAAAAATTACCTTTGAATGAATGTAAAATTCAAATGGTTTTATTATACCTCGTATAAAATAATGAGGTTTATATTAAAATATGCATCAATGAAATGATATTGAGATGAAGTCCCTTACAAAAATTTGGCAGCCTAACGACGTCACTTTAAAATTCAGAAAATGAGTTGATGTGAGAGAAAAGGGTCTCACATTACATTGACGTAAAATTTACAGAAATAAGGATATATAATAACATATCCCAACATATTAAAATGTAAATTAAAATATATAACATAAAATACGTCTTTTACTAAAAGAGGAGGGTGAAAGGTTCCCTTATCTTGAGTCTGACTTGTCTCGTTCGTTCTATATATTCACGAATAATAAAATTAAAATAATTTATACTTTCTTCAAAACATTATTCAAGTTTATTAATTATATTATATAACTGATTAGCTTTCTATAAAAATCATATAATTATTCAAGTTCATATCGGTTGTTTTTTCAATGTTTAGTACCTGAGTCAAAAATGAACTTGTTATAATTACTAATTTTCCATGTGGCCAAAATCTCATTATCTAAAGAAATATATTCATGATTTAAATATAATATATATCTACTTTATATGTATTTATATGCATTATATATTTATTTATAATAGTCCATAACATTTGGAGATAATAAATGAAATGCACCGTTCATGGAGACGGTAAGCCATGTGTACGCATGAACGTTACTTTCATATATTTTTCATATTAAAGAAATGAAAACTAAATTATACATAGGTATATTATAATTAAATTATAATATAATATTATTTATATGTTACATAAGTTCATTAACTTCATCATTTATATGTTACATGTATGGCATGAACGATTCATATCACTTTGAGGGGGTTGTAGTCTGCACTTCCTCAAGGGAAATTATCGTATTTACACATTATAGAAAGAATAAAGGTATACTATAAATGAAAAATACAGAAGTATATAGACAAAATAAATATAATATATATCATATATAAATTAAGATCCATAATAATGACCACCATGAGAGGTGGTAGGGTAAAATTGAACAATCATCGTTTCGTGAGGCAGCAGTTCGCCGTACAGGGAAACAGTATGTTCATATCCATTAGATGGAGGTGTGTGTAATTATAGTTATAATAATTCTCATAACAACATCATAGTATATTTAGGATAATGTTTTTGTTTTTTAATCAAATAATAAGAATATAATAGAGATTAAATAAGTAAAATAACATAATGGAACTTTAGGGAAGATGCTACCTCTAAAACGTGCAACTCCCTTTGATTTGAGCCAAAAGGCGTTATTGAATTGAATTATTCCCAATTTAAGGATTATATGAGAAATTGAGGAATTTTAGGAACTTATTTGGGCAGAAATTGGACGAGACAAGTGGTTTTGTAGGTGTGATTAAAAAGGTAGATGTGATGCCCTTTTATAAAAGAGATTAGGGGAACTTTAGGAAGATACTGAAATATTATTTTATTATAAAATTATTTTCGGTTTCAAATGGTCCAAAATTAATTTATTTCAAATATAAGGTGTTTTTGGGTCGAAAACCCCTCAAAAAATATGTTTTAGACAAGTCTAGGGCACAAATTTAACCTTACCTTTTAGATTTAACCCTTTTTTAACTAATTTAACTCTTACCATGTCTTCTTGTATATTCATAATATATAGTTACTATAGTTACTATAAAATGAAAATAGAAACTAAAGTGGTTTATTAATGATATTTTAAATATTATATAAGTCATTTGAATGAGTATTATATTTTTAGGACTATTATATAATTTAATAAAATAGTATTTGTTTTAAAAACTTATTTATATAGATTTTTATATTGTTCATACAATGACTTTATAAAAAATCCATAAAAACTTGATTATTTTGAAAACAAATATTTAATTAAAATATAATAAGTCATAATAATCCCTAAAATTATTTTATTGCATAAAAAGTTTCAAAATAAATTTATTTTAATATTTATAATTTCATTTATTTAAATCATTCATTAATAAGGTAATCACTACATCATCATTGTGTCATAAATAAATTTATTTATTTGATGTATAAATTTTTTAAATAAAATAAAATTAAGTATTAAATCTTTTTATCTTTATAATTACTATTTATATTTGAAATTATCACTTATATAACAACATATAAAAATTGTTTTACTAGAAGATACATGTTTATGTTACATTTTTCTTTACTTTAAATTAATTCTTATAAAATGTCATTTTCACATCCAAGTGGATCCATGGGGTCCCCAAATAGACCCAATGATACCCATGGTCATAAATATATCATTAGGTAGGATTATTACATGTTTTATTGTATTTCAATATTATTATAATATTAGTTTTTTACCCTTATTTACTCGATTTACCCTTTAACCATGGTAAATAAAATAATTTCTGAAGTTACTATTCATAATGTCTAAAAATAAAAGGTGCCTTTTCAAACAATTTGGACCTACTAATTCAAAATATGGAATCAATTTTTCCGAATTCAAAACACATAAGTTTCAATAATTAATTTAAAATTAATTCACGTTGTCAAAATCAAAAAGTGGGTTTTTAAGAAGTAATAACTATCAAAAGATTGGCATGTGTTTATGTCCAGTTTCAATGTGAAATTACTTACAATGACCATAATTGTATTAAATGATAAAAATATAATCCAATTACACTTTAGAACCAATTAAAATAACAATATACCTATGTAAATAAAATAGATGAAAAGGTATTTTTGAATTAAAATATAGTATTTTTCATTATTCATAAAAAATGATCTTTATCTGAAAAATTCCAAAATTTATTCCAAAGTAAATTTTGATGTCCCTATTATATAAAATAAGTTTATTTTTTAAAATATAACATATAAAAGTGAAAAAAAAACTAGATTTAAAAAGGGTTCATCATCAAAAGGTGGAACAGCTATATTTTTAGAAAAATATTTTGTTTTATCCGAAAAAAATGAATTTATTCTTATATCATATCTAGAAAACATATAAGATGAATTTAAAAAATTAAATTTAGTATATATAATATATTTATCATTAAATAAAAATCCATAAATAGTGATATGAAAACACAATTATTCTCTTTTAAATATGTTTTCATAAAAACACATCCTTTACATTCAATTGGATTTTATTTCCATTCATATTAAATTTGGTAACCAATGAATCATTATTTAAACATTTATGAACCATATTTCAAAATTCAGTTGATATTATTCATTCATGTCATTCCAATGGCTAGGCATTAACTACCATTTAAAATAATAATATTATTACTGTATTATTTTTTGGTATATCTAAATGTTGAGTGAAACTTATGATTTCGAAGAAACCCCTTGTTGTGTGCCGAGTATGATATCAGAAAAGTGTCCCCATTAATGTAAAATTAATATTTATTCATAAGTATTAATATAAATAAAAAATTATTATTCTATAAATTCTTGGTTTGTTAGATTCCCACCCTAATATAAGTGGAAGGGAGATAGTCTTCAATCCCAAATCATATTAATTGATCAGATAAAAACACATTTTTGATTTTTTTAGTTGGTTTTTAATATATGAAATTATTTTAAGATAATTTAGAACTCTTAGTGTCTTTAAAATATATTTCATCAAAGTGATAATAAATATAATTAATAAATAAATTATGTTTTTAATCCAAATCAAGTATTAGAACTAAAAGGATATGTAATCAACAACATGTATAAAATAATGTATATTATATGTGAAAAAACTAAATGAATAGATGAATACATTTTTGATTATTATTCTTTCACCAATATGAACATTATATTCTTCTTGGTTTTTTTAATAGAAACTTATTAATGTAGTTAATAACAATATAAAATTGTCCTGGCAGTTTTATAACAATTTATGTGTCCAAGTATAATTTTATTTAGAATAATTTTGATAACATATCTTGGTTATAGAATGTTTGTATATTATATTGACACTAAAATGTATTTATTTAGAAAAAAAATTATCATCCTTTTTTACTATCAAAATTTTTATAACTATTTGAGACTCCAAAATTTTTTATAATGAAACTATACTCAAATTAGGTTATCACGATAAAAACTTTTGGAAAATAAATTTCTTCTGGAAAAAAAATAAAATTTTAAGAAACTAAACAAAATATATACTCCTCCATCAAAACTATATATTTTATTGTATTTATATTTTTAAATAAGAAGTATATATGAATAGTCAATTCAAAGTGATTATTCATATTGTCTATTAAATATATTAAAATCTATCAAAACTAAGGGGGATTTTAAAATTATCAACATGTTTTTATTGCGTTTAAAAGAATTATAACATGATATCTACATTATGTTTCTGATTCCAAAGGAAATGATGTATTATACCTATGCATGTAACATGTGATTGATGCTAAGGGTAATAAGTTATGGAAATATTACTTCTTTTGTCAAAAAAAATGATTTTTATTATAACTCAACTCATATTGAGTGAGTGTGTGTTGATTCCACAACACTTGAGCATAGTATCTTCCAAATTCCACATATTCAGTTTTAGTATTGGTACATTCTATTGAGTATTTTTTCTTATATTACCCAGAAACTAATGATTCCCTTAAGATGTAAAAAATTTCTTATGTTATTTTTTATCCATTCTATATCCACCAAAGTTAGCATCTGAAAAATATTTATGTTCGTATAAATTTACAAAGAAAATGATAATCCTAAATTCATATTTTCTTTAAGATAATGAAAAATTTATTTTACACCTTTAATATAGGATTATTTTTTATTGGATTCATATAGAGAACATAATCATAATAAAAAATTAAATCATAATGACTAGTTATTGTGTAATGTAATCATCCAATCATTCCTCAAAAAAATATTTTGATCATCTAGTTTCCAACATGATCAATATATAAATTATTTTATTTTCCAATAAGTGTGTTGATTCATTTTTTATTTTCATACCCAAATTTCATATGTAAATAATTTATATACATTTGATGGGAAATAACATTTCATTCTGGTTTCTATGAGATTTACAATACTAGAAAGTATGTTAACTCACTCTTCATACTCATTTCAAACTCAAACATCATATGATTTGTAATGAAATCTAATATTGATTTTTAAGTTGAAAAAAATATAATGTAATCAATATATATTTATACAATCATATAGTTTTATTTAATTTTTTATAAAATGATTATCATCCACATATTCTTTAACAAAATGTTTTTATAATAAAAATCCAGTTAACCTATCATACCATGCTCTATGGCCTTGTTTAAGTACATAAAGTGGATTAGTGTGTTTATAAACATGTTCTCTATGATTTTATTTCAAAACTAGGTTTTTTTATATATAAAAAACCTTCTTAAGATAACCATTAAGGAAATAACACTTTGCAGCCATTTGAAATAGTTTTAAATTTACAAATATTTCATAAGCATGATGTATACAAATATCTTCAAGTCTTTCTACCAAGATCATTGTTTTTTTCATAGTATATTACATATTATATATTGTAACCCTTAGGAACAAGTATATATTTATTTATAAATGGTCTTCCATTTTCATCAAATTTATTTTGAAAATACCATTTTACTCAAATTGAATGTGTTTTTTTTAACTAATGATTAGACATGGTTCCTTTCAAACTCATTATGTTCATCTTTAATTGTCTTTATAAAATACCTGTCGCCTAAAAACTCATCAGGATTATTAGGTTTGAATTTTGATAATAAATCTTGATTATAAATTTCATTTTTCAATGAACATCTGGTCATAAATAATTTATTTACATCACTAATGATATTATAACTGGGATTATTCCAAAGAAACAACTAATTTTTTGGGTTTTAGAAGACCATTATTCAATAATAAGTTTCAAATATTCTTGAGTAGTAACATCAAAAACATATTCTTCAGTTATTTTTGTATGATAATAATTTTAGAACATACCTTGAAAAAAAAGGTTTAGAAATAATGTCTAAAGAATTAGGTTGGGGTTGTTTGGAAATCAAAGGCACCAATTTCATCAACTTTTAAATAAACTAATTTCGTAATAGTAATTTTTTTATTAAAATTTTATAATCCTTAATAGTTGTGGAATAACCTAAAAATATTCCTTCATCACATTTTTTATCAAATTTATGTAAATAATCATTATTATTGAAGATTAATACTTTACATCTAAAAATAATTATGTAAGAAACTTTTCTTTTTCGTCATGTTAGAAACTCATAAGGATTTCTATTAATAAATGGCCTAATTAAAAATTGATTTATAGTATAAAATTTATTAGTAAATTCATCATCAAAAAAAATTTTAGAAACTAGTTATTCCCTAAATATGGTTCAAGTTATCTCTTAAATAAATCTATTTATTTTTTCAGCTACACCATTTTGCTGTGTAGTTTTTGATGCTGAAATATTATGTATAATACATTTCATTATACAAAATTTTTCAATATAAAAAGTTAATAATTTTCCAAAATGACTACTAAGAATAGTTATTAAGGAGATATTTTTCCCATTTTAATTTCTAGAAAAACAATATTCAAAAATGACTAAGGGGTTTTGATTTTATCTCTACAAAATAGACCCATGTGTATCTAGTGTAATCGTAAAAAACATATAAAAATGATTTCCAAAAATACTCCAAGTTATTTTAGGAAAAAATAAGTCCATGTTAACTTTTTTTAAATAATATGAATTTGATATATCACTAAATTAATTAAATCATGACATATTTTTCTTAACAAATTTTCATGGATCACAAAATTTGGAGAAATCTGAACTATGTTCTGATAGATCATTAAAAATTATTATCATCCTCATCATAGATAATGTTATATGGTTAAATTTTCATAACCTTATATTAAATAACAATGAATTATCTTCTATTTCACTCAGTAATGGTAATTCTAATCTCCTATGGTATTCTATGTTTAAAGTGTAAAAATTCTCATGTCGATTTGAATAAATAATAAATTCATATTCTAAACTATGTACAAAACATTTTTCATTCCAAAATTTCAAAATATAACATTCATCTCATAATTGGATTATGATTATTATGAGGTTCTTAAGAACTATAAACAATAAAAAAATAAAATTTTAGAATTTTACAAGATGAATATTGTTACCTATACTGATAATCTCTCCTTAATAATTCTCTTTAAAAAGTTCATTACCGCCTTTAATTTTATTATATATTTGAAAAAATGTTTTTTACAAGTCTTATTTATCAAGAAACCACTTTCTATGTTCCATTTTTTCAGTACTATAAGTATTTTTCTAAAAAGAATGAAATTAGTCATTTAGAAACCAAACCGTCTGGGGTACGGTATTATTGGAAAATAATATATTAAGTAACCACAGTTGAAAAAAATTACTATATTGGGAAAATATAATTTCCATTAAAAATTAATCTCCAAGAAAACATAGAAAATGAAATTTATTTTGTGACCATTTATTTTCCTAATGTCCACCAGTTTGATACTTTCTTCAAAATGTATAAATTTTAGAAAAAAATATAGTTATTAATAATAATATGTAGTCTATAACTAAATCCCATTCCGGAAATAACATTAAGCGGTATAATATTTTTTTACACATTATCAATGTTTTCATTCATGTTGGTAAAAAATGATAAATGTTTCGTTAAACTAAAAAATTCATATTTTAGTTTGAAAAATAAATTTTTTTCCTTAGTATTACAATTTAAAAAACTATTTTTACAAAATATCATAGGAATTTAGGTTTTATAGAAAATATTTTCTCAAGATATATAGAAATACAATCTTATTCAAAATTATATTTATCAAGATCATTAGTATAATCTAATTTTTTATTAATTAAAATAGTTATCCCTGAATTTTCATTGACACTTGTTCATTGGAATTGTCATTTGTTTGAAAAAATAACAATATTCTTCTACCTAGAGTATTTAAAAACAAGATTGTTCATCATAACTAGGTAGAGTATTATATTAAATAAGTGAGGATGATTCTTCATCTATATTTATATAATTTTTATCATTATTTCTTTAATAGTTTTTTCATTTAAATTTTTTTTAAGGGATTTAAGTATTTCTAAATTTTCTATATTTAATTTTTTTACCATAGTTATTTCTAGAAATATTTTAGTATTAATTTTTCTAGAAGAATCATTGTCTAAAAAATTATCTATAGAACTATTTCCACCACTATGAATCAAAATTTCAAAATATTTCGAACGTTTCATTTACATATGATTTTAATACTTCCATTAATTTCTATCTAAATTTATCTCTTTTAGTATCATTCCATTTCATATTAATAAAAAACATTTCAATATTTTATTTATTCTTACATTCATAACATATAACTTCAAAAGAGTATTTATTTTCACTCTTATCCTTATTACTATTATTGTATCTATATTGAATAAGTTTCTCCCTTATGATTTTTTCATCATTCTAGAAATATTTTCTAACTTATTTTTAAAAGTTGAATATGAAATAAAATATGATTCAAAAATGAACTTATCTTTTATTATAGACTTTAATGATTTTTAAGTGGACTAATATTTAGTAACTGAAAAGCTCAGTCAGTGGATAGCCCCCAGACCGTTTATTAAAATAAAGGAAAATGACGGTAAAAATGTTCCACAAGTAAAAAGAGAAGATTACATACAATAAAATCCATACCCGTCACCACATACCTTGTATAAAGATTCCTCTATAGTAGTTGATTCCCATTCTGAGTTGTCATAGTGCTTCAGAACTTTAGCATACTTCCTTTGTAGATTCATCCTATCTAGAGATAAAAGCTCAGTGTTTCCAATGGAAGACCTAGTGTACACCGTCTTCAGCAGATAGGAGTAGTCCTTCCTCGGCCTTCATCGTAGTGGGGAAGTCATGACTTCCTGATTCTCAGTCATCATCATCCTCCTGCCCTGAACCACATCACTAAATGAAGGACTGATACCACCAACATTCTCCTTATCACTCTCAGAGTAATCTCCCCATTTAGCATGGATCTGTATCTCATGACTTCCATCTATCCCTCATCTTGCCTTATGAAGCTAACTGTTAGTGTCAATCACTACTATACACCTTGGCTTCTCCATTGACTCATAACCAACCATTGTCCCATGCTGTATAATTTCTACTCTAGTGTCATCCACTGGAGAAGGAATCCCAAGCTGCATACCAAGGCCTTCATTCATTGGAAATCCCTCATCCATATTTTCCCATTCTATCCCTTGGAAACAGTTTCTAGTGTTAATTGTGACCACCACACCTCCATCATTCACAGCCCACCCTGGTGTCCCATTAGCAGCTTCCAAAGCCCCCAAGGGACCACTAGCACAACAAAAAACATCCAGATCCTCCTTAACCACGAGTTCTAACCTCTTTCATTCACTCTCAGCCTTCCTGTTAGTATCTATTAGCACAAAAACTTCTTGTTGTATTTCCTTTGTGACAACATTGACACCCGGTGGATATCACATGTCTCCAGCACCAGCAACCTCCTTGGCAGCAGCCTGTTTTACCTCTTCCCCTGAGTTCAGATCAGAGTGAAGCTGACTGAACACTGCAGAGCTAGTCAGATTAGGAATTTCCCTTGCATAATCCCCCGATTTTAACTTAATTCACCATACCCTTTGCATTCCCAGAACAAGTACCCTCATAAAATATCAGTCTCGAACCATAGGACTTATCATGATAATGAAAACTATTTATATAATTTTTCAAATAAGAGTCGTTCTATTATATCCTTCTCTCCAATAGAATGAAAACTTTTCACAATAGTCAAAAATCATTGATGAATTTTTACAATTGATTCTACAAGTAGGAAATATAAAGCTTGATAGTATGCTATCATCATATCTCTTCTAGTATCAATAGATATTAATGTTCCAAATTTTTATTTTTATTTTGATATTCCATATGTTATTAGATAATTAACATGAACATACGTGGATATATATATATATTCTTTATCATGGAATATGAAAGAGTATTCCTTCATTCATAATCTAGTTGATAGTATCTCTTTTCATGATGAGTAAAGTTTGTAACATAATTGTAAATATCATATAATTAGTAGTAATCATAAAAAAAATCAATATATGTATTAATAATGAATGTATTCATTCGATCACTCTGGTACTCCTAATCATCAGAATCAATGATAGGTAGTCCTCTCTGATTTTGATTTTCATATGTTTCAATGTTTATCAATTCCTTCATTTAATCAATAGAAAACATTTTCAATAATGACATGTTAATGTAATAAAAAATGTAAACAATATTTTTATAAAACATGAAGTTGATAATGAATGTAAAAACACTGTGTGTATTTTTTAGAACCTAATGTGATATCAATTATTGGATCATAAGAGATTAAATTTACTACCTAAGTGGTGGAGCATATTTTATTAAAATTTAACTAAAAAATAATAAATAATTATGCAAAATGATAATACTCGAGAATCATCCGATTATCAGAGTGTCAAAATCGAAACTACAAACAAACTTATTTAATCTGAGTAATTTATCATTATCACAATCAATATTATAAATCTAATATTATAAAGTTATGAAAATACTTAAATTCTAATTTATATTCACAATGGAATGTATAACTTGTAAAAAAACATATAAAAGGGAAAATGACTTACATGCTTTAATAAATTAATTAACTCTTATAATAAAGATTTGTTGAAGCTAAAAACCACGAATAAATGTTTTTAAAGTTTTATACTTACTATAAGGTCTACATAGTTTTATAACCACTATAATATTTATATTTACTTACATGTAATGCCCTTGATATGATGATCGGTATGAATCTATCTTCATATCCCCAGTATCCCTTGATAAAATGATTAGTCTCTTTCTTCTATGCCTCGTAAGTTCTCAATCCAGTGGACTAAATTCACCATATCCAAATCCCCATAACCCTTAACTAGTACCATAATTGATCAATGAATAAAAAATCATGTTTTTATAATTAATTTATAGTAATCACTCGAAATCCTTATAATATCAACACTCTAAATAATTAAAAAGATTGGGATTTAGTTTTCCATGTATGCCAATAATTAGATGAATTAAGTTGATAATTTCATAATCTTCTATATAATCAAATGATCTTCTATTTATAAGAATACTTTAATTTCCATATTTAAGAGATAGTTGAAATAGCCTCAGGAAGCTTGCACTGAATATCTCATTATGATCTAGAATAACTGAATTTCTGGCTTCATTTATTTAGCACCATTACAATTCTATTTTTATTCCAAAAGATAAAAAATCAATATAATCCAATCATAATGTTTGGAAAGTATTATAGAATTCTTTATTATTATTCATATTGATAATGTGAATTATGTTCAATTTTATGTATCAGTACCACGATCAATTCAATGGTCCTATATTTTGTCTGAATGATAGGCCTGAAATAAGTCTGAACACTGGTCAGAACAATGGTCAGTCAGATGTACCAAACACCACTTCATTTTGATGGTTCAAATTAAGTAATATAATTTTATACATTTATTTTAAAATATATATTTCATCATTAAATATAAAATAATTTCTTATTCAAAAAAATACTAAAACACTAGGGTAATATAATATTAGTGAAATTGTAATTTATATATGTGTTTTTGATTTCCATGAATATGGAAAGAAAAATTAGAATGTAAAACAATCAACTCTATATAATGAAAAAAAGAAACTTTTAAAATATTCATATGATAAGAATATAGATGAAATTTTTTAATGATACATTGTACTAATTCTTCAATTAAAATGAGAGAAATTTGATGAGTAGTGAGGTTTTAAAATAAATTCATACCTATTTGGAATATTTTAAATTGTAACCCCATGAAAGATTATAATATAATTATAACTTTATAACAATGAATTAATTGTTATTATTATTAAAAACATAATAGTAATTGTATATACACAATATTAATTGATTAAGCTCATATAAACTCAAAAATGCTAATTATGATATATAATTAACATATATTCATCATATAAATATATATATATATTAATTTTCATTCATAAAGGTAGAGATAGAAATACTAATTATACCATTCATGGGTGTGGTATGCAAAATGTACACATGAATGTTGTTTTCACTTTTCAATAAATGGAATCAAAAGAAAGGTAAATAATAATTCACCAATTATGACAGTATGTTCCTTCCAAATCCATTAAATTGAGGGGTTTGTTCATTGGAAATGTTTGTAAGAGGTCCCATGAGTTTTTGTGGGATTCGATAGTGCAACAAAGTAGCTTTAGGGCTTACATGTTCTACAAGTATATTACATGGCATGAATCTTGGTTTCATCTCTTATTCTGGGTGGTTAATAGTGTGTAGTATTTTTTGGTTGGAAAATAAAATAAATCTAAAGGTGGTGTTTTTTCCTCTAGAAACCAACCTCTACGAATTACATGATGTGAAAAGGTATTACAGATACGATAATCCACTGGTACAATAATGTTTTAATTATTTTCCAACTACTCGAGTTGTCAAAACCTATTAATGAAATGACTCACTCATGGACCTAGGTGATTTGTTAACCCATCATCATCATTTTGAGGGTTCCTACACCATGGATTGTTTCCTAGCTTATCTCCTTCAATCGGTTGCAATATGTCCTCTATATAATATCTTTTCTTCCTCAATTCTTGAAGTTTCTTCTAGTTTGATCTCCTTATCCTCCCATTCTTCTCACCATATGATTGTGAATGATCTCCCTTGCTTCTAATAGGGTTCTCTTCCTTTTTTTCGGTGCAAGGTTGTTGTGAATTCCTCGAATCGATGCTAATGTTGTGGGAGAGGTGATCAAAGATCTGTTTAGTGGTTCATTCTCAATTGAAGAACTATTACACCATTTTTAAGTAGGTTTTAATTTTTTAATCCTTTTGTGCATCATCAGTGGTTGGGATACAGATGTTTTCCTTATGAATAAAGTTTAATATAGATTAAAAAATATAATTTAACTGGTTTTGGGTGAATATACTAGGGTTTATGAAAAGTGAAACATGATCTTGATTTGTTATTTTTTTTCTAGTTAATATTGGGATTGGTATGGGCTAACTACCCACTAAAAAGTATGGTCGTTGTGGGTCCTTTTTTCAAACTAAATGATCTATGGAATTCATGCTGTTCATTTTTTTTTGGAAACTTATATATGAAATTTTTTTATCGCATATATTCAAATAATGAATGGTTTCCACAGTATTTTGGTTTTTTATATCTACACAAATAAAAGAAGTGGAATGTTGTAAATATTATTTTGAACCTATAAAATGTTTTATTATTTGTTGTATGCATGGGGAAGTGAATGGAATGAGGTTTTATAGTGGGGATATGATGGGTGAAGTTTTATTATGCAGCATAGATGTTTAATTGGTTGTGATATGTTATGTTTCTAGATGTGGTTGTGATTTGGGGAGTTTGTTTTAGTTAGTATGGTTTTTTGCGAATGATTACTTTGATTAAGGACAGTAGGGTTGGTATGGGTGCTTATACATTAATAACATGCCAAATGCATCACCTCGTATCCAGAGATCGACAAATGATATATCATGAATTGTTATTAAATGTGGAGGTTGTGGAATGATGTTTATTTAATGTGATTCCACCTTTATTTATCAGGTCACTTCACTTTCTTTTGTGACTATTTTTTTGTTTATTATTGTGGTTTGTGCTTAGTTGTTGCTTGTGTAGTGACTGAATGAATATTTAATAGATTATTAAATCATGGAATGGTGTGATTTTTCTATATTAACATAATGTAAATGGTTAAATAAACTGGGTGGGAATGTAAAATGGGTTCTATAATGTGATGTGTGGGGTTATGAATTTAGAGGTAGCAGGAAAGGTGGTGGTGTTGTGAGATTGTCATTTGTTTGTGAACCCATAAGTTTTTCATGAGTGTTTGATACCATATATGCATATACTTGAATTTACTTTAGATTTAAATTCTCATCCCACCCACGTTTAGCATTATGTGTTGAAAACCCATATAGTAACACAAGGGGTGTATTTCCTAACAACCTGAGGGGAGGACAGATTGTTGGCCACCCACTCATCCCCACTCCCTCTTCTATGTGGTGATAACCCAAATTTCTTTGGGCATGATGTGGTCAAATATTGTAGCCAAGGTTTCTACGGGCGAGGTGGTTTGTTTCACAAGTGTCTTTGGGATGAGTTTTTATGTGCTTTCCCGGGTGGATTTGGGATGAGATGTGATGTGATGTGCGGTTTAGGTGTGTATGGGTGGGATGTGTTGTGAGGCCTAGGTGTGTTCATAAAGGATATTTTATGAGACAGAGGTGTGTGGGGTTAGGATGTGTTGTGGTATATTCAGAAGAGGTTGGAGTCCACAAACCTTTTCTGTCGGGGTGTGAGTGTGGCTAATCAGTGGGAAAGTGGTCTGGGGTACCCTATAATTGATGTGTTTTATATTATATTACATGACTTGCATTACATATTGATCATTCCCAGGTTTGGTTTGGTGGTTAGTATGCCTGGTTAGGTGTCATTTGGTTCAGTTGTTTTCTCACATGAGTATTAGTATGCCTCTTTCACATGTACCAGGAAGACTTTGTTTTTCCTAATGAGTATACATGTTTTCTCACCCTACTTATATATAATAGTTTCAGGTTTCAATAAGGATTTCAGATATCGTGATTGACATTAATAGCTTGGATATTTTCAGTTGTTGTGTCGCTTCCTAGAATTTCTTTTGGTAATTACTTGGTAGACTATTGTATTTGTATCATTTATATTTTACAAATGCATGTGGGGAGGTTTTAGTTTACTTTTTATCACTTACTGGAGTAGTTTCATGGATGATTCATCATATTTCCTGATTATTTTTCTTTATCAAAGTGTAATTCCTCCCATGTTGTGATATTTTTACACCCTTGGTTCTAGTTGCAAACTTCAGGCCTACTAGAAGCGGGACTCAGGGGGTCATTATCTCACTCTATTTATTGTCAGCATAAGAGTGGTATCTTTAGAGGGAGGGGTCATGACAGAATGGTATCATAGGTCATGGTTAAGAGATAGGATGGAATTTAGAGTTAGTTATAGTGATTATTTCATGGGATAGTATGGAATAAGTCCAAGTTTACCTTGGTGCATGACATTGGATAGGGAGACTGTCTAGGATATGGGATTTTAGGGCCCCCCATGATCTAGTGCACTAACTCTGAGCTTATTCAATGACCAAGTAATACATACCTACTTCCAAGGTAGAGAACTAGGAGAGGCACATGCATCATAATGACTTGTGTTTTTGTTTGAATTGGGTTTTTTGGGAATGTTAAAATGGATAAAATAAATTTTAATAATATTCCATAGTACTCGAGATTAAGAAAGATTTGTTTAACTTTCAATTATGGCTCTTGGTCATCGTTCTTGTGTAGATAAAGTAGTAGAGGTTCACCAGGATGATCCAGTTAATCATCGTACGGTTGATATAGTTGAGTAGGATGACCAGTGGCGTAGGACATTGCATGCTTTCTAGTGGTATGATTTGGTAAATTACGAGCATAATGTTTATGATGTAGTTATAGAAAGTTGGCTAGTGACGTTGGAGATTTCCTTTGGTCTGATCTAGGACCCGACATAGTATGTGATCCCTTTGGTGGTTAGTCAGATGTGGCATGATTCATATCAGTTGTAGATGTTTTATCTTGGAGAGCGTAAGGAGGAAGTAATTTTTTGGGTTGACATCTAGAAGGAGTGTCGGGTGGAATTCTTTTCTTTGACAATGAAGGCTGCGAAGAGGTAGGAGCTATTTTCCCATCAACATGGGAGTATGTCAGTGTTGTATCCATGGATCATGTTCAAAGATATCCTTCATTTTCACAAGATCTCTTTCCAGATGAGGAGTCTCATGTGAGAAGTCTTGATGAGGCACTTTTTCCTTTTATCCAGTAGGCGGTTACACATTTTTTATTTCAATATATCTAGTGGTTTATAAAAATGTAGAGGAGATCTAGTGAATACACTCATGAGAAGGTATACCATGAGAGATGATCCAGCATTTTTCTTTAATAGGAAGAGTTTTTTCTGGAAGATCTATTGTGCTAGGACCATTGAGGTTTTAAACAGTGGGGATACGGCCCCACCAGCCTGCTTTCCTTCCTTATAGTTCCAACAGCCTCTTTTCCTTTACTATGGGCTTGGGGATAATATTTTTATTATGTGGGGTTCAGATCCATCTTCATAATTAGTCCTCAGTGTTTATTAGACCTAATTTTGATAGATTTAGAATGGTTCATCTTCAACTTCAAAAGTAGTTTTCAGTGAACTAGTTTCAGAAGCACATATGACATGATTTTTCTCCACTAAGGGGAGATAGAGGAGGTATAGTCATACTTCATGATGTTCCTCATGATTATGGACCATGACCATAAGATGGTTGTGTAGTTTTTCATTATAATAGAGGTAGATCATTTGGGAATGGTCAGTTGCATGTAGTGGAGGCAACAATTTCTGTACGGATAGAGATTGTCAGAGGTACAATTAGTTTTTTCAGTAACTTTTCTTGTGATTTGTTTGATTTAGGAGCTTCACACTCCATCATTTCATCCAATCTATCCCACGATCTTGGTATATACATAGAGTGTCTTACATGTTCCCCTAGTATTGAAAAATCTAGTTGGAGGATAGACCAACTTGATTGATTTGTGTCAGGGGTGTAAACTGATGATATGATAACATCAGCCCTATGGGGATCTCTTATTTCTATAGAAGCATCCATATGATTTCATACATATAATCAAATGGTAGTATTAATTATATACTATTATTTAATACTTTTGGATGAGTGTCATATTTTCCTATTTGGATAGTCAACATGTGGTTTTCATTTCCATGTGGGGTTTTCATGTGGGAAATCAATGTGTGGAGCCCCTTATTTTCATGTTGGATGAGTTTTCAATGGAATTAGTAGATTCTAAAATGGTAGGGGTTCCCAAATTCATTACAGAGTTACTATATATTTTACTCAAGTAGGATTTGACACTACCCCCTCAACATGATGTTGTGTTCATGATAGAATTTCATCTTGGTGTTTCTCTGATATCGATAGATCTTTATCATATGGCACCTTCTAAGCTACAGATATTGATTATCTAGATAGATAATTTGATCCATAAGGGTTTTATCTGTCCATGTGTGTCACTATGTGGTGCTCTAGTGTGGTTTGTGAAGAAACCAGATAGTGGTCTCAGGTTGTTCATAGAGTAATGTAGGTCAAATCAGGTGATTTTCAATGACCATTAACCTATTCTAATGATAAAAGATCTTTTTGACAATCTAAGAGGTGTGAGTTGGTTTTCTATGATTGATATGGGGTCTACGTATCACCAATTATGGGTGGAGGATTGATATATTCTGAATACTACCTTCAGATGTAGGTATGGGAAATTTATGATTATAGTCATGAAATTCGGTGTAACGAATGTACCAACCATGTTAATGGGGCTCATGAACTCTATATTCTACGAGTTCTAAAAAACATTTCTTCAACATTTTCATTGATGACATATTAATCTACTCAATGTTATAGGAGGAGCATTCAGAGCATCTCATAACTTTCTTTCTGGTTATTAAACACCACCAAATCTATGTAAATTTTTCCAAGTGTATGTTCATGATAATAGATGTACATTTACAAAGGAATGTGTTGTCTAAGTAGGCTGTGTAAATAGACTCATCAATGTTTCAAGTGGTTTTTTATTTACAATCACCCAAGAACATGGTAGAGGTTCACTATTTCCTTTTCCTCATGGGATATTATTGGATGTTTGTACCCAATTTCACTCAAGTTATGGCCTTTTGGACATATTATATTGGAAATTACCATGATTTTTTGTGGAGTGGTCGGTTTCAGGAAGCTTTAAGTTACCTAAAAGGGATGTTGTTTAGTGATCTAGTGCTCCAGTTTCATGAGGAAAGGGTGGTGTTTGAGGTGTTTCATGATACTTCCTATATTGGTATGCGATGTGTGATGATGCGGCAGTGGGTGGTGATATCTAATGGTTCTATGAATTTATATCCTCACGAGTGTATCTATTCCACCCAAGACCTCGAGTTGGAAATTGTGGTTTTCGCACTGACGTTGTGGCTGAACTACCTCATTGGGGAGTACATTGTGGTCTTCACATATCACAACAGTTTGAGGTATATATTTTCCTAGATAGTTCTGAACATGTGACAGCAGAAGTGGATAAAGTTTCTTTAGGACTATTACATTGATATCTCCTAAATTGAAAGAAAGTTAAATTTCACAGCTTATGATTTTAGTAAAAAATGGAAGTTGGAAGTTGTTCAGGAATCTATGGCTTTTAGGGGAGTTATGGGGAGTTTTAATCCTTTCAATTATATGCAAGAATGGATGATCATAGAGTATATTTGATTCAGTTGATGTTGTATTATTCTTTGATGCATTAGGTGGAGAAGTTTCAATGGGGGGACTCAGAGTAATATGTGTTGTGTGATCATATTTTCCATGGTGATGCTCTGGAGGGGTGGTAAAAAGATGGCTGGAATAAGATTTTGTTTCATGTAAAGTAGTTTGTTCCAGTAGAAATGTGTAGTGGAGTCCTTTGTGGTTTTCATGGAACACCCTTGGTGGTACGTCCTAGTGTTTCCATGATGTATAATAGCTTGAGGATGAAATTTTGGTGGCTCAAGATGCAACATGTATTTGCATATTTTGTGGATAAGTGCTTGGTTTTCCAGCAGGTAAAGGCCTAACATCATGTTATTTATGGATTTTTGTATCCCTTAGATGTTCCTGGGTGGAAATGGGAACACATATTGATGGATTTAAACATAGGGTTACCAAGAACTCAAGGAGGTTATAATGATATTTGAGTGATAATGGATCCATTGATGAGAGTGTAGTGGATGCCTTGGCTAAGAGTTATGTGAATGATGCGGTGTGATTTCATGGAGTTTAGAGTTCCATTTTCTCCGATTGAGATTCATGGTTTACTACAAGAGTTTGGAAGGTATTGCAACATACTTTTGGTGCCCGGTTACACCTCAGTACTTCTTTACACCCCTAGACATATCGAAAGATAGAGCATACTATCCAAACATTGGAGGAAATGTTGTGAGCATGTGTCTTGTACATTAGTGGATATTTGGTATGACACCTTCCCTTGGAGGATTTTTCTTATAATAATATATATCAATCTTCCATTGGCTTGGATCTATTTGTATCTTTTCATGGGAGACCATTTAATTCTCTATTGTGCATGATGGAAGTTGGGGGGATAGCTATTCTTGGTCCCAATATGGTACAAGAAAAATATGAAATATTCAGATCAATAATGAGAGGATGAAAGAAACGATGGTCCAGTATAAGTCATATTAGGATTCTAGATGGAGGCCCTTGTAGTTCAAGGTTAGGCCCCATGTGTTCTTGAATTTTTCCCCTTAATTTGGGTAACAGAGTTTTGGTAGATTCAGTAATCTTTCACCCAAGTTAGTTAGACCATTGAGGTGTTGGGGTGGGTGGGTGAGGTGGGATATCGCATGGCATTACTAACGCAGTTGGAGAAGGTACACAACATCTTCCTCGTATCTTAGCTTAGTTGTTATCTACACGATAACTCCCATGTCATTGAATGGAGATATTTTAATATCTAGGATGATATGAAATTTTTGGATTATCTAGTAGAGAACCATGATCATCAAGAGAATGTTTTGTGTGGACGAATCATTCATTAGGTTAGTGTGTCATGGAGGTATGGTGGTTAGGAATAGATTACTTTGGAGTGAGAAAATTAGATTTGTGTCCAGTAGCCAACGTTGTTTTTTGTTTTGTTTCACTATTTTTCTTTGCAATATGATATTTTATAGCTTTTACTTTGAATTGAGTTGTTTTCACTGGGTTTGAGATATGTGTGGTTTGATATGTGATAATTTCCTGACATATAAAGAGCGGAATACCATATTCCTAATAAATATGAATTAAATGTGATGTCATTAAACCTTTTCAGTTGAGTTAGGGATGCCCAGATTGGGTAGTATCTAAACATGGAGAAATGAATTCCCTGATTTATATGTTTGGGTTAATACAGTTCGTTGGCTATAGCAGTTGTACAGTAGTTGTCTGGAAGTGTGGTAGTGTTAAATGATGAATCTTGTGGTTTTTTTAGTGTGGTTGTGTAGAGTGTATGTGTGGTCATTTGTTTTTTATGTGTTTATCTAGTAGTAGTGTTTTGGGTATGATGATATCTTTGAGGGGTATCTCATGAGGTGGTTGTTCAGAACCAATTTTCCTATGGAAATGGTTTTGGATTCTCAGGGTGATAATCATTTGAGGGGTATCTTATGTAATGGTACATGCCTTCTTGGTCCATTAATTTTTGGGTTTTGGGCACTGGAAATGTTTAGAGGAGGTCTAGGTAGTTTTAATGGGAGTTGTCAATGCAATAAAGCTACTGTAGGGAATACAAATCATGTAAGAATATTACAATACATGAATATTGGCTTCACGGATTATTCTAGGTGGTTCACAATGTGTAATATTTTAGGGTTTGAAAAATAAAATAAATTGAAAGGTGATCTATTTTTTTTAGAAACCAACCTTGAGTCATTACATGATGGGGAAGGGGATTACAGGTCATGTAATCCCCCAATGTTCTAATTTTTTATGTATTTTTCAATAGCTTGAGTTGTCAAACCCTACGATTTCAATGACTCTCCCTCAACCTCAGGTGACCTGGTGACCCCTCTTCAGTTTTTGAAGATTCTAACATAATGGATTTATTCCTAGCTTCCCTTCTTTGATTCATATCAATCCTTATTCGATCCCTGGTGTGATCTTCCTCTGTTTTTATAGTTTTTTCTAGATTGGCTTGATTTTCCTCCTGTTCATCTCACCTTGTGATGTAGAATTGTCTCCCTTGGTTCTAACTGGTTTCTCTTTATTTTTAGTTGGCATAGTGGTTCCACGTCATCCTTAGATGCATGTAGGTATAGCGGTAGATGTGATCAAAGATCTGTTGAGTTGTTTTTTCTCATGTGAAGAACATTGAAACCCTTTTTAGGAAGGTTTTCCTTAGTCTCTTCTATTTTATCATCATACCATGTGGGGATACAGATGTTTTCCTTGTAAAAATGGTTAAATATGAGTTTAAAAAATATAATTGAACCAGTTTAGGATCAATATATAGGGATTTGTGAAATGTGATGCATGATCGGGCTTTTTTATTTGTTTCTGGTTAATATTTTGATTTGTATGGGATATCTTCCTATTGAAAATCATGGCCACTAGGGGCCCTAGTTTTCACACTAAATGATCTATGTATTGAAATTTGTTCATTTCTTGGACACATATATATGGAAACAGGTTGATCATGTATATTATACTAATGAATGGTTGCCTTATAAATTTGGATTGTGTGATAGCACCCTTTAGAAAAGTAGTGGAATATAGTAAATGTTCTTTTTAACTTGTGAAATGTTTTTTGTGGTTTGATCTCATGGGTAATTGTATAGACTGTTATTATTTTTTTTGGGATTTGATGGGAATTGTATGATTATAAAACAAGGATATGTAACTAGTTGTTCTATGTTATGTTGCTGGATGTGGTTGTGAGTTGGGGGGTTTGTTTTGGTTAGTATCGTGGTTTGGTAGGATGAATTTGAAGTATGTTCATATAGTTGGAATTTGTGATTCACTATTAATAACTTTTCATATGATTCACCCCATATCTAGAGTTCAATATATTATTTATCATGAATGTGTGCTAAACATGGAGGTCATGGAATGATGTCTATTTAATGTGAAGCAACCAACATTTTTCTGGGATATTCAAATTTTGAAGTGACTTTTTTTGGTTGCTTGTTGTGTGTTGTGATTAGTGTTACCTGAGTAGTGATGGAATGAATAAATAAATGATTATTAATTCTTGTAATTTTTTCATTTGTATTGGTTAATAGAATGGAAATGGTTAAATAAATAGGTTGTTAATGTGAAATGGATTTTATTACAAAATGTGTGGAATTATGCATTTAGAGGTAACAGCAATAATGGCAGTGTTGTGAGTTGTTTTTTTGAGAACCCATTGGTTGGGCATGAATGTTTCATATCATATATGTATATACTTTTATTTGCTAGGTATTACTATTCTCACCCCACCCATGTTGATCACTATGTTCCAAACACCCACATAGTCACATGTGGGAGTCTTTCCCAACATCCTGATGGGAGGATGGATGGCTAGACACCCTCTCCTCCCCGCTCCATCTTCCAGGTGGGGATGACCAATGTTTCTTTAGAGAAGTATGTGGTTATATGTGGTAGTCCAGGTGTCTGCAGGCAATGTGGTCTATTTTCTTGTTGTCTTTAGGATAAGTTATTTTATTTTTCCCTAGATTTATTTATGATCAGATTTGATGTATTGTGAGGACTAGGTGTGTGGGGGATGTACTGTGAGGCCTAGGTGTGTGCAGGCAGGATGTGTTGTGAGTCCCAGGTGTTTTTTTGGTGGGATGTGTTTTTAGGAATAGGTGTGTGCGGGGTGGGCTATGTTATGAGGCCCATGTGTGTGTGGGAAGGATGTGTTGTGAGGACTAGGTGTGTGTGGGTGGGATGTGATGTGGTATATTTTGAAGAGGTGGGACCGCCAGGGCATTTTCTATTAGGGTGTGAGAGTAGATAATAATTGGGAAAGTGATGTGGGATACCCTATCATCGATGTGTTTTATTTTATATTACATGACTTTCATTACTTGTTGAGTGTGACAGTAAGATCTTTTGTGGTTAGGATACCTACTTATGTAAAATTTGGTTTGGATTTTTTTCTAATGAGTGAATTATTATGCCTCTTTATTATGTGAAGGGGGGATTTTGGTTTTCCTACGTAGTATGCATGTATTCTCACCCTACATATATAAAATTGTTTTAGGTTTCCAGGATGATTTTATGGACCATGTTGGACATTACTAGCTCATATCTTAACTGTTGTTATATTGGTAGCCAAGATTTACTTTTGCTATTTACTTTGGAGACATATTCATTTGTATCTGTTTTATTTTAAACCTGAATGTGGGATGATTTTTGTTTTCTTTTTATTATGCATTGGAGTTTCTTCATGGATGATCCATCGTATATCCTGATTTTGTTTCCTTATAAATGGGTAATTCCCCCCATTTTGTGAGATTTTTACACCCTTGGTGTTAGTCACCAACCCGCGATCTACGAGATCCAGGACTCTGTGTTCATTATCTACCTTTCAACATTTCCAACCAAGGAGTGGAATCTTTGGAGGTAGGGGTTTTGAAACTAGTCTAGAATCATTATTATATCATATCTATCATATATATTCATTTATTAATTCCACATGTAAAAATGAGGGATTTTATCATTTTCCAACACATAGGATGGAAAGATTGTGAATATGGGATTAAATTTTGTGAATAATTATTATTTCTTAAATTTAATTTATATTAATCATATCCATATTTATAACCATACATGTAATTTGGTAATGAAAAATTTATTATAGCACTTAGTGGGGATGGTGAGTCATATGTATTCACGAGAGATGTTTTTTGTTTTTTTATAAAGAAAAAGAGATGGGAAATTGTTTTCCCATAATCATAATGATATCTATTTATATAGAAATGATGGAGTTATTATTTTAGGATATTACATCAAATTTGTGGAAGTACAAGAAGAAATAAATTTTTAATATTCTATAACGATGATTACCTCTTCATCAGTTGAACTCCTTCAGATCCCTTCATGAGGATCCCAACACTGGTCTTTTAAGAAGACTTGAATATCTATATTGTGTCTAGAGTAGTTAAGAATAAAAATGGTTTGGTTTGGTCAAGATAGGTAGATATATAACATTTAAATAAATTATGTAATTTGTATCCTATTATATATGAGAGAATGGGAAAATTTTGTATTATTCAATGAATTAAATTAATATTGATAAATTTTTAGGAAAAAATAGCACCAAATTTGTATAATTAAAATATAAAATGATAAATTTTATAAATTATCACATCTAATAAAGTTTTTTAATATTATGGTTATGTTTTTAATATTAGATCTTTGTTTTATCTCATGTTTACCATTTTAATGATTACTAAGATACCAAAAATCTTTTTCCACTTTTGGTTTTATTAATGATAGAATAAATTAAAAATTTTCGTAGAAACATAATTTTTTTTAAAATTTGATCCATATCCCATTTACATGGATAAATATAGGATTTATATCTCTTTTAAATCATTTAATATTATATAATTTATTATAATATATCATTAATGTACTTTTTTTGTTTCAATTCATTTAATTTGACTTTAATTTCATTAGAATAACCATTAAAGTATAATATAATTCGTTCACATATAAAAAATAAGAAATATATACCAATAAATTTTTTTAACACTATAATTCAATGAAAAATATTACATTTACATTATTAATATCAATTTTATGATTTTTTTCAAATTTTACAAGCATTATATTGACATTACATAGTAATTTAATTTTTTTAATTATAAGCATTAAAAGATAACATTATAATAAAATAATTCAATATTGAAATAAATATTTATAACTGATCATATGTTTCTTTTAACTATATTACATAATTTAATAAACTTTCAACGAAATAGAGCTAAATTTTTTAAATTATCATTTACTTAAATATTATGAAGTATAATATAAAATATAATTGGAAACAAAAAGTAATATTTTAAAAGGTTGGATAATTAGGGACAAAATTTTCTCACTATGTGATACAAATGAAAGTATTGAAATATTTTATTAATTTCTAATTACATTATTTTTAACCATAATACCTCGTTAAACATCTACTAAGGTGATAAACTTCATAACCATTACTATCCATTATAAGTAAAATAAATGGAACCAATTTACCATACTTGAAACTCAAAATTTTATATTTTTAATCCACCTTTTCAAATAAATATGATTTTATTTTTAAAAATTAACTTAAAAACAATCTCAAAAAATGTGATGAAAAACTATTTTCCAAAAAATAATTTTTTAAGCATAAAAATTAAAATATATCATAGTAATTTAAAATGGTAAAAAACAAGTAATAAATTTAATAATTTTAAATTAAGTGTTTCTTATATAACAATAATACTAAATCCATAATATAATGATGTTTTCAAATTACATAATTTGAATAAAAATTTATAGTTTTACAAAAATCATTATTTTTTTATATTAACTCTGGAATAAATATTTTAATAAATTTTAGCTATTGGAGAATGCCTGGTTGGGGTATGGATAACTATTAGGGTTAATATAATCACAATATTGACATAATAAAGGGTGGTTTTCACACCCATCATGTTTAAATTATTTATTTTATTACTTTTATTTGGCATCGGGTAGTTCGGGTCGAAACCCGACATAAAATTTCAGAGTTCTTATTTAAAACCCGAATGTTTTGTCTTTGACTCTGTCCAACGCACCACAGTCTAAGGCGTGCAGCCTCACCTGGGTCGCCACACGACCTCACCCGGTTCACCGCACACCCTGCTCGATGGTCAATTGATTAAATATAATGGATTAATAATAAAGAAATAAAATTAATAGTGTAATGAAATAAAAATCATATAAAATAAGATTTTTTTAGATAATAATAATAATAAGGTTATTAAGGGATATTATTATTATTATTATTATTATTATCATTATTGATATACCTTTTTTTATTTTAGTACTATTAATTGAGTTTTATTATTCTTATTATTATTGACATAATTATTTACATTTTAGTTTATTATTATTATTATTATTATTATTAGTGTTTTTGAGTTTTATGTCACTTGACGCACGGGCAGGGCACGGTTCTAAGACCGCACGGTCTGCCCGGCTATCAAGATGAGTTAAAACATAATGGGATGATGAAATATTAATGAATAATGAAATACAAATAAAATTAAAATAAGAGGATTAATAAACATTAAGAAATTATCTTAAAGATAAGAATAAGAATGTTGTTTGAGAATAATAATAATACTATTATTAATAGTATTAAGGGTTTAAAATTTATTAATTTTTTATTAATTTAGTGATAATAATGATTATAAGTAATATTTTGTAATGTTATTAACATTTTTTTTTCTTTCTATATTAAATATTTTATTTATTTATTTTATTACTTTATTTATTGTTTTCTCTTTTGCTTAGGGCTCGAACCCCACTTTTTTTTCTTTATCTTCCATTTTTTTCACCCCCCTCGGAACCTCCATCCCGTCATGCCGCCTCCATCCTCCTCCTCCTACAAACTCCGATGAGCGCTCTCCTGGCTAGCCGCTTGCACAGTCGGCTTCCTCCTCAGCTCGCACCTCCCTCACCATCCCTCCCTCTTCCCTCCCGGCGGAGTCCCTACCGGTGCACCCCTGTTTTGATGCGGCCCCTGCCAGCGCACCCTCACCAGCCCGCTCGCCCCTCATCCTCACCCCAAGTTGCACCACTCCCTTACCCTCCCAGCCAGCCCCGCTCATTGTCACTTCTCTGTCCGAAGACCGCACCATCTCTCTTGCATAGTTCCACTCCACCCGTTGATCTGTTGCACCTCCACCCTAGTCGGAGAATCCCTCCAGCACACATCTTCTACCAGCATCCTGCCGCATTGTCCTCAGCCAGCCGTCGGACTGCCTCACACCCCCACCCCCATCTTGATAAGTGCTTCCTTCCTCTTCTTTGAGTTTTGTTTTCTTTTTTTAAATGGACATGAGTTCTTATTTTGGGGTTTTAATTTGAATTTTTTTTGTTCGAATTCATGAGTTTGAGTTCGTGCTAGGTTTCTTGCAGTGCAACTAGCGCGCAATTGAGGTTTCGTGCTAGAATTTGAATATTTCACATCAATTTTCGGTGTTTTGACGTCGAGGTAGGTGGTTCCACGTCTAATTATTATTTCATTAATTAATTTCCAATATTAATTTATTTAGAGTTTTATTTAATTAATTCATGTGGTGTGAAACTGATTTTCATTGATGTTTGATATGCCTTGAAATTTTTTATTAGCGTGTCATCATAATATGTGTACTTGTTGCTGAAATTTCATCTCTGGTTAATTGTTAGTTTTTCTATTTGTGCAGTTATTCTTTTTAGTAAGTGAAAAGGGTGCAATTGGTGTTTTGGTGTAGCGTCAGTATGTGTTCTGTCCTAAAAGATTATTTGAGTGGGATTTTGGTGTTTTAGTCATGCGACGTATTTTTAAAAGGGTTAGAAAGATTTAATAGAGGTTTGTTTAACTATAGTAATGGTCTTTTCAACTATGTGGGTGGATTCTTTAATTGTGTGTGTAATTCATATTATGTTCCAGGGGTGATGTTGTGTGCGTGTGGTCATGTAATGGGGTTTGAGTTGGTCTAGTGTGTAATGCAGTGTTTTTCTCTTTAAAATTTATTTATGAAAGTTTGGATTGTTTTATTAAATAATTATTAAGGGTGAAAAAATAAATGGTTAAATTGTGAAAATGTTTTTGGTGATTAAAGTAATGAAACGTGTTGAAATAATTTAATAAATTCTGTTAGTGGTGTGATTGAAGATAAAAATGATTTCTTTTACTATGCAGTTGTTTTAATTGGTTGTGCAAGTGATGCAGATTTAGTTTTGAGATATTTTTAGTTTGTGTATTATGTTTAAATGGTTTTTCGTGTGTGTGAGAGTGTAGTGTTGGGGAGAGATAGCATCTCATTTGTTTTTTTATGTTTGACATGTGACATGAACTCGAATTTGTTTGAGCACAAAGCGGGAAGCCCAGATAGCTCAAAGGGTGGACTAGACTAGTGGGCTAGTGTTTCGGAGGTGACTCGGCTCGGTTCCACTGGTAGGATTGAAAACTGCAACACAAACTGAACAAATGAATAATAGAGGGTCGTGGTTTCTAAGCCCCGTATTCTGAGGGTCGTGGTCTTCTAAGCCACATTTTCTGAGGGTTGTGGTTTCTATGCCATGATTCACCAAGACACGAAGAGCTAGGGACCCAAGCTAGATAACACCCATGAGGCCTCTCCCATATTTGGTGCTCCTTGGTTTCATTACACTTATTGATGTGACACTTTGGCTATTTTAAAAGGGTGTGTGTGTGTTTTAATTTAAGTTGTTCCTTTTTAAAATTGATTTCCTTAAACTTGTTTTCGCTAAAGTTGTTCAAGATTTTAGTTATTTTCTTTAATTAAAATTGCATATGTATTTTTCATTTAATAATTGTGTGTGGAACCTTTTTCTCGGTGGCATCCTACTGGGATTTTAGCTCAGACCCTACATACACCTTTGGGTGTATGTAGATTATGATTCTTCTGCATTCCAGGTTGAGGCACCGAGCATAGCATTGGTGGTTTGGGTCATTAAGGGCACCCTCGTGTCGGTTTGGTGGACGTGGCTTGGGGTTGTGACTCCTCATGTCGCATGGAGGTTTGATTTAGTGTTTTTTTCCCTTTTTTCATCCACTTTGGTTTTTTTTAGTTCAAGATGAAAACTTTAATTTTGACCATAGTTTAAGGGCATGTTTGGTGGTTGACTTTAATTTAAATTTATTCATCTTTCAAATTGATTCATGTTCATTTATTCAGGTAAACCATTCCCTTGTTTTATTTTTGATACCCGGGCACTTGTGCTAGCTTGTGGAGATCAGGAGCGCCCTCCAGGTCTTGCTGCAGAACGGGTCGGGCGCCGGGTCAGATGGCTACCCAGCTTGGTTCGTGACAAAATGGTATCAGAAGAGTAGGTTTTATCTCTTGTTTCATGTTATTTTGGTATAAATTCATAGTAAACTAGATTTAAGGTTTTCAAAACTTAACATTCTAGCTACGAGCAAGGTGTCGGGCCAGCACACCTCATGGCGGGACTCGAGTTACCAAAGTAAGTTGAGGTTTGTCTACATATTTGGTCTGTGTGGTTAATTTTGTTTAGGGGAAATGGAAAAGGAGTAGGGTTAGTGGTCCCAATGAGCTCATAGGGTCTGGAAAGCCATGTAGAGCCGGGGACACTATCCTAGAATAACCTATGTGGCAGTGGCGTGATTAGAATATGGCCACCAACCATATGTTCCATTCACCCACTGACACTAGTTTTATCTTGCACTATTCCTCGTTTCTTTGTTTTGGAATTTTGGAAATCTGGTTTTTAAGTAAAAATTATTTGGTCTTGGAAAATGTTTTGAAATAAAGAACTTTAAAAAGGGAATGATGTATGAGGTTTGAAAGGTGTGGGTTGAATGTTTTGTTTTTGAAAAATGGAAAGGTTTGGTTTTGATCCTTGGTGTTCTCATTGGAAACCAAATGCATGAGTGTATATAGAAAGAGAAATGGTTAATGGAACAAGCGTACAAATTCCTGGATGGATATGAGGTGGGTGCCGGTGTGGCCCGAGAACATGCATGTGCGAGGCCCATGGGACACCATTGGTGTTTATACAACCCACCAGCTGTATTCACTTTCAAAAAGTTTTTTTAAAGTAAAATTTTGTGTTTTAATAATCAGGGATTGTGTGGTGTGTCCTTTTGTTTTGGAAGTATTGGATGTGAGGATTTTTGAGCTGATAATCCTTTTTTAATGATTTTTTTCTTGAGTTTGAATTTTTATTTGTAAGTTGGTGTGCAAGCATGTGGTTAGTGAATTCTTTTGAAAAATGCATCAGGAAGCCCTTAAAGTGGTTCCCCTTCACATTTAGTGTTTTCTTGTGGTATGTCTTGACCATTGGACTAGTTAGGTTGGGTCCATGGTTTTTTTTCTTGACTATTGTGCGCCCCCCCCCCCCCCATAAAGCGCTAACATGCGATTGAAGTGTGGGTTGTTGGTCGGCCCTCCAGTTGATCATAGGACTCTCTTCTTGAATTCTAGAATTAAACCCACCTCTATTTTTTATAACTAAATGGATCCTCTCGCAGCAGGATGACAGATGTGGGGGGGAGTTTAAGGGAGTTTTAGTCTCTTTGGGTTGTGTGAGTTGCCGGGTATGTAGTTTGACATTGTTGTGTTTGAAGGTTCCCCTAAACATGGTGAAATGAATTCCAGTGGGGAAGGGTGAAGACAGTTTGGAATTATCTATGATGATCGAAGTCTTGAAAGGTTTTTAATGCTTCCATTGGCCGCAAGGGTCGTTTTTTGTGACATATGCATCGTGATTTCTCTTGAAGAGAAAAGGAGGATTTTTTGGAATCCTTCAGGAGCCCCAGTTTTCATATGGCTGTGTCCTCCTCTTGAGTAATTCTAATTATTTTTCTGTTCCAAGTGGATTGGTTGTTTTGCATCTTTCCCTTCTAAAGTTTCTTGGTTAAGATGAAGATTTGATGCATGTGTTCCATCTAAACCCCTATTTTGGTGGATATACCACGAGTGAGTAGTTGGACGTGGTGTTGTGTTATGGTTGCCGGTGTTGTATCGGTTGCGGCATGGTTGCATGTGTCACAAAAAAGGAGAGCTTCATTTGGGAGCCTTTAATACCTGACTGTGAGGCAGGAGATGCTTCAAACATCATAGCTCCATCCATAGGCCTTGGAGTGAAACTGGCGCATGGTCATGAACCCGAGAGTGTATGAGACACCATCTTTATTTCTGTCATCAGTAATGAAAGTAAAGGTAGTTTGAATTGTTTTTTTTTGTGTTTATTTTGTTCTGAACAAACTATTTGGGTGCATAAGGATTTTGAAACTATGTGGAGGCATGATCGTCTTATTACCTTTAAGTCATGGGGGTTGCGTCCCACCCGATGTAATATATTTTAGTGGTCCTTATGGGGTTCGTTGGGTAAATCGGTATCAAATATTAATAATGTTCATCCAGGGATTTGGAGATGTTGGTCTGTCTCTGTCTGTGGTTTTGACACCCATTAGTTCGGCCCGAACCTCCCCGCCCCTTGTGGTGGGGTGCCTGGTCGCCGTTGGAAAATTTTCAAGGTTTTGTATCTTCTGTCAGCTCTAATGGTGGGGAGACCTGTGATAGGTCTTGCTCAAATGTATTTGGAGTGAATCAGTGTTGGTCGTCTTCATATAGTGTGGATTCCCCTCAGACCTCCTCGTGTCTTTTTTCCATCTTCGTCTCAGGTGTCAGTAAATTTCTAATGGTGGGGAGCCCTTCGGGCATTCCCCATGTTGGCCTTTTGGTCCTGTTCCTAGATTTGACTTTGTAGTAGGTGATGAGAGTGTTCTTGGGATATTATTTGATCCTATTTTTTTCCTTCCAAACAAATGGTGGGTTTTCATTCTATGGTACTTGAGGTGTTTTGGTTGGTGATGTTGGTTTCTGTGGGTGCGAGAGTTCCTTTCCTTGGTTGGTCAACTAGAGGTGTTATAGTTCTTTCGGGCGGGCGACACATACCAAAAAGTTATTTTACGAGTTTATTGAAGCTACCTTTTGAGCCAATTTCTTTAAGTATGGTGGATTTGACTCTTTTCACTTTGTTTTCCTAGGGATCCTTTTTGATCCCCAAGGGGGTATCGATTGCTACTTCGGAGTTCAGCCTTAGTTGCGGCTTTCTGGGGACGGAAAGCTCTATGGTGGGGAGAATTGTCACACCTGTCATGTTTAAATTATTTTACTATTTTTATTTAGCATCAGGTTGTTCAGGTCGACACCCGACTTAAAATTTCAGTGTTCTTATTTAAAAACTGAATGTTTTGGCCTTGACTGTGTAGATCGTACCACGGTCGAAGGCGCATGGCCTCGCCTGGGTCGCCGCACGACCTCGCCCAGTTCACCGCACGCCGTGCTCGATGGTTAATTAATTAAATAAAATGGATTAATAATAAAGCAATAAAATTAATAGTGTAATGAAATAAAAATCAAATAAAATAAGAGTTTTTTTAAGATAATAATAATACTATGGTTATTCAGGGATATTATTATTATTATTATTATCATCATCATCATTAGTGATATACCTTTTTATTTTATTTTAGCACTATTAATTGAGTTTTGTTATTCTTATTATTATTGAAATCATTATTTATATTTTAGTTTATTATTATTATTATTATTATTATTATTAGTGTTTTGATTTTTTCATCACCGGACGCACGGGCAGGGCACAGTTCTGAGACCACGCGGTCTGCCCGACTTTCAAAACGAGTTAAAACATAATGGGATGATGAAATATTAATGAATATTGAAATACAAATAAAATGAAAATAAGAGGATTAATAAACATTAAGAAATTGTTTTAATGATGAGAATAAGAATGTTGTTTGAGAATAATAATAATACTATTATTAATAGTGTTAATGATATAAATTTTTTTAAATTTTTATTAATTTTGTGATAATAATTATTATAGTTAATATTATGTAATGTTATTAACATTTTTTTCTTTCTATTTAACATATTTTATTTATTTATTTCATTACTTTATTTATTTTTTTATTTTTTTATTTTTCTCTTTTGCTTAGGGTTTGGACCCCACTTTTTTTCTGGCTCTTCCATTTTCGCCGCGCCCCCTTGGAACCTCCATCCCATTGCGCCACCTCTATGCTCCTCCTCCTGCAAACTCTGACCAGCGCTCTCCCGGCCAGCCTCTTGAACAACTGACTTCCTCCTCGGCTCATGCCTCCCTTGTCGACCCTCCCTCGTCGACCCTCCCTCATCGACCCTCCCTCTTCCCTCCCAGCGGAGCCCCTGCTGGAACACCCCTATTCAAATGCGGTCCCTGCCGGTGCACCCTCACCATCCCGCTCGCCCCTCATCCTCACCTCCAGTCACGCCACACCCTTACCCTCCCGGCTAGCCCCACTCATCGTCGCTCCTCTGTCCAAAGACCGCACCATCTCCCTTGCATAGTGCTGCTCCACCCTTTGATCTGTTGCACCTCCACCCTAGCCGGTGAATCCCACCATCACACATCTCCTACCCGCATCCCGTCACATTGTCCTCAGCCAGCCGCCAGACCGCCCCTCACCCCCCTCTTGATAAGTGCCTCCTACCTCTTCTTTGAGTTTTTTTTTCTTTTTTTTGAGTGGGAATGAGTTCTGATTTTGGGGTTTTAATTTGAAGTAATTTTGCTTGGATTCATGTGTGTGAGTTCATGCTTGGTTTCTTGCGGTGAAAATGGAACATTATGGAGGTTTCATGCTAGATTTTGAAGATTTCACATCAATTTTCGAGGTTTTGATTTCGAGGTAGGTGGTTCCACGTCTAATTATTATTTGATTAATTAATTTGCAAGATTAATTTTTTTTATATTGTTATTTAATTAATTCATGTGGTGTGAAACTGATTTTCATTGAAGTTTGATATGCCTTGAAATTTTTTAGTAGCGTGTCATTATAATATGTGTACTTGCTGCTAAAATTTCATCTCTGGTTAATTGTTAGTTTTTTTATTTGTGCGACGTATTTTTAAAAGGGTTAGCAAGATTTTATGGCAGTTTTTTTAACTGTATTAATGGTCTTTTCAACTATGTGGGTGGATTCTTTAATTGTGTGCGTAAGGCAGATTATGTCCTAGTGTTGATATTGTGTGCATGTGGTCATGTACGGGGGTTTGAGTTGATCTATTGTGTAATGCAATGTTTTCCACATTAAATTTTATTTATGAAAATTTGTCTTGTTTTATTAAATAATTATTAAGGGTGAAAAAAAATTGGTTAAATTGTGAAAATGTTTTTGGTGATTAATGTCATGCGACATGTGTGGAAATTATTTAATATATTCTATTAGTGGTGTGTTTGAAGATGAAACCGATTTCTTTGATTGTGCGGTTGTTTTAATTGGTTGTGTAAGTGATACAGATTTAGTTTCAGGATATTTTTACTGTGCATATTATGTTTAAATGGTATTTTGTGTGTGTGCGAGTGTAGTGTTGGGTAGAGATAGCATCTCATTTGTTTTGTTTGTGTATGTTTGACATGTGACATGAACTGAAATTTGTTTGAGCACAAAGTGGGAAGCCCGGGTAGCTAGGAGGGTGGACTAGACTAGTGGGCTAGTGTTTCGGAGGTGACTCGACCCAGTTCCACTGGTAGGATTGATGACTAAAACACTAACTAAACATATGAATGACTGAGGGTCGTGGTTTCTAAGCCACATTTTCTAAGGTTCGTGGTCTTCTAAGACACGTTTTCTGAGGGTTGTGGTTTCTAAGCCACGCTTCACCGAGACATGAAGATCTAGGGACCCAAGCTAGCTAACACCCATGAGGCCTCTCCCATATTCGGTGCTCCTTGGTTGCTTTACGCTTATCAGTGTGACACTTTTTTTATTTTAAAAGTAATGGTGTGTGTGTGTGTTTTAATTTAAGTTGTTCCTTTTTTAAACTACTTTACTTAAACATGTTTTCTCTAAAGTTGTTCAAGCTTTTAGTTCTTTTCTTTAATTAAAATTACAAATGTATTAGTCATGTAATAATTGTGCATGGAACCTTTTTCTTGGTGGCATCCTACTGGGATTTTATCTCACACCCTACATACACCTTTGGGTGTATATAGATTATGTTTCTTCTACATTCTAGGTTGAGGCATCTAGCATAGCATTGGTGGTTTGGGTCGTTTGTGTCACCCTCGTGTCGGTTTGGTGGACGTGGCTTGGAGATGTGACTCCTCATGTCTTACCGAGGTTTGAGTTAGTGCCTTTTTTCCTTTATTTTCAACCCCTTTGGTTTTTTAGGTCAAGTTACAAACTTTTATTTTGACCCTAGTTTAAGGGAATGTTTGGTGGTTGAATTTAGTTTTAAATTTATTCATCTTTCTAATTTTTTCATGTTCATTTATTCAGGTAAACCATTCCCATGTTTTATTTTTGATACCTGGGCACTTGTACCAGCCCATGGGGATCAAGAACGCCTTCCAGATCTTGCTACGGACCGAGTCGGGCACCGGGTTAGATGGCTACCCGGCTTGGTTCGTGATAGTGGTTACATTTTGAATGAGTAATCAATATATTACCAGTATACATGGAATTGATAATTCATTCATGCTATTTTTTTTGAATATCAACACATTTTTTAGATTATGATATACATTGTCTAGTTTGTGACCTTATGAAGTAGTGAAGAATAACATTTTATTATTAAAAATTGGGTTTATTTTTTTAAATAATATATAACATATAAGTGGATTCTCAACTTGGATATTCAAATGGTTTTGGAATGGTATTCTCTTGATAATAAATAATTAGGGTGTAAGCAATAAAATATTTTTAAGGAAAACTAATTTTGTTGATCTAGCATGATATAATAAGATATGATTCATATTTGAAGTTATATATAGAATAATTAGTATGTTAAGAATACCCTCACCTATTATAATATTTCATTAATAATTAAAATTTAGATGTTATAATTTATATAAGGGTGTAGGATGAAATGAAATGGGACTTTATATCCTTGAAAATAAATTCTATATTATGTAAATTTTATTACATGAAACAACTATGGAAAATTAATATTATAATATTTTATAAAACATTATTAAAATTTTAATAATAGACTGTATGGTGGTAAAAAATTAAAAACCATTACCTCTATAAATAAAACACATAATATGTTTCATAATTAAAAAATTTGATATTTAAAAGTGGATTTCCTTATATATTTTATTTATATTTCACAATATATATATTAAAAAATATCATAATTTAGGATTTAGTAAATAATTAATATTTTTTACTTCAACTTACCACATCTATCATGGGATGATTTTTTTCATATTTCTAGAATTTTTTAATAATTAGTAAATATTCCAAAATAAATATTTTTCAAATACCATAAATTTTATATGGCATAGAATATTTTGAAATATTTAATAAAAAAATTATTTACAAAATAAAATAAAAACATTTTAATGTATTATTTTTATAATGTCCCTCTTATTGTTATTGGATTGAGAGAGCGGTGAGACATTACTATAACATAAGAGTCATGCCTAAGATACCAAAGGATGGTAATAAATGCTGAAGGGCTTTAATAAATGTGGGGGATGATTTTCTCATTGGGAATAAAACAACTAACCAAACAATCCATTACCAATAAACCAATATATGATGATTGATAAAAATTAAAGGTAGCCATACATTTCATTTATTGAATAATAACTACAACAATGTAATTATAAATATGCCTTTGAGTAATGTCATATATATTATCATTCATTAATGTTGTTTTTTATCTTATATTATAATAAAATATTTTAAATTTATCCTTTGATGTCATTTAATCATTTATTTATACTGTTATTTCTTAATCATGTCCTTCTCCATGATTATGATCTATTAATCTAATATAATTTTTTCCCTTACATAGTGATTAAGCTCACTATTTTCTTATGAATTAAATATATAAGAAATGAAGATGATTATACCATGTTATGAATCATGTAAAGGGTTTATTGGAGAAAAATTATAGATAAAGTTTCTTTTTTGGTTGTAAAAAAATATGTTCATATAGCTAATATCCTACACACTGGACCCTTCTTTCATTAGGATATGTGATTTATTTTAAGATGTGTTTTATAAATAATAGTGTTAATGTATTATTAACGTAATCATTATCATGGTTCACATCACTAAAGTGGTATTTTCTCAAGTGAAATTCATATTTCCCTTACCCTATTTTAATGGAATGTTTTATTATTCATTTTATATTGGGTAATTTAATCCCAAGACTTTTAAAATCATTGAACTAATCTTCATAAGTCACCCTTGTTACATTTATAATAGAAATTCTATTTATTTTTCTACCATTATCTCTATATTATTATAATTTTATTCTTACTTTTGATATATATATATATATATATTCCTTACATGAATTCCTCATTTACTATACCATTCCATGTTGTTCTTAATAAATGATTACTATTTCCTTCTAAATTATCACCTTTAATAAAACTTAACTTAAATAAAAATTCTGATTTTATAATTTATTTAAAGTGTAACATTAATAAAATGATTTTCAATATTAATAGATTCTGAATCTATCATTATTATAATTACATAAAACTTATATTAATTGTGTTCTAATGGTAAATAATAAGTTAATTCATACGTGAAATGTTTTTTGGTTCATTTCAAAATATATTACTAAAAATGTTTTTTTATTCTTATTTATCAATGATCCTTATCATTAATATTACTAAATCAGAAAATAATGGTCAAAAAATTTATTTCATTATTATAATATAAACATATAAAATTATTTAATATTATCTATTGATAATCATTATAATATAACCTTCGATTATGGGGTGAGATATTATTATGATATTAACTTCTTTCTCTATGTTATAATCTTGTTAATGATTTGTGAATGGATTATTTTTCATATGTGGAAGACATATGAATATATATATATATACATATATTGATTTTCATTATGTAACTTTTGGGACTAAATTTACACAGCTTTCCAATATATTGTATTTTTTAATCTTATGAGATAACATGTGTTGTGCATGGGTAGTTAGCCAATGCACACTATATTATGTGGCTGGTGAGACTAGAATAATTAAGACCTCCAATAATTTATGTAAACAATTATATCACATGATATGTCATGTTTGGAATTTTTGAGTAAACCTCAAACAAAATAGAAGTTTTTCACTAGGTTTATGGGAATTGGGAGTGAAACCAATGGATCACAGAAATCTGCCTACTATGATTATGGGAATCACGATTAAACCCAATCCTTAATGTGGATTATTTTCAATATGTGATGATTTAATTGGGAGTAAAATGAAATATTATTATGATGTAAGTATTTAATTTTATTGAAAATGTTTCATATTATATCATCTTATGATACCATTTCTTTATATAATGTTTCTATACATATCTCACAATATTATTTGATGATGCGTCTTTTTGGATTAAATGAAATTCCTTTAAGATTAATGGAAAAAACATATTCAAGTAAATTTTAAAAAATAATATATCCCTTTCCCATCATTTCTCATATTCTTATTCTCTAACCCTTCAGGTTATATTTACAATATTTTTCCTTATTATGAATTTCATCTCACCCAATTATATTGGATCCCTAATATTTCTTATGAAGTTAAGAATAAAATATTCTATTTATATAAAGGGTTATACAAGAGTCTAATTATGTAGAAGTTTCTATATATTTTGTAAAATATTTTACCTATGTAACTAGTCCTCAAAGAAACTAAACCAAAAGGTTCTCTAGGAAATGCATTGGGTAATTTTTTATGTAATTTTAAAATTCTGGTAATGATATAGAATAATAATTTTTTGGATTATTTTTTCATATTTTATACCCCTTGACATGTGAAAAATGTTATCTCTTAACATTATGTTGAAATATTTATGAAACTTATATTCTCTCTACTTATAAAAGGGGCATCTCAACAACTCTAGAAGACCACTCCCATATATTGGAATACTCCTTAAAAAATCCATGTTTTCTTTACCTATAATCCCTTAACACATCCATTATATTATGTTAACAATAATTCATCTAATGTATACTAATTACAATTAGTCCATCATGTGAAAATAGTGTTCTCATTATGGGTATAAATTTTCCCAAATGTTCATTTTATTTATAAATAAAATTTAGAAATTATATTTATACATTCATAATTTATAAAATTAGAAATATTTTTATAATAAACTATATATTAAATAATGAAAATTATTAACAAAATTTTCCATATTAGATTAATAAAAATGATAATGATAATTTCATTCATGTGTTTCTGTGGACTACTTCTAGAATGATGTAACATATCTCATTTTCATTATAAATTTATTATTATTTATTAGAATAAATATAAATTGTATTTAACACCATGAAATATAAAATGAAAATCATTATTATTAGATAATAATTATAATTTTCCAATATAACCAAATTTTATAACCAAAATCATACATTAATTATGCTATGTTCTTGTCTGGGGCGGTTAAACCACCTATACAAAAAATTATACAAAATTATTTTATAGATGAATATAACAAAATAATTTCAAACAATATATGATATGAGTAAGTAAATGTAATGGATAAGACCACTCATGACCATTCAATTGAGAAAATGGGTTGTTTGAGATGTTCTGGGAGGTCAATATGACTTATTTCTAACACTTTGGAAAAATTTCCAGATGTGAAAATTTTCATCGGTGAGACAGATGTGGAATGTTTCATCAGTGAGTCACGTAAGGGACTCATTTTAGTAAATCACATCAGTGACTCGTGTCGGTTACTCGTGTTGTTTATTCACATTGGTGAGTCTCTTTGGTGACTCATGTCGATGAGTCGTCAGTGAAAAGTGTTTCCAGCAACCTACAGTTTCTCCCCTTTGACATTGTCTTTGATGTAAAACACATTCAATGCCTAATTTTTAGGGATTTAAGGATTATTCAAATATAATAACTATTATCTTAATTGTCATAGGGTTTTGGATTCCTTTACTTGGTCAAAATGCTTAGTCTTGACCAGGTCCACCTTTAATGGAAACTCTAAACTACTACTTTGTTTAGAATTTCAAAAGTCCAAGATATCTTTATCCCTTATTCTTCTGTATTATTTTTCCTTAGTATGAGATTCTAGAACCTTTGTTCCTGAGGATTTGTGTGATTGTGCTATCCCAGGATCATTTCCCCTTGGAGCTTGTCCTACTACATGTTCATCCTCTGTATTGGTGCAACCAGCATGTGTCGATCTATGTTTGATATAAGGTATGTTTTACATTTGTTCATTTGTGTTCCTCAACTTGTTTCCTCTATTTTATCCTTTAAAAATGATGGCATGTGATCTTCATGTTTCTTATGGATATTTCTTTGGTGTTGGTTGATGTGGTTGTGTTGTGGCGTCCTTGGGTGGATGAAGTCGTTACGGGAGAGGTGATAATAATCCATTGTGTTGGCCCATTCTTGTACAATGAATTTTGGAAACCTTTTTAGGTAGGGGATTCATGGATTTTCTATGTTATTTATGTTCAGTCATAGAGTTAACATGATTTATACACTAAATCACAATGAAATTGAATTTATTAATATTTGAACTGGATTAATGAATTGGTATCGATCATATTTTGTTTCTTTATACCGTAAAATGTTTTTCCTTTTGATTTCCTAGATAGTGTGATATAAATTCTTTGTATATTTAGCATGTTGTTTTTTATGGAATTGGGAAATGAATGTAAAGTTGTGATTAATTGTAAATTAATTGGCCACAGACAAAGAGGCTTGTTTAATGAATCCAGTTGTTGTTGTTGGGCTTTGATGATAATCAAATGGATGCAGTTATACATGTTGAAATAAATTGGTTAATTAAATATTAAATAAAGAATCAGTTGTATGATAAATATGATTCCTTGTAGGGTCATAATTTACCTACTTTCTTGTAAAGGCTATGTGCCTTAGTATTTGTAGTTTTAAGTTCTTGTTGTGTGTGAAGAAGTAATTCCTTATTTAGGGACAAGAGCCAAGTTGATATGTTATTTTTTTCCTAATAGTTTTGTTATGGTGTGTTCTACGGTTGGCTGAGGCTGGAAGTCTATTGTGGTGTGTGGGTCCAGGTAGGACTAGTGGTGGTGGTTACAACACTTGATGCATGGAGCGGTGAGATGCATCATTTTATGCATGTGGGTGTTGGGGAGGAAATAAGGGATGATGGAATGGGTTGAAGCTGGGATTACTCGTCAAGGTGAAAGTGGTTATTGCTGAACATATTATTTTATTAATCAATTTTGTGTTCCCCACTTCTTGAGGTTTTCGGTCTTTCTTACCCTCCTTCCAAAAGTGGAGAAGATGCACAGGGTATGCTACGTGCCTTTGGTGTTTAGCTTCTTAAGGATTGATGGTTCTATGATCGTACTATAGTTAGAAAAGACTCGATGGTTAGTTCATCTACTCACCGAGTTTAGCCCCTTGATTCTGGTTTCGTAGAATGTTTCCTTAAAATACCTGAAATTATAGAAAAGTGATAAATTTGTTAATAAATGATTCAATAAATGATGTTAACCCATGGGGTTGGAGCTTTTGGGATACAATGATGAGGTTGTGACTTTGGGATGTTGTAGACTCAGATTTATTATGGTGGGAGGGCATGGATCATAGATGGACTGATAATTAAATGTAATTTGGAATTAATAATGGTTAATTAATTGATAAATTATTAATTAATGTAATTTGAAACTAGTTAAAAGGGACAATCTGCCTTAATATATCTCTTTAAATGGTTTTGTGCCTATATGATATATAGTCTTCGTAGTGGCATCTGGGATTCTGAGATACATTAGATGCAGTTGAATCTAAGACTAGGTTTTTCCCTTAGTGTGGTTGTGAGGTATATTATATTCTTTACTTTTTTGTTTCTATAAAATACTCCACCATGTCGGTTAGGGAAACTAACACCCCAGGGATTCTGACAACTGGGGGTGTTTTCCCCAACATCCTGGTGGGGGGGTGGATGGCTAATTGCCCCTTTTGTCCCACTCTCTTCTCTTTGTATTTATAGGTTCAGGTATGCAGGATGGTTAGTTTTCCCTATATATTTGTGTAGAGGACTGTAATGGATTGTGGTAATTAAAACACATATATTCTCAATATAGTTTCTTATGGAATACTATTGGTTTAATTTGTATAGGCCATGATGGCATGAGGATCCTTACTTGGTGTTTGGGTTGTAATGGATCGAGGTATAATACTTGATGTATGATACATGTTATCTGAGCTGTGTTGGATTCTAGAAACTATCTAGTTACTTTGGTTATGTGGTTGAGGTTCTACGCCTGAGAGTCTTAGGGATAGCCTTTTTAGATAGTGTTGCTCAGGATGTGTGACGTTGGGGAAAAGTGGAAAACTAATATGGAAGTGGAAGTGGGGTACCCTTGATTTTCTTTATTATGTTATATATTCTTGTATGTGATTCTTGGGGAGGGTTTCCAGGGCGAGGCTAGGAACATAGTGAGCATGTTTAGATGACTTTTTAGTTTCACTTGTTGTTCACTATGATTTAGCAAGGTTTCTTTACTTTTTCACGAGTGTCTCCTAGGATGATCCTACTGATTATACTATTATACTCACCATACAATATATCAACATTTATTATGTCAGTTGGATCATGTTTGAGATTAGAGTTGTTACTACTAGTTTGGGGTTTTGCAGGAGTTGTTTGGGCTTCATTGTCATAGCTTTTTTACATTATTTTGGTACTTACAGTTTTCCCTTTTATTTTTAGTTCTTTTTCATGAAATTACATATGTGTACTTGGGTTTTCTTTTACATTTAATTCTAAGTATGATTTATTCTGGTTTTGTATTATCTCCCACTTCTACATTTTTTCTCTTAGAGGTAAATTCCTCTCATCTATATGTTTGATATATAGTTGGTGCTAGTTTCTAACCCATGGCCTATTGAAGGCAGGACTCAAGGTTCATTATCTATCTTCTCACATTTCCAGCATAGGAAGGGTACACATTGCGGGGAGGGGTCATGGAAAAGTGCTATAAGAGATACGGTTGAGGGATATGATGGATTTAAGTGTTAGACATAGGTGAGGTTGCATGGGTTGGTAGGGAAACACTTTCAGTCAAGTTTAACAAGTGTTGTAAACACGGGATACTAGATGAGACATGATTATTTAGGTCCCCCTGTGATCTCATGCAAGAACAGTTATGTTTATAGTGCATACTAAATGAGGTGATACTTGTTTTGGGTTAGAGACCAAGGAAATGATCATGCATCATTCTTATTTGATCCTATGTCTGAATCGGTATACCTTGGAATAGGTTAACCTAAAATGAATAAAAGAAAAAAATAAATTAATGTTAAAGTATTCTATATACCATGTTTATGAGCTCTAACTTTTTTCTTTTTTCATTTATGGATCAAGGCTAACATCCTCATCAGGTTCTCATAGAATTTGTTCAGTATGATGTGCCTATTAATCACCAAAGAGTATAGGTTGACGATGATGACACATGGAGGAGGACACGGTGGGAGTTTTAGCACTATAGTATGCAGAAGTATGAGGGCTCCATTTCAACTACATTCATGGAAGACTTTTTGGATGAGGTTGAGATAGCTTTCAGTTTGATCTATGATTGGAAGGAGAACTGGGTGTCATTGGTTGTTATAATGTTGCGTGGACCATAGAGGAAGTGGTGGTTCTTATTACTTTTAGATCGCGAGGGGTCGACAGTCTCATGGGGGGAGTTTTGATACTAGTTTAGAGTTGATTTTATTTATTTGACTTCAAAGGTGGCTAATAACCAAGAGATTCATACCCTTCGATAAGGGAACTTCAATGAGTGAGAGTCTATAATCCTTTTCAGAACCCTTTTTTGATTGTCTTTGGACCTATTGCTAGATGAGGATCCCATAGAGAGGAATTTTGAGGAAGTGTTGCATCCAATGATCCAGCACTAGGTCACATCATTTATGCGGAAGACATATCTTGAGGTCCTTGAGAGGTCAGATATCATTGATAGGATGTTATCTAGAACCATATCATCATGAGAGGGGAGTCATTTGGATTTATCACGAGGCATAGATGTGGTCTGGGGTTTGTGGTTTTTAAGGGTAGAATATTTTTTGTTTGGCCAGTTGTATATCCCATACCACATTATCTTGTTTCGTTGAGGGAAGCAGTTATCTGTCCTCTAACAAGGTATCAAGAACTTTTTTTTCTTTTGGAGGTTGAGGTCATCAGTAGCGAGAGTGCCTGACCTTTCTCACCAGTCATTGTGTGTTTGGTGTTCACTTCAACTTCCTCCATTGAGGCAGTTCCAATCGAGGAAGTAACATCAGGTTTCACCATTTTTGGATTAGGATAGAGAATATGGGGTTGATGGAGGACAGCCCTAGGATTATACTCATCTTCCAAGAGCAGAACGTGACTATGGAGGTGGTCACCATCAGGGTCTGGGAGGTCTTGGTCATCTTCATTAGTTAGTGTTTCTAGAACGGGGCGTGTTAGACTTCATTCTAGGTATCCTTTTATTTTTTCAACTTTTGTGCTTTCCTTATTTGATTCAAGAGTGACACAATCCTTCATATCACCTAACCTTTTCTATATTTTGCGACTTGAGGTAGATAGGATTCCAGTTTCCTTAGCGTTGACTATGCTAGTTAGAGTTCGAGCGGACTTGTTTCAAGTATGTAGAGAATGTGAGATGGTTCTGGGGTAGAATCGCTCTTGGGGAGATTTCCTATGTATACAGATACAAACATATGATTTCATTGATGGCATGGATTGCTTATATTCAGTTCAGGCTATCTTGTATTGACTCAAGGGGAATGTGGTGTTCTTTGATGTTGATGGAGAGAAAGTAGTGTTTTTTTAGAAATTTCCTCGAATAGGTCAGAGGGATGTTCATTCCTCGTTATCCTTTATGGATGATTGGATGTTCATTTTATCATTGGTTCAGCATTCAAGGTTTCCTAGGGTCTTGTAAGAGTACCCTAATGTCTTTCCAGAAGATCTTGTAGTGTTACACCCTTGATTGTGGACTGAGTTTGGGATCACACTATAGTTAGGCGTGTCTCATATATCGATGTCAATGAATAGGATGGAACCTTCTTGAGTTCAGTGAGATACATATATAGATCAATGGGATGTTATAGTGTGTTTTTTTGTCTTAGTGTGTCATTGGGGGGTGCACTAGTTTTTTTTATGAAAAACGGTGATGTAATTTTGCAGTTGTGTGTTGATAATCATCACTTAAACAATGTGAAAGTGATGAATCGTTGTCCTCTTCTATGAATTGATGATTTATTTGATCAACTGAAGGGTTAAGGTTGGTTATCGAATAATTATTTGTAGTCAGTATATCATCATATGTTATTAAAGGGTGAGGATATTCCAAAGACTTCTTTCTTTTGTCATCATGGGAATTAAGAGTTCATTGTGATGTTGTTTGGTGTGATGAATTCTCTAGCTATGTTAATGGGTTTAATGAATGTTGTGTTCTATGAGTTAATGGTGTTTTTCATCGATGACATCCTTATATACTCAACGTCATAAGAGGAGCATGAAGGACATCTACATGATATTTTGGGAGTTCATCGTCATGAGAAGCAGTTTGGGAAGTTGTCAAAGTGTGAGTTTTGGGGTTGATAAGTCAGTTTCTTGGGGAATATCGCATCCCAGAAGGGAGGTTCTATGGATCTATCAAATATAGAAGCATATGTGTCATGGTAAGAACCAAAGACAGTGGACGAAGTTCAAATTTTACTTGGTCACACAGGATATTACAGGAAGTTCATAGTTTATTTCTCCTAGGTTGTGACTCCTATAAATGTATTGCCTATAAAGGACCAGGCACCTGTGTGGACTAATTAGTGTTAGGAAGCTATTGAGTATTTGAAAGAGAAGTAGTTCAGTGATCGAATTCTTTGTCTTCTAGAAGATGGAGTTCAGATCGATATTTTTTTATGATGTTTCTCTTCTGGGGTTAGTTTGTGTTATGATGTGGTAAATATTAGTATTTTCTTATGGGTATCAGTAGTTGTGTCCCCAAAAATGTAACTATTCCACCCGCAATCCTGATTTAGTAGCTATGGTGTTTTCCCAGAGGTTATAGAGACATTACCTCATTGGCGAGATTTTTTTTGTCCTCATCGATCATAATATCCTGAAGTATGTTTTCTCCTAGAGTGACATGAACATGTGACATCATCGATGGATGGAGTTCTTCTAGTATTATGACTATTAAATTTTTTATACCCCTAAAAAGGGGAATGATATAGATGATACGCTGAGCATGAAATCAATTAGTGATGCAGTGCACGAATTTGGTGATTCCTAGGGAGTAATGGGAATGATTTTATCATTTCATCTAGATATGGGAGATGTTGGGGAAAGAGGTCGTCTTTTTTATATGACGGTTTACTCAACATTGGGGCAGTATGTAGAAGAGTCCTAGTTGGGTGATCTTAAAGTAGAGGTCTTGAAAGGCTAGGTTTCTTGTGGTGAGGCCCATGATGGATGGTTTAAGGATGAACAACATCGAGTGTCATTTTAGGTAAGGATTTATGTTCCTTTGGTGATGCATGAGATGGTTCTTAGAGAGTTACATAGTTATACCTTAGTGGTACACCCTAGTATCAAAAATATGTACCATGATTTTAGGAGTTAGTTTTGGTGGCCTCAGTTGAAGTGTGCAGTTGCAGAGTTTGTGTCTCGATGTTTTTTCTACCAGAAGGTGATGGTTGAGCAATGCGTTCCTGTTGGTTTTCTCCAGCCATTAGATTTTCCTAAGTGGAAGTGGGAGTAAATCTCAATGGACTTTGTTACTGGTTTACCTAGAGATTATGGAGTCCATGACCCTCTATGGGTAGTAGTGGATCATTTGATGAAATGAGACCACTTCATAGAAATCACGGAGTTGAGATTAGTTGAGGTTATATATAAGAAATACCTAGAGGAGGTTGTGAGAATCCAAAGAGTCCTGAGTATGGTAATTTCTAATCGTGATATTTATTTTACCTCCTTAGTGTGGAGAGGTCTCCAACATACTTTCGGTTCTCATTTATCTCTTAGAAATTCCTTTTATTCGCAGATAGACGGTCAGACAGAATGACCCATCCAAACTCTTAAAGACATGTTGCACTCTTATTTCCATGATTTTAGAGGTTTGTGGATGAGACACCTGCCCTTGGTAGTGTTATCTTATAATAATTGTTTCCACTCCACCATCGGTATGGTGTCTTTTGAAACCCTGTATGTTCTACCATTCTGTTGTGCTGGATTCGAGTCAGAGAGTCAGCAATTCTCAGGCCAGAACTGGTACAGACCATAATAGAGACGATTCTAGTGATTCATGAGAGAATAAAGGTAGCTGAGGATCATTAGAAATCCTATGTTGATCATAGGAGGATACCATTATAGTTTGTCGTTGGGGATCATGTGTTTTTTAATGTGACTCCCTGTCATGGGCAGCAATGGTTTGGTCATGGGAGTAATCATTCTCCTTGGTTTGTTGGGAATTTCGATGTGTTGGATCATGCTAGATCTATGGCCTATCAGGTAGCACTCCCCCTGAATATGAGTTAGATAGATGATCTTTTTCACGTGTCATGTATCCAAAATTATCTTCATGATGACTCTCACATCAACGATTAGGCCAAGATCAATGTTGATAATGATGTAACCTTTGAGGAGATTCCTGTGGAGATCTAGGATCGTAAGGAGTAGGCATTGCATGGGTGTGATATCCCCTTGGTTCATGTCTTGTGGTTAAATGGTGGCATGGAGGAGAGTACATGGGAATGTGAGTCACAAATATGCCCTCAGTAACCCAAACTATTTGATATTTATCCATTTTCTTCTAACATTCAGTTTGTGGTTGTAGTCCTTTCCTATTTATGAGATGAATTTATTTTTTCCTTTTTGTAACTATCTCTATTTTGAGTGGAATCTCCCCGAGAAGAGTGTTTGGAATCTAGATGTGGTTTTGGTTGCTTTTTGGTTTCACGTTGTTCCTTTGAGGGTGTGGTTGAGCCCCTTTTATGGATAAAGCCTTGGGATGTTTCTCAAAGTGTGGTTGTTTAGACCTTTTTTATTTTCTATATTTGTGGTTTTGGAATATCGAGGATGATAATGTTTTGAGTGGTATTTGATATAATGGCCCAGACCTCTCCAGTCCATTCCTTTGTGAAAATATGGTGTTTGAGGTGTTCTAAGAGATCAAGAGGACTTATTCCTAACACTTCTCAAAATAGCATGATGTGAACTGTGTCATTGGTGAGACAACTGTGAATAGTGTCATTATTGATTCATGTTGGTCACTCGCATTGGTGACTCACGGTGGTGACTCACGTTAGTGAGTTGCATCGGTGAGTCGTGTTAGTGAGTCATCAGTGAATAAAGTTTCTATCATCCTATAGTTATCCCCTTTGATGTTATCATTGATAAAAAACGCCTTTAAATCCAAATATTAAGGGATTTAAGTCAGATTCAATGCCCATAAATCCTATCTTAATTTTACTAAGGGTCTAGATGGCTTGACTCGATCAAACCATTTAGTCTTGACCAAACCCTTATTTAATGTAAAATCTAAACTGCTGCTCTGTTTAGATTTTCATAAGGCCATGATATCTTCCTCCCTTGTTCTTCCATATTATTTTTTCTTTTTATGAGATGACTGAACCTTTGTTCCTGAGGATTTGTGTGATAGTTCTATCCTAGGATTGTTACCCCTTAGAGCTTTTCCTACTGTATCTGAACCCCCTGTTTTTGTGAAACCATCAAGGGTCGATCTTCCTTCGATATATATAAGGTATGTTCTCCTTCATTATTCTTATTTACTCAACCTCTTTACTCTTATTTCTCCTTTCCATGTGATGAAATGTGATCTCTATGTTTCTAATGGGGATTTCTTGAGTGTTGGTTGATGTGATTTTGTCGTGGCATCCTCAATTGGATATGGTCATTGCGAGAGAGGTGATCGTGATCCATTGTGTTGGCCCATTCTTGAGTAAGGAATGTAGAAAACCTTTTGAGATAGGGGATTCATGGATTCTCTATTTTATTTATATGAAATCATATATTTAGCATGATTTAGCCACTAGATCATAATTAAATTGACATAATAAATATTTGAACTCGATTAAAAAATTGGTATCGATAGTATGTTATTTCTTTATACCATGAAAATGATGTCCCTCATGATTTTATACATAGTGTGATATCTATTATTTCTTTTTTTATCATGTCATTCTTGATGGAATTTGGTAAAGAATGTAATTTCGATATTAGTTGTAAATTAATTTTCCAAAGATAAAGAGGCATGTTTAATTAATCCAGTTGTAGTTGTTTTGATTTTATGGTAATAAAATGGATGAAGTTATGCATGTTGAAATGAAATGTTTAATTCAATATAGAATAAATAATCAGTTGTGTGATAAATATAATTCTATTTAGGGTTCTGATTTAACCAATTTCTTATAAAGGACAAGTGCCTTAGCTTTGGATTTTTGTGTGCTCGTTGTGTGTGAAGGTTGAATGCCATGTTTATGGCCAAGTGCCCAGTTTCTATGTTAATTATTTCCTACTACTTTTGTTGTGGTGTGTGCCTGGTATGGATGAGCCTAGCTGGTTGTTGTGTTATGTGGGGGTAGGGAGGCCCATTGGTGGTGGTGGTAGCAATTGACGCTTGGAGTGGTGAGATACATCAGTTTATGCATGTGGGTGTTGGGGAGGACAATGGGGATGATGTAATGGGTTGATGTTGGTCTTACCCATAGACTTTAATGTTGTTTCTATTAAACCTATTGTTTTTTTATGTGTTTTAACTTCCACACTACTTGATGCAGATTGTATTTCTTACCCTCCATTGAAAAGAGGTGAAGACGTACGGTGTATGCCACACGATTTTTGTGTTTATATTATCAAGGATGGATGGTCCCACACTCCTTCTATAGGTGGAATAAACTCGAAGGTTAGTTCATATACTCACCATGTCGAGCCACTTGTGTGTGGATGCTTAGAGTGTTTCCTTAGAATATCTGGAAATATGGAAAAGTGATAATTATTTGAATAAATGATTGAATAAATGAAGTTAACCCAAGGGGTTGGATCTTACTGTGATGAAATGATGAGGTTGTGACTTTCAGAAACCATATAATTGGTTTGGTTGTGCATAGAGGGCATAGATCTTGGTTAGAATGATAATTAAATGTAATGTGGAATTGATAATGGTTAATTAATGGATAAAAAATTAATTAACCTAAAGTAAAACTGGTTAAAGGGGATGATATTACATAGTGTATCTCTTTAAATGTTTTTGTGCTTACAGGATATCTTGTCTTAGCAGTGGCAGATTGGAGTCTGTGAGACATTAGCTACAAATGAGTCTTAGACTGGGTATTTCCCATAGTATTCATGTGAGCTATATTATATTCCTTGATTTTTTTGTTTCTATACGCAAGTCCACCCTATCAGTTTGGGAAATGGACACCCCAATGATTCTGAGCCCTAGGGTGTCATGAACCAACCCGGGTCGACCCTGAACCCGTCACCCAAGTCGGCCCGTGACATGGCCCGAGAGGCATTGTCGATCTTCCTGGGCTGGCGAAAAGCACCAAGGAATCAAATGAGAGAAAGTGGGAATGATTTTTCCCAATGAAATCAAACAAATCAGCAGAAAGAAAATAGAACAATGCAAAGTAAGTAAACTACAAAAAAAAAAGAATGATCAACAACAAAAAACTAACCTGACCATGACCTCGAGAGTCACTCTCCAAACCACAACCAAGTCTCGCCCATGGCGAACAAGTTCAAGTCAAACATGCAACAAAACTACAAATAAGAAAACACTATAGGTGTGAGTATTAAAACTCAGTAGGTGTGCCCAAAAAACTATTCACAATGCACTACCTTTAAATAAAGAATTCACTAATTCCAGGTTTGAACTAAATTATATAAAATATGGGTTTCCACACACACACTTTCATTTCTAAAACAATTAACGGTCCATTTCTCTATTTAATTAAAAAAACAAGTTTAATTCTTGAAAGGAGAAGGTTCATTTCGTTTTATAACACATTTTCGCAAAAAAAATTAAAAACCCAAAGTTTAGTTATTAGAGAAAGAGAAAACGACACATAACACAAAACACACACTAAGGGAAATGGAAAAAAAGTGGCACATAGGGGCCAGCAACTGAACTAGACATCTCAATCATCTGCCACGTACAAATAAATACTAAAGGAAATATGGGTGGAACATAGGAGCTCGTGAACAATCCAGAACGTACCATACATGTGACTCATCCTGAAGGCATGCCTACTCTCGATGATGACATAACTCCCTAATTCCCGGTGTTGCCCTGCATGGCCTAATCGAGGGGCCCAATCCCCTAGTATAGTATAATTCGTACTAAGGGCCACAAGCCAATGCATAATCTAAACTAGTGCGACAATCGTTCTCAGAAAATTCACTCACTATGCCAGATTCCCATGTCAACACGTATAATAAAAAGGATAAGGGTGAGTCAACAAATCAATCAAGTAGAAAAAACATCACACACACAACTCATGCAGTCAAGGTACACCAAAGATCACCCCTAAGTCACCCCAAAGAGAGTTTTCCAAAATATTTTTTTTATTAAAGTGTCGAACGGGCCTTCACCAATCTTAAAGAAAATCCTCATTTTTCAAGAGAACCAAAACACTTATTCATGCTTCAAAAGAAATCATTTATCAATAAACCAAAACTGCCATTTAAATTCCGTGAATTATGTTTAAAATCCAAACAGGCATTCCTTCACTACTGGGTGTCCTTTCATTAGGAAAATATTTCAAGTGTCATGTATAAAATAAACGGCTCTTTTTTACACTGAGTGATCATTTAAAAATTAATTATCTAATATTATTTCTTATTTATTAAAATTAATAAAATATCAAGCAATTAATAAATTATGAATTTAAAGGTGAGTGCAGTGGGGGACCAACCTCGACTGGCAGTCCAAACATAAAGGTGCATCACACCTCGCACAGACGCACAAACATGCGCAAGCCGATGACCGCAGTATCATGGGTTTTCTTCACCAATGTGCTGTGAAAAATGAAAAATAACTAAAAACCCATAACCACTAACTTAGAACAGTCCAAATGAACAAACTATGTAAAAACCACCTCAACATGTTTTCAAAACATACTTCACACCATTCACATTATTTCCTAAAACATTTTAAAATTTATGAAACAATGTTCAAAAACTAACCCATAGCTTTATATGAACAAAATCTCATTCAAAAACACATTTTTGATCAAACACAGACCTATGTCCTACTAAAACAGAAAACGCACCACTTTCTTAGTTAAATAAGCTAATTACATAATTTATAAAAATAAATTAAACAACTCGGTACTGGTTTTCATAAAAACACATCTTAATTCACATGAACATGCAATAAAATATAAAACATACAATAAATTCATTAAAAAACTAATCTTCACACTGAACTCATTAATCACAAAACATGCCAAAATAATTATCCAAGTAAAGAAATAGAACTAAACACACCACAGTGCACAGGTTCACTAGAACAGAGGAGTCGCGCGAAAATGAAAACGGTCGGCATGATCTTGTGGTGCATGGGGAAAACCACCAACACCGCCAATGGCAGCACGAAGACCGGCGTGGTTTACAATGGAGTTGGTCGGAGCAGTGGGGGTGACCGCGAAGTGTGGCACAATGACTGGAAGATGAAAAAAGGGGTTGTGTGAGGACTGCGCAGCCGAGCGAAAGGTTTCGGGGTAGTTCACTGCTAATTCGGTGGCACGTTGGGCTGGAGATGTCAGCAGCAACCAGAAAGGAGGGTGTGCGGTGGCTGGAGCCGCGCTGGCTGGTCGGATCTACATCGGTAGGAGGGCGTGCGTTTGAAGGGATACTCATTGTCTTATAAGGGGTTGCCCCATAGGGCTTCGCGTCGGCCAACAGGGGTTGCACCAAGGGGATTCACGCTGGACAGCAGGGGAGCAGTCGGACAGGGGCGTGCTAACAATGGAAAGAGGGTTACGGGTTGTCGGTGAGGGGATTGATGTACTGAGGAGAAAAGCGTCGGACAAAGGGGGTTTGAGTAGGATGATCCATGAGGGTGTGTTGCACTGTTAGAAGAGGTAATAAGGGAACAGGGAGAAGAGGAGGCCTGGTGGCCGGCCGGGACATGGGTGCAAGGCAGAGCCATGGGAGACCGAGGGTAGGTTAGGGGCGCTGCAACAAGGGAGCTGGGAGAAAACTAGTCTGGGGGGAGAGGAGAGGGGCGCCTTCATGCAGGGGAGGAAGGAACCGGGGTTGCCGCTAGGAGAAGGAGGGGTGCGTCGGAACAAGAGGCAGAGGGAAAAAGAGATCCGAAGGGAGGGGGTGAGTTCGGGGGTGAACTGCCGGCAGAGGGGAGGGGCGCTGGTGCGGGATAGGGGACCGGTAGGAGGCCAGGGTGTCCGCTGCAAGGAGCCAGCAGGAGGGGTGCAGCACAACAGCTTAAGGGAGGCTCAGCGAGGGAGGTTCAATGCTAGAGAGACAAGGGGTGGGAGGTCGGCTGATGCTGCAAAGGGAAAAGGAGGGGCGCCATGCTGCGCGCGGCCGGAGCAGGAGGAGTGTCAGCTGGCTTCTGCTCAAGAGGAAGTGTCTTGTGAGGATAAGAAGAGAAGGGAGGGGTTGGCGGTGCGCGGGGATAGGGGAAGCCAAGGGTGAGTGGCTGTATTATGTTTACGGTAAAAAAACAAAATAAATAAATGAACAATAAATAAACATTAACCCATAATAAAAATAATACACATAAAAAAAATAAAAATGATAATAATAATAATACCTCAATTAAAATAATAATAATGGTAATAAATCTTTGTTAATGATAACACTAATTGGGATAATAATAATAATTCTGATAAGAATATAAATAATAGAAATACTCATTTTGTTTTAATAATAATAATTGGAATTATTAGTGACCATGAAAATTCTAACTAATGCAATAAATTACAAAGTTTATTCATTTTAAATTTTCCGAAGACAGGAGGGTTGTGGAAAAGCCTGGGCGGAGCCGCGTGGGGTTTCCAAAATGTGCTCTGCCCATGTGCCCAGTGACGTCAACTCAAAAACATGTTTTTTTACATAACTCAAAAGTTTTTCGTCCGGAACTCAACCTGAACCCCAAAAAAATTTAAAAGTCAAAGAAAATTATAAGATAAAATAAAAGGTAGGTCGGGGTGTGACAATTTTCCCCAACATAACACTTTCCACCCCCAGAAATCCACGACAAGATCAAGACCCAAAGATGAAACTCCTTAACTAACACTCGCCCCCAAAAGTTTAAGTGCCTCCAGTTGATCGCTCAAAATGAACACCGAACTCCCATGACATTCAACTTATCCTCAAAACATGAACACTTTAAACACCACCAAAACGAAACCCGAAAAGACTTTGATACTGACACGGGGAGGCCCGAACGGGCTCCCCACCATAGGAATCAAGCCAAACTAAATTCAATGAGACTCGCGATGGGTCTCCCCACCATAAGGACTGACAAGATTAACTGAACTTGAAATCTTTCCACACAGACTAGAAACCCCACCACAAGGGTAGGGGAGGGAAGGGCCCAACCAATCGAACATCAAAACTACCACCACCGCTACCTCAACGACATCACACCCTCAGAAGAACACAAACCATGCCACACCAAAGATCAGGATTAAACCAAAACCCTTCTTCACCACTGGGGTTCTCTTGACTATGCGCCAGCTTCGCTCTGGGGCCTATGGCTAGAGCACCGATGATTGAAGCATCTCCTGCCTCGCATTTAGGCTTCAAAAATCCCCAAACATAACTCAAAACCTAGAATTTCACCAAATAAACTTCCAATAAAGCAACGTTTTCAAAGATTTTCAACAATAACCATTCTTACAACTGAAAGAAAAAAGAAACACCACAAAATGCTACAAGAGACAATTACCACATCCAAGAAACACTACAAATAGAAAACCTCAAACTGGTCCCCAAACATCACCCTACTCCTGCTGACAGGCTGAGGTGACCTTTGAAGAGCCACGTATAGCTTCAGCACACTTCTTGGAAACACCACGGAAGAATCGCTACAAGTGACCCAAACGTCCACAGGTGTGGCAGGGTATCAAAACACTCAGACACGTCGGCCTCTTGTTACCCTACCTACCACACTGGTGATAGATCACGACATTGCACTATGAAGAAAATGATTGAAGGTCTGAAGGTCTTTTTATCCCTCTACCAGCACTACCAGCATCAGTTCGCTTCTCATTATTCATATCACCATCCTCTACACTGCTTCCCAAATATGGAGGATTCTCCCCTCAAGTCCTCCTATTAACCCAGCTTCAGCCAAAAAGGATTGCCCCACAACATCCGAGAAGGTGGTTAAGTTGAGCTCTACCACTTTCGACCACAGTTCAGGTTGGAGTCCAGACTTAAATTGTCGAGCCTTCCTGGGATCATTTGCAATAAACCCTTAGTCATACGAAACAAGGTCTATGAAACGTCGATAGAATTCTAGTATTAATTCAGCATCATGATCAAGACAACACAACTCCATCCTCTTCCTCAGCTTCCTCAAGTTAGAGAAATATTGTTGGATGAAAGATGACTTGAAAAACTCCCATGTTAGATCTTCCCGAGGTTTATTCTGACACACGAACTTCCACCATTTCCAGGTTGGACCTTCGAGCATAAAGGTACCCAACCTTACCTTCAATGACTCAGGAAAACCAATGAAACTGAAGTTCCTCTCAATCTTCCGAAACCACTCCTCTACCTCAAAAGAATCTTCTTGACTATAAAATAGGGGAGGGTTCAACTTTCGGAACTTTAGGACGTAGTCTATGGGTTGATCAACTGGAGTATTTGCAAAGGATGCACCACCCGAAGTTGTACCTTGGGCATCCATCGAACCTCCGTGGGGGCGAAGACTAAGGAACAAGAAAACAAGGAGCGGGATCAAAACAAGGTCATTGCCATTTCAGGTTTGACTTTCAAAAAATTCCAAAATAAAACTTTACAAACAGTTTTTAGAATTAAAGAAGACCCAAACAATTCACCAGGGGAAACTAGTGTCGATGGGTGACTCAGACATATGGTTGGTGGTCATACGCCAGTCACACCACCGTCATAAGGAGCACTCTAGGGTAATGTCTCTAGCTCCGCATGGCTTTCCATACCATGTGAGCTCACGAAGGTCACTTTCGTAGCTTCCATTTCATTTTCCAACATAAAAAAATTCAAAAGAACCAAAAGACACCAACAACCCGAACATCCAATGGTAACCCGAGGTTCGGAATGAGCAAGGGTTCATGATGTCCTTCTTGTTCGTACACCTCGAGTCCCGACAATTCTACTCCTTCTACCATGAAAACCCCAAATAACATTGGTCATTCTAAAAAACAAGGTCCGCTCAAGAGCCGACCTGCTCTGATACTATTTTTTCACGAACCAACCTGGGTCAACCCTGAACCGATCACCCAAGCCAGTCCGCAACATGGCCCGAGAGGCGTTCCCGATCCTCCCGGGATGGTGAAAAGCGTCAGGGCATCAAACGAGAGCAAGATGGAACAATTATGCCCAATGAAAACAAACAAATCAGCGGAAAGAAAATAGAACAACTCAAAGTAAGTAAACAACACAAAAAAAGAAAGAACGATCAACAACAACAAACTAACATGACCACCAAAACTCCCCATGACCTCGAGAGTCACTCTCCAAACCACAACCAAGTCTCGCCCATGGAAAACAAGCTCATTTCAAACCTGCAACAAAACTAAAAATAGGAAAACACTATAGGCGTGAGTATTAAAACTCAGTAGGCGTGCCCAAAAACTATTCCCAATGTACTACCTTTAAATAAAGAATTCACTAATTCCATGTTTGAACAAAATTAAATAAAATACGGGTTTCTACACACACACTTTCATTTCTAAAACAAGTAACGGTCCATTTCCCTATTTAATTTAAAAAACATGTTTAATGCTTGAAAGGAGAAGGTGTGTCACGACCCGACCCTACTCCGGCTCGAGCCGCAACTACCCCAATCCCACCTCCATAGGCCAGGGGATGTCGACCAGCGCCTAAGGCACAACAACACGGGGAGGACTTTGCCTAAGTACCTGTACACACACACACAGCACACTCAATGTAAAAGTGCAGAGTAGAAAGAAAATTCAAGTAAAGTACAGGGAAACTGCTATAAATAAACCACAAAGTGCATCGACCTTTAAAAGTACAAAGTAAAAGATGAAGGTACACTGAAAAGAAAAGGGGAAAAACATGCGCCCAACCAGAAAAGGTGCCACATCCTACCAACAGGTAAAAAAAATAAAAACAGTTGGAAGGGTCCCCCACCTGGAACCCGACTCTGACCACCGCACGTGGTCTGAGCTCTTGAACTCCTAAGCTCCGCTGAAGTCACGGCCAACATGTTCGCCGTCTACAAGGGAACACCAAGTGCGGGCAAAGCCAAAGTAGGGGTGAGTATAAAAATACTCAGTAGAATACCCCGAAGGCTCGAGGGAGCAACAAAGGAGGTACCAAAGGGTGAGCAGTAGAGCAAACAAGAAAAGTAAAGGAGTACAACTGAGAGTGCAGTAAAGAGTAACAGTAGAGAGTCCAGCTCAACCCAACAAGAGGAAAGAAGGTAGACTCTTCCAGACACAAGGAGCTGGAAACGGTGAGAATATGAACTTCCCATTGAGTCTTCACTACCTATAGCAGGAGATTAGACTCGTCCAACCATGAGAATCTAGACATAGAAAGCACTTGGCATACCCCGCGCGTCTTCGCCACTCCTGGAAGAAGAGTAACCAAACCCAAGAAGTGGGTACTAGAATAAGGTATATGCATATACATATGCTCAACAAGAAGCCCAAACAAGGTCGTAAGGGGATCTCCATCCCATAGCTCAGCCCAAGAAAGTGAGTAGCCAACAGTCCCAGAGGTAAACACCATCGATGCCCAGCATCCCGCACGTCTGTCCTGAACTGCAAGTCAAGGGTCTCAAATCACCACACCTCAATACTATCCTCTTTGGGCGGCACTGACTCGCCCACATGGTTTTAAGTCGCATCACAAGGACGCGTCTCAGTGGGGAAAGCACCCCTCGTACTTGAGAGTTCTGGGGAAAGTCAAACCACACCTCATCACTACCCCGCAGTCGAGGGGTCTTCTCAAAGTCGACAGGCGACCCCCTACCCAGCCCTGCTGGAGGGTCCCTGGAAGTCGACGGGTTCGCACTATAGGGAGACCCGACAAGTGTCGACGAGTGTCACACTGCCTAGTCCCGAAAAAGGGTAATCCACTGGAGGGGGACCCGGCTAAATTCGGCGATGGGACCACTTCCCAGCCCAGATGGAGGTAACCCGGCATCGGGGACCACTGCCCAGCCCAGCTGGAGGTAAGCCCGGCATCAGGGACCACTGCCCAGCCCAGCTGGAGGTAAGCCCGACATCGGGGACCACTGCCCAGCCCCGCTGGAGGTAAACCCGGAACTGCTCTGGTCATCCCTGCTGGATGGAAACCCACTGGCCATCCCTGCTGGATGGTACTGTTGGCGATCCCTTCTCAAAAAAACCTCAGCCCTGCTGGAAACAACCTCAGCCCTGCTGGAAACAACCTCCTGGGTAGAGGATCGGTGCCCGCGTAATGTGTTGGTCACACCGAATCCACAAGAACTCTACCAGGGATCACGAAGGAATGGGATGAACTCCCTAGGCCTCTCAAGGAAATCACACTCCAATCCGCTGAGTCACTGTCAAAGCGGACCGAGTCGTCTCATCCCAGAAAGTGGGGAAACACCCACACTGTACGAACACCCGTAGTCGCAAACAATGTCGCAGTCTGGTGAAAGGGCACAGTACTGAAACCCCTCACAGCTGAAGAAACAGAGGAACCAAACCATCTCTGCCGACCAAACGAGAACAGCACCAGGGAAAAACTCAACCCTGCTGGTCAAAAAAATGAGCACAGAGCCAGGGGAAGACTCAACCCTGCTGGTCAAAAGTCGAGAACTGAGGAACCCTCTACGTCGCGAGAGGTCAAAAGTATGTGAAGTAGAGCACGACACGCACATGGGGCCCACATGACGTGTGGCCCCAAGTCAACCCCAACCAAGCACACAAACATTCTCAGGTACCAACATCCACATGTACCTCCCAGCATTCCCGTATACTCCCATATTATACCACGTTCCAGCCCAAAGGCTATCGTGCACACGGCACCCTACGTCAACGTGAAGGCGTAACATAACAACTCCAACCAGCCACCTCAATGGCTGAGGCACAGCCAACCACATCTCTTCAAGCATTTACATCACTCACACGGGAGTGCACACGATCACACGCCTAGGGCCCACTATAAACACGGAAGAAGAATCGTCACCGGGGCACCATCACATTTCCCCATTTAATAAGATCGTGTAAGAGGCTCTGCTTGCCTGAAAAGATTACACCGTTGTAATCCTCGTGAAAAACACGCGGGATCGACTACTTACTTACCTCAAACGGATATCCGACGGAAAAGTCACCGACACCGCCTCACGCCCGAATGGCTTCTCGTGATCCCGAGCCTCGGCCACGAAAACAGTCGAGTGCATCACACCATTGCGATCCCCTCGGGAAAACACATCAAAAAGACTACTCACTTGAGCGCAATAGATATCCGGAGAGAAATATGTATTCCGGTGCACCGCACACGAGCGGTGCTACGTGGGACCCACATCACAGTCCCAAAACATAGAGAGGATCATGCTGTTGAGATCCCCTCGAAAAAGTACCCAAGATGGACTATCCACTTGTCCAAAACGGTCGCTCGGTGATAGGGATGGAAAATCACCGTCAACGCCCAAACGACCCTCGTGGGGCCCGCACCATCGTGTCGAATTAGAGCGGGAGGATTGAACCATTGCAATACCCTCGGATAAACATCCAGAATCGACTGCTCGCACGCCCCGAACGGACGCCCGATGAGAAAGTCGCTAAACGCTGCTCGCAGCTCAAAAGACGAGTCGTGGGGCCCACACCTCGACTCCGTCTGCAACGCCTGAAACCACCCTGGAAAGATTTTACCCAGTGCCAGGGTCTCAACTCCACTTACGGCACTCAAAACGAACTTCGGATGTGTCCACGCCGCCCAAAACAAGAGTTCTCGGGAAGCCCGCTAAGCTGCTTTACGCACGTGTCGTGGCCCCGAGCCCCTCGTCTCGGAAGTTAAAACTCCCTAAACCATTTCAAAAAGTCTACCTCGACGTCAAGTCCATGCCGCCGTAGACGGCGCGCAAAACGGACGCCCGTAGCTCAAAATACGGGCGTCCAAAATTTTATGGGGGATTACCCCTGAGCCGGACCGGCCCGGTCCGGCCGGTCCGCCCCGCTCCGACCGGCCTGCTACACCGCAGCCCGCCGCCTCCCATGAGGCATGCGCGTCTGCGTGGCCACCTCCACCAACCGTCCAGCAAGCCGGTCGCATCCACGTGGAGACCCGCCAATGGCGGGTCCTGGTCTCCCCGCGGGCTCGCACGCCTGTGACCCCGGTTTCCCCCTCGTTGGCGCCCTCGGCCGGCGCCCTCGGCCGGTCCGCCTACGCCGCCCCGCACCGGCGAGGTGTCGCCCAGCCGACCGTCCTTCCGCCATGCCCGCTGCCGCACCTTCGTCCGTCGTGGTCCGCTGCCACGCCACCGCCGTGCCGAGGGGCCGCCGTCCGCCGGACCACCTTACCGACCGCCGGAAACCGCCGGTCCGGCCAGAAAACCACCAAAACCCTCATATCTTCGCCGGACCACTGCGGACGCCTCAGAGATCGGAATTCAAATCCGTAAAAAGCTTCGGAAACCCCAGATAACACACTACGCGATCATGGGCTCAATTCGGCAATTGAGCAAAAATTCGACACAATAATTTGAGATCAAAGTATGCGGGGAAATTCAAAACTAAAATGAAACCTCCTACCTAGAAGGGCGTAGCCCGAAGCTTCACGCGGGGTTCGTCGGAGCTGCCTCACCGGAGCCGCCTCGCCGGAGATGTGGAGAAGATGAGGAGAATGAGAGAAGGTGGGTTTCTCCAGGGGGGGGTTCAATGGGGAGGAAGGGGAGGAGGGGAGAGTTTAAATAAATAAAGTCTAATTAAAAGACTTGGCCCCCGAAAACACCCGCACCCAAAAATTCCGGTGTGGTCAAGATTAAGTACCCCCTAGGGTAAACACCACCTCCCGAGCACAACGGAGGTCTCGGAATTTAATCTGAGACCCCGTTCAAAAGTTATAAAACTGAACGTCTGAGGCTACCAAATTACGAAAACGCACCTGGGGCCATTTTTCACAGATGACCCGCGCCCGCGAAACTTACACCCCTCCTAGGGTAAACGGCATGCTCCGAACTCAACGGTGGACTCGGTTTTCCAATCCGAGCCACTGTTTAAGAGATACTCGAGTTTAACCATTAAACGAATAAATAAATTAATTAATTAATCTGTTTAACGTTCCGGGAGCGGGTGGGGGGTCCAAACGTCCCACGCCGACATGTTTCATGTCGTTCTTGGGGTAAACACCCCATTCCAGACCCATCCGTGCACTCAGATATCCGATCCGAAGCTCCGTTTAGGAGTTATCCCATTTATTTGGCGTGTCCAGTGTGAACACACTAAAAATTTAATTTCGGTCACACCGGGGCTCGGAATCGCACGCCTTCTGAAGGCGCTGCTCTGGAATAACATTAAAAAATATTCCAAAGTCTTTCGCAGAAAAAACTGGGTTCTTACAAGGTGAATGTCATTTTATAGCACATTTCGAAAAAAAAACCCAAAGTTTAGTTATTAGCGAAAGGGAAAACCACACATAACACACAACACACACTAAGGGAAATGGAAAAAAAGTGGCACACAGGGGCCAGAAACCAAACTAGACCTCTCAATTATCCTCCACGTACAAATAAACACTAAAGAAAACATGGGTCGAACCTAGGCGCTCGTGAACAATCCAGAACGTACCATACATGTGACTCATCTTGAAGGCATGTCTACTCTCGATGACGTCATAACGCCTTAACACCTGGTGTTGCCCTACATGGCCTATCTGAGGGTCCCAATCCCCTAGAAGAGTATAATCCATACTAAGGTCCACTATCCAATGCGTAATCTGAACTAGTGCGGCAATAATTCTCAGAAAATTCACTCACTATGAAAGGTTCCCATGCCAACACGTATAATAAAAAGGAAAGGGGTGAGTCAACAAAGTCAATCAAGTAGAAAAAATATCACACACAGGACTCATGCAGTCAAGGTACACCAAAGATCACTCTTAAGTCACCCCAAAGAGAGTTTTTCAAAATAATTTATTTTATTAAAGTGTCAAACGGGCCTTCAACAATCTTAAAGAAAATCCACATTTCTCAAGAGAACCAAAACACTTGTTCACGCTTCAAAAGAAATCATTTATCAATAAACCAGAACTACATTTGAAATTCCTTGAATTATGTTTAAAATCCAAACAGACATTTTTTCACTACTAGGTGTTCATTCATTAGGAAAATATTTCAAGTGTCGTGTATAAAATAAACGACTCTTTTTACATCGAGTTATCATTTAAAAATTGATTATATAAAACTATTTCTTATTTATTAAAATTAATAAAATATCAAGCAATTAATAAATTATTAATTTAAAGGCGAGTGCAGTGGGGGACCTACCTCGACTTGTAGTCTAAACAGAAAGGTGCATCACGCCTTGCACAGACATACAAACATGAGCAAGCCAACAACTGCAGTATCACGGGTTTTCCTCGCCAATATGTTACGACAAACGCAAAACAACTGAAAACCCAAAACCACTGACTTAGAACAATCCAAATGAACAAACTGTGTAAAAACCACCTCGACATGTTTTTAAAACATACTTCGCACCATTCACATTATTTCCTAAAACATTTTAAAATTTATGAAACAATATTAAAAAAGTAACTCATAGCTTTACACGAACAAATCTCTTTCACAAACATGTTTTTTATCAAACACACACCTATGTCCTACTAAAATAGAAAATGCACCACTTGCTCAGTTAAATAAGCTAATTGCACAATTTATAAAAATCAATTAAACAACTCATGACTGGTTTTCATAAAAACACATCTTAATTCACATGAACATGCTATAAGATTTAAAACACACACTAAGTTCATTAAAAAAATGAAACTTCACACCGAAATCATTAATCAAAAAACATGCCAAAATAATTATCCAAGTGAAGAAATATCACTGACCTCACCCCCATGCGCAAGTGCGCTCGAACAAAGGGGTCGCGCGAAAAGGGAAACGGTCGACACGATATTGTGGTGCGCCCGGAAAACCACCAACACCGTCAACGACAGCACGAAGACCGACATGGTTGACGACGAAGTTGGACAGAGTAGTGGGGGTGGACGTGATGCGTGGCGTAATGACCGAAAGATGAAAAAGGGGTTGTGTGAGGACTGTGTGGCCAAGCGAAAGGTTTGTGGGGAAGTTCACTACTGATTCGGTGGCGTGTCGGGCCGGAGATGCTCGCGATAACCAGAAAGGAGGGTGTGAGGTGGTTGGAGTCGCGCCGGCTGGTCGGAGCTACACCAGTAGGAGGGCCTGCGGTTGAAGGGATACTCGTTGGATTAGTAGGGGTGCCACGTAGGGCTTCACACCGGCCAATAGGGGTTGCACCGGGAGGATTCACGCTGGACAACAGGGGGCAGTCGGACAGGGGCGCGCCGGCGATGGAAAGATGGATGTGGGTTGCCAGCTAGGGGATTACTGCACTGAGGAGACAAGCACCAGACAAAGGGGGGTTTTAGCAGGAGGATCTAGGGGGTGTGTTGCACTGTTAGAAGAGAGAATAATGGAACCGGGGGAAGAGGCAACCTGGTGGTCGGTCGGGAAAGGGGTGCAGGGAAGAGGCACGAGAGACCGAGGGTAGGTTAAGGGCGCTGAAACAAGAGAGCTGGGGGAAAACTGGTATGGGGGGAGAGGATGATGGGGAGAATCCCGATTCTGGGATGAAAATTTCTTGCCAAAAAATA